>VDFB02049217.1:72915685-73259757 GCA_007258455.2 Sequoia sempervirens
GAATTACTGGCACACTTTGGGAGACATCTTGACAATGTAAGCTAGGCTTATTTTTCTAGTGAATGCAGCCATATAGGTTTAGAGGGTGAGGCTGCTCCCATCTCACACATCAGTAACCCTTATGGCATTACAGATAAAGTTGATCATTAGGAGTGTGTGGTCTACCTTCATACCATACTAGCGCTCTTGGGGATTCCTAATTCTTGTTACTAAAATGTTGAATACATATTTTGCAACTCACAATACCATATTTCGATGCCACTCACAGATCTGCTCTTATTAAATTACACTACACATAGTTGGTCAAATTGGGAGAAGGTAAAGAAATTCATGATGCTAGAAAGAGATACAAACAAGATTTAACCGAAAAAGGGAAGAAACAATAACCAGAGCTAAATAATCATGCGTGCTTTAAGGAACATTGGTAAACTGACACCCATGAATGCGACCCCTGCAAGTCTAAGAGCTACAACTGTAACGGGTTGCTAATGGTTTCAGGGAGGCTATTTAAATTTATACACGATCCAAAGTCTAAACACTGCAGCTACGACAGGATGCCAAAGGTATCAGGGGGATTACATAAATTTAGATAACCAGACTATGCGAAGGAGCTCATCTAAACACTGTATCTAATAACATCAATTTCTCTCAGCTCCGACTGAACAGAGGTAATTGGCAAAGGCTTTAAACATTGTGAAGACCAAGAGAATTAAATAATCTACTCATTGGTCCTCAATTTCTTCACTTGAACAAACTGCTCATTTACGGCATCAGAGAAGACACACAAACCAACCTTCCTCCAAGTTTGAGATCGTTACGGTTGCAAAAATGTGAGAAGGCACTTGTCTTCAGTCCTATGGATAACATTTGGGATTTTTATAATAAAAACAGAGAGTTTAAATTAAATCTATAACCCTACCATGTTCAAGAGCTGCGGCTGTGATAGGTGGCCAAGTATATCAGAAAGTGAATAATGGAATTTGGAAATATCGCCATCTACTAGCATTAATATTAAATCTGACTCGAAAGAAGGGAAAGAGTAAGGTGAGGTGCAAATACTTGACTTAATAATGTGCAACATTTGCTGTTTTGAATAGTTTAGAGCCAAGTTTCCAGAGATGCGCCCAAGTTGAAATTAGAAGTTAAATTTCACCACGACCAAGGGTGAGCTCTCAATATGTTAGAATCTTTACAATATTTATTTTCAAGTGCTGCAACTGTGATAGACTGATAGGAGAATCAAACAGTTTATTTAAATCTATAACCTTCCTATCAAGTTCAAGTGCACAGCTGAGCAGATTGCTGAGAATTCAGGGAGGTTATTTAAACTAAGACAATATTTTGTTTCCAAGTGTTGCAGAGACAGAGCAAAAGTTGGGATGGAAGAAGAAATGACACAAAATTAAGACAACAACTATATCTCCTGCGAACTATGCTATGAAACCATTGCCTAGACAATAACTGGAAGAGAAGGATTAAATGGGTAGCTTGCCTTGTCATTTCAAGTAACGGACTTCGTTGCTTACCTGTCTCCTTGACCGTATGAAATCTGCCACTTCTTCCAGTCCTCTGGTAAAGAGAGTCCACATCCTTTTGCTCAGCTTTTCTGAACGACTAAGAGAGGCAAGGAATGTCCATCCATATCGAGAGCTCCATTAAGGCAAAACAATTCACCAACAACATCCCCGACCGTCTCCTTCATCACCATTTTCTGAGGGATTAGCCAATCTTCCAGCCAGCAGATAGAAGTGCACCATAGTGTTTGAGAGACTCCTCTCCAACAAAATCATGGAAAACATTGGGCATGGAATAAACAATACCCTTCTGAAAGTATTTTTAACCCAGCAGCTACATATCTAAGTGGTTTTCGAAAGCAATGTTATGGCTTCCACGGGCTCGCTAGCAATAACCCTTCAGATTCCAATCCCCCAGAAGCCTCTTCCCAAAAGCTAGATATACTTTATTTATTTTTTCATATTCTACAGTTCAGTTCTTTTCGACTTCCAATTGCTTGATAGGTGAAGTTTCTTTCCAGCTTCTTTTGCCTTTTACACTTCCCAAAACTCTTATCATGATTTAATTAATTAATAAACTATTCACTTTCCATTTTCCAATTGTCTTCCTTTTTATTATTTTCTTTTCCAGATTATTTTGTTCATTATGATTATTAAATCAATTTATCTAATAATATCATTTGTGCTTTTAACAATTTAGTTTAATTTGATCATTTGATTTAATTTAATGGATTATTATTCTAATTTCTAATAATATTTTAAATAACCTCATAGATTCTCTTATGATTTAAATTAATTATTTAGACATGACTACTAACATTTGATGTTTTTCCACACAATTAAATAACATAGCGATCAATGAAGCATGCACATATACTCACACACAAGACCAGAACAACTGACATGGAGGGGTATTACATCCTCCCCCCCTTAGGCACCGACTTACTCCTGGAAGTCGAGCTCAATCAAAAACATGGCAACACAACAATATAAATGCTCAAAAGCATATCAGCACCATAAATTAAAACATCAATTAAACGTCATCAAGTAAGAAACGAAAATTAAACAATCCAAAAATACGGAAATGATGCCAAAACAAAAGTGGTGATGGGGTTGCAACCAGACCAATTTTCCAAACACAAGGACTAGTGATGTACTAGGTTGGAGAAACTTTCTTGTCAGTCCCTATTTTCCACATCAATCCCATTGGGTGTTTATGATGCTCGCCCTGTCCTGACAATGTAGGTGGAATCGAGACTTAATTCCTGCAATCCTGCATGCAAACAAACATTGTGCACAGAACATCTATATCACAATTACATCGTAAGAGGAACTCTCAGCGTAGTAGGGAACTCGCAAGCGAGTGATACCGCACTGTCCCTCCCACCAAACCACACCTAGTAATCAAAACAATCCTAGTAACTCATAAACAATTTTCTTGTAATTAGTTAGAAAATACTCATATAAGGATACTAACCACAATTCTAATTCCTATACTTTACCAAAATTAATTACTACTTGACATTATGAGTATCTATACTTGCATATTACCTTACCTTCGTCACTATGCTTTCTGAAGCCAATTTCCTGTAAATCAAAGGCTATCATAGAACATTGCACATTAGTACCAATAATTCAAGTTGCATTTTAACTATATACTGCTAAAAATCATAGAGTAATTATCCACAACACCATACATTTTCGTTAAAACTCATATTTTTCACACAAAGAACTCTACTTTAATCATTATGCAACACCAAATCTCACATCAAAAAAGGGTAAAATTTTACACCTTCAAAGATTCAAGAAACATAATTCATCACTCAAGGATAACAAAATCGCAGATTCCACGCACACTTGACATAATCACACACAAAACACATCACCAAGAAACACATCACACTAAAACTCAAGGGTCCATAGAGCATCCCTGACAGGAAGGATATCGGTGCATTGCGCACTACACCGAGGGTCCTATCCTTTCCCATCAGTTTCCTGCACCATCGTCCCGACACCGGAAAATGGAACCAACTCAGGTTCACATCAATGACAAAAGAAAAGTAAAACTCAAGACTCACGGGTCTAAGCGCAAGGTTACATAGTGAGCACACATAGTGCCCAGTGTATGAACCTAGGCTTTGATACCAATGTTGTAATGCCCCGCCATGCGAACCCCAAAGGACAACACAATAATTACAGCACAATTTTTTTTTTTTATTAAATTAACATAACATACAAGTAATATACATTAAGACATGAAATGAATTTCATTTAAGCAGATTCATTAACACATACATCCCTTGGGGTACACGAGGAGTCATTACGAGACAACGATAATATAGGATAAAAGCCAAAGATATAATTCATAACAAATAAACATTAACCAATATAACACATACATGAAAATTCATTGATAAGAAACCATATATGAACATAAATACAACATATACATGAATGAATCAACACATTAAATAATAACTGCCATGACCAATATCCATACCAAGTTTAACATTACATTACAGTACAATCTTCAAGAAGTACAATGATACAGAAGTGGTTCCAATCTTAAATGGAAACCATACACGAGATAACATGATACAAAAAGATGAATACAAAGTATCATAACTGGCTCCAAGACAAATACAACTTTGAAGTCGCTGCAACAACACCAATCCGCACCTCTCGATCCTCGACTGGGGACCCAATGGGGTGCTTAGCACGTTCCACCCGACCATGTGAGTCCGAAGACCCACCCCCCATGCCAGGAGCTAACAAGAAAGATACCACAACCAAGAACATCCAAACAGGGAACCACAAGACTCAACAACATACAAAAGTATCATAAAACTCAAGGATTACAAGAGTCAACATACTAACTTAAAATCATAAATCCTATCACATAAATTAAAGCAATGACTAGTAAATAAGTAATCAAAGGATGATCATGAAATACATAATACAATTCCAAATTTCAATCAAATAATACGATAACATCATATCACAGTACCATAAGAGTACAAGGTCATAAGTCAAATATCAAAGAGATCTTATAAAACCACAAGTACACCAAGAATGTATTAAGGCAAAAATCATAAATCAAGATAAATCCAAATATCAACAATCTAAATCAACTCCCACAACCTACTTCCAGAGGAACACAATAAAGTAAAACACATGGCAACTAGGGGAGAGTGTCATCACATAGCCTACATGGGTTCTCCTGGCCCTTCCTCCACACTGAGGCGCCGACCCCCATCTATGGATCTCCTGGCCCTTCCTCCTAGGGTAGCTCATGCGAGGCCGTAGACCTCTCGTGAGGACGAGGTCACGACCATGCCAACCACGGCCTTCTCAGCCTTCCATTAGTCTACAGAAGCACTAATGAAGACGAGGCATCCATTTTATTAATGTTATAATGATATTACTACCCAACCCTCCTAAGTTAATTATTAGGTTTTCACTTGATTACCAACTCACTCATGGGTTCTCCTATGCTCTTCCCCTTTCACGGGGCGCCGGCCCCCACGAGGAGCCACTCTCCCTAGAGGCCCAACAACATAAAAACCAAGGAACCAAGAAACCAAGGGTTGTACCATCAAAATAAGAATATAAGATCTCAACTGAGAAGCATGCGAGGCATTACCCATCTCGCTATAAATACAATATTCAAGTCTCAACAAATCTCGTACAACCCTTTTAAAATCATGAAACCAAAACACTCGCCAAATCAAGGCACATAAAGAGAGAGAACATCATCTATCAATCATCTCAAGCCTCTGGATGCCAAAAGAATGAAAACCCACAAACAAGGGTAAAATGAAGCAACACAAGTATTTCTCCAATAATTTCAACACCAGGATAAAATTTCCTCAAATAAGAGAGTAACTCAGAAAATCCATAAAAGAGAGAAGATTCATCAAGACCCATCCGCAAATCAACAAACATGACAACAATGCAATTAAATGTTTCACCAAAATAATAAAAGTGGGAAGACTGCATTAAATAAGAAGCATAAACTTATTACAACCAAATCATCACTTTAGTATCCAAAATATTCCTTAACTCAAAACCAACCAAGAATTCACCATGTAAGGATAAATGAATAGCAACACAACTTAACTTAAAGAAGATCACCAACTCAAGTAACCCAAGAAAGTCACAAGGAAAGAGTATGTCAAAACACTCATAAACGACATGAATCCAAATGAATGAAAATACTTCCCAGGCCAAGCATTTCCAAGGAGGATACCACAAATAGGATACACCAAATTACCCCTAAAAGATCAATGACCAGTCAAAAACAATTTATCTATTTGTTCAAAAATAATTAATTTAAAAATAAATATGGGAACTCTAAAATCACTTATCGTAATTATCTCAAGGCATGTTTTTACATTCCACAATATTCCTTATCATTAATCTCATAATAATTAAAAGATTATTTCCCTCGGATATTAATATTTGAGACAACCTTAATACAATTTCCTAGTTATTTAGCTTACACACTAAACTTAACATTCCACTCTAAAGTTTATAAAATAACAACATTCACCTACAAATTAACAAAGAATAATCCATAATAATTGCGATAATTATAATATCCTAAATTTCTTAATCTTCTAATCAAATGATGGAAATAACCTTCATTCAATTTTCAATGTCAAGGGAACTTAACTTTATTTATCTTTATTTAAGTGTATTATAAACCTACCAACTATATTTTCCCATTTCATACATAATTAAATTTTAAGATCATTTTCCTCGAATAATAGTATTTGAGGTAACGTAACATAATTACAATAATCTATAATTTTTGTCAAACACAGTTGTCAACAATCCTATTCAATTACTCGAGAATACATAAGAGGAATAGTTGAATATATATATAGTTGGGTTAGAATATATATATCAAAAGATGGTTGGTTAAGAGTAACAATTTAGTGTGAAAAGAGGCAACTATTTTTGGGTTGAGGAGCAGTTATTATAATTGTGAAAACAACAGACTTAATCAAGGAAAAGCAATGATAATATTATGATGAAGAGCAAGGATCATTTTTTAAGGAATGGAAGCAATTTTCAAGAAACAACATTTAGCAAGTTTTCTTGAAAGGCAACAATTTGATAATTCATCAAGGTAGTGATTCATTCAATACCAAATTATAAGAATCTCTCTCTGGCCAACAACAACAATCTAACATTATGTGTGCCAATTGAACAAGATGGAGTATATGACAGGGCTTAAGAAAATTTCAAGCAAATGCAATTAGCAAGCGTAAAAAGGAATGCCATATTTTAGAACCCAATTTAAGCAAGATATGAACAAAATATTTTACAATGAAGCTCTCAGAATCTTAGAATTACTGGCACACTTTGGGAGACATCTTGACAATGTAAGCTAGGCTTATTTTTCTAGTGAATGCAGCCATATAGGTTTAGAGGGTGAGGCTGCTCCCATCTCACACATCAGTAACCCTTATGGCATTACAGATAAAGTTGATCATTAGGAGTGTGTGGTCTATCTTCATACCACACTAGCGCTCTTGGGGATACCTAATTTTTGTTACTAAAATGTTGAATACATATTTTGCAACTCACAATACCATATTTTGATGCCACTCACAGATCTGCTCTTATTAAATTACACTACACATAGTTGGTCAAATTGGGAGAAGGTAAAGAAATTCATGATGCTAGAAAGAGATACAAACAAGATTTAACCGAAAAAGGGAAGAAACAATAACCAGAGCTAAATAATCATGCGTGCTTTAAGGAACATTGGTAAACTGACACCCATGAATGCGACCCCTGCAAGTCTAAGAGCTACAGCTGTAACGGGTTGCTAATGGTTTCAGGGAGGCTATTTAAATTTATACACGATCCAAAGTCTAAACACTGCAGCTACGACAGGATGCCAAAGGTATCAGGGGGATTACATAAATTTAGATAACCAGACTATGCGAAGGAGCTCATCTAAACACTGTATCCAATAACATCAATTTCTCTAAGCTTTGACTGAACAGAGGTAATTGGCAAAGGCTTGAAACATTGCGCAGACCAAGAGAATTAAATAATCTGCTCATTGGTCCTCAATTTCTTCACTTGAACAAACTGCTCATTGACGGCATCAGAGAAGACACACGAACCAAGCTTCCTCCAATTTTGAGATCGTTACGGTTGCAAAAACGTGAGAAGGCACTTGTCTTCAGTCCTATGGATAACATTTGGGATTTTTATAATAAAAACAGGGAGTTTAAATTAAATCTATAACCCTACCATGTTCAAGAGCTGCGGCTGTGACAGGTGGCCAAGTATATCAGAAAGTGAATAATGGAATTTGGAAATATCGCCATCTACTAGCATTAATATTAAATCTGACTCGAAAGAAGGGAAAGAGTAAGGTGAGGTGCAAATACGTGACTTAATAATGTGCAACATTTGCTGTTTTGAACAGTTTAGAGCCAAGTTTCCAGAGATGCGCCCAAGTTGAAATTAGAAGTTAAATTTCACCACGACCAAGGGTGAGCTCTCAATATGTTAGAATCTTTACAATATTTATTTTCAAGTGCTGCAACTGTGATAGACTGACAGGAGAATCAAACAGTTTATTTAAATCTATAACCTTCCTATCAAGTCCAAGTGCGCAGCTGAGCAGATTGCTGAGAATTCAGGGAGGTTATTTAAACTAAGACAATATTTTGTTTCCAAGTGTTGCAGAGACAGAGCAAAAGCTGGGATGGAAGAAGAAATGACACAAAATTAAGTAAAACAACTATATCTCCTGCGAACTATGCTATGAAACCATTGCCTAGACAATAACTGGAAGAGAAGGATTAAATGGGTAGCTTGCCTTGTCATTTCAAGTAACGGACTTCGTTTCTTACCTGTCTCCTTGACCGTATGAAATCTGCCACTTCTTCCAGTCCTCTGGTAAAGAGAGTCCACATCCTTTTGCTCAGCTTTTCTGAATGACTAAGAGAGGCAAGGAATGACCATCCATATCGACAGCTCCATTGAGGCAAAACAATTCACCAACAACATCCCCGACCGTCTCCTTCATCACCATTTTTTGAGGGATTAGCCAATCTTCCAGCCAACGGATAGAAGTGCACCATAGTGTTTGAGAGACTCCTCTCCAACAAAATCGTGGAAAACATTGGGCATGGAATAAACGATACCCTTCTGAAAGTATTTTTAACCCAGCAGCTGCATATCTAAGTGGTTTTCGAAAGCAATGTTATGGCTTCCACGGGCTCGCTAGCAATAACCCTTCAGATTCCAATCCCCCAGAAGCCTCTTCCCAAAAGCTAGATATACTTTATTTATTTTTTCATATTCTACAGTTCAGTTCTTTTCGACTTCCAATTGCTTGATAGGTGAAGTTTCTTTCCAGCTTCTTTTGCCTTTTACACTTCCCAAAACTCTTATCATGATTTAATTAATTAATAAACTATTCACTTTCCATTTTCCAATTGTCTTCCTTTTTACTATTTTCTTTTCCAGATTATTTTGTTCATTATGATTATTAAATCAATTTATCTAATAATATCATTTGTGCTTTTAACAATTTAGTTTAATTTGATCATTTGATTTAATTTAATGGATTATTATTCTAATTTCTAATTATATTTTAAATAACCTCGTATATTCTCTTATGATTTAAATTAATTATTTAGACATGACTACTAACATTTGATATTTTTCCGCACAATTAAATAACATAGCGATCAATGAAGCATGCACATATACTCACACACAAGACCAGAACAACCGACACGGAGGGGTATTACAATATCCAACCTTTTTGTATTGATTTACATGTATTTTTAGGTCATTTAATGAAAGATTATATTGTACTAGGTTTAACTGTTAGGTTTTATGTTTATTTAGTATTTCCAAGCCCTAGCTTGGTGGTGAACCCCTCTTGTAATGGGCATGTGCAGGATCATGATGGGCCAAAAAGTGGCAATATGTAAGTGATATGATGGCCCATGTGGTTGACGAATTTTTTTTACCCAAAATTGATGAAACAAAAAGGGTTTTTTAAAGGATATTCCTAGCTTTCCACCAATATAAATTATGCTTTACTTTGAATTTAATAAATAATTATTATTCATTTTCTATTTGAATTACTACTAATGTCCTGATTGATAGGATGATTGAAAAACATCTATAGCTTTCAAATGGTATATTATTTTTTAATCTAAAACATGCATCACATTCTATGCTTCACAAACTATAGGATTAAAAAAAAGAATTTAATTTCATGAAGTTTTGAGCAAGTTAAGGTGGTCAAACATATGAGTTTTTAATATTTTTTAAAAGTTGTAATAAAAAATTCATAATTAATTATTTACTTGAAAAAAAATTACAAAAAAATATGCATCACGTTGGGACATGAGTCCTCTACTTATATCTAATATCTTATAAAAAAATATTATCATTTTATTGTGGTTAGGGTGGTTAGACAGACACCTACTTCTTATTTTTTCCCTAAAATTTAAGTACTACTAAATTGAAATTTCAAATTGTCAACAAATAGATTTAAAAAAAAAAGACCTAGTACTTTAGAGACTACATTCAATTTTCTACAGATTCTATTCTTCCATATTTTTGAAATAATATAGATAACTTATTCAAATTTTTACGTCAAGTTGCCTAACTCAGTTTTTTCTAAATTTTTTGCCACTTATGGGCCTATTTTTTCCATAAGGATCTTGCACATACCCTAATCATAAATTAGACCCTAGGACAACCCTATTACAATATATATTTCCCCTTTCGATAATTGATTGAGGTCTCTAGGGTTTCCCTTTAAATAGATAATTGGAAAGTGGGTTTTTCTCTATGTTATAAAGTATACGAAAGAAATTCCATTTTCTGTTATTTCAATTTATATTCCTATCTTTCAATTTTATTTCTCTTTTAATTTATTTGCATGATCCTTACCTAGCCTTCAATGTTGACCTTGCTTAATGATTTTCCTATTTTAAGAGCATCATTATTCCTTCATACTCAACTTTAATTTATGACCTTATATTCTCATGTAATTTATATGATTATATAATTATTATTCAATATTTTTTTGTCACATGATACTATTTATTGCAATTATTGCATGCTTTTACCTATCAAATGATGGTGTGTGCTTACATGGCTATGTGATTCAATTACTTTACTTCTTTATCATACATCATTTTTCCCTCTCCACAAATTTCTTGCATCTACTTGATGCAACCAATTGAAGAAGTAGCATATAATTCACCAAATTTTTCATGGTAGAGATTTTAGGTAATGACTTATGCTACATAGAGACTCATCACTATACCTAGATGGATCTCATTCACATTACATGTCCAAAATCATTTGAGGTTCTATTGCACTACTTATAATCAAAAAAATCATATTTTCAACATTAAGTGGAGTAGAATCATGTGGCCATACCAAATGTGTTGTATAGTATCAAGTTGCATCAAGTAGAGTACTCTTGTATCATTTTCATACATGCATAATCTCTAATCCTTAAATATATTTATCTACTTCTCATTTTTATGGATAACTAAAATTGCTTATTTTTTATTTCCCCACTTGTGTGACAAGCTATTTATAGCATATATCTTTTCTATTTTGTAAGTACCTATGGATTACCCATTATAAGGAGAGGAAAAAAGGAAGATCCAATAATGGTTAATTGATTTACATAGACTAAATGTCATTTTTAATTGTTTGGATATTTACTTTTCATTTCAAGACCAAGAATTTTTACATACTTTGAAATGTATGTTTATATTAAATTCAGATTCACCTCAAAGTGTGGGATAAATCCAATGGTGAATTTGTATATCCCTACCAATTCCCATATAGTTTTGGGATATTTTGATGGAATAACTTAATTTAGTGACAATTTTGGCTTGTGATTCTATGCTTATCTCAATCCATTTTATATTCATTTATAACCATTTAAATGCATTAAACCTTATCCCATCCTTATTTATGAATTCTCATATATTCATTATTACATATCATTTATTAGCCTACATTCAAAATCATGTGCACACCATTCATTTATTTCCTAAAAACTTATATTTTTTATTCCAAGTCAATCTTGAGTGGCTTAAGGTTGATCCCAAACTCTTAAATTTCAAATACAAATTTCTAGGTTGTGACCCTTTCCTACTAGTCATTATGAGTTTACTTAGCACATGTTTTGTGTGAACTATTATTGTGTCTTAGTATTTTAAGACATTCAATATGCACTTATTATCTTTTTAGATTTTGGGACAACTTTATTTAGGAAATTTATATGGTTGTGTACGATATAAATTGATTATAGTGATATAGAAATCACCTTAAAGGTGTTTGAAATCGTCACCTTGATATTTTTAGACAAAAGGAAGATGAAAATGAAGAGATCTCAACAACAATTTTTTTAGTCAAATTATTACAATAGGTCATAATTGATTATTACCCATCAAAGAATTCATAATTGGATTGTACATAATTTCAACATTTATTCTTCATCATTGTTCCCTAATTACATGTAAGTTAATTTTATATTCATTTTTTACATTTATTTGATTAGCCTAGATTATCTATGTAAAGTTGTAATGATGAATTTTATATTAATGGAATTTCCCAACTAGTTTTTTTTTCTATTTTAAGAGTGTCTTCATACATCTACACATTGAAAATGTCACAATCTTGTGTAAAGTCAATATTTTTACCCCATGTCACTGCTCATCCATTTTTACACATTCCCACACTGTTTATCTATACCTTATCAAAATTGGTCCACATCCCCATGTCTGTTTCATTTATTATGCCTATCTATGTACTAGTCCATACACGTTTTATAAATTGTTTCATCTTTCTGTCATAGTAGAAAAATATAACTATTTAATAATATTTTTTTCATAACTTTTGAAGCGTATCTCAAATTTAAATCAAATTTTCTTCAATACTACACTTTACTTTCCTACCTAGAGCTAATTTAATAAACAAAAAAGTATTTGGGTAGTTTATTGCTATATATTTATGTATTCTTAAATATTTATTGAAGTTTTGTTGATCATCCAAGTGATTATTATTCATATCTAGGAAAGAAGACACTTCAATTGGTGATATAAAAGGAATCTAGATCTGCTTGAAATCATCCTATGGAAATGACTAAAGAGTTATTTCTTCTATTGTTTACTCATTTTAAGGGAGAGAATTGACCTAGGAGAACATGTCCACTTCTAACATTAAGAGAAACCCTCCAAAACATATTTTTAAATGCTATTGATATTTAGAAATAAAAAAGTAAAACAAGTGAAGGGCAAAAATAGGCCCTTAAGTGGCAAAAAATTTAGAAAAATCAAAGTTAGGAAACTTCACGTAAAAATTTGAATAAGTTATCTATATTATTTCAAAAATATGTAAGAATAGAATCTGTAGCAAATTGAATGTAGTTTCTAAACTACTAGGTTTATTTTATTTTTTTTAAATCTATTTGGTGAAAATTTGAAATTTCAATGTAATAGTACTTAAATTTCAAGGAAAAAATAAGAAGTAGGTGTCTGTCTAACCACCCAAAACTACAATAAAATGATATTATTTTTTTATAATATTTTAGAAATAAGTAGAGGAATCATGTTCGGATGTGATGCATTTTTTTTGTAATTTTTTTCCAAACAAATAATTAATTATGAATTTTTTATTACAACTTTTAAAAAATATAAAAACTCATATGTCTGACCACCTTAACTTGGTCAAAACTTCATGAAATTCAATTTTTCTTTTTTTAATCTTATAGTATGCAAAGCATATAATGTGATTCATATTTTGGATTCAAAAAATGTGACACCGTTTGAAAGCTATAGATGTTTTTCAGTCAACCTATCAATAAACACTTTAGTCATAATTCAAATAGAAATGAATAATAATTATTTATTAAATTCAAAGTAAAGCATAATTTATATTGGTGGAAAGCTGATAATCTCCTTTTAAAACCCTTTTCATTTAATCAATTTTGGGTAAAAAAAAAGTCATCAGCCACATACCCTACAAATACCCATCATATTGCCACTTTTTGGCCCATCATGATCCTGCACATACCCTGAAGATAAATCAAGTTAACCAAAACTATAATTATAAATATTACTTTTTGATCATAGAGCTAAAAACACTTAAACTATTATATTTATTTTCTTAAAATAACTATTACAATTAATCTAATTTATTATGTATAAAATAATATTGATTAATTAGACTAATTTATTACTTACTGAACCTAAAATAATGCCTACCAAAAGTTTATTTTCCTTTAGAAATGTGTACATGTTTCTTTACAAGATGCTTGGAATCGGCTAGACTTAATCAACACACTCTAAGCATTTGACAGATTAGGTGGTTGAGCTATTTGGTGCCCCCTTATTCTATACCTTTCCTATTTTCATAGACCAATTATGCATTTGTTGTTGTCATTCCTATTTCCACTCCTGTCCACCATTTGTGTGAGATTCATTTGATGTTTCCACCATTATGTTATTGGGGAGTTATAAGATCTACAAAATCAACCATTTAATCTCAAAAACTTCATCGATAATTATAGAGGTGAGCATTATTCTCAAAATATAGAGAAGCAAGAGTTGTTGGTCTGCTATGCAGACTCTCTATCATGTAAAAGAAAACACGTCAATGTTGGTTTGTTGTGTGAAACTGAAAAAAATTGGTTTGATGCAAAAAAATTTAATCCCACATGCATATCATGCAAAAAATCGAACGAAAAAGAGGATTATAACTATAGGATAAGAGACCGAAGAAAATAATTTACAATAAGATATGTAATTGAAATTTAATAAAGTGTTCATTAAGATCATTTTTATAATATTAGGTGTTTACTTCTAGGGATTATAACTATAGGATAAGAGACCAAAAACAACAATTTACAATAAGATATGTAATTGCAATTTCTAAATTTTAATAAAGTGTTCATTAAGATAATTTTTATTATATTAGGTGTTTAATTCTATTCCTATTTGATTGTAAGAGTGAAAATATATTTGAAAAATAGTGATAGGATTTATTTTTTATATAATTTTAAGGTTAAAAATAATGTATTTTTAATAAATTTTTAATTACATTATCTTCCCCTCAATTTTGGGGTTTGGGACCTAGCTCGGTTGGCTAAATATTTCCTATTGTAGGAGGTTGGTCATGAGGTCTAGTATCCCCCACCCTCGTGGTACAGGAGGGTGTGTCGCACCAACACTGCTGGTCATTAAAAAGTTTACTAGGCACAGTGCAGTTTATAGGGGGTCATGCTACTCGATTCTTGTAGTCTAAAAAAAATAAAATCTTTATGTTTAATTATATTTAGTAAAATAATTATTCTATTTTATTTTATGTATTTAAAAATTGTTTTTATATTATTTTTATAGAATTTATTTTCTTTATTTATAAATATATATTCTTATTTCAAAAATAATTTAATATTTTTATTTTACTCACATTGTTTATTATATTAAATTTATTTTATTTATTAATAATTAGTTTTGGATTATAAAGTATATATAGATATATAAAGTAGTGGTTAGAAATTTTCAATTTTAATAAATATAAAAAATTTCAACACTAACATACTAGCACTTGTAGCTAAAGGAGGTTCAAGGATTATGCTGATAAAATATATGTATGTTAATATGTTAGAGAGTGTGTGTTTGTGCATGCAAATTCTAGTAGCATATGGTTAGATTAAACAACTAATAATAAATGCTAAATAATAAAATGAATTTTTTTTAGAAAAATCTAGATTTTTTACTTAAAGAAATTAAGTATTATCTGATTACGAAATATTTGTATATAGATTTAAAACATAAAGAAAAGAAAATGAAAAAAGAAAATTTCCATAAAATTGGCAAAAAACAATGCAAATAGGAATAGAATGTTCCAATATAATTGTCAAAATCTATATTTATCTAGCTTTTATGTGATAAGTGA
The DNA here is from genome assembly GCA_007258455.2 of Sequoia sempervirens. Classification (NCBI taxonomy): domain Eukaryota; kingdom Viridiplantae; phylum Streptophyta; class Pinopsida; order Cupressales; family Cupressaceae; genus Sequoia; species Sequoia sempervirens. Next base: position 72,931,177 of record VDFB02049217.1, read on the forward strand.
GATCTGGAGGCTTTTACCTAATATTTTGGACAATTTTTCCTTTAAATTATAGTTAGTTTACATTAAATTGTAGTTAATTTTTTTTTTCGAATGAATCAACAATGGTTTGCAGGAATAAGACTTGTTTTAGGTTAAAATCTTACATTATATGTAGACTATCAGCTAATAAATTTGACAATTTTATTTTTGATAATTTACAAAAATATATTTATCTCATATAATTAATACTTAATTTTAAAATATAAAATATATAAATAGATATATAAAGTAGTGATTAGAATTTTTTTAATATTAATAAATACAAAGTACTTACTAATAGAGTGAATTTGAGAACCTTATTAATTTAGAAAAAATAGATATCTTAAGTATTTATATTTGAAGAAAGATTTTTTCTTATTTATATCTTTTATATTTTATTTAAATTTTTATAGATGTAAAAAACTAATATTCTACCAATTACTATTTAACTTATAGTTAGTATTATGTAAAAAATAATTTTTAATTATTTATACATTTAATCTTTCTTGATGTATTATTAAAATATAGTGTAACTTAATTGATATATTTGATTCAAATTTATAAATTAAGACTATGATTGAGGATAGTCCATTTACATGAATTTATTAAACATGCTTAGACTATATATGTGGTCCTATTCATTAGAATAGATATTGTGCAACATTTTTCAAAATAATTTGAAAGGGAAAATAATATATAAGAAAGTAAGGGTGCACATAAAATAAAAGATAATATAAAGGTATGTGCATATTTGAGAGATTAGGAATTCAATATGTAATATAGGTACTCTAGTTAGGATAATCACATAAAAATGACAGAGAGAGAGAGAGAAGTCTACATGATAGAGGAGATAATATTAATACATGGACAAAAAAAGTATAAGTAAAAACAGTGACACATGAAAATAAAGGAAGAGATCATAAATAGGGAGTTAGTTCTCTATCCAATAATAAAGTCAACATAGGGGTTTTGGATATTTCCAATTATTGTGTAGGTGAAAAATAATTAGTAGGAAGAGGAGACTTCAGATATAGGATTCTATTCTCTCCAATGTGATTATATTTAATATTCATGCATTTGAAGAGATAATATAGAACATGGGAATTAAGAGAAGAAATATTAAGGGTAGGAAGGTGTGATAGATAGGAATAAGGAAATATTTTTTATGGTGAATTAGAGAAATTAGTAAGACGAGGAAGAGATAGGTAAGGAACTTCATCAATAGGAATGATTTCCTTGCTATGAAAGTGTATATTTGGGATAAACAAGGTCAAATGAAAGAGAACATAGGTTAGGTCATAAAGCCATTCCCATGTATGATTGCCAATAGTATGATGAATTAGTCTAGAGTTTATTATTATTTTAATGAAGAAGAAATATGTATTTTGATGTATCAAAATTCTTTGTATTTTCTTCTTTGCATGTGATAAGTATATGTATATTTATTTGTGTATCCACATATGTATGATTTTATTGTTCTTGTAGCCTCAAGTGGATATGGTTGATAGAAAATAGGCCTTGTACTCCCTAGATTAGGCCACATAAAAAAATAAATCTATGGCCTCTAGAGGAATATCTCCCTCTCCCATATATTTGACATCTACATTGACAAGGGAGTAAAGAATATAAAAGAAGAACAAATCTCATTTAGAGGATTTGTAAGGGTAACCTTAAATCCCTTTTTATGCTAGAAATTTTTATATGAAAATAAAATATAGAATAACCTAGAACCCTATGTTTAACCTACTCTTGAAAAATTTCAAACCCTTAAAGTCTCTTCCAAACCCTACAACATTTAAAATTTTAGCTTCAACAAAACAACAACAAGAAGAAGAGTTATCCCTCCTCTATCTAACCTATTTAACCCTAAGTGTTTTTGGACTTTTAAACTCAATTAATTTCTTCGTAAGTGAGTACATATTATGCTAGAGCTAGTTGAGTTGTGCATGAAGAAATTATAACTTTGCGATTAATGTTTTCTCTTTGTGGCAATCATCTTTATATTGGTGGTACTCTTGTGAGTGTATTTATATTGAGAATAATTCTTATATCTCATGTTGTGAATGTAAGTGCTTTAATTTTCATATACATATTTTTTTTTGATTGATGTGATCTTGTGGTGGATTTGTTGGTGGTTATAATTATGCATTTTATTTTTGTTTGGTTGTGGTTTGATGCTTTATCATACCATGGTTCAACTAATCTCCATGTATTATTCATGATTGATTTAGAATTCAACACCATGCTATGGAAATGGCCAAATATAAACATTAGAGGAGCATGAATTCAAGAATATGACTAGTAAAATTAATGAGGTAGCTTTGTGAAAGTAAGAAATTTAACAACATATATGTTCAAACATATCATCTTTTTTAATGGGATGAAATCATGGAGCACCTATTCAAGACATGAAAGAGAATAATTTAGAGAAAGAAAGTTAACAAATGAAAAATATTTGTACAATAAGGAAATTGAATCTTTATCTTGAAGGGACCACTTTGTTGCTTAGTCCTTTGTTGATGTCAATCTTCCAATCTCACTTACCTCCATCTTTCGTAGTTCTTTCAATTTTTGGTCAGGCTTAGAAGTATGGTAGCACTTATTCGAAGATGATTCCTTGTCTATCATTGATGAAATTCAAGAACAAAAAAAAAAAGGTGTCACAAGCATGCCAAACAAGGTATGTGAATGCAAAATACGATGTGGTAGTGGACTAGTGTAGTATAAATAATTGACTTTGAATATTTTTTTAAATTAGATTTATCTTTTGTGAATGATTGGTAGATAGATTCGTGCCATAGGAAATTTCCATAAATACATTTCCATATTAATTAATTGGAAATATATGGCATGTGATCCATCATGATAATGAATTTTTTTTCAAAGGTTTGATAGTTGGGCACAAAAAATGTGAGTTTAAGCTTGGTAGACAATGTCCCACAAAACAATCTAGTCCAAGGTGGCTAAATTCTTTTATTGTGCAGTGGAAAATATTGAGGTTGTTTGTAATGGTAGATTAATAATGGGTGTTGTGCACTAAATGGGTCATTAAGTATTTATGATGTATGTCAAAAAAATATAGAAAAGTGTAAATTCTAAAGAATATTATAGTTTGACTTGCAAAACTTTTGTGATTTATAAATTGAAAACTTTAGTAATGTACATGATTAAATTTATTTTAATATTATAGCCATGCATGAATTGAAAAATAATGAATCTGATGAAGAATGTTAATAAAAGAAGTATATATTGATAACTTTGAGTGCATTGAAAATATAATAGAAAACTTAAGAGATCACACAAACTATAACTATATTAAGAAGTGATGTAAAATAAAGTACAAAAAAACCGAACTTATAATAAGAGGACATAGAAATACATGCTCAATAAAATTATAAATGCACGATGATAGAATACACCCTATAATCATATTTTTAAATTTTTCTTTTTTAACAAGAGAATAGACTCATTAATTAACAATCATATATATTTATATTTAAGAAATGTTTTCCAATGTTTGTTTGAAATTTCTTTTTCATATACATTATTATATTGTTCTACTTTTTTTTTCAACCATTTATCTCTTGAAAAACCTCCAAATTGATGGAGTCTCACTATTTTTGGTTATGTCAAGCCAAGTAAGGATGTTAATCTAATGACTTACAATAGATAGTTTTTTTAGAAATTAGACTTGGTCCTCCTTTTTAAGCACCAAATCTAGATGCATTAATATTTATTAACCTTCTAAATCCTCCTTGAGTAATTCTAATTGAATGTGAGTGTTGTCTGAAATGAATGGAAATGTATATTTTTATACCAATACATAATAAATTACATAAAAACCCACACACGTACATGCACAATTTAATGTGAGAAAGAAAAAGTGGGTCAATAGGCAAATTTGAATTTAGGAAAGTTGAATTCATAGTTACCAGGATGACCCCATGACTGTGCACTTGACCTAGGATAAAATAGATAGAATAGATTATGCTAAACATACAGTTTAAGAATCAATTCATATATAATTATAGATAATTAGATGGATAGATCAAGTGTATGGGAACATGAAGTGAGATGTTGATAAACATGAAATCATGTGTCGATAAAGATGAGGTAAAATCTATATAAGTGTGTTTGACTTTATAATTAGAGTATGAAATTTGTCATAATGCATATTTACTAAGACATCAAAAGATAAACACAAAATTCAAATTTTTTTTTTTATCATAATACATTTTTCACCCTTATAATTATATAAAGATAAATGAATTATTTTTCATCCTTACAATTAAAATTTTGAAATTATTAAAGATAATCATTTTTCATCTTACAATTATATAAAAAATAAATCTATTAAAATAATTTAAAATAAAGATAAAATAAAAACATAAAATAATTAAAATATTTAAAAATAAAGACAAATTAAAAAATAAAATTATTGAAATAATTAAAAACTACGTCAAAGTTTTCAAATGACTTAAAACACTTAATAAAATTTAAATTTTATAGTTACATCTATAACTAGCGGTTTCATGTAGTAACACATAAGAATGAGTTGATAGGCGAAGAGCGACATGAAAGGCAAGTAATTTGAAGGCAATTTCTGTGGAAGAACATTAGAATGTGAATTGCATGAGTGGCTAGAGTAGCAACATGCAGATGTAGATCATATAGTTACACATTAGGGAATCCAACGAACAATACAATGGATTGCTAGATATATTATGGGTGATAATTAAAGTGATTAAGTGGCAGCAATATTAGATCACATTTTTACATTATGATTTAGCATCATTATTATTTTTTAAATCATAATGGGGACTGAAGGAATGCATTAACACTAATGGGTTGAAAGGAGGATATGTATATAAAGGATAAAGTGTGTAACCAACAGTTGGTGGAGCAGTAACTTTGTAGAATATATATACACATATAAAGTTTTGGTTGAAGAACAATTGTAGTAATATTATATTAATTATTTTGTGATCACATCATTATTATTGGTAATTCATTTGGGGGGTAAATAATAATACTATATAGTTAAGTTGTTTATTAAAAGAAAGTATTATTATTAAATTTGTGTATACACATAAAATATACTGATTGACATTGTGCATTTGATCTTGACTTACTAACATCGTTTCTCCCTAAATCATCCCTTAGTCTATTTAATCAAATTCCCCTATCTGATTAAATTCATAAATATTCATCTCTTAATTAAATAAATCATTTTATCTAATTAAGTCATCTCTCTTGTTAATTAAATCAATCCATCGGATCTAATTATCCCTATTTAATTAAATAATCAATTTATCTGATTAAATCTCTAAAGTCTATCCATTAAATTAAATAAATTAAAACCTTATTTGATTTAATCTAACACCATCCCTTTTAATAAAATAAATCAAAATCCTTATTTAATTAGCCTCTTATCATATTCCTCTCTTATTTGATTTAAATAAACCCATAAATCTAAGTCAAAATAGGTCACATCATCTAATCTCTCTTGCTTAATCAATTAACCCTTGATTAATTTAACCTCATCTCATGTCACATCCTCTAGATAATGCAAGTTGCACATGAAAATAGATTTAATTCATTTATTAAATCCCTATTTTCCTCACAAGGCATCTTTTGGAATATTCGCTCAATTTTAATTCAAAAATTCCAAGTCAACATGTACATCCAACAAGGCAATAACTTCATCTACATGTCCTTTGCCTTGAGCCAAGTGGCATTTATTGCATTTTCCCTTCCCTCTTGCATGTCATTTCAACAAATTTGAAATTCAAATATTGGCATTTATTGGCACAAACCCCAAATCTTGCACATCCATCATCCATTCATAGCTTGACAAGTGGCACCATATCATTGGATGAATGTTAGTCCCACATTGCTCAAATTTGGGCATTCATCCATCTTGAAATCCTATAAATGAAGAGATCCTCTCCTCATTTGATCATCCACAATTTGAGTAAAGTTACCATGCTCAAATCATTAGCCATTTTCATCCATCATCATTGAGTTATTAGCTAGGTTTTTGTAGATTTTTGGCTTGGAGCTCTCATTCTTCATCAACAAAGTGGATCAACATCATCTTCAAAATTTGAAGCTTGCATCTTAGGAATTGGGAAAGGGCCAATTTTCACATCAAATTGGCACCAATTCCCCCACGGGATCATGATTTTGCATATCTAATTAAGATTTTATCTTGTTTTTGTCATTTGCATTGTGTTCTTCAATATTTTCTTCCTAATTTGAGTTTGTAAATGAATTTCATGGGGAATCCTTGTTTTGGCTTGCAAATCCTTGTTTAACTTGTTTACTCATGTTTTTTTGCAGGTACCAAGGTTGGGGTTCACACATTTGGTGCTAGAAGGAGGGCTGGATATCATTAATTCTAACTTTTTATTGAAATTTCCCTATTTTTCTTCACACATAGGAAATTCCAATGAAGGCTTGTTAGTGTCATTGTTTTGGCACTGCAGGCTCGTCAGCGTTACTATATGGCACTGCATAAAACACAAACTACACCGTTGGACTCATCCCACCAAAAAAATTAAATTTTTAACTCCATTGCTGGACTCGTTGACTTGCAGGAATTTTTTGAAATTTTTGAAAACAACGATGCTGGACACAAACTCCGATGCTGGGTGAAATTGCAACACAGTTGAGCGATCTATCCCAACACAGAGCACCGCTGACTTGTAAGCGGCACTGTGAGAGCGACGTTGGGAGAACAAACGTCGCCTTTATGAGTTGTGACGCTGGGAGATAGTAAAAGGGAGAATTTAATTTTTTAGCATGTGCTTTTGATTTATGATTTATTTACCTTTTGTTTTCTGGTTTTTAACTTCTGTGTTTTTCTAGAATCTGACAATTTTTCTTCTTTGTAGGTTGGAAATTGAAAAAAAAGAAAGGAGGAGCATGGTGATGATATTTTGTCCAATCAAAGTATTTTTAAACACTTAAGTGTTTTTTTAACTCTTCTTTAAGAATTTGTTATCTTTTCATTCTTAGAACACTAGTTTTCATTTGGGCTTAAAAAGAACCTTTCAATTTCTTCTTGCAAAGGTTAAAATGAACAATAGGATCAACAACTTACTAGATTTCATTTATTGGATTAACAAATTGAACAAATGTCTTTCACTTGTGATTTGGTGCTCTAAAACGAACTCACATATTGCTTTGAAGATTTAAAAAGAACAAGTGTAGCTTTGTTTTTGTGATGGATTACTTAGACTAAAGCCATCAAAAAAGGACATATGTGCTTCTCTCATGCTTTATAGTGATCTTGAGAATCAAAAGGCCTTTTTCATGACTTTGGGTTAAGACAAAGCAATCATCTCCACACTTCGATTTGGGCTTAAAATTGAACAAAATCTTGTGCAAGTGTGAGTGGGGGCTTTGTTGTGTATATTCTCTCTCCTTGTTGCCAATAAGGATTGATTGAGTGATGAATATTTTTCTACATTCACTTTTGTTTATCCTAGAGGGCCTTCCTTGGGGAAAAAGTACTCACCCAAGGGAACGACTCAACCAGTAACACTCTAAAGCCAAGAGTATTTCCAACCGGGATATAAATGTGGATATTGGAAGAAACACCAATATCATGTGGTTGATTCCAACAAGATGGATCTGAAAGGGGACTCTTGCCAAATGGGTTAATCTCCACGAACGGAAAGTCCTTACTAAAACCCATGTGCTAGAATTTTGCAAAATCCTTTTATCTATTTGTTGGTGCAAGAATGGTCGTTCTCAAGCCACCCCACACTTTTATGGTCTTCTAGTAGAAATGGAAAACATGCCATGGGAGTTTCATGGGTGTTGATGCTTGGCTGCCCCTTATAAGTGAGTGCCGTGGAGGGGAGCCAGTTGGGTCAAGCATCTAACCATTCGCTAGAGATAAGAATATTTGGACTTGTCCAAGTGGGAATCCAACAAATATTGTCTTACACATCCATAGGATCGTACTTATTCTTGGGTTACAAAATGCATTGCTTGATCAAAAATATCTAAAAAACAAACACTTAACATCATCCAAATTTTAAACCCTTTTGAAGACAAATACAATTGACTCAATCCATATGTTATTGCTTTCCTTGGGATTCACATCCTTAAAGGTTTCTAAACATTGGATTATATCTCAATTTGTCTTCTTAAGTAAACTATAGGAAAACCCTTGCCTTGAGTTCATTGAATTCCCACATAACATATCTTGTGGGGTTCAAAGAAATTAAGACATTGGCCATCTTAGTTTGAAAACCTAATTGAAGAAAGTGTTTTTGGTAAAATAAAGAAATTAAGAAAATCTAAGCAAAATGAACTTTCATATGTGATTGAAGACTCACAACCTCAAAGAAAAAAATCATCGGTTGGAAATCCGAAAAAGAAATCATTTCTAGGTTACAAAGGTCATTAGGAAGCATTTGCATGCTCTTCAATACCTAGGTCTAGGCAAAAAAAGTGTACCTTTTTAGGTTCATCTTAGGATCAAAATATATAAAAATTTCTTTTTCATCCATCCTCCAAAACATCAAAACAAATCCATCTCATCATCACCTTTTGGAAAATCTTGAAATCATCCTTGATACTAGGCTTTGTGGAAAAATCAAAATCATCAATATCATTGAGACAAAATCCTTGAAAACATTAGCAAAAACACCTTTGGGTAGGTATGTGTAGATGCATCCTTTTGAATATACTTAGTCAAAGTTATCAAAATCATCTTGTCTAGCTTAGTGTATGAAGATGAATCCTTCTTCATAAGCTTAGTAATTTAACAATCATCTTGTTTGAATAGGTGTGGGTAGATGCATCCTTCTCCTCACACATATTCAAATTATCATCCTTTGAACAAAGCTATCCCTTAGATCATCATCCAACATCTTAGGGTCTTTTTGTTCAAAAATCCAAATCAAAATTAAAATCAAAATCAAGGACAAAATCTCAAATCTCAAAATCCAAAATCAAAGATCAAAATTTGCAAGTCCAAAAAGCCTAGTGTCTCATTCAAGATTTATCAAGAGCCACAACATCCATATCATCCATCCCTAAACATCATCATCACATCATCACCTTTGATCCTCAAGGCATCCTAAAACTTTATACTTTGGGACATAAAATAATGATCGATCCAAGGAATCAAGAGATTCATCTCTCATATCCTCGAAGATTGATCCTTGTTTTATGGTTCAAATGAGATCTCAATACAAGAAGAGTATGGAAACCAACAAAGAAACACCCGCTTCAAGTGATCTTAGCCAAACAAAAGCAGAAATGAATCTAGCTGAATCAAGTAGTTCGTTGACCCTCTCATTGTCGCAAAATCCGCAAGAAGAAAATCAAGGAGAGGATCTTACCTTTGGAATGTCTCGCAAAGAAATGACTGAAATGCTTCAAAATCCAGAGAATCATAAAATCATCAACATCATGATGAGACTCAACCCTTCATTATACATGCTTGAACTAGAAAAACAAGGGGCTAAGTTACCTTTAGATTTTGATGTAAGTACTATAGTGGAGACATCCTTTCCACCTATCTCATCCATGATCCCCATTTCATCTACACCTCCATCCCAAAACATCACGCAAAACATTCCACAAAACACAACATTGTTTGCTCCAACCCAACCCAATGTCAACAAGGGAAATACATTTCTCAATGCTCTTCAATCACATCCCCTTGTTAATAATCAAAACTTGGATGCAAAAACCACATCAGAACAAAATATACCCCAAAACCCATTTCACAAAAATGTTCCTCTCACATTCCAATGCGATCCATCATCATCATTTTCTCATGCGATTCCCTAAACACCTCTTCTCACAAATTCACAAGAAGAGGGAGATATGTTTGGACTTGGGGGCCTATTTGACACCACGACATCTTCACAACAACTCACACCCATCACCTTTCCACCTTTTCCACCATATTACCATTATCATCCACACCACTCCTTGGTTTAGGGCTTCCTCCCCTACCAAGTATCAATCAAACCTATATCCCAACCATCAATCAAAGCATTGCACCAAACACTCAAAATTTATCATTGATATCACACCAATAAATGATAAATGCACAAGCAATGGCAACATCATCAAACACACCCCTAACATCACAAAGCATGGTCTCTCAAGGACCAACCATCACATCAATACCACTATCCAACACCCAAAACATCAACACAACATCATCACCTACCACCATTCCAAATCCACCACCACCAACTTTCACCACATCAAGCCAATACGACACAACATTGCAAGTTTCTTTTCAAAGAGGATACCAACAAGTTCAAAAACAAAAAGCTGTACAACAAGCCACTCAAGCCGCACAAGATGCCTAGGCTACACAAGCCGCATTATACGCACAACAAGTACAACAAGCCCAAGCTTTAATACAACAACAACAACAAGAAGTCACCCAAGCTCCACAAGCCGCACAAGCATTGCAAGCACAACTTTTATTGCAGTAACAAGCCGCAGAAGCCCAAGCAACACAAGTGGAATCCCAAGTGCAAGCTCAAGCACAAGCTCAATATCAGGCACAAGAAGCCCAATATCAAGCACAACTCAATGCACAAAGACAAGCAGTGCAATTGCAGGCATATCAAAAAGCACTAAAGCAATACCAAGAGCAGCAAGAAGTAGTAGAATTGGCAGCCCAACAACAAGCATTGTTGGAACAATAGTAAGCCCAACAACAAGCGTTGTTGGAACAACAACAAGTGCAACAACAAACACAAATCTTAGCGCAACAACAACAAGATCAACAAGCGTTGTTCATACAAAAGCAGGTAGAAGCCTACCTCACTCGCTAGAACATACATATACCAATGCACAATGCACCGACCAACCCATCCATCCAAACCACGATTGAAACACCCCAAAAAAATTTCATCCCACCCCTTGATCCACAAAATGATGTGATGACACAACTCAGGTTGCTTTCGCATCAAGTGCTCGACCTTCAATCAGGGCAAGCAACCAAAACACCGAGAAACTTGTGTCCCTATCCCTTTGATAGGAGCTTAGAAATAAAACCATTCCCCAAGGGATTTGAAATCTCCAAATTTGACAAATATCCAGGGATGGGAAACCCTAAAGATTACATCAGGGAATTCCAAGTTTATTGCATGGAGGTCGCATATGATGATACTTATCTAATGCAGTTATTTCCTAGGAGCTTGGTAGGTCCTGCAATAGAATGGTTCTCTCACTTACCTTCAGGTATTAGAACATTTCAAGAAATTAGGGGTGCATTCATCATGAACTACACATGTAATATTGCAATGGATGTCAGTCTTGAAGAACTATATGCTCTAAAACAAGGAAAGAATGAATCTTTTGCTTCATTCCTTCAATGATGGTGATCCAAGGCCAATCGAAGCAAGTGGACCATGCTAGAAGAACAAGTCTGTACCATCATAGCCAACCTTGAAAGCCGCTTGGGATTTGATCTCAAGGTTCAGGGTATCACTACATATGAACAATTGATCTCCAAGGCACTCAACATTGAAAGAGCCCTTGTGACTCAACCCACAAAATCAACATCATATCATGAATAAAAAAACAACCACCCATCATCCAATTACAATGATAAACCTCGCACATGGGAAAGGAACTAGAACATTACTAATGATGGTGTTGTAGATGCCAAGGTGGTCATTAGTGGTCCACGCCAAAATACACCCAAACCACAAATCCAAAATCAATGCCAAAACACTCATCACACTACATACCAACCCGGCAACAATCCAACCATCAATAACCTCAATGATCAAAGAGGACCACCCCAATGCAAAAGTTATCCCAAATGAAAGTACTCTATTTTGGGGGAACCGCTAGAGGACATAATGAAAATATTGATTGACGAAAAACTCATCAAGCCTCCTACATTCGAGAATTACCAAGAACCTGACATCAAACCCCATTGGTATAACAAAAATCAACTTTGCGAATTTCATAAAATCAAAGGTCACACCAAAAACAATTGCATGAGACTCAAAAATATCATCCAAGATCTCATCAATAAGAAAATCATAAAAGTAGAAGAACCTACGGGAAATCAGGATCTTAAAATCTACATGAATCCGATGTTGAATCATAGCAACAAAGGGAACAAAAATGATAAAGGGAAGGGTAGTGTAAATCATGTGTATGAAATGGTCATTGCCTCCCTAAATGAAGACTGCATGGTCATCACCATCAAGGGCACCCATGTCAAAGATTGTGGAGTCACCATAAAAGGCGGAAAAGTCACCATTGCAGGATCATCCCAACCTAATAGAATCCCTTCATCTAGATCTGTTCTGCATAGCTACAATGTTGTAGAACAACTCAAGAGAATGCCATCACACATCTCCATCATGGAGTTGTTAAAAATCTCATCAGCGCATAAAAAGATTCTTGAGGAAGCATTAGCCTCATCCACTGTCCCCGTAGATCTTGATGCAGATCAATTCCAAGCTATGGTCAGAAATATCATAATGCCTAATCTCTGTACATTCTCTGACCAATATTTTCTTGCCCAACCATCTCACAACCGTGCACTTCACTTGGAAGCCATTGTCAACAAGAGAAAAATCAAAAGGGTCCTGGTGGATGGAGGTGCGGGTTTGAACATCTGTTCTCTTAACCTCATCAAGCAGTTGAAAATATTAGAAGATTCCATCGACAAAGGTAAGGGCATCACGATAAGAGCAAATGATGACCAAGAAATATTATCTCAAGGCACAATTAAACTCCCTATTCAGGTAGGGCCTACCATCATGGAAACCACTTGTCAAGTCTTGGACCTTGACTTGCCATATAATATCCTCCTAGGATGCCCATGGATCCATGCGATGAAAATCGTAGCATCAACCTGCCACCAATGTGTGAAATCTACACATAATGGACAAGAGGTTACTATCCATGGAGATCCCGAACAATTTTCAGATTGCAAAAATCTTGAGGCAAAGTATTACAAAATCCCCCAAGTTCCAAAGAATAATGAGGGCCCATCCACACCATATGTCGACCCCGCCACTCTCGCGTCCACTTCTACAATAGAGACACCCGCCATCCCCACTATCTCCGATATCAAGCTCATCATCCAAGAGGATGGTTGTGGAAGATACAAGCTCCCTAACAATGCTTTTGTAATAGGAGAGTTACCATAATCTCCTAGATCATGAGGATGCCCACAAGAAAACCAAGATTCCACATCACAAACCTATCCTCAAAACTATCCCAATTTCACAAGATGGGGAGACCTTGGCCATGAGGTTATTGATGTAGATCCATCTCACATGTTGTATTAGGATGAAAGACCGACAGCTAATTTACCAATGGATGAAAGAAGCAAGGGCCTACAAATGATGCTCACAATGGGCTACGACAAAAATCAAAGACTAGGACAAAATGACAATGGGCTCATAATACCTATCATGCCAGAGACGTGACCCATAACAAATCTTGGTCTTAGATGTACCCCTCCTAGAATAACCATAAGAATAACCATATGTGGCCGAGGTCCTTCAGTTAGAATGGTTAATATTTCTCCTCAGCCAGTACTAGTACAAGTACACTCACCAATAGTCACAGGTAGAGACACACATAATTTTATAACTGTGCCCTATATTAGTAGCAATGACGAGGACCCCATATCCAATCTACCTAGGTTATTTAAGGATACCACCCTTTGCATGATTAGTACCTTATCTTTCAAATCAGACCATCCAAATCATGAGATCCATTTACTGTACCCCTAACTGATCGACTATGACCAATGAGGACCAACAGTTCTCGATACATTCGAAAACAATGAGGTGCTCTCAGAATTCATGGGATTAAGGGATGAGGTTCCCGATGGAGATCACAAGGTAGGGTTTATAATGGAGTTAGACACACATGCCTATTATGGGGAAACGATTGAATCCTTCAGTCACAAAAGTGAGAAACTAAGAATCATATCCAAGTCCTTGAGTGAAAACCACATTGTGGCACTCTCTGACAAGAAAATAGTAAAAAGAAAGGACGTATGCAATAGTGAAATCCTCTCTGAGGCACCTGAGGATGAAGGATTCAATCTTCCTCTAAGAGCTATTCATCAGGAGAAGTCAATAGTCTTGGCCAAAAAATGCAATCCTGTCAACCTAGGAACAGAGGAGACCCTGTATATCACATTCTATGTGGAATCACTATTATTAGAAGAGCAAGAACTCCTAGCAGCATTCCTAAGGGAAAGACAAATAAACTTCACATGGAGTTATGCTGATATGCTAGTGCTCGATCCAAAGAATGTGGTTCATCATTTAGCAGTGTACCCAAAAGCAAAGCCGGTCAAACAAAAGCTTCAGAAATGCATCCCCAAATCATTCTGTTAGTCAAAATGGAGCTCAAAAAGTTGTTAGATGCAGGATTTATCCGACCAATTGATTATCCATAATGGGTGTTAAATTTGGTACCTATTTCAAAACCTGACGGAGCCATCAGAATCTATATGAACTTCAGAGGTTTGAACAAAGCATGTCCCAAGGATGATTTCCCACTTCCTAACATTGACATGATAATAGACATGACAGCAAGACATGAGATGCTATCACTAATGGATGGATTTTCAGGATACAACTAGATCATGATAGCAAAAGAAGATTAACATAAGATGGATTTCACTTGTCCATGGGGGACATACTGCTAGAACATGATGCCATTCGGCCTAAAGAACGTAGAAGCAACCTATCAAAGGGCCATGACATTGATATTCCATGACATGATTCATAAAATAGTTGAGGATTATGTCGACGACATCCTAGAAAAATCTAGAAAGAGACAAGATCATATAGCAATTCTAAGTGCTATCTTTGACAGACTGGAGGAATACAAAGTTAGACTAAATCCCAAGAAGTGCATCTTTGGTGTACAATCAGGTAAATTGCTAGGATACATAGTCTCCATGAGGGGTATCAAGGTGGATCCAGTGAAGGTGAAAGCAATCCTTGAGATGGAAGCACCAAAAACATTAAAACAACTGAAAGGCCTCCAAGGCCAACTTCAATCCATTCAAAAATTCATAGCACAATTGGCAGACAAGAATAACCCATATTATCACTTACTCCACAAGGGGGTTGCATACAAATGGGAAACAAAATGTGAAGAGGCATTTAACAAAATCAAGGAATATCTACTCACACCACCAGTTTTAATGCAACCTATCCCAAAAAATCCATTGATCCTATATGTGTCAGCAACAACAACATCCCTTGGGGCTCTCCTAGCTCAACATGATGAAAACGGAATGGAGAGGGCCGTCTACTAAATCAGTAGGACAATGGTCGGTCATGAGCTAAATTACTCATTCATTGAGAAAGCTTGCCTCGTAGTAGTGTTTTCCTCCCAAAAATCTAGACATTACCTGTTGGCACACAAGATAAAGCTCATCGCGAAAATTGATCCCCTCAAGTATCTACTATCAAAGGCAATGCTCACGAGAAAAATGGAAAAATGGGTAATGATATTATTAGAGTATGACATCGAGTATGTAGAGTGGAAAGCCATTAAGGGACAAGTTATTGTAGATCAACTAGCAGAAGCACCCATTTATTCTGAGAACCCTCTTGTCTCAGAATTCCCATATGAATCCATCTTTAACCTCAATGTAACTGACCATTGGAAACTATACTTCGATGGTTCATACACACAACATGGATCAAGAGCTGGTGTCTTCTTCATCACCCCACAAGCGGATTGCATACCAAAGTCATACAAACTAGCATTTCCTTGCACTAACAACATAGCCAAATATGAGGCTTTGACTATAGGCCTCAGGATAGCAGTGCAATGGAACATCATAGCTCTCAAGGTGTATGGAGACTCTCAGTTGATCATAAATCAAGTCAATAATGAATATCAAACTAAGGATGATAAGCTAACTCCATACAAGAAATTGGTGGAGACTCTAAAGGAATCCTTCATTGACATAACATTTGAGCAGATTCCAAGAACCAACAACAAAGCAGCAGATGCCATGGCTACAATTGGGTCCCTATTAGACATCCCTCATAATGTGCTGAAATATGAATTTCTGATTGAGTAGCTTCTCGTCCCCACATTTGAGGTACCAGAATCAGAATTTGTGTGTGAAATCATTGGTCCAGGTGATTCTTGGTACCATGACATCTACACATATCTTCGCATAGGAGTCATACCCGCTGACCTCCCATTGAGCCTAAAACAAACCTTTGTTAAAAAGGCATCCAGATTTGTGATCCTAGGTGATACGTTATACCGTAGAGGCATAAAAGGTACCTTGCTACGCTATCTAAATGCTAAGGAGGCATTAACCACTCTAACCAAGGTTCATAATGGTATCTGTGGCTCACACTCGAGTGGAATGACCATTGCCAAGAAATTGTTGAGGATGGGGTATTACTGGCCCACAATGGAAAGAGAAGCACATGATCATGCTAAAAGGTGTTTGCAATTTCAGCAACATGGGGACCTCATCCATGCTCCAGATCAAGAGCTTCATCCTATTATCACACCATGGCCCTTTTTACAATGGGGACTCTATCTCATTGGGAAAATCACACCCACCTCATCCAATGGCCACAAATTCATCATAACTGCAACTGAGTACTTCACAAAGTGGGTGGAAGCCACACCCATGACGTATATCACTGGGAAGTAGATCTCAAAATTTATTTTGAACTATCTCATATGTCATTACGGTGTCCCACAAGCCATTATCTTAGATAATGGGACACCATTCAAGAACCAGGAGGTTCGTGACTTGTGCGAAAAATTAAAAATCCAGCATTGCTTCTCCACCTTGTACTATCCCCAAGACAATGGCCAAGTAGAAGCTATGAAAAAAACTATCCTCAAAATCCTCAAGAAAATAGTTAATGATGCAGGTCATGACTGGCATCTATAGCTTAATCCCACCCTATGGGCTTATCGAACCAACATCTGCACACCCACTGGCGCCACCCCATTCTCCTTGGTCTACGGATTAGAAGCCGTACTCCCCATTGAGATTGAACTCCCATCCCTAAGAATATCATTGCAAAACCTCATCATTGATGAGGACTACAGGGTGTTAAGATTAAATGAGCCAGAGCTACTGGATGAGAGATGCATAGATGCTTTAAATCACTTGCAAGTCTATCAAAATAGACTCAAATGGAGCTACAACAAGAAAATTAGAAGCAAAAATTTCCAAGTCGGAGAATTGGTCTTAAAAGAAAATTAGAAGAATGTCCCGAACCCCAACAACAAAGGAAAGTTCAAACCTAATTGGTTAGGACCTTTCGTCATCACAACAAGTTATAAGTCAGGGGCATATCAGCTATCAACACCCAAAGGGGAACCTCTATAGAATCCCATGAATAGCTCCCATCTCAAAAATTTTTATGCCTAAATCTTTCAAGGTATGAACCAAAAATCTAAAAAAAATCAGAAAAAATCCTAAAAAAATGGTTACTTAGGTGAAAACTTGGCAAACGGGCATCTTGGTAATAAGCAAAAAATCCAAAAATCAGAAAAAGGATCAAAAAAATCATCCCCTAATTGAAAACCACTTTGGTGGCACTTTGGGCAAGTACCTTGGTGAAAACCTAGCAAACAGGCGCCTTGCGTAAATAAGCACTTTCCATCCACCAGGATCTTTACGGCTTGTTCTGCATCATCCATCCATTTTTCTTCCATCATCCATTGCATTCAGGTCTCCATCCATCACACATCCACTCGAATTTGCACCATAGCTTGGTCCTGTGTTCGTATCGTAATCCCTTCTAGTACTACTCGGCTCATCCTCAAGGTAAATTTTTCCTACCTTTATCAGAGTAGTCTATTGCATTACGTTGGGGGCATGTTCTCATTAGATTGGATTCATGTATGATCTTAAAATTCTCAAATAAGAAAATCCAAAAACATCAGAAAATAAAAAAATCTAAAAAACATCAAAACATTTCAAAAGTCAAAAACAAGGTCATCTTGTCGAACTATGTCATCTCTGAGCTTGAATGTAGGCAAGGTTGATCTTTGATCATCCCCCGAGACATTTAGGTCAGTCCTATAAGAGTCCAGCATAATAAACTAACATTTCATCATGTATATCTCCATCTGTAAATTGGTCAAGTCGTTAGTCGAACTACGTGGTCTCTACGTAGGCAAGGATAGTCTGTTGATGAGCCCTTGAGACCCCTAGGCTAGGTCTTTAGGTTAGTCTCTTGGTGAAAATCTCACAAAATCCCCAAAACATCAAAAGATTGAAAATCAAAACATTTGCAAAATCTCAAAAAATACCAAAAACAGCCTCAAAACATTGCAAAACATCAAAAAAATCCAAATATTTGAAAAAAATCCATCTGTCTCATCTCGCTTGCACCCGCGATAACACCACTCATAATAAACTAATCATCATTATCAACCTTGGTGAAACAGTTAGAAGCAAGTCTAGCAGATTAAAGGTAGAAATCAAAATGTCAGGTCTTAAGTCTAAGTCAATGCATAAGCAAATTGGTCATCTCTTCGTATCGGTAACACATCATCTGAATTGGTCCCATATCAATCATCCCTTATAAACGAAATGATGTGCCGCCATCCACTAACATGTCCTAGGATGAATCCTTCCTACAATGGGCATTATCTTTTGGCAATAAGTTTTGGTTATCATCTTAGAAAACACATCCTCTTTCCATTAGCGGTATTGAAGAGCATCAGTTTGTTTGTTTACTTGGTCTTTATCTTTTGACTTATCTTATTTTCCGCTCATTCCAAGGACGTCTCGATGATATCCCAAAACAATGGATTTAGAGAAATAGGAATGGGGCAATGATCGTTATCTTTTGTCTGTTGTGCTTGTTGGACGTTCTTGCAATATAACCTTGGCGAATACTTGCTTTGTTAGGTATGTATGGAAGAGGTCTAGGGAAACTTTTTGATTATTACAAGGATAGGTTTACCTTTTCGTGTTTTGGTCCGAGGTGTTTGAAACTTCTGAAATACATCCTAGCAAGGTTTCTGTAAGTCAGGTGTGAACAAGAATACTCCTATTTGATTGTTGAGTCAAAGTCCATCACACTGGGTACAACGCCATCCTGGTTTTCTATATCTCGATGCATAGTACCACGTGTGTTATCAAACATAAGAAAATTTGGCCCTTTGAAAATCCCAATTCCTCGGCAAGTAATCATCATAATCATCATCATCATCATTTGCATTTGTGTCATTTTGTGTCTTGTTGAAATGACTTCTTCTTTTCTTACTAACTGTGCTAACAAGGTACTATGACAATTGATCATCATCATCATCGAACCTACATCCACAAATCATATACATGACATAAACATATCATATAGGAAACATACGCATTGCATAAGCATATCATATAGGAAACATACGCATGACATAAACATATCATATAGGAAACAAATGCATTACATAAGCATATCATAGAGGAAACATCGCATTCTTATCATCATATAAACAAGTTATCATAAACATTCTTCATAAATAGGTGCATCTATGTCATTGCATTTCACCCATTACACTGCATCTCATGGCATTATATCGATCATTGCATAAACAATCATTTGCATTTCACAACCATTTTATATTACCATCTAAATCATCACATAGCATCTACAAAAGCATTCCATAATCATTTTTGCATAATCATAAGCAATAGGTATATAAGCATTTAATTCATTAGGCATACATACTTGCATAACATCATGACATCATATCATCACATTACGTTTACATTACGCATCAACTTATCACCTTGCATTAACATATCATTGTATCACATACATCATCATTTAGGATAATAATATTTGTTATTCTAAGCATCTCATAACACCATTTCATTAGCATCATATCACAACCATCGCATCATATCACATACATCCATAAATCATCTCATATATAAGCATTTTCTACACATCATTGCATATACCAAAAATCAAATCATTTCACATATTGCATTGGCATAAAATAAACCATCATATAGTTAACATCATTGCACATCATATCATAGGTTAGCATAATATAGATCTATTAGTCATAATCATTCCATAAACATCATTAGAAATAAATGCATCCATAAAACATCACTGCAAAGCATATAAAAATAAATCATACATGCATAGATAAAGGTACATAGTACATCACATCAAAATCGGCTCATATATGTCATATCATTAATGATACTGTCATAGTACAAAGAATAAATCAGATCATTGTACATATGTTTCAATCAGTACAAAATGCTCATCAGGCTATCAAAAATGAGCCCATAAGGCACAAAAAATGTATCATCTAGATCATGCCCGATCTCCGTGAATGCTGCCCTCACCCCTATCATTGTGACCCTCTGGTGATCTCTGGCTGGCCTGCTCTGAGTACTCTAGGACCCAGTCTGCTCTAGGCATAGTTTCATGGTAGGCCCGATGGTAGTACTCTATCTCTCGAATAACATCCCTATAAGATCACATTGGCACTATACCCTAAGATGAGGAGGTTGTCATACTCTCAATCTACTGCCTGCGGCCTAGCTCGGTGGCTGCCTGTAGCTGTACAACCTATCTTTGCTGCACAACCTGATCCCTCTCTACTCTGAGTTGCTCTCTCTCAGCCCTCCCTTGGTCCCTCTCTGCTATCACTACTTAAACCTAGGCCTGCAACTGTAAAATCAAGGCATCCCGTGCGTCTACATGCCCGACTAGCTATATCCATGGCTGCACATGAACCTGATCCTCACCCTCAGCTCGTGGTGGTGGGAATTTCAGATTATGCTGCTGATCCTGCATGTGGACATCCCCATGACCTGGCAAAATTGGGGGCACCCCTGGTGGATCCTATCGAATCTTGACCCTCGTTCCTTGCCCTCGTCCTTGTCCTCTCCCCCTGCCTTTGACCCTGTGCACCTCTAGATCCTCGCCCAGAATGGTCAACTATAAAGGAGGTCTGAACCAATCTCTATAGGCCTCTGTGGTCCTGAGATCTATCAAGCCCTGATCATAAGCCCATGGTTGGGCTACCAACCACCAAAAGCTGTCAACTACCTCCGCGGTAGGAATACCAGGCCCCCATGCTATCTGTGTCATGTTGCATGCAACGACAGCTACATAACCATCATCAAGCCGATCTTGTGGCTCTCGAAATTGATGTTGTACATGCCTGAGTAGGTATCTCTCAATCATCATGTGCTCCTAGCCCTGCATGTATCGATCCTGGTGGCAGTAGAAAAGCAGAGCAACATCATTGGCCCATCTGGGCCGACCAAGGTATGGATGCCAATTAAAGACAAGCATCTCATCTAGGACCCGCCTCTAGTAGAGGATCACGTGCTTGCCAGTGTGTGTGAAGGACACACCGCCTCTGTATAGTGGCACAAGGGCATCCTCAGCCCCCATTGGAACTGGAATGACCTATGGATGTAGCACATAAATGTGCTCCCGCGCCCAAACATGAAGAAGTGTCACTCCAGCTCCCAGTGCTCTACCATCCACATATATGTACTCTTGGAGATCCTTGTAAAGTGAAGCCAAAATGACAAGCCCCCATGCGAACTGAACTGGCCTGTCTTGGACCATCCTCTCCTAGCAGTATCCCTAAGTTGGACTGAAATACTACCCTTGTTTGTCTAGGGCAACTAAACCTAAAATGATCACTGCAATCACCCAGCTGAAGGGAGGTGCTATGACTCTGTATCTCTCTAGCTCGATCTGACCCTTGCAAAAGATGTTGTCCCATGTCGTAAGGACTCTGACGTAGCACTCGCGTCCCTCCTCCATATCATAGATCACCTGTTGGCCATGAATTGGCAATCGTAGAATGTGCCAAACATCTTCTAAGGTGATGGTCACCTCGCCAGTGGGAAGATGAAACGACGATGTCTCGCTGTGCCACCTCTTGGCCAGCGCTGATAGCATCCCTAGGTGTGTGCGCATTGGCGTTGCGTACACAATATGCCACAAGCCAGCAACTCCTAGTCGGTCCTGGTCTCTGTCACTCAAGTCCCATATAATGCTTGCTAAATCCTGCGACCGATGCTCTTGAGAGTAGAGCTCCCTCGGTCCATCCTGCATCAAGGAAAGTCACCGTGTTAAAACTTTTGAAAAATCTCTGATCAAACACTCCAAGATCACTTCTAGCGGTGTAATTTGTGATGGTGTTGTAGTTTTAGTTTCCTCAAACTCCAACACTGGACCCCTAAATTGAGCCAAATAGAGCCGCCGCGATGCACTTTATCCCCAGCATCACAATTTTCATGAAAAGGGCGCCATGGTGGTGCACTTTTCCCAAATTGGCCCATCGATCTTGAACCCATCAACGAAGTTTTTAAACTCCTAACTGCACCGCTGCGGTGCTAAATAGCACCATTACGGCGCAAAAAGGAAATTAGCGGTGCAATTCAAATGCCAAGTGGCACTATAATAGTGCTGCTGGAGGCAAGCTCATCTTTTAAAGGGCTAATTAATACATTAAATGAAAAAATTATGCTTCGGTGAGGGTCACATATCGGTGCCCTAATGCCAGGTGGCCACTGGTAGGTCTGAACTTAGTCCGAAATGTGTAGAGGAAGTTGTCGTTGCACCATATCACTGGAGGGTCAGAGCTCAAATCTCAAAGTTTGCTAACGGAGGTGTGTGAAAATAACTTGGAAGTGACCCCTCGGGCCCCTTTTAAGCCTAAAAATTAGGGTTTTTTAACCCTAAATAGTTGTCCTGCTAGGGTTTCAAACCCCTGAACTTGTTTTTATCTATTCGAGGCTTTTTTTTCATCGTCTTATTGCGTTTAGACATGTTTTTAGCCTCCCCAACCCCTTTCAGATTTGTTGGGTACTTGGTCACTTTTTTTTGCGAGATCACCCAAAAAATTAAAATTTTCGTCTAATCTCTCGAGAGGGCATTATAATGGCATATTTTCTCTCGCCATGCAGCAGTGGGGCAAGTTTTAAAAAAACAATTTTTTTTGGCTTTGATTTAGATCGTATATTCTTTGAACCAACGCAACAAGTGCATTGCTTCAAAGAGGGCAAAAATGTAGACACGTAAAATATACTGATTGGCATCATGCATTTGATCCTTACTAACATCATTTCTCCCTGAATCATCCCTCGGTCTAACCATTTAATCAAATTCCCTTATTTGATTAAATTCATCAATATTCATCTCTTAATTAAATAAATCATTTTATCTAATTAAGTCATCTCTCTTGTTAATTAAATCAATCCATCTGATCTAATTATCCCTATTTAATTAAATAAATCAAAATCCTTAATTAATTAGCCTCTTATCATATTCCTCTCTTATTTGATTTAAATAAACCCATAAATCTAAGTCAAATAGGTCACATCATCTAATCTCTCTTGTTAAATTAATTAACCCTTGATTAATTTAACCTCATCTCATGTCACATCCTCTAGATAATGCAAGTTACACATGAAAATAGATTTAATTCATTTATTAAATCCCTATTTTTCTCACAAGGCATCTTTTGGAATATTCCCTCAATTTGAATTCAAAAATTCCAAGTCAACATGTACATCCAACAAGGCAATAACTTCATCTTACATGTCCTTTGCCTTGAGCCAAGTGGCATTTATTTCATTTTCCCTTCCCTCTTGCATGTCATTTCAACAAATTTGAAATTAAAATATTGGCATTTATTGGAACAAACCCCAAATCTTGCACATCCATCATCCATTCATAGCTTGACAAGTGGCACCATATCATTGGATGAATGTTAGTCCCACATTGCTCAAATTTGGGCATTCATTCATCTTGAAATCCTATAAATGAAGAGCTCCTCTCCTCATTTGATCATCCACAATTTGAGTAAAGTTACCATGCTCAAATCATTAGCCATTTTCATCCATCATCATTGAGTTCTTAGCTAGGTTTTTGTAGATTTTTGGCTTGGAGCTCTCATTCTTCACCATCAAAGTGGATCAACATCATCTTCAACATCTGAAGCTTACATCATAGGAATTGGGAAAGGGCCAATTTTCACATCAAATTGGCACCAATTCCCCCATGGGATAATGAGTTTGCATATCTAATTAAGATTTTATCTTGTTTTTGTCATTTGCATTGTGTTCTTCAATATTTTCTTCCTAATTTGAGTTTGTAAATGTATTTCATGGGGATTCCTTGTTTTGGCTTGCAAATCCTTGTTTAACTTGTTTACTCATGTTTTTTTGTAGGTACCAAGGTTGGGGTTCGCACAATTTGAAATGATTTGATTAAGTATTACCAATATCATTAAGTTTTATTAGTTAACCAAAATATAACATTATTATCGATAGGGTTGAATGTCTAAATTGATGACATTACTAATGTGCAATTAGTTGGGAAATAATTATGTTGACATAAAATTAGTTGAATTCATCATTATATAAGCCCACCCCATAATTTAACCATTACATCAATTCTTTATGATACAAACCAAGGATCTTTTTGTAGCTAGTAACAAAGAACCCTACATCAATTATAGTTAAAACATTTAAAAAATAATACCAATATCATTAATTTTCATTAGTTAATCAAAATATAATATTATTGGGGATAAGGTTGAATGTCTAAATAATTGAAGGATCTTTTCATAGCTAGTAACAAAGAACCCTACATCAATTATAGTTAAAACAATCTAAAAATAATACCACTATCATTAGGTTGGATTAGTTAATCAAAAAATAATATTATTATGGATAAGGTTGAATTTTTATATAATTAATAAAATTAGTAATGTGTATTTAGATGGGAATAATAATTGTTGCATACTATTAGTTGAATTCATGACTATATAGGGACACCCCATAATTTGGCAACTACATAAATTCTTAATGATACAAACTAAGGATCTTTTTATAGCTAGCAACAAAGTAGCATAGATGAATTTTGGTTAAAACAATTTAATTATTTGTGTGATATAGAGTATAAGAAAGAGAAGAATAACTAACAATTCCTAATGTAATCTAACATAATATGTATAATATCAACTATTTTCTTAAATAGATGATTTTTTTTTATTCCCATGTCAGAAAGATACAGATCTATACATACAAAATATAAAGTAAAAGTCAACACAATGAGGCCTGCTCTCCACCCTACCATATTGGGTCATGAAGGCTCATGGAGCCTCACCAAATCCCCAAGCAAGAATATAGATTGGCCACCATTATGATTAGTGGTGAAATGAATATTGCATAATACAATCAATATACAATACATTAGGATATGATTGTCTATTTGACCATTGTTGCTAATTTTACAGTCACTATCGTTATTTGGGAAGGTTTTTTGTAACACATTAGTCTATGAAACATCGTACATTATTGCTGGACCATAGTCTATAAGAATAACATAAAAGTGTCAGTGTGATAAACACACACCATTGGTACACAATAAATAAATCAGAAAATATAAAGACATACAATTAATTACAAAGATGATGCAATACAGTTATAGTAGAACATAGTAAGAAAATAAAATATAGGCATACCTTCTATAAGGAATGAAGTCTAGACATACAAAAGTAGGTTTTCTCTGCACCCTACCATATTGGCTCATGGAGCGTCATTGGCTATTCTCCCTTGGGAAAGAAAGTTCAAGAAGTGGGATGATGATTCATAACCACAAATACAATCACTTCATCTTTGTAGTTGGTTGAACTTGATTCAAAAAGGTCGTTAATCTATTTACTATCTAAACTGGAATATTAACATTGAAGTTCTTGAACTATCTCTCCCAAGGGAGAAGAGTAATCAAATGATTGGGGAGCTATTTTAAAAATTCAAGCACAAAAAGCAAAGCATAAAGGCAGATCAAGAGGGAAATGACAACAACTCAACACAACCCTATAAAAAATTTAAACAAAATAGCCTTTTTGACAACACCTTCTCAATAATCAAACACTATAGCCTAGGAAAGAGAACAATAATAACCTAAAGCATATGATTTTTTTATGAATCCCATGTGAGAAAGATAGCAATTTCTACATAAAAAATATAAAATAGAACTCAATACAATAAGGCCTGCTCTCCACCCTACCATATTGGGTCATGGAGCCTCATGGACTCTCACCAAACCCCCAAGTAGGAATATACATTGCTCACCACTTTGATCAGTGGTGAAATCAATATTGCTTATTAGAATCAATATAGAGTACATTAGGATCTGATTGTGTAATTGACCATTGTTACTAATTTTCTAGCCACTGTCATTATTGTGAAAGGTTGTTTGTAAGACATTAGTCCATCAAATACCACATGATGGCTGGAATATGATATGCAAGAATAAAAAAAAAGTGTAAAGTTTAGTATGTTGATAATGCAAAAATAGAATGACTTGCATAAAATTAACTATTTTATTCCATTATAGCCATCGCTACAGAAAGGTAAAAATTGATAACCATGTTCCTATGCAAAATTTTTACTAGAAATGCCAGACCTTCTAGTCGTAATGATTTGAAGTATTGGACATACAAAAGGTGCCATGTTTTCCACCCTACCATTTTGGATCATGGAGCATCATTAGCTATCACCAGAACATTGTAATTACTTACCATAAAGTACAAAAACTTTTCATGATGATGCCAATGAACAGTATTGTTCAAGCGAGCAATTCAGTGGCACACGTAGAAAATATAAAATGAAAGAGAACAAAATGAGGCATGCTCTTTAATATTGGGTGGCCACTATTGTGATGAATGGTGAAATCAGTGATCCCATTTTCTTAGTCAGTATTATAATCACTTCATCTTCAAAATTGTTTGAAATCTCATTCATCTATTCAGAATGTGTACTGGAATATCAACATCCCACTTCTTGAACTCTCTCTTCTAAGGGAGAAGCATGTTCTCTGGAGGAATTGTGAATATGAAGAAATTATAGAATTAACTAAGAGCAAGTAGATGAAGGGGCATGAAAATAATACTTATAGACCTCTTCTTGCTTCCTTCAATTACATCTCTACCTGCTTTCTTTTTCTTCCCTCTGGTCTCTCTCCACTGCCTGCAAAAAATGAACACAAATTTATCAAAACCCACAACTTATGCAACAATAAATGCATGCAAAGATCACAAGATAAAATCCAACCACCTTCACAAAGATTCCATAGCCAGTGAACACACTTGCACCTCCATAGAATCTTTCCATGCTCACTGACAGATACCTTCAACAACAACCGAAGCCCAGACAATGAAACCAAACAATATGTTATCGATAACTGGACATGCATTTGTTTTGTATGCCAGGGGATTTAAAATAGATGTTACTTGCACCATCACCACTACACAGAAACCATACAACAATTAATGTTGATGTTGTTTCTTTGGTCTCCACAGCTACCTTCAACAACAACATAAACCCACAGAATGACACCCAAAAATACATTATCGATAACTGCACATACATTTGTTTTATTTTTTAGGGACTTTAAAATGGATGTTACTTGCATCATCAACACTACACGAAAACCATACAACAATCAATGCTGATGAAATTTTTGTGGCCTCATGTACAAATGCATTATTTTCTTGGCTTCCTCTATGGAATGATATAGCTTAAGCAAGAGATCAATTTTCAACAATGGCCAATGCAAGCTAACATAAAGTATATAAGATGAACTATTTTAGTAAGTTGTAACGACAACCTAAACCATTTGAATTTTTTGTGAATCCTATGTGAGAAATATAGCAATCTGTACATAAAAACTATAAAATAAAACTCAACACAATAAGGCCTGCTCTCTACCCTACCATATTGGGTCATGGAGCCTCATGGACTCTCACCAAACTCCCGAGCAAGAATATACATTTCCCATCACTTTGATTAATGGAAAAATGAATACTGCTTATTACAATCAATATAACGTACATGAGGATATGATTTTCTATTTGATCATTGTCACTAATTTTCTAGTCACTATCATTATTTTGAAAGGTTGTTTGTAAGACATTAGTTCATCAAACACTGCATCATGGATGGAATATGGTCTGAAATAATTAGAAAAAAGTGTGGAGTTTACTATGGTGATTATGCAAAAATAGAACAAACCACATAACATTAACTATTTTATTCCATTACAACCATCATGGTGGAAATGTAAAATTCGTAGCAATGGGATGAATGGAGTGATTATAATTTAGCCATACCTAGTGTGTGTGGCAGAATGCACTATGCCCAAAACAAAACAAGGCTTGATTTCCACCCTACCATATTAGCTCATGGATCATCGTGCACCCTCACCAAACCCTCAAGCAAGAAAATAAACTATCCACCACTATGATCAATGGTGAGAGCAATGTTTTTCGGCTGTCAATCACTCAATACAAGATCTAATCTTATGAGAAGGCCTGCGAAGTACAATTGTATTAGTTGGTAGATAATAAACAAATGACAAAATATAAAGACTTATAGAATTAATTACAAATGAGATGCAATGGGGTTGCAATAGAACAAAGTAACTAAATAAAATCTAGAAATGCCTTGCGTATGGGATAGATTGGAGTTTGGAAATAGAAAATGAATCATGTTCTCCACCCTACCATATTAGGTCATGGAGCATCATTGGCTATGACCAAACCCCCAAGCAGTAACATTAATTGTCAACCACTTTAGTGAATGTTGAAGACAATTGTATGACACCTGAGGGAATCTATTTAGTGGAAATCAACGCTATACATTTTTTATAATTATACATTGAGTTGTGAAATGAGAAATGGAAAAAAAGATACGTATGTTTACATTATATACAGATGGAATATAGGTGAAGGACATACAACCTGTGAATGCGGAATCGTAAAGCCATTCAACATTTATGGGTAGTGCTACATCTTGTATAGGAATACAATGTAGTTGCAATAAAAAAACATTTTGGTGGGATAAACCTACACAGGAGAAAAGTATGAACTTTGGTACTAGAAACATGTTTTACTGCCAAGCAATATCTAAAACATGAAATTTAAGTGGCTGTATAATTTATAAACAAAATATATGTAATAGGACAATTACATGTCGCATATAAAAAATGATAATGAAGTGAATTGAGAGAGGGTGCAGATTCTATATGCATAGAGATGAAGAGGAAAGGAAAAGAAATTCACTTACCATAAAAAAGAACAACTTGTGATGATGATGATAATGAACAGTTTTGTTAGAGAGGATCATCTTGTTTGATTTATAGTGCACTATAATTGTTGGTATGTATCCTGTAGTTTCTAGCAAAATACAAAGGCAACTATACACAGTTCAAGTGACCAATTTAGTTGCTTGCTATTCGGTGCAATGCTTCTATATGCCTAACTTTCGAGGAAAATCTATGAATTTTTGAAGAGGCACATGTATACGCATTGTTGATTGCACAAAGCATGAAAAGATTGTGATTGGAAAACCAATAGGAAAAAAAAACCCAGGGAAGCGAGCAATAGACCACAAAAATAACAACAATCAACTCTCCCTTACAGAGAACAAGCCAACTTGTATAACTTGAGCTATTTGATTTACATGTACAGAGGAAACAAGCGTCACTTTGCATAGCTTACCATGCAAATATTTTCTCATGTATGTGCTACATATATTGCCAATGGTTGCAATAATACTTTGCATTTAAAACTCACCAAACTATTTGAGCAGTTTGTGGTAGTTTCAAAAAATCATTGTTCAATAGTAGGATGTGGATTGAGCTGCATAACATACATAACATACATTATAGCCAAGAACCATATTACATCCATATCCAGCATGGCAATATCATTAGGGATCACAAAGCAATAGCAAGAAGACTTGGTAAGCATTAGATGGTTAACTAGACATGATAGTTATATAGACAAATATATCTTGGACACATATATCTACATAGAACTTTGTCAAGATATTCTATGCACCAAGAACATTGTAAACAAGACAAACACAACATTCTCTCTAAAACAACTCACTGATAGTTGTAAATATCGAATTGTGTATGCATATATGCATAGATATCCAACACACATCTGTACTAGGAAGTTGTATAACATAGGGAAATCTTAATTGCATGCATGTATATTTATCTATATTCATATGTAAATGTACACATACATACAACTATCTCCACAAGTAGATATATGATGAGGTGTAGACAACAATAGATCTCCTACAAAGGACAAGAACTCTTTATAAATAAATAGTATAAAATTAAATCATAAATATACACTTAAAATGTAAGGAAATTACAACCAACATAAATAATAGAAAAGAAAACAACAATATCTTTTTTACTTAAAAATTAAAAATTATACTTCATTATCTTAATATATAACCACTCAAACAAACAGCAAAGCAATAGCAGTAGAAAGGAAAGGTATTTTTGATGTGACAAATAGTACAAGGGAATTAAACAAACTAAATGTCCAACCAACATGAACTAAAAGAGATATGCAAAGTCCCAATTAGCCATGGTTGTTTTGGTGTTCAAAGTAGTATGACAACTATCTCTAGAGCCTGCTGCACGGTGGGAGAAATAATAGACAAACCTGATAGTAAGAGCTTGCACTCAGCTTCACAGTTAAGCTTTGCAACCTTCACTATTGTTCTTTTCAGTCTTGTTTTTGAATTATAAGTTTGAGTTTTAATTAGAAATATGAAAACAAATGATGTGTAGGTGACGACATTGATAACAGACTCAACACTCAATTCAGTAATAGACTCATATTGTAATATGTAAAGTTGTTTTGCTAACATTTGTAATAGGTTTGTTGTAGCGTCATGAAAAGCAGTTGCCCAAAGATTTCCTCTGTGGTCTTTGATCTTTAGTTGCAATAAATATTGAAAGTCATAGTCAGCTATTGTTGTCTAGCATTTTTGGAAGAACCATGTATTTTGCTCAGATTGTTCATACTTTTTCTTGCATTTCCTACCATTCACCCCCAATGGGCATGCAACATAACAAAATGCATCAGTTTTTATAAACTATATTGTTGCCTTGAGAGTAGCTTGTAGAGTCTTTGGCAAGCCAAGGCAATGGTTGAACATATATGCAATAGTGACTCTCCCATTTTCCAAAGGAACCATTCAAGGGACTACACGAGGGGGCTCAATAATAGGTGGATCAATATATCCTCTCTCGATCAATGGTTGTGCCTCTGATATGTTAGTATTTTATATAGAAGAGTCCCTATGGTTGTGTTTAGAATGGCTCCATTGAAGTACCCAACACGTGCATTTTTTACAACACAGATGAGAGCTAAACTAGGTGTGTACAACCTCTCTAACTCATGACCCTTTGCTTCCTAGTTTGAGCCCCAAAAATTAACATCAATTGAAAAGGATGACAAATCATTAAGTTTAACAGTCCTCCAAATTGTTTGGGATTGATCCTTTCTTTATATGGTCAAAACCTTTCGCACATGTACCACAATGCCAATAACATCAATTAAATTGTAATTAGTGCAATTTTCAATTTCATTTAATCGTGTGAACTTAAATACTTTCTCTGGCACAAAGGCCCCATTATCACAAAATTTTAACATCGAACTTTGATCAAGAATGATTTCCATCTGGTTGTTTAACTTATTAATTTTTTTGTCTGCTTGTCTCACTAATCCATTTGATGCATAATAAGTACGTCCCACCTCAACCTTATCATAATGCACGTCTATGATCTCATTAAAGCATGCAATCCATATTTTTGTGCCCTCATCATCAATGATATCAAAGTTGAATACCTACCCCTTGTGCCCTTTCCTGCTATAATGGTGCATATCCCTCTTTGTTGTTGCATGGCATTTTATCATCCATTTGGTTTGGTAAACATTCAACCCTTTAATAGGACTAAGTTTTACACCTGATCATCTTACTACCTTGGCGATGTATTAATTCCAAAGGCGGAGGCTCGTTTGGATGGGGAGGGCGACTCATAACCAACATTTTGTTCTTCTTGATCTCTAAAAAAATATTTAACTTTTCCAATTAGCTAGCAATCAATTATCTTCACATCTAGGGATAGTATGACAATTTCCCTGGAATGAAAAAAACATTAAATACTTTAAAAGGCAGCCCCCAGAAACAAGGAAGTAGGAAACTACAAGTACAAGCAAGGCAGATCTATATTGAACCTCGATTCCCATAGTTTTCTAGACAAATAGTTTTTCAAGCAAACAATCAAACCTATTATCAATTCACCTATAAACAAAAGGTCATTTTATTTTCCTAGAAAAGTTCCCATCTACATGTGGGTTCCATCAAACAAGACAACTTTGTATTGATCGACTAGGCTTTGGTCACCTCCTATTTTTTGGTAAGACATTAGCTGGAAGACTGGAGATGGAACAACATCTCCAACATCTATAAAGATTAGCGCATATGTTGTTCAGGCTAGATTCACATTTGTCACCTACAAGGAAATTAAACTCAACATAGTGGCAACAATGAGATATTTATAACTATGAATCAACTCTAAAAGGAAACAATTATATTGACACATTTGGAAACTAAGATATTTTCCCCTCTAAGATCTAAGTTAATCTAAAATTCCCAATAAATTCAAGGGGAAACAAGATAGACAGTTGAAATATAAATAATTTAGAACATATATCATAGTAATTGTTAATTCAAATGAAGTTTTTTTTATTTGTTTGGTGCACTTTAGAAACTATCAAGTTAATTGGCAGAAATAATAAACTAAACAACAAGCACACTTACATGACTATTGCTTGAGGATTGTTCACTAGCCTTGGAAGAGCTAGAGGTGACTAACATTGCCGTGTCTTCTCTTTTAGGAATGAAGAGCTACAATGTCGACGATTGGCTAGAAGGGCTATGACTTCAAAAAACAACATGGGCACTAAATTTTTTTACATAGGTATTACCAATATGACAGGAAATGATTAATAATAATAAGGGCTTCAATTATTCAAATAATACTCAACATACAATTTCTTATTCAAAGTTCACTATTTCAATTTTAAAATCCCTCCTTTTTCCCCTAGAAACACCAAGAGTAAAAAGGAAAAGAAATAATTAGGAAAAAGGCTTCAATGTTGTATATAACAGTTAATATGAAGTATAACATTTGAAGTATTCCATTTCGAGATTCAGGCAAATAACTATTTTGAGAAAGCAATAAACATTCAAAAGAATACATATGTACATTTCTTACATCTACTTTGGCATACATAAGAATCTACACACAACAAAATTTAATATTTTCTCATTTATGGCTTTTGTTATATGTAAATGGTTGCAATATATTTAAGTAGTTTGTGTTGTTCTCCACAACACAATCTAACTATTGTTCCTTAGCTTTGGCTATATTCCACTCTTTGCAATGCATAATCAAATACTTAATATAATATAGTTTATATTATTATCCAAAACAAATTCTTCACTATCAGATATATATATATATATATTAATCATTCACGTTTTGTGGCAAAGGCTTTAATTCACTTTGTTATTGCAATTTTTTTCTATTTTCAGGATGTTCCATATGGGTCACTGTTGCAAGAAATATTTTTGTGGCGATGGCTAGAATGGAATAAAATAGTAAATGCTATGCAATTGATATTGTTTACCACAAGGCACTGTTCACTATTGTTGTCTAGACAAGGCTATATTGTGTCATTTCTAGCTTCCATTTGGTGTAGCCAGAAAAGGAAGCTGGTGGATTCTATTTTATTTTTTATATTAAAAACATTTGTTGCTCCAATAGAGAAGGCCAGTGAAATCGCATCAACATTAATTGTTGTATGGTTTCTGTGTAGTGATAATAGGTATAAGCAGTAGCTGCCTTTTTTGCAAACAACATAAACTCTATAATATCAACTATTTTATTATGCATCATAAAGGAAAGTGTATAGCCAAAGCCAAGGAACAACAATTAGCACTGGTCCATGGGAAACATTGATTGTGGTTCTTGCCAGCCTTTGTGGTTCTAGGTCTCCAACACCATGTAGCAGGGCATTGTTTTTCTTTTTTTTAATGTTAAAAGAGTTTGGCACAATGGTAGACGAGGCCAACAAAATGGCATCAACATTAATCATTGAATGGTTTCCATGTAGTGTTGATGGTGCAAGTAACATCTATGTTTAAAGTCCTCAAAGAACAAAGCAAGTGTCTGTGAAATTTTTGATAACGTATTGTGCATATATATATATACATAAATATATATAAATATATATATAAAAACATATATATATATATACATATACATATATAAACATATATATACATCTACATATATATATAAATAAATATATATATATATTTGTATATATACATAGATATATATATACACACAAACAAACACACACACACACACACATATATATATTTGTATAAATGTACATACATACATATATATATGTACACACACATACACATACATACATATACACACACACACACACACACACACACACACACACACATAGAAGAATTATCAAAACCCACACCTTTTGGAACCATCAATGCATGCAAAGAACACAAGATAACCTCCAACCACTTTCACAAAATTTGCATAGTCGTGGTGGGTTGTGATAGTTCTATGTTCATTTTGAGCAAGCCATGGAGAAAGGACAAAGGGAAGATAAGCCTAATGGGAAGAGGTGTAATTGAAGGATGTTGGAAGAGGTGCATATTGAAAAAACCATTTGTGCAACATCTCCAAAATATTTTATGTTATTTTTCAAAAGGGGATTGTTGATTATTGCTTTGTAGCTTATTGTAAATTGCGTGGTCTATGAGTTGTGCGTAGCTGCCATTGGGAGAAGGCAATATTGTTTCTTTATTGTGTTTGATATGTTCAATAACCCCCACCCACACTCGCAAAATTTGCACAAAAGCTTACCCTCATTTCCCATGGCTCCCATATCAGGTATAGCAATAGAACAACACCAAACAATGCCTTGTTGAAAATATATGACACATTCATTTTGTTCCTTAGGGCGTTAAATGACAGCTATCATTATGACCATCATGAGTACACACAAAGCATATAGATATACATATATAGACATGTATATATGTAGACATATATAGTAGCTATAACCATGGATGGAAAGCCTGTATGAAGCTGCAAGTATGTGTAGTGGAAATGTTTGGTGTACACACACACACACATATATTGAGAGGAACCAACAAAGATTCAATGAGGAACAAAAGTAGAACTATACTCATTTATGAACAAACTATATGTGTGTATATATATAGATTTTTCTCTCTCTCTCTCACTCCCTCTCTCTCTCTCTATATATACATATATGTGTACATGTATATATATAAAAATCTTGAATAGTGTTAGCAATGTAATTCCATTATGGACATGGCTATAAAGCTGAAGGAGTAAACAAAATCCTATACCCAAAAAATTGGTAAGTGAAGGCCATGTGAAGACATACTATTTTCTCTTCAACAAAACCTGATTGAAAATTGAAACAAATTGGGTTTTCCAACAATTTATATTTTTTTTTTTACATTTCCTATGTTGTATTTGCATGTTTTTGTAGGTTTTTTTTTATCTAACTAGCTCTTGAAACCAATAATGTTTGATTGTGTTGATTGTTATTCAAAATACTATATAGTTTCATGAGTTTTGGTAGGTGGGCAAGTGTTGGCTATATTGTTTCATTTCTAGCTTCCATTTTCTATAAATGGTTCCAAAATACTAAATCTACTATTTCTTTGGTGAATCTTGATATCAAGATTAATTCTATTCTACAGGTTTTGGTATGCGGGTGAGACTGGAAAATCAATGACAATGCTCAAATAGACAATCATATCCTCATGTATGCTATATTGATTGTAATAAGAAATATTCATTTCACCATTGATCATAGTGGTGGGAAATGTATATTATTGCTCAAGGGTTTGGTGAGAGCCCATGATGCTCCATGACTCAATATGGTAGGGTGGAGATCAAGCTTTATTGTGTTGAGTTTTATTTTATATGTATATACATATATACATGGATATATATACATGTATACATGCATATATATACATATATATGCATATATACACATACATATACATATAAATACACATATATATACACATATAAACAAACATATATATATACATATATGTATACATATATATAGATACACAATTCATATATACATATATATATGCATATATACACATACAACACCAAACAATGCCCCATTGAGAATTTCCCAAAAAAAAAATTTGTTCCCCAAGGCGTTAAAGGCTAGTTTTTATCACCATAATCCCTAGTACATGCAAAACATACAACAATTAATGTTGACACGTTCTAGCATTTACTCTTTATAGCCTTCTCTATCCACGTGGCCTGACAAATGACACCCTATGCCCAAAGCAGCCAACAACCACCTCCACCACCTTTTTCACACCCATCAGAAAGCCAAAAATCTAGGAGGCTGACAAAAAAATTTTGGTTGAAGCTATCACCCACCTG
This sequence comes from Sequoia sempervirens, assembly GCA_007258455.2. Classification (NCBI taxonomy): domain Eukaryota; kingdom Viridiplantae; phylum Streptophyta; class Pinopsida; order Cupressales; family Cupressaceae; genus Sequoia; species Sequoia sempervirens. Next base: position 72,967,608 of record VDFB02049217.1, read on the forward strand.
CTACCTTTTCATTGGTCATTAGAAGCCTAGAAAACGATAAGGTTGACAAAAATTCTGAGCAAAGTTGACAAAAATAGCCTATATATACACATATAAACACACACACACACACATATATATATACATATATGTATACATATATATATAGATACATATATATGTACATATATATATATAGATACATACATACATACACACACACATATATATATATATATATATATATATATATATATATATATGTACGCACACACACATACATATAAATATATATCAAAGTGCAAAAGAACTGCACAACAACAAATTAAGCCAAAAAAAAACCTAGGATAGCCATCAACAATCAACAATTGTGGGTTTTGGCTTGTGAGTGGCTGCTCGCTATATTGTTCCATACATTAAGTACAATAAAAAGCGAGCCCAATTTTTCATCTCACACTTTATATGCAATTGGATAAACAACAACTATGATCACAAGCATTGCAAGCACACACAAACAATACAACAACTAATCTAGAAACCAACTAGCATTTAAGAGGCAAAACATCCACACATCATTTTCCCTCAATTGAATGGTTGACGAGGCTAAGAATTTAAAGCTTTTGTTGTGTACAATAATTACTTGCTTCAAGCCATGCAATAGATAATAGCCAACACAAGTTTTGAATTCCTAGCCTTCTCATTCAGGAAAATAAGGGAAAATTCAGTCTCGATGTTTGTTCGCTTTATAATTATCATCAAGCCAATTGCATATTGAGGAAAAAATATGGTATAAACATCTATTTAGATATAGTAGTCTCTATGAAAATAAATACTTACATATCCACATATAGATATTTATATATCTACCTATATGTTTGTCCTTATGATTGACCCTTAAGGTGTTTATTCTAAGATTTGATGGGAAATTTTTTCCTCTCAACACATTGCTATCCTAATCAAGCACCATATGAAGCATCTATCCAACTTATTTTAATAATAATTATATATTAAACAAGATATTATTTGAAAAGGGAGACAAAGCATTCAAATTTATTGTTCTTGAGAAGATAGTTATTTAGTTTGAAAGAAATTTTGTATTTCTTTCATTCTTGAAAAGGTATTCCTATAATAGTAGGCTTTCTATTGAACATACCAAAGAACATTAGCTTCCACATACATGTGTTTAACACCTTTTTAAACCTATTGAAGGGACAATCCAAATACTTTTTCTAGGATTGTAGAAATGAAAAAAAAACAACGTAGCTAACATTAGACAAGGGAAAACAACATAAAGCACATTAGTTTCCTCCTCTATCAACACAGAGGGGAACACATGATGTATCTCCATCACAGTGAACAACCATGCCTAGGCACTTCCTGCAATCGCCAGGAGGATTAAAACAACAAGGGTTGGAAAGAATTTTGGTCTAGATTCTTTTAAAGGCAAGGCCATTTTCCACCTTTTCCTCGCTTGGTGAGAAGCTAAAAAAAAAAAAGCCTTGCAAAGATTCCTACCAAAGTTCAAACAATAAAACCAATGGCTAACAATATAGAGGACAACATTCAACATAGACTATATAACATTCACTATTTCATTGGATTACAACCATAATGACTAAACGAAAACCATAAATAAAAAATTATAGGTCTCAAAGTTAATAAGCCATGTAAAAAAAAAAATCTTGTACCACCTCTTCCCACTTGGTTCAAACACACCTCTTCTTGCCAACTTCCTGTACAAAAGTGGGAAAAATATTATCATAGGTGACACTTTTCTTTTGCACGTCCAACCATCCGGCCATGTAAAAAACACAAAATAACCTCAACCCACCTTCGAAGAGGCTATAAAAAGCCTAATAAAGCATGAACCTCACAGAATCTTACCCTCCTCGCTCACAACTCCCATACTAGGTGTAGCAACAAAATGACACCAAAGAATGACTTACTAAAAATTTCCCAGATACTCGTTCTATTTAGTGAGGTGGCTAACAATAGCTGTTCTTATGACCATCCCTAGTACATGCAAAGCATAAAACAATTAATGTTGGTTCAAACTAGTGTTTTATTTCTATAGCCTTCTCTATCCACATGGCACAACAAATGCCACCCTATTCCCAAAGCAGCCAACAACTACATTTGCCACCTTTTCATGACCATCACTAGGCAAAAAAATTTGGAGGATCATGAAAATTCCAACCAAAGCTATAACCAATCCACCACCCTTTCCTAGACTACAGGAAGTTTGAAACACAGGGAGGCTGACCAAAATTCCAAGAAAAGTTGACAGAAATGTATATATATATATGTATGTATGTATATGTATATATATGTATATATATGTACATATACATACATCTATATACATATACATACACACACACATATATATACACACACACACATATATATATAAAACATATATATACAAAAACATATATATATACATATATATATATACAAATATATATATACACACATATATATACAAAAACATAAATATATATATATATGTGTGTGTGTGTGTGTGTGTGTGTGTGTGAGAAACATAGATTTTGGGAACCTAGAATGCTAGCTCTCTTCCTAAGATTTTCCACCTAGAAAGAGAGATTTAAGCACCCAAAATGCTAATGTACATTCACATTAGGATGTATGCAATGTGATATGATCTAAATGGACTGATCTAAGTGCTTCTAAATATGAAATTCATCAAACATGTATGCAAAATCTAAGAATTATGACTTGTTTGAAAACGCATTGTGTAATGCAATAATGAACTAGAAACTAAAGGAGAATATAAAACAAACTGATAAAGTTAAACAAGACTTATTTGGATGAATGAATATGACTAGGAAAGACTTCTGAAATGCTGCTACTATTTTGCTAACCAAGGTGGACTCATTCGCCACCTGTGGTGAATCAGTCCAAGTTCAGGTGAAAACTGCTGAGAACAAGTTTCAGACTGCTAGGAGTTGAAATATGATAAAATCTATTTTCAGGCTTACAGGTTAGACTCATTCTCCATGCATGGAAAATCAGTCCACCTACAAAAATCTAGAAAATCAGAGGAAGATTTTGTGGAGTTAGATTTGTATTTTTGCCTCCTATAGGTTTCTGCTTTTGAAATTGTCAAATTTGGGTTTGAAACTGATTTATACTTGATAATTTGACTTGAAATGATCAGATGAAGACTTGAAAATCTTAGAAATATAATATTCAATGATTTCCAAGCTCCAAAGGATCCTAAATCTGCAAACAAACACACAAGCAGACAAACTATTTGATTGTTAAGGCATGGGGATTTGCCTTGGTCAAACCCTATTTAGCAAATTAATCCAAAATGACAAAACAAATGAATGAAGCATGCAACTGTAACGCCTGCCATGAAACCTTAGATAATGTCACACACATAACAGAAGCACACATTTTTTTTTTAAAAGCGTAATTAAACAAGTAAACTACACTAACACATACATTCTCTAAGGTACGTGATGATGCTTACTTGCAATACCCATTACTAACAAAACTTACTAAATATAACTTATATCTATTACTCATGAATTAAAGATCATACATCCAATAACATTAAAATACATCACTTAAACTATAAAGTACAATAATGATTCATTCACACATTGCATTTATTTAATATTACAATTACAATTCTCATTTCCAAATCAGATAGTTTATACAAAAGTGTTACAATTACAAATTACAAAGATTCTCCTTGAATGCAATTGAGGAGTAATACAATTACAAGGTATCCAATAGATACAAGTGAGAACATGAAAGAATTACAAATCCACTAGTACACATGAGCTCCCCAATCATGAAGTACCCGCCATCATGAAAAAGAACTGTGGACCCAACAGTGTAAGGTGCACATTCTACACAACCAAGTGATACCCAAAGGCCCACCCCCCATGCTAGGAGATAGTAAAAGATCTTCCTACGAAAAACCTACAACCTCTAGACACAGGAAATAACATTACTAAACTACATAAGTACAAAAATAACAAAATGGTTACAATGCTTCTAGATAACAATGATCAACTGTACATTACAAATAGATTGACTGAGGGGTGTTATATGAGGAGTTTCATCACAAAGTTGCATGGGTTACCCTGGTGAATCTTCCTAGGCTCCAACCCCCATCTTGGGTTACCCAGGTGACCTCTTACGAAACTCAACCCCACATGCAATCCAATGCAGAATCGATAATCTATGATAGATACAAGATATTTATCTTGCCATTCTAGGACTTCTCGTTTCATCCCAAGTCTTTATTAGCCCTTGAGTCCATGAGCAAGGCATTAAGAAAAGTTAAGTGTTTAAACTACCCTTTTCCCTTAACATATTTATTAAGTTATCACTGATTAATCTAACTCTTCATGAGTTGCCCAGACACCAATTTGTGTGTCAGCCCCTATGAAAAGCCACTCCCCTATTAACAACTGAAGGAACTAATCCCACTAACATGGGGTAAACTAGGTGCACATAACTAGTTACAATTACCAACTCAACAATAATTATACAACACAAACTGTTCATATAAGTAGGTCCAACTGAAACAAATCTCATGCACTACCCAAGTTAAACAATAAAAAATCACATGAGATGCAACATCATCTCAAGAGAACACATCTAGAAGTCTTACATAAACAAAAAAATCAATTTTCCCAACAAAAAGAATGAGAGATAACATAACTAAAAAGAAATTTAGGAAAATTAATAACCTAATTTTAGGATTTCCTAAATCCAATTAATTCAATAAAACATCGTTTGCAAATACCCAAAGTAAATACAATTACATTTGGAACATTACATAATTCTAAACTAATTGTTTAATTCAGTTTTCCTCAATTACACATAATGATAAAAAAAACATTTTTTTTAAAATAAAATCTTTTATCATAACTTGCATGCATTACTTAAAAAAATAACATATTAATCTTTTAAATAAACATACATTTAATCATAAATTAATTCTCATTTCATATGTTTAAATTTATATTTATCTAATCATTTAAAAATAATCTATAATTTTCTAATTAAATATGCAAATATATATATATATTATATTATAAATATAATTTTTTTAAAATAAATATATATATTTTATATATTATTTTTAATATCTAATATATATATATTAGATATTAAAAATAATATATAATATATATATATATATATATTTAAAAAGATTTATAAAAAGTATAAATATAAATATATATATATATTTATATAATATATATAATATATATTATAAAAAAGAACATTTTAAAAATCAATACATACGCTGAGGCAGGGGACTCAGGGTCAAACCTTGTTGTAGGGTGGGCTGCTATGCAGCCTCCCATAATGGGGCAGTTGTGGGGATAGCTCCCCCAACACCCCAAAATTTAACATTAATTTTTTTTTATTATTATTAATAATTCTCCATTTTCAACAATTTCGCCAAGCGAATTTCCACAAAAAATTCAAATCAAAACCCAAAATATAAAGCATACAATAATTTATATATACTATATGTATATATATGCTTCCAACCAATAGTCTAATTCGACAACATTTCTTTTCTTTTTTTAATAGAGTAATTTATAGAGAAAGGAATATTTCAAAGCACAATGGAAGATCTCGAATCTAATTACAAAGATTCACACAATTTTCTTTTGTTTTCTCTTTCAATTTTCTACTGTTAAAATTTGTTTCCCTACAAAGGATCTATGGTTTTTCTTAATTTTTCTACAGAAGTTTTCAAAAATTTATAGCAATCCTTTTAAAATTTAAAATCAAAACTTCTAAACAATAAAGTAATAAAGAACCTGTTTTATGAAGTCTGAAGAAATAAAATTTCAAGTTAAGCTTCCCTACAAAATCCAATCTTCTAGAACCTCTTCCAAAATCTCCACTTCCAAACCAAAATGTGAAATTACAAAGCACAATCTTTCTCCATTTTAATAGCCCAATTTTTTCCAAAAATAAAATATCCTCCAATTAATTTTTTAACACTTAGTCAAAATTTCAAAATATCTCTTTCAACCACCATAGTTATTTCCTCTTATGCATTCAAAATTTATTTTTTCTTTAAAATAATTTAAAACACAATTTAATTTCCAAATAAACTTAAATCACTTAATCTATCCACTTTACAAAACAACTTTAATTATTTATTTTATTTAATCAACAACTTTAATTTAATTAATTAATTTATCCATTTAATAAGATAAATTTAATCAATAGATTAAATTACCTTACCAATTGAATAAAATAAAATAAAATAAATTAAATAACAATTTTAATGTAAAATACATTAAAATACATAAATTAATATTTACGACTTAACATTAATTTTCACTTATAATTTCCACCGATAATAAATTATCAAAACATCAAAGACGGCATGACTCAACAACAAAAGGACACAAATTGATGACACACTATGACAAGGATTGTGGTTGGAAAGGAACCCCGTTACTATCTCCCTATCAACATAACCATTGGGAAAGTGGAAACATTCAGACCTATGAAGCCAGGAGGAGACAATGTCCTGTACCTGTAATCATGCAATCAAGACGAATGTCATACGTGGATAAAACATAACAGTCACACCCTGAAGAGAAATCATGAAATCACAGGGTGCTCGCATGCGAGTGATGTAATCTCATCCTCTTCACCAATACAATCACATCAAGACTGATGAAATTAAAGCATCATTAATCAAAAGATGAGCATATATCAATATCAACAACTATGCTAATCAAAAGCATAACGTAAAACATAACCATCCGTATAGTGCATCATCACATCAAAATATAGCACCATTATTGCTCCAATGTCAGTGATCATAAAATAGTAACAAATATCTAAGTCTGTCAAAGTAAAGGTACTGTTTAATAACATAAACAAATCAAGACACATAGTAGCAAATAGAGGGGCACTACATCCTCCCCCCCTAGGATCAGGCTTACTCTTGGAAGCCTATGAACAAATAGGGATAGAGCTCCCTCATCATGGTTGCATCCTCCCATGTAGCTGAAGTATCATCTCTAGGATCCCACTAGACCTTGACCTACTCTATATCTCAACCCTTGAGGGTGAGTCTCCTGTGATGTGTGATGGCCATGGGCTCCAAAGCCAACTACCCATCCTCTACCTATATAGAATTCCAATCAAGGACGTGAGATATATCTGGATGATAAGGCATGAGAATTAAAACATGAAACATGTTGTGAATACGTGAGAGATTGGGTGACAAAACAAGTCAATAAGCAACTGGACCAATCTTCTCAAGAATATCAAATGGCCTAAAAAAGTGAGCTACGAGCTTAGATCCCTTTCCATATTGGATTGGAATCTTTCGTGGATGCACTCACAAAAAGACTCCATCACCTACTACAAATTGATGATCCACCCGATGCGCATCAGCATACTTTTTTTTCCTATCCTATGCTACAACCAAATGTTCCCTGATCCGAATCACCTACTACTCCATATCCTGAATCATATTAGGACCCAAAAGAACTTTGTCCTCTAACCAATCCCAACTCAAAGGAGTCTGACATGGATGCCCATACAATGCCTGGAAAGAAGGCATACCAATCAAAATATGATAGCTATTGTTATAAGCAAACTCCACTAAATGGAGATAGTCCTCCCATCGTGTCTGCTAGTCCATCACATACATGCACAACATATCCTTGAGGATCTAGTTGACCCTCTCAGTCTGTCCATCTATCTCAGGATGATATGCTGAACTAAAGTCCAATTGTGTCCCCATAGCATGCTGTAATGGCGTCCAAAGAGCTAAGGGGAACACATGATCCTTATCAGAAATGATCTGACGAGGAATACTATAGAACCTCACAATATCTCCCATGAACACTTTAGCAAGAAACGAAGCATTATAGGATGAATGAATAGGCAAGAACTGTGCTACCTTCATCAACATATCCACCATCACCATAATAGCATCATGTCGCCACAAAGAGTTGAGTAAACCAACAATGAAATCTAATGAGGTTATATCCCATTTCCACTCTGGCACCAAATGTGGCTACAGAAGTCCTACCAGATGTTGGTGTTCAGCCTTCACTTGCTAACACTCCAAACACCTCGACAAAAAGTTAGTGATATCTCGCTTCATACCTACCCAAAAATAAAGTTGTCACAAATTGACATGCATCTTCTTCACTCTTGGATGAGCTGAATAAGGTGCCCAATGAGCCTCTGTCAAAACCAAGGTACAAAGATCTCCAGATAATGGAACATAAGTGTGTCCCATGTGCCTCAAAAAACCATTTGAATCTAGAAAATAATCTAAGAATCTACCCTTAAGAACCATTCCTGACTCCATCACTGATCTCACCTCCTAGTACCAACTGTCTGCAGGAAGTGTAGAAAGAATCTGACTCCTCAAATCCACACTAAGAGTCAACTTAGACAACTCATGTCTCTGCCTATTGAGAGTGTTGGAAACTATGTTATGCTTCCCTTGGATGAACTTCACCTCAAAGTCATACTCAAAAAGGAATTCCATCCATCTCGTTTGCCTAACATTAAGATTCGGCTATGTGAAGAACTATAGGCTCCAATGGTCACTATGCAACTCAAATCATTGTCCCAACAAGAAATGTCTCTATATCATTAAGGCGTGCACTACCATTGCCAACTCAAGATTGTGTGTAGGGTAATTCAATTCATGATCCTTGAGTTTACATGATTCATACTCAATCAATCGACCATCTTGCATCAAGACTACTCCTAATCCCTCCAAAGATGCATCAGTACAGAAAAAAAAAATCTCTAGTAGGATCAAGTATCGCAAGAATTGGTGCACTAGTCAACTTCTCCTTCAACACTTGAAATGCTGACTCACTATTTTGATCAAATGAACTTCTTCCCTTTTCTCTGAAGAGAAGTGATAGGATGTCCTATTCTCGAGAAGCCCTCAAAAAAACATGTATAGTACCCTACTAAACCCATGAAGCTATGTATCTTTGCCACATTAGTCAGCACAGGCCAATCAATGATTGCTTGGATCTTCATAGGATCTATTGCAACACCCTCTCCTGTAATCACATGCCCAAGGTACTTGACCTCAATCTTAAAGAACTAACATTTGGATAGGTTACCATACAACTAATTATCTCTCAAACACTACAATACCTACCTCAAATGCTCCTCATGTTCCTCTACTATCTTGGAATAGATCAATCCAGATATGTGCGAAAGACTTTATTCATCAAGCTCATGAACACAAATGGTGCATTCGTCAACCTAAATGGTACCAAAGTAAACTCGTAGTGATCGTAGCATGTGTGAAATGTCATCTTATGGATATTGGAATCAAGTATGTGTAGTTGATGATACCTTGACTTAAGATCAATATTTGAAAAGACCGTAGCACCCTTGATTTGATCAAACAAGTCATCAATCCTAAGTAAGGGATATCGGTTCTTGATTGTCACTTTGTTCAACTGACAGTAGTTTATGCACAAATGAAGAGAACCATCCTTCTTCAAAAAAATTACTAGTCCTCCCCAAGGTGAAACACTAGGGTGGATGAAACCCTTAGCTAACAACTCCTCTAGCTACAAGCAGAGCTCCTTAAGCTCCTATATAGTCATGTGGTATGGAGCTCATGAAATAGGCTCAGAACTAGGTAATAGATCAATCCTGAAATCAATGTCACACTAAGGTGGCATCCCTGGAATATCATTGGGAAATACATCTGCACACTCCTAGAGTATGGGGTGGCTATCAAGAGTAACCTTTTCCTCACTATTACCCAACTCCAAGTCATCTACTATCACTACAAATAACTAGCATCCCTGACGTACACATCTCCTCAACTGCATAGCCGAGATCATCCTCAATGATATGGGTTTCTGAACTCCCAAAATCTCTACCTCACTACTAGATGCATCAATGCATCAAATCGATTTACATTGACAGTCAATCATAGCTTTATGAGCCTCAAGCCAATCCATCCCTAAGACAATGTCATATGACCCCAATGGTATAATGCAGATGTCTAATGTAGTGTGAAAGGATCCAATATCTAATCTACAATTAGGTACTAGGGATTGAACTACAACTTTAGCACCAAAGGCCAGTTTGACCTACCACTTAACGTCTTGCTTTGCTACCTTCAGTCTACATCATGCCATGACAGACGATGAAATAAAGGAATATGATGCTCCAAAATCAAATAAAATGGTAACTCAACTACCCTGTAACATACCATATGTCTCTACTACTATGCTCTGATGATCAGCTTGGCAGTTATCAACTGCAAAAAATACTCGATGCCCTCTACCTGCATCACCAACTATCAGGTTTGACACTACTGGCCTCTGAGTGTACCCTAATGTGCCCCTATTGGGACACTGTCACAATATGTGACCCTATTGGTGACACACAAAACATCCAATACCTCTTCCAAAACCTCTACCTCCAGGAGGTGCGCTCCACTGCTAAATGATACCCCTATAGGTAGACTATGAACTCTGTGTCGGCTACTCATAATTGTTGCATTTATTATGCCTCCAGTTCCTATCACCACTAGACTGATATCTATCACCCTATCTCTGCTGGAAACTCTTTCCCCTAGAATTTTGATACTGTTCACTCTGTGCAGACACCTACTATGTCCTAGGTGGTCTAGCTCCCTGAGTCTGACGACTACGTCCTCTTAGTCCTATAGCTGAAGAATTGCCTATCTATACTCTAGTGTGACCACCCAATGCCATCGCTAGGTTCTCCTCCACCAATCTAGCCAAACCACCGTTGTCTCCATAGTATTGAGTTTGAAGACCTACACACCACCACTGATCTAAGCATTTAAGCCCTTGATGAAATGCTAAAGAAGCATTCCCTCATCATCACCGATGCCCGAAAACTACTTGAGCTCGTAAAAATGATGCTCATACTGCTCTATGGACATAGCCATTTATCGCAAGCAATGGAACTCGTCTCCATGACACTATCGCCAATGATTAGAAAGAAATCTAGCTCTGAACCTCTCTAAGAACAAATCCCAAGATATAATATTAATATCAATATGGAGCTTCTACTCCTCTACCCTCCACCAAGTAGATGCAAAATCTCTTAGGTGCATGACCACACATCTATCTTTGGTTTTGCTAACATAAGGGTGCATAGAAAAACATTAATTCAGATCTATCAGCCATGTCTTAGCCTCTGATCCACTACCCAAACCATCAAATGTAAGTGGATGAGCTCTAAGTAGGTCTCTAATATGAGCAGCCATGATTGCCTCTAACTATGTTGGAACCTCTCTCTCACTTGTAATATACTGCCTTGGGCCCAAGCGAGCTAGAGTCTCCTCTAATAAATAATGCAATTGAGCATCCTCAATCCCTAGTAGACCCTGATTCTGATCACCAACTCATTTCCAAATGAGATAGTTAATACAAAAGTGTTACAATTACAAATTACAAAGATTCTCCTCAAATACAATTGAGTACTTAATATAATTACAAGGTATCCAATAGATACAAGTGAGAAAATGAAAGAATTACAAATCCACTGGTACACACGAGCTCTCCAATCATGAAGTACCCACCATCACAAACAAGAACTAGGCACCCAATGGTCTAAGGTGCATGTTCCACCCAACCAAGTGGTACCCGAAGGGCCACCCCCCATGCTAGGAGATAGTAAAAGAGCTTCCTAGGAAAAACCTACAACCTCTAGACACAGGTAATAACAATACTAAACTACACAAGTACAAAACTAACAAAATGGTTACAATGCTTCCAAATAACAATGATCAACTGTACATTACAAAAAAACTAACTGATGGGTGTTATAGGAGGAGTGTCATCCCAAAGTTGCATGGGTTACCCTGGTGAATCTTCCTAGGCTCCAACCCCCATCTTGGGTTACCCTGGTGACCTCTTACAAAACCCGACCCCACATGCAATCCAATGTAGAATTGATAATATCTCATAGAGACAAGATACTGATCTTGCCATTCCAAGCCTTCTCATTTCATCTCAAGTCTTTACTAGCCCTTGAGTCCATGAGCAAGGTATTAACAAAAGTTAAGTGTTTAAACAACCCTTTTCCCTTAACATATTTATTAAGTTATCACTGATTAATATAACTCTTTGTGAGTTACCCAAACACCACTTTTTGTGTCAGCCCCCATGAAAAGCCACTCCCCTATTAACAACCTAAGGAACTAATCCCACTAACATGGGGTAAACCAGTTGCACATAACTAGTTACAATTACCAACTCAACAATAATTATATGACACAACCTGTTCACATAACCAGGTCCAACTAAAACACATCTCGTGCACTACCCAAGTTAAACAATAACAAATCACATGAGACATAACATCATCTCAAAAGAACACATCTGGAAGTCTTACATAAACAAAAATCTCAATTTTTCCAACAACGAGAATGAGAGATAACATAACTAAAATGCAATTTAGGCAAATTAATAACCTAACTTTAGGATTTCCTAAATCCAATTAATTCAATAACACATCGTTTGCAAATAACCAAAGTAAATACAAATACATTTGCAACACTAAGGAATTCAAAACTAATTGTTTAATTCTATTTTCCTCAATTACACATAATGATAAAAATCAATTTAAAAAAAAAAAAAATCTTTTATCATAACTTGAAAAAAAAACTTGACATATTAATCTTTTAAATAAAAATACATTTAATCATAAATTAATTCTCATTTCATATGTTTAAATTTAAATTTATCTAATCATTTAAACATAATCTCTAATTTTCTAATTAAATATGCAATATATATATATATATATATATATATATATATATATATATATATATATATATATATATATATATATATATATATATATATATATATATATATATATATATATATATTTAAAAAAATTATAAAACATATAAATATAAATATATATATATATTTATGTAATATATATTATATATATGATTAATAATATATATATATATATATATATAAATATGATTTATATTATAAATTTTATTTTATTTAGAAATTAATACATACACCCAAGTAGGGGACGCAGGGTCAAATCCTGCTACTAGGTGGGCTGCTACATACCCTCCCCCTTATGGGGGTCATTGCCTATGGGGGAAGCACTGAATGCTACCTCCATAGCCAACACCTCCCATAATGGGGGCGGATGTTTGAGTAGCTCCCCCAGCACCCCAAAATTTAACATTTAATTTTTTTTATCAAAAATACTCTAGTTTCAACAATTTTGCCCAGCGAATTTCCACAAAAATTTCAAATCAAAACCCAAAATATAAAGCATACAATAATTTATATATACTGAATATATATATATATACTTCCAACCAATAGTCCAATTGGACAATTTTTTTTTTTAAACAAAGTAATTTACAGAGAAAGGAAAATTTCAAAGCACAATGGAAGATCTTGAATCTAATTATAGAGATTCACAAATTTTTTTGTTGTTTTCTCTTTCAATTTTCTACTGTTAAAATTTTTTCCCTACAAAGGATCTAAGGTTTTTCTTGATTTTTCTATAGAGGTTTTCAAAAATTCACAACCATCCTTTCAAAATTTAAAATCAAAACTTCTAAACAATAAAGCAATAAATAACCCATTTTCTGAAGTCTAAAGAAATAAAATTTTAAGTTGAGCTTCCTTGCAAAATCCAATCTTCCAAAACCTCTTCCAAAATCTCCACTTCCAGACCAAAATGTGAAATTATAGAGCCCAATCTTTCTCCATTTTAATAGTCCAAATTTATCCAAAATAAAATATCCTCCCATTAATTTTTCAACACTTATTCAAAATTTTAAAATATCTCTTTCAACCACCATAGTTATTTCCTCTTATGCATTCAATTTATTTTTGCTTTTAAATAATTTAAAACACAATTTGATTTCCAAATAAATTTAAATCACTTAATATATGCACTTTACAACACAAATTTAATTTAATTAATTAATTTATCCATTTAATAAGATAAATTTAATTAATAGATTAAATTACCTTACCAATTGAATAAAATAAAATTAATTTAATTAAATACCAATTTTAATCTAAAATACATAAATTAACATTTACAACCACTTAACTTTAATTTTCACATATAATTTTCACCAATAATAAATTATCAAAACATCAAAGATGACATGACTCAACAACAACAAGACACAAACTGATGACACGCTATGACAGGGATTGTGGTTTGATAAGGGAACCCCGTTACTATCTCCCTATCAACATAACTGTTGGGAAACTAGACACACTCAGACCTGTGAAGCTAGGTGTAGACAATGTCCTGTACCTGTAATCCTATAGTTAAGATGAATGTCGTACATGGATAAAACATAACAATCACACTATGAAGAGAAATCATGGAATCACAGGGCACTCGCATGCAAGTGATGTAATCCCGTCCCTTTCACCAATACAATCACATCAGGACCGATGAAATTAAAGTATCATTAATCAATAGATGAGCATATATCAATATCAATAACTATGCTAATCAAAAGCATAACATAAAACATAACCATCTGTATAGTGCATCATCACATCAAAATATAACACCATTATCGCTCCAATGTTAGTGATCATAAAACATTAACAAATACCTGAGTTTGTCAAAGTAAAGGTACTATCTAACAGCATAAACAAATCATAACACATAGTAGCAATTGGAGGGGTACTACAACAACAATGGAGTAATTTACCTTGAGATGATGATTGATCTTGTTGGTCTGTAGCAATGTAGTACCCCTCCATTTATGCTTATATTTTCTGCTGATATGTTTTTCATACTGTTAGTCTTTGGTACCTTGTATGGATATTTAGATCGCTGATTTTGAGTGACAATGGATTTATTTTGTGACATGATGATGCATGGTTTTGAGATATTTGATTTCTGACATGCTTTGATATAGTGTAGATGTTTTCCTTCAGTTGATTATTGCTATATATACGTTTATGATGGACTAACTATTATTTAATTCATCAGTCTGATGTGACGTGTATTGGTGTGGAGAACAGAATCGCATCACTCACTTGCGAGTGCCTTGTGATGTCCACGATTTTCTCTGCACGGTGTGCTTGTACAATGGATTATATATATATGCATGTTATTGGTTTGATTGTAGGATTGCAGGTACATGACACCGATTCCACCCGGTTACTCAAGTCTAAGCGTGTCAAGACTCAACGGAAATGTTGATTGGGAGGTAGTAGCATGGTTCATCCTAGTCTAGTCTTTAACCCGGTCATAATACATTGTCAGTTAGTTTGAGCCTTGGTTGTCTTGTTTGTCTCTGTTTGGATTTAATTGTCTGAAAGGAAAAATTTATCAATTTTAATGTTAGTTTATTATGCTTTAATTTATTGTTATATAAATTAATTTTTTAAATGTTAAAGAAATTAGTTTTGCATGTTATTTAATAAATTAATTAGTTTGTTTGGTTAAATAAGTTGATCCTAAAAGATTAAATTTATTTAATTAAATAAATTAATTGATTTAATTAAATTGTTTTAAATTGTGTGTGAATATATTTTATTAAATTAAATATTTTTGTGGAAATGGCATTTTAATTATTAAATAATTTTTTTGCATTTGAAAATTATAAATTTTAAATAAATTAAATAAAATAAATCCATGCAAATCTTGAAAGGAAAGATTGCCGAGAACTTGTTGAAGATAATTTTCTTCTTCTCGGCAAGTGTGCCAGTGGCATTGATTGTTTATGGTTGAGGAAATTTGCTCGAGGTTATTTTGGATTTGGGAAAACACAGAGGGGTTATCAATTTTTCTTCACGGGAATTGAAAGAATAATTTTGCTGTGTAAAAATCAATTTTAAAGAAGTTGTTACTTCCTCTGTTTTGGTTGTATATTTGTGGAAGATCCCTTTGGTGGGAAGTTCTTTGTGTTTGGTTATAGCTTTCTTGTGGATTTGGGGTTTTCTTTCTAGAGAAGCTTTGGTGGATTGTGCATTACAGGCAACATAAGCTTTCTTCTACAGTCAATTTTCAAGTTACAGGTATTTTTCTTGTTTTAGTTTGTTTTCTTTTTGAAAAAGAATGTTTGAGAAAATATTTGTTTTGTGTTTCCTGTATTCTTCTCGGGAATTTTGTCAAAATTTTGTTTAAACAGTAGAAGATTCTCAAAGTAGGAAAGATCCTTGAAGAATTTTAAAAGAAGTTTCCTGTCAAATTTTGTTATATGTTTCCTGTAGGATATATTTTGAAAAAAATTAATTGTGAAAGAAAAGAAATTCTCTGTTGTTGAATTTGAAATCTCTAGAAAATTTGTGCAC
This sequence comes from Sequoia sempervirens, assembly GCA_007258455.2. Lineage (NCBI taxonomy): Eukaryota > Viridiplantae > Streptophyta > Pinopsida > Cupressales > Cupressaceae > Sequoia > Sequoia sempervirens. Next base: position 72,983,912 of record VDFB02049217.1, read on the forward strand.
AATGTTAGTTTTCTCAATTACCTGTTGAAAACTTTGTTAAAAATATTTGCACAGTTACTGTAACTTTAATGTTATTTATCAGTTATATATATATTTATATATGTATATGTATTGGAATTATATATATACAAATACATATACAAATGTATATAAATAAATGGTTGTGAATATTGAAATTCACAGTATTTAACGAACTCAGAAATCGCCGTACGCGATTTTAAATAGCCATCAATTTTTATTTTATGAAAATTCGTATATGTTTTAAAAAAAAAATATTAAATTCTCTGTGAGTTAGCGCCCATGGCGGGGCTACCCGCAGCCATCCCCGCAGGGGCACGGTGGCGAGGGCAGAGCCCAACGCCACCCTTGCGGGCAGCACTCAGCTCAGCTGTCGCGGCCGAGCCTGTGGGGACGGCTATGAAGGCAGCCCTACCCACAGTGCGCGGGTTAGGGCAAGGCCCGAACTTCGAACCCTAGTTTTCAAAATTCTACAAATTTTAATTCAACTTTTCTTTTATTAATAATTTTGGTAATAGAATGACATATATAATATTTATAATTATATATTTATTTATTGCTAAAAGATTTGGAAATGTTATCATGTTTAAATGAGATATGTAAAAGAGTTAATTTATTAGATATAAATATTTTAATAATTATCATGATTAAGATATTTGTGCTTTGAATAGGTTGTTATTCTGGAGTTTATATTGTTGTTATTATATTATTTGGTTATGAAAATGAGGTAAATTATAGATCTAATTTTCGTTTTGCATGGAAGATGATTTAGATATTAGATGTATAATGTTTGGTACTCCAAATTATTGTTTGAATTGGATTTAGTATATCCTAATGTAGACTCTTTAATATTTTTTCAATTTCCTTTAAATCTTGCTTTATTGTTGGGAAAATTGGGAAAGTCTTAAATGAACAAGTCTTCCAGACCAATTGAATAACATGGGGATTGTGATTGTTAAGTTGAATTCATGTGTTGGCTTAGGTTGTGTACATGGTGTCAGCATGGTGTTTAGATACCTGATTTTTGTGAACATAGACATTGATATTCGTTATGAATAGTGTTGAAATTATATGTTGTATGTTTGTACACTTTGTAAACCTTAGTCAAGAAAACTTAGAATTCCTTTGTTATGTTTAGGGGAGTGGCTCTGTGTGAGGGCCGACACACAAAGTGGTGTTAGGGTAACTTGCAAAGAGTTAGTAAGCCAGTGATAACTACAAAACATTGTAGTTAGAATTAAAAATCCTTAATAAGATGTTTATGCCTCACTTATGGACTCTTGAGCTATTTCAGTCTTGAGTATAAGATGAGAAGGCCTGGAATGGAAAATCAATATCTTGTTACCTTAAAAGATATTTGATTCCACAATAGTCTGCAAATGGGGCCGGGTTTCGTAAGAGGTTACCAGGGTAACCCAAGTTGGGGGTTGGAACCTAGGAAGAAACACCAGGGTAACCTTTGCAACATTGTGATGACACTCCACCTAAAATAATAGTCTACCTCAAGTATACTTAGTACATTCGATTGTCTAAATCTAGAAGCAATGTAACCATCAGTTAGTTATGTACTTGTGTCTAGGGTTAGTAGGTTATGTCTAGGTAACCATATTACTATCTCCTAGCATGGGGGGTGGACCTACAGGTACCACATGGTTGGGTGGAACATGAACCTTACCCCGTTGGGTCCCTAGTATATGATCATGACAACGAGAGCTTCATGGATGGAGAGCTCATATTTGGATACAGATGTAGTTTCTTTATTACATTATTGTAAAAACTTGTATTGTAAAACATCCCTCAATTGTTTATGAGGTGAACTTATGTAAATTTAAATTGTAACTATTATTTGATCTACCTCATCAGATGAATGAGTATTGTAATATCTTATCAAATGCAATGTAAGAAACATGTTTGTACTTTATGTTATCTTGAATGGTATTTCAAATGTTATGCAATGATTACTTTTTAATGTTAATGTTGATTAATTAATATGTGCAATGTGAAATACTAAAGTCGTCTATGGAAACTCAAGTAGTGTAACGTCGCATAACTAAGTGAATGTATGCAACTAATTAACTTAATATTATTACTTTAAAGAAAATTATTTCACTTTTATACACAATTGCAACATTCCTTAGGTTATTATGATGGCGCATTACAGATTGGTATCAGAGCCAAGGTTACAAACACTAGACGCTCTGGGTAATCGCTAGCCCATTAGGTTCACCTAGTACGTAGTGTCGCTATCTGTTAGCCTTGGTTGAATAGTATCTAAGACTCATTATTTTAATGTATAGGAACATGCCTAGGAAAGGTGGAAGAGGTTAGGGTAGAGGTCAAGGTGGAGGCCGAGAGCCAATCCCTCAGGTTAGTCCCCCTCTGAGCCCTCATCACAGTGATCAGGTAGAACAGTTGGATCAGAGGAATGAGGGACATAATCTTGAATAGTTAGGAGTAGAGGGTTCACAGATACATCCTTTATTAGAGGAGGTCCTAGCTCAACTTGGACCAAGATAGGAAGTTGAGCAGGAGGTTGTTAGAGAGAGAGATAGATCTCCTAGGAGAGTAGATGATACAGTGCATCAGGATGCTATTACTGTAAGACACATGAGGGATTTACTGAGGGCATGCCCTCCTAATTTTGATGGTACAGGAGGTGGATTAGAGGCTGAGACCTAGCTACTAGATTTGGATAGATGCTTTGCCATGCACCCTTACGGTAGCAATACTCGTGTGAGATACACTATTATGCATTTGATAGGATTCGCCTCTAGTTAGTAGTGCTTGGAGGAGCATAAGCTTCACTTAGATATTGGGTCAGTGTCTTGGGAGATGTTCCTTGAGAGGTTTAGAGCATGGTTCCTATCAGAACACTAGAGGCAACGACGGGTTGACGAGTTCCATGATCTATGTCAGTTGGCTCTATCTGTTGAGCAATATGAACGTAGATTCTATGAACTCAAGCAGTATGTTGGTATTGGCGATGATGAGCCTATGCTAGTACAACACTTCATTAGGGGTTTAAACACCTGTATTAGTGGTGGTGTCAGAGTATTTGAGCCAAAGACTATGGAATTTGCGATGGAGAAGGCTCACATAGTGGAGGATAACATTGTTATGGCATTAGGTGGTCACACAGGAGTACAGATTGGCAGTGCTCCTGCAGTAGGTTTTAGTCCATGGGGTGGATAGACACAGACATGAGGCTCCTCTAGGAACCAAAAGACACCCACAAAGGGTGGGCAACAACAACAACAACATACACCTCAAAATAATAATAATCCACAACCACAACAAGGTAATAGTCCACAAATAGGAAAGGGTCGCAACTGGTGGCACAACAAGCGCAATAGGCAGGATCAGCCTGCATAGAGTGCTCAGTCTATTGTCAGTAGAGGTAGTTTCCAGCAATCCAATGCACCTTCAGGTGGCAGAGGATTCAGTAGAGGCATAGGTTGTTACTCATGTGGACAATAGGGACACATTGTTAGGCAGTGTCCGATGAGAGGTTCGACTAGTTTTGGGCCTCGACCTATAGTTTCAAAGCCTACAGTGGGTGATGCAGGACAATCACATACAGTATATGCTATGGTTAATGACCGTCAAGCCAATCACCAGAACACAGTGGTCGAGACTTCAAGTAAGTTACATGGTGTTAGTGTTTCCATTCTTTTTGATTCCAGAGCTACTGACTCCTTTATTTCACCAACCATCATTGACCGATGTGGTCTTGTGGCAGTAAAACAAGGTGGTAAGTGGCAGGTTGAATTCGCCTCTGGGGTGAAAGTAGCAGTAGAAAACTTAGTACATAATTGTGAACTTAAAATTGGTATGTTAACTTCTTTAGTAGATTTATATGTTACACCTTTAGGATCGTATGACATAGTTTTAGGTATGGATTTACTAGCATCTCATCATGCTGTGATTGACTGTCAACTTAAGACAGTTAGTTGCATCAATGATTTAGGTGCAAAAGTGGAAATCATAGGTGTGCAAAGACCTATCTCTTTGTGGATGATATCTGCTATGCAATTAAAGAGATGTCTTTGTCAGGGTTGTCAACTATTTGCAACAACAGTTACTGATTTGGAAGAAGGTGAGAGTCGAGAGGTATCTCTTGATGATCATCCTATTCTTAGGGAATTTGCTGACATGTTTCTTAATGACATACCTGGAATGCCACCAAAGAAGGATATTGACTTTAGAGTTGACCTAGTTCCAAGAGCTGAGCCTATTTCTAGAGCTCCATATAGAATGACAACTCAGGAGTTAGAAGAACTTCGTATCTAGTTAGAGGAACTATTAGAAAAGGGTTTCATTCATCCTAGTGTTTCCCCTTGGGGATCACCCGTCATCTTTGTAAAGAAGAAAGACAGATCACTTAGATTGTGTATTGACTATTGTCAATTGAACAAAGTTACGATTAAGAATCGTTATCCTTTGCCTAGAATCAATGATCTTTTTTATCAGATTAAGGGAGCTAATGTGTTCTCTAAAATCGATTTGAAATCTAGTTACCATCAATTGCGAATAGCTGAAGCATACATTCATAAAACTACATTTCAAACTCGTTATGGGCACTACAAATTCACAGTAGTACCATTTGGGTTAACGAATGCACCATCAGTATTCATGAGTTTAATGAATGGTGTTTTTCATACATACCTTGATCACTTTGTCCTTGTATTTCTCGATGATATTTTGATTTATTCGAGAAACATGAAGGAACATGAAGAACACTTGAGACAGGTATTGCAATGTTTAAGGGAAAATCAATTGTATGCGAACCTGAAGAAGTGTGACTTCTTTCAAACTGAAGTAAAATATCTTGGACATGTGATTTCTAGAAAAGGTATTGTTGTGGATCCTTCAAAGATTCAAGCTATTGTAGATTGGCCCACACCTACTAATGTAGGTGAAGTATGTAGTTTTATGGGTCTAGTTGGTTACTATAGGTGGTTCGTTGAGGGATTTTCTAGAATCGGTCATCCTATTACTTCTCTTTAGAGAAAAGGGAAGAAGTTTGTTTGGACAGAGCAGTGTCAGTTGGCTTTTCAGACACTTAAAGAAAAGCTAACTAATGCACCTATACTGATTGTTCTTGATCCTACTAAGGATTTTGTAGTTTGCACCGATGCATCCTTAGAGGGTTTGGGAGCAGTTCTGATGCAAGATGGGCGTGTGATTGCTTATAAGTCTCACAAACTCAAAGATCACGAATTAAACTATCCTACTCACGATTTAGAACTAGCTGCAGTTGTGCATGCATTAGTTCGATGGAGACATTTCTTATTAGGTCATCGTTTTGAACTTCATACGGATCACCGTAGTCTACAATACATTTTTAGGCAACCTAACTTGAATGCTAGACAAAGACGATGGATGGAGTTCTTGTGTGAGTACGATTTTGAAGTGAGATATGTTCAAGGTAAAGAGGTCGTAGTGGCTAACGCTCTTAGTTGTCGTTGACATGAGATCTCTGCTACTACTCTTGAAGTAAATTTGAGAGGTCAAATATTAGCTGCACTTCCTACTGATAGATTATATCAGGAAGTGAGGTCAGAGATTGAATCTGGTAGACCTTTAGAAGGTCGATTTGTAGGGTATAACCTTGAACCAGATGGTGTATTATGGCATTTAGGTCATATTTATGTTCCACATTTTGAGGGTCTTCATACATTAATTATGACTGAAGCTCATCGAGCTCCATACTCAGCTCATCCAGGTGTTAAGAAAATGCATGCCGACCTTCGGCAATTGTATTTCTAGCCTAGTATGAAACGTGATATTGCTGATTATGTATTGAGATGTCTAGAATGCCAGTGAGTCAAAGCTGAGCATCAACATCCCACTGGATTATTGCAGCCACATTTCATTCCTGAATGGAAATGGGATATTATATCCATTGACTTTATTATAGGGTTACCTACATCATCATGTCGACATGATGCCATTATGGTAACTATTGACCAATTGACTAAAGTAGCTCATTTTTCACCTGTACGATCATCTTACAATGCTTCATCCATAGCTAGGATATTCATGGAGGACATCGTTAGATTGCATGGGATTCCTCATAGGATTATTTCTGATAGAGATCCCGTATTCACTTCAACCTTATGGACTTCATTACAACATGCTCTAGGTACATAGTTGAACTTTAGTTTAGCGTATCATCCTCAAACTGATGGAAAAATGGAGAGAGTTAACCAAATATTAGAGGATATGCTTAGGATGTACGTAATGGACCAACAATCACGTTGGGAGGATTATCTGTACTTAGTAGAATTTTCTTACAATAATGGATATCAGAGTTCCATAGGTATGCCACCATTTCAGGCATTATACAGCCGTCCTTTTCGAACTCCTTTGAGTTGGGATTGACTTGAGGATAGAGTGTTACTTGGACCTGAGATGCTTCGAGACATGGAGCAATAGGTTGACTATATTAGAGAACGTTTAATAGCAGTGCAGGATAGGAAAAAGAAGTATGCTGATGCACATAGAATAGACCGACAGTTTGCCGTTGGTGATAGATTGTTTCTTCTAGTGCGACCACAAAAGAGTCCAATCCATTATGGAAAAGGCTCTAAGTTTGTGCCTCGTTTCATTGGGCCACTTGAGATCTTAGAGAGAATTGGTCCTGTGGTGCATCGACTTGCCTTACCACCCAGTTTGTCACGTATTCATGATGTTTTTCATGTATTAGTTCTTAGACCATATCATCCTGACATTTCTCATGTACTTGATTGGAATGCATTATAGGTAGAGGACGGGCAGCTGGCTTTGGAGCCCGTGGCCATTCTACAGCACCAGACGCTCGGTCTTAGGGGTCGAGACGTTGATCAAATGAGGGTCCAATGGGATCCTAGCCATGAGGCTTCTGCTACTTGGGAGGATGCGACACGCATGAGGGAACTTTATCCCTATCTGTATGCAAGCTTTCAAGAGCAAGCCTGATCCTAGGGGGGAGGATGTAGTACCCCTCCATTTATGCTTATGTTTTCTACTGATATGTTTTCATATTGTTAGACTTTGGTACCTTGTATGGATATTTGGATCACTGATTTTGAGTGACAGTGGATTTATTTTGTGACATGATGATACATGGTTTTGCGATATTTGATTTCTAACATGCTTTGATATAGTGTAGATGTTTTCCTTCAGTTGATTATTGCTATATATACATTTATGATGGACTAACTGTTATTTAATTTGTCAGTCTGATGTGACGTGTATTGGTGTGGAGAATGGAATCGCATCACTCACTTGCGAGTGCCCTGTGATGTCCATGATTTTCTCCACACGGTGTGCCTGTACAATGGATTATATATATATGCATGTTATTGGTTTGATTGTAGGATTGTAGCTACATGACACTAAATCCACCTAGTTACTCAGGTCTAAGCATGTCAAGACTCAAAGGAAATGTTGATTGGGAGGTAGTAGCATGGTTCATCCTAGTCTAGTCTTTAACCCGGTCATAGTACATTGAGAATTAGTTTGAGCCTTGGTTGTCTTGATTGTCTCTGTTTGGATTTAATTATCTGAAAGGAAATATTTGTCAATTTTAATGTTAGTTTATTATGCTTTAATTTATTGTTATTTAAATTAATTTTTTAAATGTTAAAGAAATTAGTTTTGCATGTTATTTAATAAATTAATTAGTTTGTTTGGTTAAATAAGTTGATCCTAAAAGATTAAATTTATTTAATTAAATAAATTAATTGATTTAATTAAATTGTTTTAAATTGTGTGTGAATAGATTTTAGTAAATTAAATATTTTTGTGGAAATGGTATTTTAATTATTAAATAAATTTTTTGCATTTGAAAATTGTAAATTTTAAATAAATTAAATAAAATAAATCCATGCAAATCTTGAAAGGCAAGATTGCCGAGAAGTTGTTGAAGATATTTTCTTCTTCTCGACAAGTGTAGTGGCATTGATTGTTTATGGTTAAGGAAATTTTCCAGAGGTTATTTTGGATCTAGGAAAACACAGAGGGGTTATTAATTTTTCTTCATGGGAATTGAAAGAATAATTTTGCTATGTAAAAATCAATTTTAAAGAAGTTGTTAGTTCCTCTGTTTTGGTTGTATATTTGTGGAAGATCCCTTTGGTGGGAAGTTCTTTGTGTTTGGTTATAGCTTTCCTGTGGATTTGGGGTTTTCTTTCTGGAGAAGCTTTGGTGGATTGTGCATTACAGGCAACAAAAGCTTTCTTCTACAGACAGTTTTCAAGTTACAGGTATTTTTCTTGTTTTAGTTTGTTTTCTTTTTGAAAAAGAATGTTTGAGAAAATATTTGTTTTGTGTTTCCTCTATTCTTCTTGGGAATTTTGTCAAAATTTTGTTTAAACAGTAGAAGATTCTCAAAGAAGTAGGAGAGATCCTTGAAGAATTTTAAAAGAAGTTTCTTGTCAAATTTTGTTATATGTTTCCTGTAGGATATATTTTGAAAAAAAATAATTGTGAAAGAAAAAAAATTCTCTATTGTTGAATTTTAAATCTCTAGAAAATTTGTGCAGAATGTTAGTTTTCTCAATTACATGTTGAAAACTTTGTTAAAAATATTGGCACAGTTACTGTAACTTTAATGTTATTTATTAGTTATAAATATATATATATATATATATTTATATATGTATATGTATTGGAATTATATATATACATATACATATACAAATGTATATATATAAATGGTTGTGAATATTGAAATTCGCAGTATTTAGCGAACTCAAAAATCACCGTACGCAATTTTAAATAGACGTCTATTTTTATTTTATGAAAATTCATATATCTTTTAAAAAATATATATTAAATTCTCTGTGAGCCAACACCCATGGTGGGGCTACCCACAGCTTTCCCCGCAGGCGTACGGCAGTGAGGGCCGAGCCCAACGCCACCCTTGTGGGCAGCGCTCGGCTTAGCCGCCACGACCGAGCCTATGGGGCGGGCTGCGAAGGAAGCCCTACCCACAGTGCGCGGGTTAGGACAAGGCCCTAACTTCGAACCTTAGTTTTTCAAAATTTTATGGATTTTAATTTGACTTTTCTTTGATTAATAATTTTGGTAATAGAATTATATATATAATATTAATAATTATATATTTATTTATTGCTAAAAGATTTGGAAATGTTATCATGTTTAAATGAGATATGTAAAAGAGTTAATTTATTAGATATAAATATTTTAATAATTATCATGATTAAGATATTTGTGCTTTGAATAGGTTGTTATTCTAGAGTTTATATTGTTGTTATTATATTATTTGGTTATGAAAATGAGGTAAATTGTAGATCTAATTTTTGTTTTGCATGGAAGATGAATCAGATCTTAGATGTATACTTTTTGGTGCTCCAAATTATTGTTTGAATTGGATTTTGTATATCCTAATGTAGACTCTTTAATATTTTTTCAATTTGCTTTAAATCTTGTTTTATTGTTGGGCATATTGGGAAAGTCTTAAATGAACAAGTCTTCCAGACCAATTGAATAACGTGGGGATTCTGATTGTTAAGTTGAATTCATGTGTTGGCTTAGGTTGTGTACATGGTGTCAACATGGTGTTTAGATAATTTATTTTTGTGAACATAGACATTGATATTCGTTATGAATAGTGTTGAAATTGTATGTTGTATGTTTGTACACTTTGTAAACCTTAGTCAAGAAAACTTAGAATTCCTTTGTTATGTTTAGGGGAGTGGCTCTGTGTGAGGGTCGACACACAAAGTGGTGTCAGGGTAACTTGCAAAGAGTTAGTAAGTCAGTGATAACTAAACAACACTGTAGTTAGAATTAAAAATCCTTAATAAGATGTTTATGCCTCACTTATCGACTCTTGAGCTATTTCAGTCTTGAGTATAAGATGAGAAGGCCTGGAATGGAAAATCGATATCTTGTTACCTTAAAAGATATTCAATTCCACAATAGTCTGCAAATGGGGCCGGGTTTCGTAAGAGGTTACAAGGGTAACCCAAGTTGGGGGCTGGAACCTAGGAAGAAACACCAGGGTAACCTTTGCAATATTGTGATGACACTCCACCTAAAATAATAGTCTACCTTGTGTAATTAGTACATTCGATTGTCTAAATCTGGAAGCAATGTAACCATCAGTTAGTTATGTACTTGTGTCTAGGGTTAGTAGGTTATGTCTAGGTAACCATATTACTATCTCCTAGCACGGGGGGTGGACCTACGGGTACCACATGGTTGGGTGGAACATGCACCTTACCCCGTTGGGTCCCCAGTATATGATCATGACAACGAGAGCTTCATGAATGGAGAGCTCGTACTTGGATACATATGTACTTTCTTTATTACATTATTGTAAAAACTTGTATTGTAAAACATCCCTCAATTGTTTATGAGGTGAACTTATGTAAATGTAAATTGTAACTATTATTTGATCTACCTCATCAGATGAATGAGTATTGTAATATCTTATCAAATGCAATGTAAGAAACATGTTTGTACTTTATGTTATCTTGAATGGTATTTCAAATGTTATGCAATGATTACTTTTTAATGTTTATGTTGACTAATTAATATGTACAATGCAAAATACTAAAGTCATCTATGGAAACTCAAGTAGTGTAACGTCGCGTAACTTAGTGAATGTATGCAACTAATTAACTTAATATTATTACTTTAAAGAAAATTATTTCTCTTTTATACACAATTGCAACATTCCTTATGTTATTATGATGGGGCATTACAAGGAAATCATGTAAAATCAGCCTTGAGTGTCTTGGAATGCTAATTTGAAGACTTGTAACAAAGAAGCCCTAAGTTGCTTGAGAAAATAGATGATGAAAGAATGAAGAGAGATGTAATAATGAGTTATAGATAGATAGGAGATGTTAAAATGAGGTGAAATTAGCATACTTATACCATTATTGTGTCTTAGTACTGAGTATACATCATCATAGGCCAACATCAAGTGTAAAATTGAATAAAATCCTGAAAGAAATTTGAATTATTTTGATTTTTGTGTCAAGGTGAACTCATTTGCCACCCATGGTGAATGGGTCCAACCTTGAGGGTGATTTCAAGTGTTGGGAATTAAATTCTATTTAATATAGTGTGTCGGGGTATCATTCAAAAATACACTTAAATAAATATTATGAGTGTATAAAGAGGTCCAACAAGACATAAGAAAAATGTAAATAAGGAGGAAATTCCTACAAAAGCATGAATCTTGATAACAGGACTTAACAACACTTCAAAATAGGACTTGTTGATGTGTCAAATGATGATTTTTAAGTGAATTGTATTAAATAGAGTCTAGGATGATGTAGAAAATCTTTACAACACTTCACATCACATTCACAAGACTTCAATATTTAATAAATGATTAATTTAAAAAGGTCTAAAACTTAGTGTGGATGCATAAAATGCTTCAAAACACCTAAGTTAAGACCACATTTAGTCTATTTATCATGAATCATCCCAATTCACTCAAAGGGCTCTTTTTTCTATAGCACAATATATATGTGTGTGTGTGTATGTACATACTATACACCCTATACATATACACATATATACATATATGTGTGCACAGACAATTCATGTTGTACACATACATACATATAGATATACATATACATATAGATATAAAAATACATATACATACATATATGTATGTACATACTACACATACTATAGATATACATATATATACATACACACACACATATATATATATACCAAAAGCTATGAACATTTTATATACATGTATATATATATATATATATACATACAAATGTACATATACATATATATATACACATAATCTACATATGGACCGCCCTTTCACATGAAAGGTTTTGCATAGGTCTATAACTATTATTTTCACCATTATATGGCAATCGTTGCAATGGAATACAAAAGTTAATGTTATGCAATTCACTCCGTTGATGTCCACCCTAGGCTATATTGTCCCATTTGTGGCTTCCATTTACCATCTATGGTTGCAACACAACAAAATATTCAATGTTTTAGACCTTATAGATACATATACATACATATATATACACATATCTATACATAGATATATAGATACATATACATACATATACATATATATATGCACATATATACATATATATACATATAAATACATATATATGCATATATACACATACGTATACATATAAATACATATATATAGACACACACACACACATACATATAAATATATATCAAAGCACAAAAAAACTGCACAAGAACAAACTAACCCAAAAATAAAAAGCTAGGCTAGGCATCAACAATCAACAATTGTGGGTTTTGGCATGTGTGTGACTGCTGGCTATATTGTTCCATTTATGGATTTGGTTTTGTATGAATGGTTGCAAAATAATTAATCTAGTGTGTTTTTAGTGAATCTTCAAATCAAGATTTCTTGTGTTTTGTGGGTTTTGGCACCTGCGTGACTATTGGCAATATTGTTTCATTTATGGCTTCTAGTTTGTGTGAATGATTGTAAAATAGTTAATCTACTATTTCTTTTCCTGAATCTTCACATCTCAGGTACCATTGAAACCACTATTCATCCATTTAGGGTTCACATTCTCTAGGTGAGGTTTTTGAGTTGGTTTGTTACAAGGAGCTTTCTATGTTTTTTGGGGTTGCCATGTGAGCCACGGATGGAACCCGTGATTTTTTCTACAATAGTTGCAACAAAATCAAACAGTTAATGTTATAGAGGTTGCATTTTTTAAGGGTATATTGTTGCCTTTTTGATAGGGATCCGTTGAAAAGAGAGTATATAGTTTCTTCACAGCAATATTGTTTGATTTATGGTTTGGCATTTGTGTTACTATTTTTGTAGGGGTTTCTCACTGTGATTTTTAGTGTTTTGCACCTTTGGCCATCTAGGTGATTGTTGATAAAAATATTGTTTCATTCATGACTTTTGTTTTTGTGGTTTCCATGTAGTGGTGATGGTGCAAGTAACATTTGTTTTAAAGTCCTCAGAAAACTAAACAAATGTCTATGTAGTTATTAATAATGTATTGTTGGGTGCCATTCTTTGGGTTTATGCTGTTCTTGAGGGTAGCTATGAGTTCAGAGGGCAAGCTTTTGTGAAGATGCAAGTGCATTGAACAACTATGGAATTTCTTTGAAGGTGTTTGGAGGTTATATTGTGCTTTTTGCATGTGTCGATGGTTGTAAAAGGTGTGGGTTTTGATAATTTTGCAGTGTTCTTTTGTAGGTCATGGAGAAAGAGTAGAGGAAAGAGGAAGCAAGTGGGAAGGGGTGTTATTGAAGGAAGTAGGAAGATGTGCAATTTGGAGAAAAGCATTTGTTGTGTATTTCTAAAATAGTTCATATTATTTTCAAAAGAGGATCTAGTTAGGCAATGTATACATACATATGTTTATGAAATGAATGTCCACATTGTTATTGAAAATGTATTATTGGATGACATTATTTGGGTTTATGTTGTTGAACGTAGCTATGAGTGAGGAATATGTATGTTTATGGAACAAATGTCTATGTAGCTATCAAGAACATATTGTTCAGTGTCATTCTATGGGTCTATCTGTTGGTGAAGGTAGTTGTGAGTAAGGGTGGGAAGCTTCTATGAAGGTGGAAGTACATTCATTTCTTGTGGAATCTATGTGAAGGTGGATAGAATGCATTGATAGCTGCAAAAGGTGCAGACATGTATCTATCTAAAATCAGATATATATATATATATATGTATATATGTATATGTATATATATATGTATATATATGTATATATATGTATATATATGTATATATATCTTGAAGTTTTCTATTTTTTCAAAGTTGTAATATTTATCAAGTTTGGTATCTTGATAGCTTAAGAATATATTGTTTCATTTTGGAGAAGATGTTGTTCAAAAGGATGTATTATTTTAATTTGCATTCCTGTCCAGAAGTGATGGTGCATAACAAGAACAATTTTATTTTGTTCCAAACATATCAATAGAATAGTCGCCATAAGCAAAAAACCCACAAAGATTCACAGAAAAAAAACCCAAGTTAAAATATACTTATTTCTCAAAACACAAAACACTAACATTAAACAAAAACCCTTTGAAAATTAACAGTAACAAACCCATAGAAAAAACCCTCCTTTCTCAACACAACCTCCTTGAAAATAAAAACAATACATCATTTTCAATAGCACCTCCTACAAAATGAAACAATATAGCTTAAGCAACAGAACTATAATCGACATTGTGCAATGGAAGCCAACACAAAGCATACAAGATTGACTATTTTATTCCATTGCAACCATAACAAGAAATTGGAAGCCATTAGTGAAAAAAAATCACAACACCAAATCCATGTAAAGTCATACATAGAAAACACAAACCATAAATTAGACAACATAGAATCAACAACATTAATTATTTTATTTTGTTCCAACCATAACCAAAATATGAAAGCCATAAATCAAACAACATTACTTTCGACAACCACCCACATGCAGAAAGCCACAATATATCCTGAGTCAAAAAAAATCACAACACCAAATCCATGCAAAACCATACATAGAAAACCCAAACCATAAATCAAACAACATATTTGAAACAATCAACAATACTTTATGCAAAATCAAGACAATTACAATCAACAAAAAACTGTACAAGGTCAGGGATTTTACCATGTTGCTAACATATCCACTAAATGCAAACCATAAAGAGAGACCCATGAGAAATTAATATATACAAATATATGTATATATTTACACACATATATACATATTAAAATATACCCAACATAGCGTAAGGTACATGACACTAATCAATAATACCTAATGTAACCAAACATAGAATCAACAGTATTAATTATTTTATTTTGTTCCAACCATAACCTGAAAATGAAAGCCATAAATCAAACAACATTGGTTTCAACAGCCACCTAGATCTAGAAAGCAACAATAAAGCCCAGGCTATACAATAAGAATCGAGCAAAACTCCATAACCTTAACAATTTTAATCTTAATTATATATATTGATATTAAAATATATGCAATATAGCCTAAAGTAGAGAACAATAATCAATAATACCTAACGTAATCAAACATATATATATGTATATATATACATATATATAAATATATATGTATATATATATGTATATATCTACACATATATATACATATTAAAATATACCCAACATAGCCAAAGACACAAAACAATAATCAATAATACCTAATGTAACCAAACATAGAATCAATAGTATTAATTATTTTATTTTGTTCCAACCATAACCAAAAAACAAAAGCCATAAATCAAACAATTTTAATATTACCTATATATATTGATATTAAAATATATGCAATATAGCCTAAGGTAGAGAACAATAATCAATAATACCTAACGTAACCAAACATATATATATATATATATACTTTCAACAACATTAATTTCAATAGCCACCCACATGCAAAAAGCCACAATATTGCTCGAGCTATACAATAAGAATTAACCAAAATTCTATAACCTTAACAAATTTAATGTTACATATATATATATATATATTGATATTAAAATATACCCAATATAGCCTAAGGAAGAGAGCAATAATCAATAATACCTAATGTAACCAAACATAGAATCAACAACATTAATTATTTTATTCTATTCCAACCATAACCAGAAAATGAAAGCCATAAATCAAACATTACTTTCAACAACTACCAACATGTAGAAAGCCATAATATAGCCTGAGCTATACAATAACAATCGACAAAAACTCCATAACATCTACAATTTTATTCTATTGCAAACATACCCACAAAATGCAAACATTGAACACAAACCCTACAAAAATCTATAGTAACAAACCCATACAAAAAACACAATAATAATTTTATTCTGTTCCAACTATAACCATAGTATGAATGTCATAAATCAAACAACGTTACTTTCAATAGCCACCCACATGCAAAAAGCCACAATATAGCAAGAGCTATACAATAAGAATCAACCAAAAGTCCATAACCTTAACAACTTTGATGTTACATATATATTGATATTAAAATATACCAAATATAGCCTAAGGCGGAGAACAGTAATCAATAATACCTAATGTAACCATAACCAGAAAAAAAAATCCATAAATCAAACATTACTTTCAATAGCTACCCATATGCAGAAAGCCACAATATAGCCTAAGCTATATAATAACAATAAAAAAAACTCCATTGGTCGCGCCCACAAAAGGATATGAAAATCACAGTAAAACCTTTCCTAGGAATTGGACATTCCGACAGGTGACTAATATCTCTCTGTGGACATTCATTTACTTGTCAAACCAGGGATGTATACTTTAAATGGTGCAGCAAAATATATGCACTAGGAACTAGTTTCAG
Organism: Sequoia sempervirens; assembly: GCA_007258455.2. Classification (NCBI taxonomy): domain Eukaryota; kingdom Viridiplantae; phylum Streptophyta; class Pinopsida; order Cupressales; family Cupressaceae; genus Sequoia; species Sequoia sempervirens. Next base: position 73,000,285 of record VDFB02049217.1, read on the forward strand.
TCAAATCTTAGCAGAAATACATTCTGGAAAGGAATTCTATCTACGCCACAGGAAAGTAATGCAAAATTCTTTAACTCGACTATGATCGAAACCATAACAACTACGACTGAAACACAAACTATGAACTGGCCTTATGCTGCAGGAACAGTCACAGGGATGGACTCTCTATGCTGTAGGAGCACTATAAGACTGAGTTTGTATGAAAACTTCAAAGATGAAAGCTAACTGAAGATCAACAGAAAAGAACTACTAACTAACTAGCTACAGATACTTACTAAGTGGGCCCCCTTAGCAAGCATCTGCTAATTACACAGATGCTAAACTTAGAACTTCATTGAACTTTATTCATGAAAACAAAATGATATACATTGTTTTGTTGATATGGAGACTAACAACAAACTCTGTCTCTTGTCAAACAGATTCTGTCTTTCATTATCATATTAATTCTTACATGATATCTGCTACTCTATTTCTATCTTACTCTAACTATCATCTCTCTCCTTCTTTCTCTTCTCACTCGTGCAGGAGGAGAACTTTATTTAAAAACAAGAGAGCAACCAACTAACTAACCTTATCAAAGAAAGACGTAGAAGTAAAGTATATCCCCGAATCAAGGAACAAACTTCATAATGAATTTATGCATTCATCCCAATCTAGAGAGAATCTAGCGCTCCACTCTTTCCAGATTGACTGTCATTAAAAATATTTCCCATGGTTTCGGTCAAAGAGTCTTCGCCGGAGCTCCCTTGAAGTCGTGCAGGAAATGAACTTTGCTACAAGGCCGAGATCGACTGCGCTTGACTCAATCATTCTTCAACAACCTGTGAAACAAAAGGTAATAGATGTGAAAGAAAAGGTGTATGGCACATGCATGATATCTATTCATTAATCACACATTTAAATCTACTTCATCATTCAAAAATTGTATACGATATACCAGTCATTTTAGAGAGTCAACGGGGCAATAAATGCAATCAAGTCAACACAATAAGCTGCAGGAATATAAAAGTATCTTGCTACAGGATATCCCAATAAAAGGTTTCAACAAAGTTTAAACAACCATGAAATAACAAAAGTAAAGGCATTTAAAAGTTTATCATAACATCCAAATTATGAGCACATTTTAAGCTCATCACTACCCCCTACTTAGCCCAATGCTGGTCCTCCAGCATTAACTTTCCTGGTGGTTTTTCGGAAGTTAGTGGTGGCTGCATGACTCTGGAATGGATTTCCAAACTTGTAATAAAATCCTCTGAAATCCCGACACCTTTCATACATTCGGTCTTCTAATTCATTGTTAAGATTTGTAGCCTGGTGAGGATAGAGGGGCCACATTAGCATAGGGGGTCTAAATGTCAGTGGAAGCCATAGTTCAAATCTTGTTTGAAGTCCCAATTGAATATATCTATTGGTTCATTTAAGAGCTGATGTGAAATTTAGGGGACCATGTGGTTCTAACTTTCTTAACCCAACAGTTAATCTCTCCCATCTTTTCTCACTTCTGGTGTATGTCAGTCTCCAAAATGAATATGGTTGTGCCTGGAATTCATCATATACTTATTTTCTGATATCAAATATTTTTTCTCTGGCTGAAACATTATTAATACCATATGTCAGAGCAAACCAATCTTTCAACATTGCATGGGGGTTTGAACTCTGAGAGCATAATGGAACAGGCTATGTTTTCTTAGCTTCCTCATATGTTTCCCACTGCCTACCATAATTTGCCTCATTTGTTGCCCATGACATAAATGCTCTCAAATGAATATCACCAATATATAGAAGAGGATTCCATTCTGTTTCAAATGGTATTAAAAATCCATGCAAATAGAATTCACATAGAGAATTCCTTAACCAGTTAGGGGTTGCCTGGTATGCTTCATAAAATTCTGTGGCAGTATGAATTATAGGATCTTGGTTTCTGGAAATTATCATCAATTGAAACCATAAAAATTGTTCTTTAAGGCACAGAGCATAAATTCTCGGTGGTGGTCTACATTCCATAATCTGACCAGTCACTTTTAACATTTCGTTCATTTTTGCTTTCAACTCAACAATTTCTTGCTTCTGACTTTCAATTTTTTTTTTCAATTTCCTCTTTTCTTCTTCCCATAGACTTTATTGCATGTTAGTCTGGGCTATGTGTTGGAAAGTCAGGGTTTGCAATGTAACTATTTCCCAATTAGCTTTAACATATTCTAGAAACTCAATTAAAAACGTCCTCTTATACACAACAATGGCTTTACAGGTTGCAGGGTGAAATACAATTTCACTAGGCACATTCAATTGTTCAATTTGTTCTTGCTCTTACTACAAGATAAATTCTTCTTATTGTTGCGATGGAGAAGTCTGTGCTTCCTCCGAAAATTGCATAGCAGTAGTAGCCAAATCATCAAGATTTGGTAACCCTTGCTCATTATGCCCTATTTCTTTTGCTTCAATTTGTTCCTCTTCAAGAACGAATGAACTTTGAGTAACATCCTCGGACACATTCTGTGAAACATTAAATTCAGACTCAACAGACCCTTCTGAAATCACAATAACCTCTGATTGAGGTGAAGCAGGGGAGGTCTTAGATTGTTTCCTTGTGGAAACCCTTCTTGGCACTGATGCGGCTGTAGGAGGTGTTCCGGTAGCTTTCCTCTTTCTTGTTTGTTCAGAGGGCTCTGCCCTACCAAAGGATGACGGTGAACTAGTAATAGCAATAGGTGTTGCTATAGGAGAAATGGCTGCAGGGGAAGGTTTTGCAGGAGAGGAGCATTGCCTTTTTTGAGAATGAGGGTCAGATTCTGGGGACCCTTTTGCCTTTATTTTTCCTTTCTCTCTCCTAGTGGCAGACCTAGTTTGTACCATAGCAGAGGATTCAGGTATGAAAGCTGCAAGACCAGGTGCTACAGGAGTAGATGACCCTTGCCTTGTTCTACTGGTAGATGCAATTTCTTTCTTCTTTTTCTGAGGCCGTGGGGTAAGTACTCTATGAGGTTGTGGAATTTGCAAACTCTTTTGGGCAACAAATTATTGCCAGGAAAGAGGTGAGACATCTCTTAAAGAGTGCTCAATCAGTAATTTGATAAGGCCATGATGAGCGACAGAATTATCTTTCCCCTGATGAGTTCTGTGGGCACTTTGTTCTAAAAATTTTAACAAGAAATTTAGAACATTTACAACTAACCCATGCCTCATATGGCTTAATAATTTGAAATGATGAGAATGCAGGTAGGAGAAATGGCTTTCACAGGTCAAATACCTGATTATGTAAGTAGCATACTCTAAATAAGGAGGAGGCAATGATACGCGCTTGCATCCCTGCTTGGAGACTTCCAGAGGTCCATCAGTAGGCATTGAAAACTCAGCCCTTGCAGCTGCAGCGTCTGAAGAAATTTTTTTTCCAATGGTTGAAAGCCCGATTACTTCAACAATTCTGTTTTTAGTTGCAACAACCGTTAGACCCCATACGGTGGCTTCCCCTTCAGAAAGGGTACTCAAATATTCTCTAGCAGCCTCCTCATCAAAATCATTTAAGCTCAAGAAATAATTTAACCATCCATAGAGGCTGAATGCGTGGACTGTTTGTGAATTTTTTAATAAAAATTCATGAGCTACAGGCTCATGTCGCACCAACTGACCACCCATATTTTAATTTTTCTTAGCTGAACTCAATTCCTTGCTGAAGATTTAAATTTTTTGTTTCCCTTTCTGCTCTGGTTTTTCTTCTGTCATGCCGTCACATTTCTTTCTTTTTTCCAAAAATAAAATTTTTGAACAAGCAGTCTTAATCATAGTTTACAAGAAAAATATGCAATAAAGAAGGACATGCTATCATATTTGCAAAGTACCAAAAAAGTATTAAAGAAAGGTTATTTGTGCAGTTATGACAGCAGCGAAAAGATAGGTTTTAAAAGATGGATTACCCCACCCCCTACTTAAATTATGACATGTGTCCTCACATGTACCAAAGAACAGGTAGAGATTCAGGTAATAATGACCGGTACATGCATAGCAGTAAATGAATAGAATGAAATAAATTAAATATGTGATAAGAAAATATATGGCGTACCTTTGATAATTACACGTACATGTGAAGAAATATGACATCATCTTCATGTATTGACAAGTGGGAAAGATATCTTAATTAAGGTTGATGCAAAGGATGAAGTGGATGGGTGATGTGGGTAGATGAGTTGAACGGATGAAATAGATGGATGGGATGGATGGATGGATGGAAGATAAATAAGTGAGATGGGGGTGATAAATGAAAATGGAGAAAAAGGGGTTTCTTTTTTAAAAAGAAAACCTTTATTATGGGCATGTTTTTTTTGAAAATTACGGTAACGTTGCAGGAGAAAGGCTAAAACCTTTGGCTGCAGGAAGAGTAGCGGGAGGAACCTGAACGAACTGTTGCATGAATTCTTCCTTTGAGACTAGTTTATGGTACAACCGGAGTCGGTGGCCATTAACTAGCAATTTGAAACGGATTGGATCAATTGTTACCAGCTGTACAGCTCCATTGTCGAACACATTTTCAACTTCATAGGGGCCAAGCCAGCATGTTGTGAGCTTACCCTGGTTTTCTTGATATTTGGAATCATATAACAGAGCCCAATCTCTAGCAGATTTTTTTTTGGTTTTGATGTGCTGATCATGCCATTTCTTCCTTTGCTATTGGATTGTTTTTGTATGTTGCAGGGCAACTTTTCTCATTTCATCCAAAGCATTTAGCTGTAGAAGACGGTCCTTCTATGCTTCAGATATGTCCAGATTGAGTTCAAGAGCTGTCCTCAAAGTTTTGTGCTCAAATTCTATGGGTAACATAGTTGTTTTCTCATAAAGTAGCTCAAAAGGTGTAAACCTAGTTGTTGTCTTCCATGTAGTTTTGTAGGCCCAAACTACTTCAGGAAGTCTATTGCTCCAATCTTTTCTATGGATTTGCACTGTCTTTGTGAGGATCACCTCTATTTCCCTATTTGTTACCTCCGCCTGACCATTGGCTTGAGAATGATAGGGGTTGGACTTCCTATGTTTGATTTTATAGTCATTCATTAGTGCAGTGATAATATTTGATGTAAACTAAGCTCCTTGATCAGTTACAAGCTCTCTGGGGACTCCAAATCTAGTGAAATTTTTTTCGTATAGAAACTCAGCAACTTTTTTTTATCCTGAGCATGAGTCATAGATTTTACCTTGACCCATTTGGTGACATAGTCTATGCAAACTAGAATGTATGACTTTCCATTTGATGGTGGATCAATTGGTCCCACAAAATCCAGCCCCCATTTATCAAAAGGGGTGACTATTACCTACAGATATAGTGGCATTTCATCTAATTTAGTTGGTCTTCCCATACGCTAGCATCTGTCACATTTCCTTATATAGGCCACAACATCCTTGTGTAATGTTGGCCAGTAGTACCCTGTTGTAAGAACCTTCATTGATATTTTTTTTGCTGCAAAATGTCTCCCACATGGTTCATCATGGAAAGTATGCAAGATATCATAAGTCTCATCTTCTCTTACACATCTTCGCATTACTTAATCAGGTCCAATATAAAACAAAAAATTTGCAATCTATGAAAAATTAAAACTTTTCTCAATTAACAACTTCTTTTCTTTTGGAAAAAAATGAGTTGGTATTCTGTTTGATGCTAGATAATTAGCAATGTCTGCATACCATGGTGTATGTGCAACAATGGAAAATAAGTGTTCATCTAGGAATCTTCCATCAATGATCTCATGTTCAATAGGTGCAGGTGATTGAAGTCTTGATAAAAAGTCAACTACAATATTAGCTCTTCCTAGTTTGTCAATAATTGTAATGTCAAATTCTTATAACAACAAGAGCCATCGTGCCAACCTACAAGAGATGGCGGGTTTGTTCATCAGATACTTGATTGTTGCATAGTCAGTATGAATGAATATCTGATAACCTGTGACATAATGCCTAAATTTATTCAAAGCATACACTACTGCAAGCAATTCCTTTTCTGTAATAGTATAGTTGAGCTCGGGACCTTGAAGGTTCTTGCTGACAAAGTAAATAGCATGTTCAATTGAATTTTCTTTTTGACTCAAAACTGCTCCTATGCCAAAATTAGAAGCATCAGCATGTATGTGAAAAGGCAAATTCCATTTTGGACCTTGAAGAACAGGGGCTTTAGTAAGCAAGTCCTTTAGTTGTAGGAAATGTTTTTCATAGGCTTCTATCCACTCAAATTGAGAATCCTTTGTTAACAGGGCATAAAGTGGGCTGTCAATTTTATTGAAATCTTTTATAAACCTTCTATAATACCCTGCATGGCCAAGAAAACTTCTGACATCTTTCTGTTTTGCAAGAGTGTGTAAATTTGGAATTACTTCAATTTTAGTAGGGTCAACCTGAATTCCATTCTTTGAAACATGATGACCTAGAACAATACCTTCTTCCATCATTAGAAAACACTTTTCACTGTTTAGAGACAAATTTTTCTCTCTACACCTTTTTAATACCTTTTCTAAATTCACCAGTGCTTCTTCAAATGTGACTCCATAGGTAGTGAAATCATCCATATAAATCTCCATACAGTCATGAGATATATCAGTAAAGATGCTAATTACTGCTCTCTGGAATGTTGATGGCGCATTACATAGACTAAAAGGCAAGACCAAATAAGAAAATGTTCCCCATGGATAGGTAAAAGTGGTCTTATCTTGATCTTCAAGGGCAATTTTTATCTAATTGTACCCACTATAACCATCCAAGAAGGAAAAATATCTTTTGTCAGACAGTGAGTCTAGTACCTGGTCTACAAAAGGTAGTGGAAAGTGATCATTTTTTGTGGCACTGTTCAACTCTCTGTAATCTACACACACCCTCCATTTTCCACCTTTCTTAGGGAAAATGACTAGTGGAGAAACCCATTGACTGTCAGAGATTAGATAAATAAAACCAGCATCAAGCAACTTTTGAAGCTGACTTTTAATTATTTCTCTAAGTGCTGGGTTGACTCTTCTTTGAAGTTGTCTAATTGGTGAACAATCTTCTTTGATATATATCTTATGAGTACAAACTCAAGGATCTATCCCTTGCATGTCCCCATATTCCCATGCAAAAGTGTTATGCTGTTCTTATAGCATTTTTAATAAGACAACCTCTTGAGATTGTGACAACTTGCTATTAACATTCAAACAATGATCTGGAGACAATTCTATCTGCTTAATGAGATTACTTATAGAATCTACAGGTGATGTTTGTACCTCTTGTGGAAGCAAATTATGAAAAATCGCTGAAAGTTTAGGCAGTGAACTTTCAGAATCTGGTTGCTACAGGAAACATTGTAAATGAGTACCATTTGGATCAGATGAACTACCTGTATCAGAGTTGTACTATAGAATTTGAAAAAGCAAAGCATCCTCACTCTGAAGTTGTGAGAATGGATCATTTTGAATCATCATTAATTGAGCCAAAGAATTGGCTTTTTCAGCTTCTTCCCCCACATCTGGCCAAATAGGCTGGGACAAATCTGGTTGAGGTCTAGCAGGCAGATACAGAGCCAATTTCTTTGTGGACCGTTCATCAAAAATAGTCATATCTCCAGAGCGACATCCTATAAAAGCATTAGCAGTTGCTAACCATATTTTACCAAGGATAACTGGATACCCTCCTAAAGTAAGGATAATATTGTGAAATCAGTAGGATACTCCTAAGATTCAAGAGTGACAATTACATCTTCCACTATCCCATCAGGTTTAACTGTGGAGCTGTCTGCAAGCTGCAGAACTATGGGTGTAGACCTAATATTTTAAATATTCAGGGAGTCCATATTATGCTTTGTCATGACATTAATGGCAGCATCTAAATCAATCAAAACATTTTTTACAACTTGGCCATTTATATGTATCTGCACTACAGGACTTCCAGGGTCAATATACTTTGGAATGACTACATTTTCCAACATTATATCAGCCAATTTCCCTAAGACATAGATTGTTTGAGGATCATTTTTCTTTCATCCAGGCTTCTTTAAACAAGCCTCTTTAATAGCTTTTCCAAAAATAGGAATATCTTTAATAGCCTAAAATAAATAGATTTGAATCTGCACATTCTTGAGCTGATCCAGAATATCAAAAGTGGGTTCTTCCATGGATTTAGATGTAGTACTTTGCAACCTCTGAGGAAAACGTGGGTTATCTTGATTTTGCATAATAGACTCCTTAGGAACTGTATCAATTATGGGCATATTCTCAGTAGGAACAGCAGGTGCAATGGATTCTTCAAGGGGAGAATCTGGTATTTTAGTAATCAGAGGTAGTTTTGGAGCACATAAAGTAGTTCCAGACCTCAAATGGATGTCATTAACATTTAAAGCATAAGCTTGATATTGGTTGGCTTCAACAAGATACACAGGCTGTTGTGGTTGCTGCTGTTGCTTATTATTGAGATTTGGCAACGGCTAGGTAGGCAGAGGCGTTTGTTTTGGAGGTCCAGGATTTGTGGCAGTTGCTGCAGGAGGTGGCATAAGGGCCTGTGGTTGTGGCTGTGGAAGCTGCAGGAATCTAGGGGATTGGTTTTTCCATTGCTAAGGGCCTCTCCATTAAGGATTTTGCTGCCAATTTCCTGAAGGTGGGGTCCATTGCCCTTGTGGCTGCTGCCAACCTCCTTGAGGGGATTGCCATTACAGGTTCTGATAATTGGGCCAATTTGGTTGATGTGAATTCTAGGGTGGTGGTGGTCCATATGCATGTTGCCATTGGTTATTATAACTAGAATAAGGATTACCAAAAGTTAAAGGATCTTGAGACATACCTTGTCTTTGGGCCCATGGTCTCCTTTATGCAACAAATAACACTTGATCATCATCACTATCTACTGGCTTGAAGTCAGTAGGTAGTTTCCTGGCTTCCAAATTAGCCACCATCTTGCATTTTTAGTCACGCTTCTTCTGTTTGCAGTATGGACATAACTCGGCCAAAACTGCCTCAACCTCCTCATGTTTCCTCTGAGCTTGCATAGTGTCCAGTTGCGTAGCCATACTGTTAATGATGTCCTACTTGAAGTCAGATAGCAAATTTGTTATCTCCATCTGGGAAACTCCACCAGAAGAAGACTTCCCCACTGTAGCATGATGTCCTCGACCTTTCTTAACTATTGCTCGAGAGTAGTTAAGACATATTTTCTTTATATCATCCCAAGGCAGCTGGGTTATATCACCTCCTCCCATCAGGTCTAGGGTGTCGATACAGGCATCACTGATTCCCCTTAGAAAGAGTAGTTTTTGAGAGTCCTCGTTGAGAGTATGGTTTGAGTTCCTCTTTAGTGAAAACAAAAACCTAGAAATATAATCTTTCAGACTTTCATCGTCCTTCTGCTGAATTTAGAATATGTCATCACCTTTGCTGGTGCTCTTACAATATTCCTTATACTTTTCAAATAATTTCGTCTGCATGGCCGCCCAACTATTGACAACGCCTCTTCCCAGACTCATGAATCATCTGAGAGAACCTTCCTTCAAGGTGGAAGGAAATAACTTCAGTTTATGAGCGTCTGTGTTGTAGTCATAACTACGACAGAGGACATCAAATTCAAACAGAAAAGTTTCTGGGTCCTCCGTAACCAAGCCATAAAATTTTGGAAGCAAGGAAGAGGGAATGTTTTTAAGATTGTCAGTATCTCTCTAGGGAACAATGGGAAACTCAAATGCAGGAGGTGGATTATTTGCCATGTTTGGTTGCTGAAATAATAGAGCGAATGGATTTTTCTCAGGTTCGTTGTCAGCTGGGTCAAATGGTAGTTCAATAAATAGATTTTTAGGGAGGAACCTTCCCAGTGCGTCTCTTCTTCTTCTATGCATGCAATATGGTGAGTAGTGGCTTGAAGAATCTAGAAAATTTTACTAACAAGCTAAACTAATGCTAAAAGTGACTTCTGACAAACTCCTAGCTAGATGCCATCCCCGACAACGGCGCCAAAAATGGTCGCGCCCACAAAAGGATATGAAAATCACAGTAAAACCTTTCTTGGGAATTGGACATTCCAATAGGTGACTAATATCTCTTTGTGCATGTTCATTTACTTGTCAAACCAGGGGACGTATACTTTAAATGGCACAAAAAAATATATGCAGTAGGAACTAGTTTCTGTCAAATCTTAGCAGAAATACATTCTGGAAAGGAATTCTATCTACGCCACAGGAAGGTAATGCAAAATTCTTTAACTCGACTATGATAGAAACCATAACAACTACGACTGAAACATAAACTATGAACTGGCCTTATGCTGTAGGAACAGTCACAGGGATGGACTCTCTATGCTACAGGAGCACTATAAGACTAAGTTTGTATGAAAACTTCAAAGATGAAAGCTAACTGAAGATCAACAGAAAAGAACCACTAACTAACTAGCTACAGATACTTACTAAGTGGGCCCCCTTAGCAAGCATCTACTAATTATGCAGATGCTAAACTCAGAACTTCATTGAACTTTATTCATGAAAATAGAATGATATACATTGTTTTGTTGATATGGAGACTAACAACAAACTCTGTCTCTTGTCAAATAGATTATGTCTTTCATTATCATATTAATTCTTACATGATATCTGCTACTCTGTTTCTATCTTACTCTAACTATCATCTCTCTCTTTCTTTCTCTTCTCACTCGTGTAGGAGGAGAACTTTATTTCAAAATAGGAGAGCAACCAACTAACTAACCCTATCAAAGAAAGATGTGGAAGTAAAGTATATCCCCGAATCAAGGAACAAACTTCATAATGAATTTATGCGTTCAACCCGATCTAAAGAGAATCTAGCACTCCACTCTTTCTAGATTGACTGTCATTAAAAATATTTCCCATGGTTTCGGTCAAAGAGTCTTCGCCGGAGCTCCCTCGAAGTCGTGTAGGAAATGGAATTTGCTGCAAGGCCGAGATCGGCTGCGCTTGACTCGATCATTCTTCAACAACCTGTGAATTTAAAGGTAATAGATGTGAAAGAAAAGGCGTATGGCACATACACAATATCTATTCATTAATCACACATTTAAATCTACTTCATCATTCAAAAATTGTATACGATATACCAATCATTTTAGGGAGTTAACGGGGCAATAAATGCAATCAAGTCAACACAATGAGCTGCAGGAATGAGCTGCAGGAATATAAAAGTATCTTGCTACAGGATATCCCAATAAAAGGTTTCAACAAAGTTTAAACAACCATGAAATAACAAAAGTAAAGGCATTGAAAAGTTTATCATAACATCCAAATTATGAGCACATTTTAAGCTCATCATCCATAACCTCTACAATTCTATTATGTTGCAAATATTAAACAGAAACCCTACAAAAATTGACAGTAACAAACCCATACAAAAAACACTCCTTTCTCAACATAACCTCTTCAAAAATTGACAAAATACAACCTTTTCAATAACACCTTCTCCAAAATGAAAGAATATAGCTTAAGCAACACAACTATAATCAACAATTCCCAATGGAAGCTAACACAAAGTGGATACAAAACATAGAATCAACAACATTAATTATTTTATTTTGTTCCAACCATAACCAGAATACGAAAGTCATAAATCAAACAACATTACTTTCAACAACCACCCACATGTAGAAAGCAACAATATAGCCAGAGCTATACAATAGGAATCAACCAAACCTCCATAACCTTAACAACTTTAATGTTACATATATATATTGATATTAAAATATACCAAATATAGCCTAAGGCAGAGAACAATAATCAATAATACCTAATTTAACCAAACATAGAATCCACAACATTAATTATTTTATTCTCTTCCAACCATAACCAGAAAATGAAAGCCATAAATCAAACAACATTATTTTCAATAGCTACCCACATGCAGAAAGCCACAATATAGCCCGAGTTATACAATAACAATAGACAAAAACTCCATAACCTATACAATTTTATTTCATTGCAATCATACCCACAAAATGCAAACATTAAACACAAACCCTATGAAAATCTACAGTAACAAACCCATACAAAAAATACTCCCTTCTCAACACAACCTCCTCAAAAATTGAAAAAATACAGCCTTTTCAACAACACCTCCTCCAAAATGAAACAATATAGCTTAAGCAACACAACTATAATTGACAATGCCTAATGGAAGCTAACACAAAGCTGATACAATTCACTATTTTATTCCATTGCAACCATAACCATAAACCAAACAATATTGGTTTAAAGACCAAAACAGATGAAAAAACCCACAAAAAAAATGACAGATAACAACCCATGTAAAACCATAAACAAAAAATGTGAACCTTAAACCAAACAACACTCATTTTCACATAAAATATAGTCCTTTCTTAATAACCAAGGTTATCAAAATTAGAAGCAATCAACAGTACCTTATGACATTTCTAATAAAACAATATGGCAAATGGTTTTTTGCATATGCACCTGTTGCCGGTTGTTTCAAACAAACCTCTTTCCGCTAGCTTTCTCCAAGCTTCCTTGTTTCTGCAAGCCTCCAAACATACGTAAATAATGGAAACCATAAGCACAAACCCACAAAAAATCATAGTATCAAATCCATGCAAAACCATCTAATAAATCAGACAAGGTATTTGAAACAATCAACAATACCTTATAGAAAATGAAACAATATAACCGCCTTTAGACACCTAAAAATGGTCTGGAGAATCTAATTAATTAAATATGACTTATTTGATTAATTAATCTTAAATTCATCTACTTAGTAAATAAATAGAAATATTTATTTATATTAAGTTCATTATTAAATCTTCTATTTCATCATATTATTTCTCTCTTAATTAAATAAACAAAATTAAAAACTTTTTTTATTTAATTATTATCATTTTCATCATATTATTTCTCTCTTAATTAAATAAACAAAATTAAAAACTTTGTTTTATTTAATTATTATTATTATTACTTCTTTTATACTTCTATCTTAAAATTAAATACACAACTTAAATAATTTGTGTTATTTAATTACCTCATCACATTTCTTCTTAATTAAATAAAGATATCTTAAAATATTTTATTTAATTATCATTTTCCTTTTATTTTAATTTAATAAACAAATCCTATGGTTTTATTTATTAAATTATTTAATCTTCTTTTGCTAAAATTAAATAAATCAGAAATATTTAAATTGATGCATAAATCATATTCCTTTTATCACTTACCAATAAAATTAGATATTTAAAATCTAATTAATTCTACTGTCATTCACGGGAAGAGCTTCGAGAACAAATCTATAGGGAGTCCTCTCAATCTTCTTCCAACAACCTTTCCTCTCATCTTTCCTGGTGCTTTCATAGGGAGGAACAATCCTCCATGATCAGCTCCATCTTCTCATCTCATGCCATTCAATTCTCTAGATTGAATCTCAACCCCTGCTATGTTATCCCTATGCAAATGTGTTGCCGTGAAAGCTATAAATACAGGTCTTTGGTTACAGAAAATAGATCCTAACTTGTGCGATCTTATTGTACAGGTTTTCTAAGCATTCAAGCAATCAAGCATTCAAGCATTCATCCAGCATCCATCAAGCATCCAACATTTGCAGTCATGGCTGCCATTACATTAGTTTTATTATTTAATCATATAGGAATAGAATTAGTTTGAATTCTCATTCTCTAAGTGTCATTTCAATAATCTAATTAGCTTCTAAAATCTGAGAGAAAAGTAGATTAGAGAGATCTTTAGAGTTAGAGAGCAATAGGACAGATTTTTGAAGATTTTTAGTTTAAATTAGTTTAAATTTCTTAAATCTTAGATACAATGTCTTATTTAGAAGTGTAGATGCATTTTAGATTGTTTAACTCATTCGTACACTTACACCTCCAACCACAAATCAAACAATATCACCAAAGATTTCTTTGACATGCACCTCTTCCCACTCACTTCAAACATAGCTTCTTGTCAACTTTCTTGCACAAAAATAGGAAAAATATTATCACAACCAATACTTTTGTTTTGAATTTCCAACCATCCACCCTTGGAAAAAATACAAAATAACCTCCACCCACCTTCATAGAAGCTACACAAAGCTTAATACAACTTGCACCCTCATAGAAGCTTACCCTTGTCACTCACAACTCTCATATCGGGAATAACAACAAAATGACACCAAACAATGGTTCATTCAGAATTTTCCAAACATTCACTTTGTTCCCCAACATGTTAAGGGCTAGTTGTTATCACCATGATCCACAGTACATGCAAAGCATACAACAATTAATGTTGATGTGATCCAGTGTTTACTCTCCATAGCCTTCTCTATCCATGCGGCCCGAAAAATGACACCTATTCCCAAAGCATTCAACAACCGCCTCCACCACCTTTTTCACGTTCATCAAAAGCCCAAAAATTTGGGAGACTAACAAAAATTTTGACCAAAGTTATAACCCACCTGTCACCTTTTCCCCAGTTGCCGAAAGCCTAAAAAATGGTGAGGCTAATGAAAATTATGAGAAAAGTTGACACAAATAGGCTCCTATCAGCTAAAAATAGGAACCTACAAACATGTCTTTAATTTTCTTTGTGTGATAGTAAGTATCTTAACTAGGCTCTATATATAATCCCTTTTTGTATTGTTTTTTCTAACTCGAAGCATGTGGGATTAAGAACCCTTTCAATCAAACCATATTTTCTCCTTCATGCAGCAAGGCAACATTAAGGAGCCCACTTCTACATTGTAGAGATTTCGAAGAGAGGATACTAAAACTCATTTCTATATCTTCTTTAAACCATACTTTCTTCCATAGTCACAAAAGTCATTTCAAGACACATTGGCTGATTTTGCAACACTTATAACTAACATGATAGTGTAATGGTGTAAATGGAAAATAAAATCCTCTTAAATGGTGGATTCCAATAGAAATAAAATGACAAAAACCAATGCAAAATCAATCTATGGAAACAAGAAAGTTTAGAATAAGAGGGGCCCACATGACCTGGCCACCTAAGTTGTCAACACTTAGAGTGTGTCAGTTAAGCCATCCCCTTGGAACTAAAAAAAGAGCATTACAAAAACATGTAAATTGGGTAATATAATTTCTTATAAAAATATTCTTAAATACAAAAAGAAATTAAAAGTAATGAAAATTTTGATTTGAGAGTGAAAAGACATTTTTGTTATATCATTTCCTTCAAACACAATTTTCTTAGATATATAATATCTAGGAAAGTTTCATAAATCCTTAAGTTAAGCAAGTTTCATGTAAAAAAATGTACAAGATGGTGGATATGCACTCCAAGATATTTGGATTGAATATGTTCATTGATTTCTTATTTTGAATTATTTTTTCCTTGCATTAAAATTTATCTTTACATCACCATACAACTATTGTTTGTCAAATTTTGTTGATATAAGACATTTCTAATTAAATCCCAATAGAAATTTCTTGCCAAAATATAATCTACATGATAAGAAATATCACCAAAGTATTTCATGTATTATATTTACACTATTTTTAATCAACACTATTTTCATGATGTTTTTATATATAAATTTTTTTGTTTTGCCAAATTTTCACAATAGGAGACAATAAGAAACGTCATATCTCTACCTGTACATGAGTAGAGTTACAACAAAGACATTACAATATTAAGCTCTTAACCAATTTTAGTGGACCTATTTAATGAGAGGGAGAAAAATAATAAGCATAAATATTAGTCAAAGTAGAAATTGGAGACATTATTGAATAGATCAGGCATGTAGATGTAAGTATTTTTTTCTACTACATGTTAATGATTATCCTTCCTCCACTGAAGAGATTCTTATAAATTCTAGATAAAATCAATAAATTGTGAATTATTTGGTTAGTAGATAGCCAGTTTGATAAGTGGAAGTAGAACTTGATCCATGTAGAACTGAAGCATTTGTGAGAGCAAGTGAATACCACACTATCTTTCCATAATTGCATGCTAAGTTATGATATATTAGCCTTGATCCATATGCATCACAAGACACTAGGACAAGAGAAAACATTTAATTGTAGTAGAAATATGTGTGGGATTCTTTTTAATGGATTGGGTGGGAAAGATTAAAACTAAATTCAAACTTAATGGTAGCAGTAAATTTCACTGTAAATTGTCAGAGAAGAGACAAGAGGAACCCAACAAAAAAATATAACGAGAAATGGAAGGTTTAGCTCGGGCCCACATCTTCCATCTAAGTGGTTAATGCTTAGAGTGTGTTGGTTAAGCCCAATTGAAGAAAACATATGAGGAACTCCAAACAAAGGTAGAAGAAAATAATATTTGAATATTATTAATAGCATTCAAGGATTATTTAATTTCCCATGTAATATCTCTTCTACATGGAGTTACTTTAATTCATAGCTTGATGCTCACATTCTTTAATTTTGATCTCTTGTTAATTTACCTTTATATGCTCTTCTTATGTCCCAAACACTCCCTTTGCCTCATGAACTTCCTCTATTCTTTATGTTTCGATGGAATTCCATACCTTGCTTTCTTCTAATGTTAGCCTTATCCCATTTCCTCATAGACAAGGATGGTGCTAGCATCAATTATGGAATTTGGCTTTAAATATGATAATCACATTTGCTTGAAATTTCTTAAATCCTTTTCAACAAATGTGGTTCACAGAATTCTTAATATCCAATATAGCCTATGAAACCCCATTTACTTAAGGTGTTTTTCCTACCATTTGTACTCCCTCTTTCTCTATCTTAGTGACTTTATGCCTCTTCATTCATAGTTGAAATTTTTTTGGGTGTAAATTCACCTCCCAGGAGCATAATTTGCAATATAAACCTTCACAAATACAAGAGAAGCAAAGATTTTTAACCAATGAGTGAATAATAATTGAGATGAACAATAATATACATTGGCCTTGCTTATAAATGCAAGGGGAAATCTAGTAAAATGTAACTGAAAATAACTACCAATTAAATAAATGTGTTAATAGACTATAATGCATTATGCCTAAGTAAACTTAAGCAAGTAAATATCCTATTTACGCTAACATCCCCCCTTAAGTGCAACTTACAGAGATTACTATGCAATATCAAGATGTAATATGGGTCCCAACTACAAAACCATGTTAGGTACCTATTTACAATGCAAAATTCAATGCAATCCCTCACAAACAAATAAATGGAGAAAACTCGATGGGAAAGGCCTCCTCTACAAAAGAGAGAAAAGAAAGAAACATATGCATGGATGGAGGAATGAATAACACCCGCAAGGACTACATACATCATGTATAGACAATCAATGATCCTCCCATTGGAAGGATAGAAGGAGACTATATAGCCCCCCCATAATGAATAATGTCCTACATAAATGATAAGTGCTTGAAGGAAAAACATAGTCCAATGCCTATAAATAACATTTCTCCCTTTGGGAAGAACATAAACCAAGTACAAATGCAAGAATTCTTCCCATTCTGAATAGGAATTAGCAAGTGAAATCCGAATGTAGGATGATAAGGTCTCTTAAATCTGCTCATGTGTCACCAAGACCTTAGAAGATGATGCCATGAACCAATTAGGAACAAACATGCCTAGTCACAACTATACCACAACTATCATTCTTCAACATTCTTCACAGAAAGTGATAAACAAGGTACCACTAGAAATTGATTTTAAACATTCTTCAAAGAAAGAGATGGACTGACAACAACTATACCACAACTATCATCAAATAGGAAAATTAATCCTTTAAATGTGTCTTCCAAGTCTGAAATATGAGATTCCATGAACAATGAAACAAATCTTGAAAAATATGAATCTCGATCAGGAAGACAATGATAATCTTGTTGCTCAGGAATTATAGAAGTACTTAATAAAGGTGGATCAACTATCTTTGACAAAGAATCAAGAACCTCTGAAGCAACTACATCCTCATCTAAAGTATCAAAAAGCTCCAAATGATCATAAGCATGGTTTATCTTCTCTGAAGAATATCAAGGAACATTGGTATTGGAAAGAGGATCATCGAGAGAAGGAAAAGTATCATGATTTCCATATGATTCTCAAATGTAATTCTAAAGAGCATAATGGCACTCAATATGAATATGTGATTCCAAAAGGTCATCATTTATATGCTAAAAAATAACTCTAAAGAATTTAGCCATATATCCTTTCCAAATAATATACCCACAATGTGTGCTTGGAATAGGAACTTTATTATACAAATATGGAAATATATTATGCTCACTAAGATGAGTGAGAATAAAATCACTCCATTGTCTAAAGTTCCCTTTCTCCAAAGAATCCATTATAACTAACAATTCTTTAAAAATTTCAAAGATAGTTATAAAAACCTCTTGTCAATAAATCAAAGAAATCCAAAGCCAAATTGAGGATGAATCTGATGTGGTGACCTAGGTAGAACTCCATGGCCCTGTTCCCACAATCAGCCCCCAAAAAGAATAGCCCTATTGGGCAACCTTCTCACGTAGGTATTTGATGGAAAATCGGCCTACAATAGCCTCCAAAAACACTCAACAAAGTGTGAAAATCACATAGTAGTAGGGATTTCACATAGGCACAAGGGTTTCATTTTCTTAATAAATGAAGCACTTGCAAGAAATATCTTCGAGCCTTGGGGAGAATTCATGGCACATTGGTATAGGTTGTAAATCATAGTAGCCTTACCAAACCCTTCAAATCATGAACATAGATGCAAACAAATCCAATGTCTTGTTTCAATAGGAAGACATCAAAATTCTCCAAATATCTCTCCACCAAAAGGAAACTATGAAGACTTTGGATCACCCCTTCTTAGATTCCTCGTGCAACAAATATCAACACTCATTCTCTGATTCTTCTTAATGTCTCATGCCTTTGTTACATTTTGATAAAAAAATTTAATGACAACCTAGGGATTTTGGTCAGAAACATTCAATTTTGTAATGGTAAAGGGTGAATGAAACACATGAGGGAAAGAAATTAGATTAGGATGATACAAATCCAACAACAAAACACTCAATCCCCATCGAGTTTCATAATCAACATAAGTAACTAAGAAATCAAGAAAATTGTAATTTTAAACTAGACGAATTGCCACCAGCTTCCCTAAAACATTGCCTACAATAGATTTCCTTCAATGAAGAATATCGGCCCTCAACTAGAAAAATCATGCCTTCCTTATTTGCAAAAAAAATGTACTTCTCCAAATGAACCAGATCTTTGGCAAAGATTGAAGAAGAACAAGAATATCAGTAAAAATTGACACTTTTAAATTTAACAAATTTCAAATGCCAAATAATCTCTACCAAATAAATGATCTCATACTCTGATGAAAAATCTCAGTGGAAGGAGTTGTAGATAGTTGTCTCTCATACCATGTTGGTGTAAATTCACCTCCTAGGAGCACAATTTTCAATATAAACATTCACAAATATGAGAGAAGCAAAGCTCTTTCATCAACGAGTAAATAATAATTGAGATGAATAATGTACATTGGCCTTGCTTATAAAGGCAAGGGGAAATCCGATAAAAATTTAACTGACAACAATTACCAATTAATTAAATGCAGTAATAAACTATAATGCATTATTCCTAAGTAAACTTAAGCAAGTAATATTATCCTTTTTACTCTAACAAATTATTCCTTTGCTCTCTTCCTCATGCCATTCTCTCCTTTTACAATTTCAATGGCATCTATTCTTCTCAAAAAAATACTCTCTTTCTTATACAAATTTTTCATTCTCTCTCTCTATCTCTTACATGCTCTATGCATTCCTTCTCTATGAATTTTTATGGTCTCTCTATTCCCCAACCTATACTTTCGAAGAAACTAAAGGTGATCGTGAAGATTTAAATTATTCCTCCACTTTGTTTCTCCAATGTTACCTACCATTTTTTATGCCAAGTAAAGGGTTTAACCATACCATATTAATGGCATAGATGCCTCCTTCATCAGTTGTTCCCATTCCTTCTTAATAGCATTTAAGAATCATCATACTTACATTGTAGATTTTTGTCACTTTGTCAATTCCTCTCCAATTCAATGCCCTCATAATAGGCCAATATCCTAGACCATACCTCATTAATTTGGCATTAACTTTTCTCTTTTCATTTATTTTATTTTATCCTCTTCATCATCTACCATTAATGCAACTAGTAGGGATGTGAATTTTTGATTGTTGTGAAGGATTTTATGTTGGATTGTCAAATTGATGGTATATTTTCTTCAAAGTAAAGGATCTTAAGTGAGTTGATGATGAGCTTGATTTGAGGAAGGTCACTTGATGATTTAATGATTAAGGTAACTTAATGATTATAGGTTTCAATAAAGGTATATAGTGTAGAAAAAGGAAACCCTTTTTCACACATAATTTGGGAATGATTAACACTCAAATTAACTTAATTATGCCTTGATTTAGCATTGTAATGTGTTGTACACATTCACATTGAATCTAGGGCCCTTTCTATTAAAATGTACTTAAATTGTACCTTATTTAGGGTGTTGTAAAGTGTTTTATTACACTTTCACACTTATCTAGGGTTTCCTTAATTAATTGAGCCTAATGGGCCCCTTTAATTCAAATCTAAGCCTTATTAATTACCTTTTCAAGGATCTATACTAACACCCATTAATGATAATATATGACATTTAACTTGGAAAAATTGGTGTCCTTGAAATGTGTGCTAGGAGCCATTCACCTTTACTAGCAAATGAGTCCTCACATAGGACACCCCTTTCTTGGCATATTTGAAATGGTTTTTTGATGTTATTTCATCCTCCTTGAAGCGTGGTCCTAGAAATTTATGTTAGGATCCATTCACCCAAGGCAGCGAATGGATCCTCCTCACATAGGACACTTCTTTTTGAATTTATTTGTGGCAGGATTTTAATGATTTTCAATTCTAGATCTAATGTCATCTTGGTTTATTTGAATTTCGGGGTTTAATCTCTAGTTATGTATAAATATAAGGTTATTTTGCATAACTTTCAACTAGAGAGAGAGAACATAAGCAATATATGAGATCAAGTATTCATATTCAAGAAGCAAGCAAGAGTGAAGTTTTGGAGGAACATTTCAAGTCTTGAAGATCATTTTGTGTCAAAGTTCAAGTATTGTTGAAGGATTGATGATAGATTCCTATGGAGAATCAAGAGGGATTATATGTATTGGGAGATGCACAAGACATACAACCAATCCTAAGGACTTGTTTCCTAAGTGATTCCATCTTCTATGGTTATCCTACTTGCAGCCTAAAGAGAGGTGTATTCAGATTTTTGACTTATTGAGAGGATTTGGGATCTTCTTTGGTAGGTCATTTGCATTTTTCATGTTACATTTTAGGGTTTTATTCTAACACAATTGAATAGAATTTCCTTTACACTATTAGGGATCTTAATCTTAGACACACTTAAGGTTAGGATTGCACTCACATTATATATTTCAAATTTTTATTCATCATCAAAGGTTTAATTACCAACTTGGGTTTTTATTAAGGAAAACCCCTATCCCCTAACAAGCCTCAAAATTTGTTATGCAAATTATTAGTAGGTCTAGATCCAAAAGCAAGAATTTCAAGTTGTGGGGAAGAAGTTCAGACATGGAATTTGAAGATCATATTAATTTTTTTATGGAAAGGGATAGCATGACCCATTCAATTTTAGTGGAAAATGAGTCCCTGTTAGGGTTTGATGGGAAACACATCTTACACTATGCAAGCTTCATATACAGATTTAGAGCTCTCTGGATAGCTGTACAAGGATCCATTCACCTTTAGTGGTAAATGAGTCCTTGTTCCAGGGTTTCAAAACAACAAGATTTGATTAGGTGCATAACATTCCCTACTCTCTTTTTCTTTGGAAAATTTATTATTTCTTTCTATTTTGTGTTTGATTCATACATTATAGGTGATAGATCTAGAATCAGGGTTTGTTTGTTAGCTCAATTTCTTCTCCCCAAATTGTGATTTATCTCACCACCCTATCCTTGGCTAAAGGAGAGATTGAAAGATCCCTAGATCTTGACTTAACTCACTTCTTGGATTGATAGTTATTTCAGGGTTCTTGGATCTCATCTTTTGAATGAAACTATAGCTAGGAAAAAAGGGTTGGATATCATAACCTCCCACTTTTTCTATGTTTCATTTTGGTGAACTCGATCATTATTAACATATTAATTTTTGATTTGGAGTCCATTAAGACCCTAGATCCTACTTTTCATTTAATTTTCATTTGATTTAGGGCAAATTTCCATGTTTGCATTGCTTATAGTCATTAAAATAAGGAAAAAGTGCCTTAGATCTAATTTAGTTTTGCATCTTGTTATCATTGAAATTGCCACTCAAACATTTAGATTCCAATTTCATAATAGATTAGTCACCCAATTCAACATTTAACCTTAGTAAAAGTTTCATTTAGAGAATTCATATATGGGAATTCTATTACAAAATTAACTATTACAAATATAAGATAGAAAATACATAGAATTGGCTTAGAAAAACACAACTCAAATTAAGAAAATATTAAACTAGGACCCATTTTCTTTCAGTGGTGAATGAGTCCCTATATACCCTAATCAACAACGCTTCTGAGTATTCTTTGGTGTTTCATCTACATTTTTATTCCATGTAAAAACCTAGACTAGGACCCATTTTCCTTTGGTGGAAAATGAGTCCCGGTAGCCCTTGTGATAGAAAAATTTATAAGTGCATTTCAGTTTCTGATAGGCATTTCTATCCCTATTATGATATATGAGAAATAATTGCCTGAAATAAATTATTTTTACATTCAATTTCTTGTTTAGTTAGATAGATTTTTCAACATTGGGAAAATAATTTCTTACATATTTTAGTTAAAGGTAGCACTAAAATTATGCATTATTACATCAATAGATCATTTAGTTTACATTTTTAAATCATTAGAAAACAAAATAAAAAATAAAATAAACAATAAAAGCATCAAACAAGACCCTTAGGAAAAGCATCGTTATTTGACTATGCCAAATCTCTTTTTCAAAGTTAACTAATCCCTCAAGTGTTTTTGTAGTGATGAATTTGAAATTTTAGATGAATCCCTTGAGCACTTCATCTCACAAGGTTCATCCATAAGGCTTTTTATGACAAACATCATAGAGATGTTAATGCAATCACACCAAAACTTATAATTACCCTCCACAATAACCTCAAGTTCAAAATAAACCCATGCTTATCCTTGAACCATTGAAAAAAAAGACTTCACTTGAAGATGGTAATGTTTCACAACAAATAGGTTATAATACTCTTGCGCGTACCTAGAATAAAAGGAATAATAGGCAACAACAAACAAATCCTATTTCATTACCCTTACCTAATCCTATCTTGCCTAGCGCTCCTCATTTACCTGTGAAAAGTGGAAAGGAATATAAGCTTGTTGAATAACTTAAGTATACTCCCGCTAAGATATCCCTATGTGATCTTATTCAAACCTCACCTAATTATCACAATATGCTTCAAATGGCCTTGCAACAAGTTATGATCCCTCCTAACACTAGTTCAAACAATGTGGCAATGATAGTTCAAGGAACGAATAACATGATCTTAGATATTGTTTTTCACTAGAGAGAGTTACCTTAGAAATTTAGAAGAGACATGAATCTCTCAATATAATAGTCTATGTAGATCGAAGTGCGATGAAATGAACCCTTGTAAACAAAGGTTCAACCTTGAATGTGTGTAGTGTGAGCCTTTTGGAAAAGATCAAAATGAGTAGAAGTGATATAAAACTTGATTCTTTATCTATCCATGGATTTCATAATGTAGGAAAACAACCACTTAGATTCATCACATTACTTATTAATCTAGGGAGAGTAACATTACAAAATCTGGTCCATGCTATGCCTAATGATCTTTCTTACAATATCCTCTTAGGAAGACCTTAGATTCATGAAATTAATTGTTTTCCTTCTGCTTTGCATCGTGTAATGAAGTATGTATATAACAAGGTTTACAAGATAAAATTTGATCCTAAACACGAAACTTGCTTGTTTTCCAAGAGAGAAGGATGAGATCCTTTGGCAGCACTAGAATCAACTAAAAAAAGGAAGTTATGAAGGAAGAAACAAAGATTTATGAACTTTCCAAGTTGTTACAAGATGATCGGGGTTCCTTATATTTCACACCAACATTCATGGGAGAATACAAAATTACAGCAAAAGAAACTAAAAAGAAAAAACAACCAATGGTAATGTCAAAATAGAATTCAAAAGTTATTTCACAAGAATCTACCTCATCCACTCTTGAAGAAGACACAAGATATATAACAAATTTCAATGAGATATACTATCAACAACAACCAAACCTGAAAGAAATGGAAAGAATTTATGGGAGAGGTTATCCTCACTTGTAAAACAACTTGGTTATAGCAAAAAAGGATATGGAAGGAAAGAACTAGGAATATGTATTCCTATCAATCCTAATACGCAAGAAACAAAATGTGGTTTGGGGTTTTTCCCTTCTAAAATAACACTAAAAAATGACCCACTCAACATCAACACTATCATATGTAATCCTAATAAAGAAACTCTCACCTTGAACCATCTTGAGTTGATTGATACAACTTGTGATGAATCCTTGGGTACGTGTAGGATCATGATGGGCCAAAAAGTTGCGATATGATGGGTATGTGTAGGGTATGTGGCTGATGTTTTTTTCTTACCCAAAATTGATGAAATGAAAATTATTTTTAAAGGAGATTCTTAGTTTTCCACCAATATAAATTATGCTTTGATTTGAATTTAATAAATAATTATTATTCATTTTCTATTTAAATTACAACTAAAGTCTTGATTGATAGGCTGATTGAAAAAAATCTATAGCTTTCAAATGGTATCACATTTTTTGAATCCAAAACATGTGTCACATTCTATACTTCACATACTCTAGGATTGAAAAAAAAGAATTTCATGAAGTTTTGACCAAGTTAAGGTGGTGGACATACAATTTTTTTTTTTTTAAGTTTAATAAAAAATTCATAATTAAATGTTTACTTGGAAAAAGATTACAAAAAAAATATGCATCACATAGGGACATGAGTCTTTTACTTATGTCTAAAATCTTATAAAAAATATTATCATTTTATTGTGGTTAGGGTGGTTAGAAAGACACCTATTTCTTATTTCTTCCTTGAAATTTAAGTACTACTGTATTGAAATTTCAAATTTTCACCAAATATATTTTTGTTCTTTTTCAAATAAACCTAGTAGTTTAGAAACTACATTCAATTTTCTATAGATTCTATTCTTACATATTTTTTAAATAATATAGATAACTTATTAAAAAATTAATGTCAAGTTTTCTAACTTTAATTTTTTAGAATTTTTTGCCACTTAAGGGCCTTTTTTTTCCATGATGATCTTGCACATACCCCATTTGAATATTTTGAGGATGATGAAGCTTTGAAATAAATTTTAGGAGTTCATGACAAGCCATTTACTCCTAAAAAATAAGGGTTACATACATGCTATGGTTAGCACTAAACAAGTAGATGAAGAAAATGAAAGTAATGAAAATGATAAGGACAAAGAAAAATATAATCCTAAAATTCCAAAAAAAAAGGCACTTCCTTTAGGGGATATAGTCAACATACCAATGGATACAAATAATGAGGAAAATTAATTCAAATAGGGAACTGCCTTGATAAAGATGAACAGGAAAATCATGCAACCTTACTTCAAGAATTTCCTAAAATATTTGCTTGGACTTATTCATACATGCTAAGAAAATAACACAAAACATAGTTCTTGTGACAGATGCTAAACCAATACGATAGAAAATATGAAAGATGAATCCTAAGATAACTTTATTGGTTAAGCTTGAAATTGAGAAACTCCTTGAAGCTAGTTTTATCCGACCTATTAATTATTCTCCTTGGATCTCAAACCTCGTTGTTGTTGCAAAACCTTAAAATTGTATTAGGATGTGTATAAACTTTCACGATCTGAATAAATCATCTTTAAAAGATGGATTTCCCCTTCTTAATATTGACATGATAGTGGAATCAACTGCGGAACATACTTTGTTGTTGTTTATGGATGGATTTTCAAGATATAATCAAATATTTATCAACCGTCAAGATCAATACAAGACAATATTTACTATAGCTTGTCAAACATTTTTTGGGTATTCATGTCTTTTGGATTGAAGAACATAGGTGCAACATATAAATGAGCTATGACATTGATATTTCATAGTTACATACATAATATTTTGGAAGATTACGCTGATGATATTCTCACCAAATCTTTAACTCGATGGGACAATGTGAATATCCTTTGAAAAACATTTGAGTGAATGCGAAAATATGACATGAGGTTGAACTTGAAATAGTGTGTTTGGTGTAGATATTGGAAAACTTTTAGGTGTTATAGTATCTCACAGAGGAATTGAGGTGGACACAAAAAATTGATGATATCATTAACATGCCACCTCCTAGAAATATTTCTCAACTATGTACTTTACAAGGAAGAATTGAAGCAATCTGTCATTTTGTAGCATCCCTGGTAGGTCCAACATTAACCTTTACACAACTCCTTAAGAAAGAGGCTCAATTTAATTGGCATGAGAATTGTAAATAGGATTTTGAGAGTTTGAAATATTATCTTACTACTATACCTATCTTACAACCCACGGGGTAAACCCATAATAGTGGGTTACAATTTTTCAAACAAAGAAAAATTAGAAATGGTCATAAAAAAAATTAAAATGGTTTACCCCTTCTAATGAGGGGGGTTCGAATGAACCACCTCCCTTCTAATGAACCCTCCCCCTTCTAATGAACCCCCCTCCCTTCTAATGAACCCCCTTTTGCACCATATAAGGCGGGTTTGAATGAACCCCCTTTTTTCACCTTCCCCTCCACCATTTCAAAATTTATGCATTTTTTTGACTATTGAACCTTGGGAAGGAGGTGCAAATGGAGTCAACTTGATAAACCAAGTTGGATGATTTTAGTGATCGAAATGTGCTTTCCCACAACTATAAATTTAATATATTTTGTTTTTATTTTATATTTTATTTTTTAGTTTTACTATACATAGGTTTTTCACTGAAAGTCAAGTTCGATGAAAAATCATTGTGGAAAAATAGTAAATTTGAGGGAAAAAAATTTGAAAAATATATATCCACTAGGTATTTATGTCCTCTTTCTAACAAAACAAGAAAATTTGAATTTAAATACATGCCAAAAAAGTTATGGGAGCCGAAGTGCACCTATATATAAATTATAAATGTTTTGACTTCAAAACTTAATTAAAAGAAAAATATTCAACAAAATGCTATGAAACAAAATGAAAGAAATAGATACTTGTGTTACCAACCTAAATTCAAAAGAATCAGAATTTTATCCTTTGTAGAAAAAAGGTTATGTGAGCCAAAGTACACACCACTTTTTAAAAATGTTGTTTACTATTAAAAACTGGTTATCAAAGGAGATGCAAAAAAATTACAATTTAATTTAATTTAATTTTTTTAAATACATTTAAAATCTACAGACAAAATCTCACAAATCACTAGTTTACATTATTTTCAAATTCCTGATAGTTTACCTACTATAATTGTCAGAAAGTGAAGTTTTCTTTGAAAATGTTGATTTCAATGTCAAGTTTGGCCAAAAAGTGTAACCCATTATTGTGGGATGACCCCGCGATGCAAAATAAATTGTTTATCCTTTATACAACAACATCAACCTATGTTCTTGTAGCATTGTTGGCTCAACAAGATGACAATGGTAAAGAGCTTACTATCTATTACATTAGCCAAACCTTGATTGATTATGAAACATGATATATGATGATAGAGAAACAATTTTTTGCTCTCGTGTTCGCTACTATTAAATTGAGATATTATTTACTGAATGATGAAATCCATGTCATGACAAAGTTCAACCCTTTAAAAAACCTCTTCACTAAAATAAATTTATCAAGATGCTTAGCTAAGTGGGTTATGTTGTTAAAAAAGTTTGACCTTAAGTTTGTCTCTCAAAAGGAAGTTAAAGGGTAGGCTCTGACCAACCAATTAGTTGATGCTCCATCTCGCTTAGCATTACTTAATATTGAATCATTCCTTGATGAGAATGTGTTGAATATTTTAAATGAAAAGGAAACATGGGAAATGTACTTTTATGGATCTAAGTGTTGAACTAACTCTGAGGAAAGAGTTATATTAATTCCTCCCTCAAGTAAGCTTATTCCCTTATCTTTCTATTTAAACTTCCTATGTATAAAAAATATGATGAAGTATGAAGCTTTAATATCTGGTATATGAGCCGCATTAGCATTAAAGGTCAAACACATTTTTATATTTGGGGATTCACTCTCAATTATTAAATAGAAAAACAGTTGATATCAAGTAAAACATGATAAGCTCGTTCGCTATAGAGACCTCACGATGACATTAGTGAAAAATTTGAATCATATAGAATTGATAATATACCACAAAAGGATAATCGACATGCAAATGCAATGACAAGTGCAACTTCCCTTGTATCTCCTAAAGATCCTCTCACCAATTTCACATTTAAAGTTCAAATGATTCCTAAACC
Organism: Sequoia sempervirens; assembly: GCA_007258455.2. Lineage (NCBI taxonomy): Eukaryota > Viridiplantae > Streptophyta > Pinopsida > Cupressales > Cupressaceae > Sequoia > Sequoia sempervirens. The sequence goes on from VDFB02049217.1 coordinate 73,028,786, forward strand.
ATCGATAAATGATAAAAACAAAGAAGTTGTAGCGAAGAAAAATGGATCTTTGGACATTTTCACGCTCATTTGGGTCTTTCTTGTGAATTAAAGCATAAAAATATAAGATATCTAATTTCCAACACCCACTTAAAATACCTTGAGTGGGACGCTTTCATCATTAGGGGTGAATGAGTCCCCTTTGGCTCAAAAATAAAAATAAATTCAAAATTTTGACAGGTTTTCATTTTCTATGACCTAAGGTCAGCGTGTGATGTATTTTCAGGAATTAGTCCATAATTGTGTATAAATACAAGGTTTTTCTACTCATTTCATCCCCAATCATTTAAACAATTAATCAATCAATCACTTAAGCATTCTAGGAATTTTAAGCATTCTCAAGTCTCCATCCATTGGACATATTACTTGCATGTCTTCATATTTCTACTTCAAGAGTTTTGTGAGTTGTAGCATTGTATGCTTTAAATTCATCATTATATTTACATATTTCATTTCATTTTCAAAGGTTTAATTACCAAAAAGGGGTTTGACCAAGGAAAACCCCTATTCTCTAACCCCACAACATTTTTTCCCTCTCTTTGCATGTGATTTCACAAGTCATGTTTGTAGATTTGTCAAAGAGAAAGATAGGAAAAGTCACCATCAAATTATCAAAGCTATTCAAAGTGATCAAAAACCTAAGAGAAGCTTGGAGAACACCTACAAGTCAAACTCTATAGTTTCAGAACCAAATCTAAAACAAGAGTAGAAGGGTAGATTGAAGGCTAAAATTTCCTATTCTAAATTTCCAAAAATCTAGAGGTGGACTAATTCGTAATTGGTGGCGAATGAGTCCAACTTCCTAGGTTGAAAACATGAATTTTGAAGATTTGAGTACCTAGTTGTCTGAAACCTATTCTAGAAAAGTCTTCCCGAAGCATGACTAATTTACCCAACTTGGCATATGAGTCCTATTTGGCATCAACAATAATTTTTTCAGAATTTTGTAGCTCCATTCTATCCCTCTCAAGTCTCCAGGTGCACATTTCAAATCTCACTAGTTTCTGTTATAGTTTACTTGCATTTTTAGGTTTTTTTGTATATCACACTATGTTTTGATACTTCTTGCATTTCCTTAGTTTTCATTTAGTAGTTCATCTCGTTTATTAGTTTTTATCATTTAGGACAATCATCTTTGCATTGTAATCTCAAGGGCTTATTCTTGGGTGAGCCATTAATATTTTTGGTACCTCTCTCCTTTTAGGTGCAAAACCCAAGAAGTTTAAAAGAGCCACATACCCAAAAATCTTTGTTTGATTTTGGTGAACCTGCATTTAGAGAATCATACTTCTAATGTAGATTTTATTTCCATCCTAGGAATATCTTGCATTAACATTTCCTTGCATCTTACATTGTTTAATTGACATTCTAAGGTTTTCAAATTTGCATTAGTGAAAAGTTCATTTAGCTTGCATTATTACTCTTAATTTCATTGAAAAATAATAAAATTCTGCATTTGCATCAATTAACTATATCAGAAAACATAAAAAGCAAAAAATTCATTTTAAAAATTCTAAATTTTTTCAAAAAAATAAATACCAAGACTCATTCGCCACTTAGGGTGAATCAATCTCTTTGCATTGTCTACATTGTAATTTCTGGCACTTTAGTTTCATTTTCTAAGTTCCTATTTTCTTGTATTACCTTTTTGTTTCTATTTCCAGATTTATTGTTTCATTCAATTTATTGCATCTAGTTTAATTTTATTCATTTTCATCATGGACATGTGTTTGAACAATATTTGGATGTCATTAAAATCCTTAGTGGATGTGTCAGGTTGTGCCTTTGGAACTGATCCTAATGAACTCAAACCCACTTCTACTCCTTATGAACTCGAACCCACTTCTGCTCCTTCAAATCCTAATGTATGTCCTCCTCATGATGTTGAGATAATTGGAGTAGATGATGACAACATGAATAGGTTCCTAAATAATTTCCTTGACTACCTTGAAGATAATGCATCCTTTTATCCATCCATGAAACAACAAGACCTTCCTACAATACCACCTTTCGAGATGTTTAGTTGTATTTACATCCTAAAACAAAATTTGAACCTAATTTTCCTACAAAAGGTGAACCTAGATCCTCTAAACAAGTAGACACTCAACCATTTTATGATAAAAAAGTAACAAACACTCCCGGGTATGTGCAGGATCATGAGGGGCCAAAAAGTGGCAATATTATGGGTATTTGTAGGGTATGTGGTTGACAACTTTATTTTTATCCAAAATTGATGAAACAAAAATGATTTTTAGAGGAGATTCTCAACTTTCCACCAATATAAATTATTCTTTAATTTTAATTTAATAAATAATTATTATTTATTTTCTATTAGAATTACGACTAAAGTCCTAATCGATAGGCTAATTGAAAAACATCTATAAATTTCAAATGGTATTACATTTTTTGAATCCAAAATATGCGTCACATTCTATGCTTCACATAATATAGGATTAAAAAAACAAAATTAAATTTCATGAAGTTTTGACCAAGTTAAAGGTGGTTAGACATATGCGTTTTATATTTTTAAAAGTTGTAATAAAAAAATAATAATTAATTATTTACTTGGAAACAAATTACAAAAATATTCATCACATCTGGACATGAGTCCTCTACTTATATATAAAATCTTATAAAAAATATTATAATTTTATTATGGTTAGGTGGTCGACAGACACCTACTTATTTTTTCCCGAAATTTAAGTACTCTTGAAATTTCAAATTTTCACCAAATAGATTTTATTTATTTTAAATAAACCTAGTAGTTTAGAAACTACATTCAATTTTCTATAGATTCTATTCTTACATATTTTTGAAATAATATAGATAACTTATTCAAATTTTTACGTCAAGTTGCCTAACACTGATTTTTCTGAATTTTTTGCCACTTAAGGGCTTATTTTTTCCATGATGATCCTGCACATACCCTCCCATCAACCTTCAAGACACATATGGAAAAGGCTTCACTATCTTGAGCAAATAAGGATGTAACACAACAAGTGAACATGAAATACATAAACTCTTAGAGAGATTACCAACAATTGAAAATACCAATGGGATAGCTATCAATATTCCCCTCACAACAAGAAGTATCCTAGAGAGTATCTAAGGCTTTGTGATGATGGCACAATGATCTTTGATTCTCCCCCTGATTTGAATATCCTTCTTCCTTAAGAGCAACCTTTAGCTAATAACAATGACAAGGATGCAAGGATCCTAGTGGGTCCTCCTCCTTCAATTAGAGAAAAGGGTGAATCTAGCAAATGCAAGAGACCTTACAAGTTACAAAAAATAAAGTTTCCTCTTCATCCACCACCTGAAAGTGAAAGGAAATTACAAATAACTTTACACAAAGAAATCATAATATTACCACCTATGAATAGGTTGGTGATATATCCTAAAGATGCTAAAGTTCCACATTGTGCATATCATCATGTTCTTGGAAATAGTAGTGATGAGTGTCAAATTTTGAAGGAAATATTAAGCAAGTATCACTTTGATAACAATGATTTCTATCCAGTGATCACATAATATACTCTCCTACTCCTTGTCATGAAATAGTTGTAGAATTTTCCATTCTCACTATTTTCATAACCTTTCCCATCACCTCCCTTGGCTCATTCTTGCTTCGTACTTAGTGAGAGCAAGAAGTTGTTAGCCTTGTCCTAGTAATACAATTTTCATTGTACCTTAGTTATGTTGTTCACCTTCCACTTCTATAGACTAATATAGGGAGGCAAATGACTTGCTAGATGGTTGAATTTCATTTTCCTTACTAGTCTTTTGCATTTTCTTTTTCTTTTTCTTTTGCATGTGTGTAATGTGACCCCCTGTGTTGTTTAGTTTGATGTTCTCTCTCTTTGTGAGATTCCTCTTTTTGTACCTTCTTTCTTCTATATGTTGTGCATCTCTTTCACTTTTTATCTTTTGCTTTTGTTTTATGTCTTCCTTTTGGGGATGATGCAAGGCATTGAGACATTCATGTCTCTTTCATGTTGAACTAAAATGATTTTCCTTTTCTTTTTCATTTCATTTTCTTGTGTTTTCATTTTGGGGATGACACAAGGCATTGAGACATTCATGTCTCTTTCATGTTGACCCAAAAGGCTTTCCCTTTTCTTTTTCATTTCATTTTCTTGTGTTTTCCTTTTGGGGATGATTTAAGGCATTGAAGCAGTCATGTCTCCTTCATGTTGACCAAAAAGGCCTTTTTCTTTTCTTAGACCTTTTTCAATTGTCTTTTTCTTGTTGTCTTGTGTTTTCCTTTTAGGGATGACTCAAAGCATTGAGACACCCTATATGTCTCTTCCATGTTGACCCAAAATATTCTTTTTCTTTGTTTTCACTCTCTTTGTGTCATTCATCTAGTTCTATGTGTATTTGGGGAATGATGACAGTTCTAATCTCTTTACAAAACATTGAGGCAATGAACATACTGACCCCAAATCCATAGATCCCTTACGTGTTTTTTGTTTTTATTTTGGGGGAAACCCGGACTCTCTTTTCTTTTTCCTTTACATTACATAGCCTTACTCAGAAACATTTGACTTGGCATAGGGCTTTCCAAGTTGGCTCTCATGTATTCTTTCTTGTTTTCATTCTTTATTTGCTACTTTAAAGCAATAGCTCATAGTATGGTGTTAGAAATTCCTTTAAAGTGGGGGCATACATTGGCATTATTCTTTTGCATTTTTCCTTTTTTCTCAGTTCTTAGTGCAACCTTCTTACTTCATACAATGCATTTTTCACTTTGTGGATGATATTGGGTGTAGTGTCCTTCATGAGCATGGTCTATCTTAGCATATTATATTCCTCTTAGTGGCTTGATGTGACACACTTCATCCCCTAAGTTGTGAATTTTTTATTCTTTTATTGGTCCTCTCTTGGAGACATTAGGCACAATGTTCCCTAAGTTAAAGACCTTGCATGAATTAAGAAAGAATACTTTGAACATTATTTTCATGTTGCATTTTTCATTTTTTATATGGCCACTTTGCATAACATAGCTTGCATGCCTGTGGTGCCATTGTGTTTTTTCACAAGATCCAAGAATACAAAGTTTTGCTTGTCTCATGGAGCTTGAAAAGTCATTTTCATTTGTGGTGCCTTATTAAAGTTATCAGAAGGTATAACTTTGGTATGGATGAGTGGGAAGCACATTCTAAGACATGAATTTTCCCATAGCCACCTACGTGTGTGTGAGTGTATACCAGCCATGAGTGTATGTTTCTCACCTTTTTGGACTTCTCACCTAGTGGAAAAACATGAGTTTTATCACCTTAGAGTGAGTATATGTTTTTTCAAAAAAATAGCCTAGATCTGATCCACATCTGAATGGACAAATGATTGAAGCTTAATCTGATTCTCTTTTCTTTTCTTTTCCCCCTTTCATCATCATTTTCATGTGTGTTCCTTTGTGCTTATTTTTGGTTTGTTATGAGATCTTGATCCTAGGGGTTTGATCACCCCTCTTGATTGTTGTCTCATATTACTAGCATAAGTGCATTCAAATCCCTCTTGATGTGTGTGTTTGGCTACTTTAGTGCGAGTCTGAAGTAGGTTCATCTTCTCACTAAAGTGGGGGCTAAATGTAGTGTAGAAAAATGGATCTTTAGACATTTTCATGCTCATTTGGGTCTTTCTTGTGAATGTTGGCCTAGTTTTTCCTTGATTTAATGTTGTAATGTGATTAACACATTCACATTAGGTCTTGGGCCCTTGTCAATTAATAAGAATTTTGTGATGCCTTACAAAAGTGTTGTGAAGTGTTGTAACACACTTTCACACTTTTCTAGGATCTTATTATTATATTTCACTTAAATAACCTATTTTTATCATTTTTCCAAGCCTTATTTCAAAGTGTTGTAACAAAGTTTCATATTTTTCTAGGCTCGTCATTAATAATTTGACTTTTCTTATGCTTTAATTGGCCACATTTTACGCTATAGGCCTTACTTAAGTGTATTTTTGAGAATAAACCCGATTTAAACATCATTTAAAATATCTAGTTTCTGACACCCACTTAAAATTACTTGAGTGGCACCCATTCACCATTAGGGGCGAATAAGTTCCCTTTGGCTCAAAAATCAAAATAAATTCAAAAATTTGGCAGGTTTTTATTTCTAAGACCTAACTTCAGCCTATGATGTAGTATTCTTGGGAAATATGCCATAATTATGTATAAATACAAGGTTTTTCTACTCATTTCGCCCCCAATCATTCAAACAGTTAATCAATCAATCACTTAAGAATTCTAGGCATTTCAAGCATTCTCAAGTCTACATCCATTGGAGCTATTACTTGCATATTCTACTTCAATATTTTGGTGAGTTGTAGCATTGCATGTTGTTCATTCATCATTATCTTTACATATTTCATTTCATTTTCAAGGGTTTAATTACCAACAAGGGTTTGACCAAGGAAAACCCCTATTCTCCAACCTCATAACAACTTTTCCCTCTCTTTGCATGTGATATTGCAGGTCTTGTTTGCAGATTTGTCAAAGAGAAAGATTGGAAAAGTCATCATTAAATTATCAAAGCTATTCAAAGTGACCAAAACCCTAAGAGAAGCTTGGAGAACACCTAAAGGTCAAATTCTATAGTTTTGGACTTGGATCTAAACTAGGAGCAGAAGGGTAGATTGACTTTCCAAAAATTCAGAGGTGGACTAATTCTCCATTAGTGGTGAATGAGTCCCACTACGTAGTCTAAAAATAGGAATTTTGGAGATCTGAGTACCTAGTTGTTTGAAACTTGTTCTGACAAAGTCTTCTCGAAGCAAAACTAATTTTCCTAGCTTGGTGTATGAGTCACAATTGGCATTAGTAGTACAAATTTTCTAGAATTCTAGAACTCCATTCCATCCCTCTCAAGTCTCTAGGTGCACATTTCAAATCTCATTAGTTTTTGTTACAATTTACTTTCATTTTTAGGTCTTTCTAAAAATCACAATGTGTTTTCAAACACCTTGCATTTCCTTAGCTTACATTTATTATTTCATCTCCTTTATTAGTTTTTAACATTTAAGACAATCTCATTTGACAGATTTCAATCACTTTTGAATTGGAATCTCAAGGGATTATTCTTGAGTGAACTATTAATAGTTTTTGTACCTCTCTCCTTTTAGGTGTGAAACCCTAAAAGTGTAAGAGAGCCACATACCCAAAAATCATTGGTTGAAAAGTGTTATCAACTGGAACTAATAACTCTAGTGAATGGTATACACCAATATATAACTATTTAAAAGACAATACTTTTCCTGAGCCTACAACTAAGAACACTCGCACTCATCCTCAGAAACTTGCATCGAAGTACATAATCCTTGTAAATATTTTATACAGAATATCATTTAATGGCATTTTACTTAGATGTCTTAAATATTTTTGAAATCCCTATAGCACTTAAAAAACCTCATGGAAGTACTTGTGGGGGGCATTTCAGAGGAAGGTTGTTAGTTAAAAATTTGGTTTTTATAGGATATTATTGGAGACACATGGAACAAGGTTGTTTTGCTTGTACATGAATAAATTCCATAAATTTGAAGAACATAAAAATTTTATTCATGCCCCTACCTCTAAACTTCGTGCTCAATTTCCTATTTTTCCATTTTTAGTTTTGGGTTTGGACCTTATTGGAAAGATATCACTACCTTTTTCCACTGGACATATGTTATCATTACTACAACTAACTACTTCATGAAATGGGTGGAAGCTATCCCTCTTTGTTGCATGATAGCTAATACAATATGTCATTTCATATTAGAACATATTATTGTTCACTTTCATCTCCCTTCTGCATTAGTTTTAGATAATGGAACTCCGTTTACAAATAATGAGGTGAAAAAATTCTTGGAAACATTCAATATTCAACATCATTTTTTAACACCATATTACCCATAGTCAAATGGACAAGCAGAATTAACTTACAAGACTATTGAACAAATTTTGTGAAAAATAGTAAGTAAACGTAATAAATATTGACATGTAATCAACTGAATTATGCATTATGAGCTTACCATACGAGCATTAGAATATCTATTGGAAACACTCCTTATAACCTAGTTTATGGTGTTGAAGCAATAATGCCCTTAGTGTTAGAAATTCCTTCCCTGGGAATTTCTCTTAAAGGGCTCATTGATGGCACTACTTACACAGAGCATTGATTGCATCAACTTGAAATGTTGGATGAACAATGTATCAATGCTCTTGAACATCTCCAAGCTTATTCTAAAATAATACAATGCTATTACAATGATCATTCCATCCCCCATGAATTTGATAAAAGTGACTTAGTGTTATATTACAATCGACATAACATCAATGATCCCTTGAATGAAAAAGGAAAATTCATTCCTAATTGGTTAGGACCTTACATTCTCAAAGAAATTTATGGGTCTAGAGCCTACACATTAATGAAAATGGATGGTACACCTCTAAAAGAACTTATAAATGCCACACATTTGCATTGGTATTAGATATAACATTCTCTCTTTTGAATAATGTATTGGAGTAGTGTTATTAGATTAAATGGATACTTTCTATATTATCTCACATTTCTTTGTTGAACAAGACAAGAGGGGGGTGAATCAATTGTCATAGATTTAAACATTAATTCATTCAAAGGAACTAATATTTACCACTGCTTAATAGGTTAAACAATGAATACTATTGCCGAAATTGAAAACCATCACATAACTTAGATAATAACACTAGATTTACATGGAAAACCCAATAAGGGAAAAAAAATAGTGAGGATTAAATCACACCATAGAGAATATCAAAAAAATTTACAAGAGGCTCACTTCCTGAGAAACAAGGCTCATTACCAAAACAAGGACTCACTATCTAGAACAAGGACTAACTATCCAATAGGACTAACAAACCAGAGGGTTCATTTCCATAGAGATACAAAGAAGATAAAGAATACTTGTTACAAAGAGAAGAAAATATCAATGCAACAAAAGATTCCACTTGCAGACATGCATGAATGATAGAGTGTACCTTTAGCTCACTACTTCCAGAAACTCAACATTTAGGCTTAACATTGATCTACCATACTTGCATCATACACACACAATTATTCACACTTATTTCTATTCTCTTTGTGCTCTTTTATTTATTTCCTTTGTTCTCTTCTTTGCTTCTTCTTATATAACTCATTATATATTTATACCATCTTCAACTTTGAAACATATCCAAAGTCAACCATTTTGGTGCCAAAACATCCTAGGGTGGAATTAGAATGAGGGTGATGAAAACACACACTTCACTAATTTTGAAAGTAGTATTTCACACAAGGTCAACCAAACAAGTGTAAAACACATAAAACAGGTAAGCATGAACTTTCTAGACACCAAAATTATCTTCAATACAATCAAAACAACTCAACTCTAGAAGTGTAAGTCATAAGAATTCATCAGAGAAATATAGACCAACAACATTTCACCTGGAACTCAACCAAAAACACAGAAAACCACAATTCACAACTGGTGAACACAACTTGCACTATAAAATGAATCAAAAACCAAAAATCAAGATATAGCATCTTCCAACAACCAAGATCAACATATATGAACCATAAAAATATATGAGTGAAACCTAGAGAAAAACCCGGAGCACCCAATAAACACTTGCAACATGTCTTCATTACAATTTTCTCAATATCCTTGACATATGCAACGAATAACCCATATTTATGAAACTAATGGAAATAGCAATTAGTTGATAACTAATTGATCTGTTGAGATCAATGACAACACCTTCAATCTTTCCATTCTTGAAACAATCTCCCCCTTTGTCATTGATGAAAAAAAAATGATGTGAAGAACCATCAAAGACACCATATAGCTTTGAATACACCTCTCAAGAATTTTCCTTCTATTTCCCCCTTTAGTAGATAGTCTTTTATATTCTCCCTCTTTTCTTCACATGCTTCCTCTCTTTTTTTCTTTTTTGTTCTTTTCATGCTTCCTCTCCTCTTTCACATACTTCCTCTCCCCCTTTGACATCAATGGCAAAGGAAAAAGATATTTTACATTGATTTCCCCATTGACATAGAAAACAAAATACTCATAATGAAAACACTTGATACTACTTGGTCCCCCTGAGAGGTGGCAACCGAAACATCAGTCCAAATGAAAGATAGATCCATAGATCCACATAGATCCACCAGATTGATGCATCTCCATATGCATTTAGTTTAAGAAAGGAGGGGAAACGACTAGGTATGTGCACGATCATGATGGGCCAAAAAGTGGTGATATAATGGGTGTGTGTAGGGTATGTGGTTGAAGACTTTCTTTTACCCAAAATCGATGAAAAAAAAGGGTTTTTAAAGGACATTATCAGCTTTCCACCAATATAAATTATGCTTCACTTTGAATTTAATAAATATTATTATTCATTTTCTATTTGAATTATGACTAAAGTCCTAATTGATACGCTGATTGAAAAACATCTATAGCTTTCAAATGACCTATCACATTTTTTGAATCCAAAACATGTGTCACATTCTATGCTTCACATACTATAGGATTACAAAATAAAATTGAATTTCATGAATTTTTGACCAAGTTAAGGTGGTCAGACGTATGAGTTTTTTTATTTTTTAAAAGTTGTAATAAAAGTTTTATAATTAATTATTTACTTGGAAAAAAATTACAAAAAATATGCATCACATCAAGACATGAGTCCTCTACTTATATCTAAAATATTATAAAAAAATATTATCATTTTATTGTGGTTAGGGCAGTCAGATAGACACCTACTTCTTATTTTTTTTCTTGAAATTTAAGTACTACATTGAAATTTCAAATTTTCACCAAATATATATATATAAACCTAGTAGTTTAGAAACTACATTCAATTTTCAATAGATTCTATTCTTACATATTTTTGAAATAATATAGATAACTTATTCAATTATTTACATCAAGTTGCCTAACTTTGATTTTTTTGAATTTTATCACCACTTAAGGGCATGATTTTTCCATGACGATCCTACACATACTTGACCCCTAACTTCTCCCAGAGATACTCAAAAGTATCTTTAGGAAGGGACTTTGTGAATATATCAGCAATCTAATCCTTTTTTAGTAAATACTCAAGCTTTACTTTATTCTCCATGACTTTCTCTATAAGGAAATGGTACCTGATAGATATATGCTTCATCCTTGAGTGCATCATAGGATTATTTGAAATGTTAATTGTACTTGTATTATTATAGAAGATAGAAGTAGGATCATCATACACGACTATGGTATCTTTCAATATATGTTTCATCCATAGAACTTGTGTACAACAAGATGCAACAACAATATATTCAACTTCAGAAGTAGACAAGGAGACTAAATCTTTCCTTTTACTCAACCATACCACTAGTCTAGAACCAAGAAAGAATGCACCACCACTTGAACCCTTGTTGTCATCTACAGATCTAACCAAATTTGCTTCTATATAAGTAGTTAGAGTAAATTCAGTATATCTAGGATACCATAATCCATAATCTAGAGTGCCATTCAAATATTTGAATATTCTTTTAATAACAGAAACATGTGCTTCCTTTGGATCTTCTTCAAATATAGCCACAATACAAGCAACATGCATAATATCTAGTTTAGTAGCAACCAAATACAATAGTCCACCAACCATAGAGCTATACTTGCTCTAATTAGCCTTAGGTGAATCATCATCTTTACCCAATTTACAACCAACCACCATAGGAGTACATACCGGCTTGGAACCATCCATCCAAAACTTCTTCAACATCTCTTTTACATACTTAGACTATGAAATAAAGATTCCTTTCTCTATTTGATTGATCTGTAGCCTAAGAAAGAAATTCATTTCTCCAAACATAGACATTTCAAATTCTTTATGCATCTCTTCCGCAAACATTGTGCACATACTTTCGTTTCCTCAAAAGATAATGTCATCAACATATACAACTGCAATCAATATTTTATCATTTTCAATCTTAAAATATAGATTACTATCTGGGTATGTGCAAGATCATCATGGAAAAAATAGTCCCTTAAGTGGCAAAAAATTTAGAAAAATCAGAGTTGGGCAACTTGACATAAAAATTTGAATAAGTTATCTATATTATTTCAAAAATATGTAAGAATAGAATTTGTAGCAAATTGAATGTAGTTTCTAAAATACTAGGTTTTTTCTCTATTTGGTGAAAATTTGAAATTTCAATGCAATGGTACTTAAATTTCGGGAAAAAATAAGAAGTGTGTCGACCACCCGAACCACAATAAAATGATAATATTTTTTTATAAGATTTTAGATATAAGTAAGGACTCATGTCAATGTGATGCATTTTTTTGTAATTTTTTCCAAGTAAATAATTAATTATAAATTTTTATTACAAATTTTAGAAAAATATAAAAACTTGTATGTCGACCCTTAACTTGGTCAAAATTCATGAAATTCAATTTTTTTAATCCTATAGTATGCAAAGCATAAAATGTGATGCATGTTTTGGATTCAAAAAATGTGATACCGTTTGAAAGCTATAGATGTTTTTTCAATCAGCCTATCAATCAAGACTTTAGTCATAATTTGAATAGAAAATGAATAATAATTACTTATTAAATTCAAAATAAAGTATAATTTATATCCGTGGAAAGCTGAGAATCTCCTTTAAAAACCCTTTTCGTTTCATCAATTTTGGGTAAAAAAATAGTTGTCAGCCACATACCCATCATATTACCACTTTTTGGCCCATCATGATCCTACACGTACCCTATGTGTCATACCTTTGTTGAAACCTTGTTGAATCAAATACCCGTCCAACCTCACATACCAAGATCTAGGATCTTGTTTTAATTCATATAAAGCTTTCTTGAATCTACACACCATATCTAGTTGCTCTGACAACTGAAATCCTTTCGGAACTGTTCCATGTAGACCTCTTCCTCTAGTTCACCATTCAAAAATGTTGACTTGGCATTCATCTGATAAAAATTGAAATCTTTATAAGGAAAAAATGCTAAGAAAATCCTTATAGCTTCCATTCTTACTACCTGTGAAAAAGTTTCCTAAAAATGTATGCCTTCTACTTTTGAGTAACCTTTACACACAAGGCTTGTTTTGTTTCTAACCACTTCTCAATTTTTATTCAACTTATTTCTGAATACCCACTTTGATCCAATAATGTTTTTATCTTCCAACATTGGGACCATTTCTAAATTTTGATTCTTCTCAATCTGTATAAGTTTTTCTTTCATAGATTCCATCCAATGTTCATCTTTACATGCTTCACTTACAGTCTTCAGTTCAATCTTAGAAAGTAAATACATATTAACTTCAACAACAACTTTGCTTCTAGTTAATACTCCTTTATTCTTATCTCCAATAATTTGAATTTCTAAATGATTCTTTTGTACATATCTAGGTGTCTTAGGTGACATCATCAAAGCATCTTCTTCTCTTTCATTCTACTCATTATACTTATCATGCTCATTCTTTTCCTGTTCTTCCACAATCTTTTCAATTCTTATGTGATTGGGTTCATCAGATTCATATCCATCAATGTCAGTTGAATTCTTCACTATCTCATCAACCTTGACATTTGCACTTTCTACAATCTTTCTCATCCTTTTATTGAAATTTTTTTAAGCTTTTCTTTTATTAGAATATCCAAGAAAAATTCTTTCATCACTTCTTGCATCAAACTTACCTAAAGTTTCTTCATCTCTTCTGATATAACATTTTCTTCCAAATACCTTGAAATACTTAACAGTAGGAATTCTTCCAAAACATAGCTCATAGGAAATCTTTGTACTATTTTCTCTTTCTTGAACTCGAATGAATACATAAATAGCAATATGCATAGATTCTTTCTAGTAAACTTCTAGTAAACTAGCCTTAGTAATCATTGATCTAGCAACCTCTTGAACTATTATATTTTTCCTTTCAACTGCTCCATTCTGCCGAGTAGTTCTTGGAGTAGATAGCTGTCTCTTTATTCCATGCACTTCACAAAACATATCAAACTCATGGGAGGTGAATTCTCCACCTCTATCAGACCTTAAGCATTTTATCATCAAGTTCACTTTATTAGCTTTGAATGTCTTAAATATATTTAATGTATTTGATTTCTCTCTAAGAAATGTAACCCATGTATATCTAGAATAATCATCAATCAAAAGTATAAAGTACCTTTCACCTTGTAGAATTCTCACTCTTGTAGGACCACAAAGATCTATATTAACCAAATCCAGTAGAACATTAGTATATTATTCCTTTGATCTATAGTGACTTCTTGCTTGCTTTCCAAACCGACAATTCCTACAGATGGTATTAATAGGCTTTATAATTCTTGGTAAATATCTCATAGCCTAAATTACACTAATCCTTGAAAAGCTATCAAAAGTCACATGACACAATCTTCTATTCCATAACCAACTATCATTAATATAATTCATAAAGCATCATCCAACAAAACCCTTAAGTTGATAGATGTTTCTTTCATATTTCTTTCCTGTAGCAATCAATGTACTAGATCCTTTTTGTATCTCACACCTTTCATCCTTAAACACAAGATCATATCCTTTAGTGCACATCTGAGAAACACTGAAAATATTAAGCCTTAATTTATTAACATAGTAGACATCATTAGTATTATGGTTGCCATCAAAACTTACTGAACCTATCCAAAAAAATTTAGCACTAGTATCATCTCCAAAAATAACCAAGCATCCATCATATTTTTCAAGGTTAACAAACTTACTTTTATCTCTAGTCATGTGATTTGAACAACCATTGCCAACAACCCAATAGTTCTTCTCTTTCTTAGCATGTAGGGTAGAGGTAACAATACCTTCATTTTTCTCCTTCTCCTAAGGGCTTTCCTTCACTTGTTTTCATAATTAACAAAATTAGGTTCATCCTTTATAGACAAGAACAAGCATTCATTATCTTCAGGATCTTCATACTTAATATCTCATATTTTTGTTTATTCCTCTTAGCTCTTTCCCAACACTTCGCAGCATTATAACCTATTTCTCCACAACTAAAGCATCTAAAGGGTAACTTACCTTCATACTTACCAAATCCTTTCCTCATCCTTCTCACAAAGTTATTTTCTATTTCATCAAAGTTTTCTTCATTCAAATCTATAGCTTTTTTAGCCTCAAAAGAAGTTTATGATTTCCATCCATTCCTTAGAATCAGCTTCCTCATCTCATAAGATGTCAAAAATCCCAACAATAGATCTATAGTGAAGGTCTTATAGTCTATACGTTTTTCAATAGCACACACCTTCTCATTGTAAGCATTAGGGAGAGTTCCAATAATCTTCTTTACAATTTTGGTTTCATCTATGTAGTAGCACCAAGTCCTTGCATTCCAACCACTATCTTGTCCAATCTCTATATATAATTTTTTTTAACATTCTCATCTTCCTAACATATGAAGAAGCTCAAACTATGTCTCCAAATTATGTAATTTTTCCTCTTTAACTCTCTCATCTCCTTCCTGCGCCCTTTCCAAAGCATCCCAAACTTCCTTAGCAATCTTCAAATTTTGAACCCTAATCAACTCAGAATGTACTAGACTATTCTTCAAAATGCAATTCACCTTATTGTTTGCTTCATGTGATTTGATCTCATTAGTTGTGCTTAGACCATTAGCAAGAGGAGTGTAAGGATTCTTATAAGATTTCTCCACATCATATCCATAATACTTAGGATATTCTTCCAACAATATTTTCTAGATAGCATAGTTAGTTCAATTGAACATCAGATAATCATCTTGCAAGCCACCCCAAACCTTCCTCAAGTGGTTAATCTCTTCACAATGGAACCTGGATCTGATATCAATTGTTCAAAAAGACAACTAAGAGGCGGGGTGAATTAGTTGTCACAAATTTAAACTTTAATTCAATCAGTGGAGCTAATCCTTAACACTACTTAACATATTAAATAATCAATACTAGTGCAGAAACTAAAAACCATCACATAAACATAATAACACCATATTTACATAGAAAACCCAATAAGGGAAAAACCACAATGAGGATTAACTCGCACTATAGAGAATATCAAAATAAATTACAAGAGGCTTAGTGCTCGAGAAACAAGTCTCAGTACCAAAACAAGGACTCGCTGTCTAGAACAAGGACTCACTATCCAATAGGGCTAACAACTCGGAGGGCTCACTGCCACAGAGATACAAAGAAGATAAAGAAGACTTGTTATAAAGAGAAGAAAATCACAATGCAAAAAAATATTCCACCACAGTTCGTTCAATCCACTTGCAAAGATGCATGAATGATCCAGTGCACCTTCAACTCACTACTTTTGGAAACTCAACATTTAGGCTTCACATTGATCTGCCATACTCACATCATACAGACACACTGATTCACACTTATCTCTATTCTCTTTGCACTCTTTTCTTTATTTCCTTTGTTCTCTTCTTCGCTTCTTCTTCCCTAACTCATTTTGTATTTATACCATCTTCAACTCTGAAATATATTTAAAGTCATCCATCTAAATTCAAATTAGTTCAGTGCCAAAACATCCTAGGGTGGAATTAGAATGAGGGAGATGCAAACACATGCTTCATCAGGACCCAAATAAATCCAACATGCTTCACTAAATCTAAAAGTAGTATTTCACACAAGGTCAGCCAAATCAGTGTAAAACACATAGAATGATTAAGCATGAACTTTCTAGATACCAAAATTATCTTCAAAATAATAAAAAAAATCAACTCTAGAACTATAAGTCATAAGAATTCATCAAAGAGAAATCTAGACCAACAAAATTTCTTCTGGACGTCAACCAGAAATATAGAAAGCCATAGTTCACAATTGGTGAACATTGTTAGAGTAAATTATAGTTACACTTAGCTTTACTTAGGCATTAGGCTTGCATTTTTTTATTTAGGTAGTTTTTCCCGTGCTGGGAAGTTTCTCACCCATCACCCACCTTTCATGCCTTTTTAAGGAACATTGTACAATATGTAATTTATCTCATCTCATTCATTTTGTTTTCTCTAGTGAAATAGCCTGTGTGCTTCTCTCACTCATTTTTGAAGGTTTATTGGTAAATGATCTTCATGGGTTATTCGGTCTAACATGGTATCAGAGCCACCCAATCTACAAATCATTCCTAATATTTTTCATCAGAGTGCTTGCTCGATTGATTTGTTTTTAGAATTTGAATTTTTTTAAATTTCAAAATTGACATATAAATTATTTTTGATTATTTTTTATTTCTCATGTTTGTTGCTGAAAATTAATTTGTATTTGGAGAATGATTTGCAGTAGAGAATGGGAATCACCTCTGACCAATTCAATCCTTTCTCTGTTAGGTATTATCTCTGTGAATCGTAATTTTCTATTGAAGACATGATTTCTATATTGAAGCCTGCGATTTGCTATTTGTTGGGTGCTTTGAGAAGCATGAATTTTTTGTTTTGGAAGATGTCATGAGGGAATTTTTTTGTTTGTTTGAATGTTGCAATGATTTCCTTGTATTCTAGCATAGTTAAGAGGGGTCGATTGAATTGGGATAAGGGCCCATTTTTCTTCTAAGGAGAAGAGGAGGCCATGTGTTACATTTTGGAGGAGTTCATTTTGATCTAGAGAGGCATTATTTTCATTTAAGGGAGGCAACATTTATCTTAATTCTTAGAGGTTGATTCATCCATCTATTTTGGTTTTCACTTCATTATTGTTTGAAGGACATAATTGAATCAATTTTATTATTGAAGATTTCATAGATTGTTGAGGCCCGATTTGGCTGAGGCAACATAACATTGTTCGGTGGATGGTGTTTGAAAGACCTGCATGCATTTTGGAGGATGTGATTTCATCCATATGATGGGCAGTTCTCTTGCAAGACAATGACTGAGATTTTTCAGACTTTGATGAATTTGTGTGAGGATGACAATTGAACAGAAGGAGCACAATTTCTATGTTGAAGAAGGCTCGATCTCATGCTTGTGAGGCCTGATTCATTGCTACAAAATGTGGTTTTTTTTGCAGAAGGAGGCACCATTTTTTCTTTATCTGTGGAATTTTGGATACATATTGAAAGATATTCCTTGCGAGGAGTGAGAGTTTGTTGGGAATTGATTTAGGGTTTCCTACTTTTACGGTGTAAAAATTTCACTGTGTTTTTAACTTGTTGCTTATTCATTATCACACATTGGTTGTGCAGGGAGTTTCCTAGCTATTTATATACCCTATTTTTTCTTTAATGGTGTGAGAAAAGGCTCATGTGGTGGTTTTCCAATCTCTCTCGTGGGTGAGAAGTTGATATATTCTACTTGTGCTAGTGTGGACACTGGTGTGATCGATGAATATTGCCTAGTGATTGGCTACTTGGTGGTGTGACTTGGTCCCTTGTGCTCGAATTTGGAAATTAGGAGTTCACTTGGCCTGAGAGGCTCATTTTTTTGGCCCTATGCATTATGTGGTCATATGGTGTGATCAAGAGTTCCAGAAGATTTTGAAAGTGCCTCTATAGGCCTTTTTTTCATTATTGCATATCTTTTGCAAATAGAGGCCAATTTTCGTAAACCACATATCAACGGAAAGGTATTTTTGTCATCTTTGCAGTGGTTAAGGAATTTCTCTCATATTTTTCTATTTGGTGGTGCTTTTAATTTGTTGAAGTTTGATATTAGTTTCATTTCATTTGCAGTATTTGGGAGTTTCTAATTATTGTTGAAGGTTATTGTCTTCGTATTTTTAGAGTTTTGTCATAGTTGATTATGGGGTTTTCATTACATCCTATTTTGATTATGTTGAAAAGTGGAAACTATAAAAAATGGAGAGATGGTATCATAAAACATCTCTGATGGCTTCATTTGTTGCCACATTTGTTTAATCTTGCTCCACTTCTTGGTACTAATAGTAAGAAAGTTGTATGGAATTACAAAAGGGATCATGTCCTAGGAGTTATTGCAATGCATATTGATGATGCCACTTTCGATGCTCTTCATAATTTTGAGTGTCCATATATTATTTAGACTAAAATTTGGGAGATACATGGAGATCTTGATACTCCACTATTCCCAGATGATCTTGTTTTAGATTGTCTTGTGCCTCTTCATTTTTCAAATAGGATACCCTATGATCATGATACTATACATAGGAGTTTGTAGTGTTGGAATAATTTGAATCTTTAGATTTGGATGATGAGGGTTCTTTAGATGCTCCTTGTCCATCAGAGATAGTTGATGTACCTTCACCTTCAGTGATTCATTGTGCAAAGTCATTGATTGAGGCTCCTATCATTCCTATTTTGTAGGACCATTCATTCTATGTTGATGATTCATTGAGCACATCCAGTGATTCATCACAAACAGTATCTCATTGTCTTCCTGATTGGGATTCTTATTTTTTGGACATTGGTTCATTGTTTGTAGAATCTCACATTTCAAATTTGGAGGACAGATTTGAGGGTACATACCTCCTATTTGATGATAGTTGTGGTACAACTATTGTCATTCCATCTCAGTCTCTGGAGAGTGTTTAGTATCAGTTTCTAGTGGTACCTTGGTTTTCACCTTCTATTGTGATTAGGCATGTTCGTGATTGCTTTGTGGCATCATTTTCCAAGGTCTTGGTGACAAATGAGCAGATTTCAAAGAAACCATCATACATTTTCATGCTTCCTTATTTCAATTCCTGTTTGGAATGGGAAGCATGCTTGGATTTTTATTTGGTTTTGTTTCTTCTGAAAGGGAGACAAGTTGTTTGCCTACATTGGATCGTGTTTTGTCTTCAGGAACATACCATTTTTGCAAGTGATTACACATTGTGGGAGGGCTATATAGTCTCTCTCTTTCCATCTTATGGGGGGGCATTGATTGTATATATATGATGTATGTAGTCCTTGGGGGTGTGATTAAGTCCTCCATCCATGCATCATTTTTTTTTCCTTTCTCTCTTTTGGAGAGGGTTTTTTTCCCACAAGGTTTTTCTCCTTTTCTCCGATTGTGAGAGATTTCCTTTTTGCATTGTAAATGAGTACCTAACATGGTTGTGTAGCCAAAACCCATATCACATCTTGACTTTTGCATTTTTATTCTCCCTAAGTTGCACTTAAGGGAGTGGGTGTTAGATTAAATTAAATCTATGCTTAAGTTAAATACTTAGACATTATTTTTGCATTTTATTATTTGGGTAGTTTTTCCCATTTTGGGAAGTTTCTCACCTATCACCAACCTTTCATGCCTTTTTAAGGCACTTTATACAATATGTAATTTATTTCATCTCATTCATTTTTTTTTTTCACGAGTGAAATAGCATGTGCGCTTCTCTCACTCATCTATGAAGGTCTATTGGTAGATGATCTTCCTGGGTTATTCACTCTAACAAACATATCTTGCATTGTAAAATGAATCAACAATGAAAAATCAAGATATAGCAACTTCCAACAACAAAGATCAACATATTTGAACCATACACATATATTACCAAAACCCGAAGCACCCACTGAACACTTGCAACATGTATTCATTACAATTTTCTCAATATCCTCAACATATGCAACCAATATCCTATATCCATGACACTAATGATAACAACAATCAATTGATAACCAATTGACTAGTTGACATCAATGACAACACCTTCCATGTTTCCATTTTTGCAATATGCTTCCTTTTTCGACACAAGGTAATAATGTGTGTCTTAGAGTCTAGGATAATTGTTTGAATGTTTTGAATAATTACTTTAGTTTCCAAACTATTCAAAAGTTTGTGTGTTATATTAATTTAAATCTTCATCTTCATTTAATGTTATTAGATCATAGGTGTATTTAAGTTAACATAGCATACTTAATCAAAATGTAGCATTTAACATAAACTACAAATGGTTTAATTAGATCACATAAGACATTAAACCATGGAGATATTTATTAAATATGCTTACAAAGGATATTTGATAAATCACATTGACATTTAAATTCAACACAGCATTAGAAAAACAAAAAACACCCATGATATATATATATATATAGAATATAAAGTTTAGGTACGTGAACCCAGACAATGCTAATAAGGTATATGACTACCAGACCCCTTAGGGTTTGGTGACCTCCATGGCTGTTGTGATATAGTAGTATGCGATTGTGACCTACTCAAGTCTAGCTGTAGACCCTCCAATAATCTAGATGCTCTAGCCTCCAGTATGAGTGCCTCAACCCAATCTTGGTCTATCCACTCCATGATTGCATGTACCCTAGCAAGTTCCTCTCGTAGCCTCAAAATATTTGCTCATAGGTCACTCTTTGTCCTACTATTAGTAGAACGTTGAGATGCTGGGACTACTGAAAGCTATGCCTGAAGCTGGTCAGAACAATTATGGATCTCTTGTATGTTGCACCTAATATCACTACAGACTTGAAAATATCTAAATGTGGCCTCGTAGAAGGTGGGGCCATGTATTATAGAAGTATATCATCCTCTATAGGCAACAACAACACTATCTTAGTGATCACTCACTGATAGAGCTCATCCCACTCTTGTATGGATCCTGCAAGATAAAAATCATAAGAATATCAGTAAACATCATAATCATACATAAAGCGCATGCATAAAAGATACATGCATAAGGAAATAACATAAATAATAAATTCATCACCTAGATCCCTAGTCCACTAGTTAGGGTATGACCATATAATGGTGGTCCCACTGTATGTTGAAGGTGTGAGTGGCTTATTGCTATTGGCTTCCCCATGCCCATACATGTGGATCTCTTGTCTAGCCTTGTCATGTGATCTAGTGAATCTGGTAGGGGGTATCTCTCCCCTATCAGAGGAAACTAAACCCTCCTTAGCCTCATCACTATCCTCACTCATATATTGTGTCTCCTCCTCATCACCATCCTCATATGAACCTAGAAAGATATCAGGCATTGTGTCATCCTCATCCATATCCCCATCTATCTACTCATCATCTTTGTCCTCTCTATGACCTTGAAGAGGTCTGGAAAAAACCCACAAGGTGTTGTAGAGGGAAGACTAGAGCTAGTCGAGTTGTAACCCACCACTTGTCAAAGGCCTGAGTGGTACCTAGTCCATCAGCCTCAGAGACTAGGGGCATGTCATGGTCCTAGTCATTTGAATCACTATTTTATACATCATCAATAGTGATATGACGACTATCCCTAGGCCTAGGAGAACTTCATGGTGATCACTAGTACATTAGTCTAGTCCATGGTGGTACCTAGATGTGTCCAAACTGCCTCATAATACAATCATAGTAGAATGGTCTCACTATCTAATTGTGCCTACCTAGAAGAAACCAATCCATCTATAATCTATGTAGCTCCTGCCTATCATCTACCCACCGGGGAATCCATTTATATGGTCTCCAATAGATATCATCCTCATCCAATCGGTCAAATCTAATATGCTTGTGTAGCAAATCTCCCTCCTACCATGGTCATCTCAATGGATAGTTGAAGACCTGTGGCATGCCCATGGCTACTACGATGGGAAATCCTATCGGCCTCGTACATACAATATGCTCAAAGCACCAAATCTGCAAAAGTGTATAATGTACGATGCTATTGAAATCTCGATATAAAAATCAACCCAAATCATAATACAAATGGGTGAGCATGTTGTGGCCCCGTGCATAAATGATGCTTTTCTCCTCCATCCTACTCATAGTATGAACAAGTCCACCATTTAAATGATCCCCTCAACCATTTAGAACTAATGTGAGTGTTATAGTAATGATCATGATCTACCGTAGAAGTGGTGACCATGCATTCAGAAGCCATTTAAGCTCAATGAGAGGTCTCGTGATGCTCGAATGATGGATAGGTCACTCTAAAAAATATAAACTATCATCCCTCATCTGTCTAAAATATTTTCACTAGCTAGATGTGTAGGCTCACCTTAGATGGGAATTCGTAAGATGCAGTGTATGTCCTCTAGAGTACAATAGTCATCTCCCTAGTAGGAAGATGGAAGGTACATGAGTCAACGTCCTATCTCTCTGCTAGGGCTACCAACATAGCGTCATGATACCTCATCATTCGCATGAGGTATACCAAAAATAAACCAACATCCTGAAGAAGCTCAATCTCCTCCTCTAGTAGCCATGTGACACTCATGGAGGAAACGGAATCGTCTCCCTCCTAGGTGTTGTCAGGCTTAGGGAGGAATCTAAAAAGAAAAATATATGAAATAAGTCCTACATTAATCAATTCAATTAGATTACAGTTGTTCTAAGTTTCCTATTGGATAATAGGGACACCTAGACTATTTTGGAAAGAGGTTCATGGACACTTTAGATAATTTTGGGACACTTTGCAACAAAGATGGACACTTTATGCCAATATTTTCTAAGGTCCTAAAATCACTCTAATTACATGAAAAAGTACATAAAATGGATGAAAATGATGAAAAGGTAGAATATAATCCACTCACCATGTGTCAAAGTATGCCTTGTGTTGCCTCACTATGAATCATTTCCAATCTCGGGGGCCTGTAGATCCTTCAACTCGACATTTTCACTCACTTTGCACCAAGGTAATTCACAAAAAGGTAAATGTCAAATGAATAGTGAAAAGTGTCATTTTTAGTAGTATATAGTAAAACTCTATTAAATAAAGCTCATTCATTTAAAGGGAAGTTCATTCAAATTAGCATATTTGGGGCTAGAGGACTCCATTTTTTATGCCGTTTGTTGCATTGGATTCAAAATTCCACCCCTGGTCTCATCAAATGTGTATCACTATGTGGTATGGTACTTGGAAATACCCTATGATATGACCTAAGTGATTTGATGTGGTTTTGTATTCACCCTGATTCCACCTCCATAAAGCAAGCGGAATTAGGGGGCATACCTCTACCTTCGAATTAAATTTTTTGTAGAAGTTTGATAAGAGGATTTTTGAACTGTTAATGATTCTTTGTTGTAGGATGTGGTTCTTAACATTGTGGTTTCTAGGTAACTATAGTGGGGGCTTCATTCTCCCTAATGACTCCATATGAGTATCCTTTTTAAATATAGTGGTTATTTCCTTTAGCTTGCATATTCATGTAGTATCATATGGTGGCTAAAGTGGGCGCTAAATGTAGTGTATAAAAAATGAAACCATTTTTCACACTTAATTTGAGAATGATTAGCACTAAAATTAACTTAATTATGCCTTGATTTAGTGTTGTAATGTGTTGTACACATTCACATTGAATCTAGGGCCCTTTCTATTAAAGTGTACTTTATTTAGGGTGTTGTAAAGTGCTTTACTACACTTTCACACTTATTTAGGGTTTCATTAATTAATTGAGCCTAATGGGTCACTTTGATTCAAATCTAAGCCTTATTAATTCCCTTTATCAAGGATTTATCTTGACACTTATTAATGATAATAAATGACATTTAACTCAACAAAATTGGTGTCCTTGAAATCTATGCTAGGACCCATTCACCTTTACTTGTGAATGAGTCCTCCTCAAATAGGACACCCCTTTCTTAGTATATTTGAAATGGGATTTTGATGTTATTTCATCCCCCTGAAGCATGGTCCTAGAAATTTGTGCTACGACCCATTTGTCCAAGGTGGAAAATGGGTCCTCCTCACATAGGACACCCATTTTTCAAATATATTTGTGGTAGGATTTTAATGATTTTCAATTCTATATTTGATGTCATCTTCGTTTATTTGAATTTTGGGGTTAAATATCATGTTATGTATAAATATAAGGTTATTTGGCATAAATTTCAACTAGAGAGAGAGAGAGAGAGAAGATAAGCAATCTATGAGACTAAAGAATTTTCATGAGATCAAACATTCATATTCAAGAAGCAAGCAAGATTGAAGTTTTGGAGCAACATTGCAAGTCTTCAAGCTCATTTTGTGTCAAAGATCAAGCATTGTTGAAGGATTGATGATAGATTCCTATGGAGAATCATGATGGATTCTAGGTCCTGGGAGATGCATAAGACATACAACCAAGCCTAAGGACTTGTTTCCTAAGTGATTCCATCTTCTATGGTCATCCTACTTGCAGCGTAAAAAGAGGTGTATTCAGATTTGTGATTTATTGAGAGGATTTGGGATCTTCTTTGGTAGGTCACTTGCATTGTTCATGTTTATTTTAGGGTTATATTCTAACACAATTGAATAGAATTTCCTTTACACTATTAGGGATCTTAATCTTAGACACACTTAAGGATAGGATTGCACACACATTACATATTTCAGATTTTCATTCATCATCAAAGGTTTAATTACCAACTTGTGGTTTTACTAAGGAAAACCCCTATCCCCCAACAAGCTTCAAAATTTTTCTTACAGATTATTAGCAGGTTTGAATCTGAAAGAAGGAATTTCAAGTTGTGAGGAAGAAGTGCAAACCTAGAAATTGAAGATCAGATTCAAAGTTTCCCGAAAAGGCCTAGGACTATCCATTCACCTTTAGTGATGAATGAGTCCTTGTTAGGGTTTGAGGGGCAATAGATCTTACATTACACAAGTTTCATTTCAAGATTCAAAGCTCTTCGGATAGGTTTACCAAGACCCATTCGCCTTTAGTGGTGAATGAGTCCATGTTGGGGTTTCAAAACAACAAGATTTGATTAGGTGCACAATGTTCCCTACTCTTTGTTTCTCCAAAAAAAAGTTACAACTTCTTTCTATTTTGTGTTGGATTCATGTATTATAGGTGATAGATCTATAATTAGGGTTTGTTTGTTACTTCAATTTCTTCCAAATTGTGATTTAGCTCACCACCCCGTCCTTGTATAAAGGAGAGAATGCAAGATCCCTAAATCTTGAATTAACTCACTTCTTGTATTGATAGTTATTTCAAGGTTCTTGGATCTCATCTTTTAAATGAAACTATAACTAGGAAAAGCAGGTTGGATATGATAACCTCACCTTTTTTATATGTCTCAAGGTAAAATTCCTTAACATACTTGATGATGGTGTTTTTTGTTTGTATTGATTATAGTTCAATGCATTATATTAAATTGGTTCAACACTAATCACTTAAAGATATTTAGATTAGCTTAGGTATATTTTAATTCATTAAGTTTTTGACAGACATGTTTATTCACAATGATGGTTAAATGGGTACTACATCTAAATCAATAAAAATGATGAGAGGATAGTGTGATGAAATTCGAAAAAAAATGTTATTATCCATCAATATTCAAACAATTTTAGATAGTTAATTTTATAAAATATTTTAAGGTATATTTTTTTGAATAAGACATATACTAATTTTTATTAATAAAATAGATGATAATATCCTTTCTTCAAATAAAAGGTGGGTGGTAAAAACGTACAACCTCAAAATCTAGATAGGAATATGTGCAAACAATATATGAAAACAAATAAAGCTCATAGTTTGATCAATAATAAACATAGATAAAATTACTCATTGGCAAGAGAAAGATCAATTTAAGGGGGATCATGATCATAAAATTTACCCCATACATCAATAGGGATAATACCATCATCAAAATGCTCCTAGCCAATAAGAGAACTCTTCTCTTGATATTCTATAGGTTTTCAAGCATGAATAGAGAAACTTGTCAGCTCTAGGTGAAAGGAACTTTCTAGAATATGGTAGACCAAGAGAACCATACCCATGAGAACATATATAAGGTGGCTTAGATGGTGACTTAAATTATCTTAGATTCTTGAGCTTAGCATCCATGATCTTATCTAGAAGATTGTCCATGACCATTACTATGCTCTTAACATTAGGAAGAAGTTGGCACTCTTGCAACTATGTAGGGAGCATTAGCCTAGTGGTTAAGAAGTTCTTTGAGATGTGCAACTTCTAATGTAGATTTCTAATATTTCACCTCAATCTACACAAGAAAACTAGATCAAATTATACCTTGGTGTATAAATAGAAGTGAACATAAAAAAACGTAAGTAAAAAATAAAGCTAAATTTTGATCTTCACAAATACTCAAGAGAATTTTCACCTTGAAATCATGTTGAATTTGGATAAATTTTAATGGGAGGCAAGGCCAATCGTGTGACAACTTCATATGTCGTTTGAAAGAGTCAAGTCTAAGAGGTTTCAAAAATCATGTATCTTTGGAACATAAGTAAAAATATACTAGAGAGACTCCAATTATCTATACAAAATGAATTAAGGCTTGTATTATCCAAGTGAGAAAGATGAAAATCAAGATGCATGATTTATAATGAGTTTTGTAATTATTCTTAATACTAACCTAATTTCTCCAAATATTTTGTTAGCATACTCCTTGAAAGACTTAGACTTTGCAAGTATATTGTAATCATTGATTAATGAATAATACATTGTGTTGCTCTAGAGTATGGGTTTTATTTTCCCAAAAGTGTTTTCCCTACATAAATCATTATTTTATGATTAATTGTTCTTTTATTTTATTTTTATAAATATACGATCTTAAATTAATTATTTGATACCTACTCCCATATATTAATGTAAGAAGTGTAGTTTACACCTATGCTACCTTCCATTTGGTAGTAAACCTTGACCACCTTGGGTCATAGGTTTTAGGAAGAATATTTTGACTCCAATCTTAATTTGAATGAGAGGTTGCATAAAAATATTATTGTAAGAAAATGACAAGAACATCAAGGATAGAGATAAAGAGGTTCACCAGAACTAACTTCTAGCTATGAAAATTTAATATGGAGGATATGCTTGTAGATAGACTTAAATAGATATGTTGTATGATTATTTATTTGTACTAATAACTAATTTCTAGATTGGAATGGTTCACATTATCCCTAATCAACCCCTTGGTGTACCATCTTTATGGCCGTCAGTGAGTGATCAAAGACAACAAGCTTAAGTGAACAATGTCCTCAATGACTTTGATATAAATTTTTATTCATTTGATTCTCAAAGACAAGATATCATAGTGAATAAATGCTCCTTGTAATGTGGATGATCTAGGATAGTCTAGGATAGCTTGGTTGATTTTACATGCTCATATGAATGTCTTTGAAAACCAGAACATAAAGAGTAGTTACATTGGATCCTAATGATTTATAAGAAAGATTAGGTGTGAGTGGTTAAAAGTTTCATAAGGTTGAAATTTGAGTCAAATTTATTTTATGTAGGATCAGTCTTATCTATTATAAGATTGACACTAGCATAGGGAATCTAGAATCTCAAGGCAACAATTAGATGCCTAAGATATGCATTATTAATGAGACAAATATATTGTGATAGGTGCAAATAAAACAAGGATAAAATAATAAGTATGCAAATGAGTTAAAAGAAAGAAATCTGAAGAAAAATCCAAACATAACAAAGAAATGTATCGCATATTACTATGTAATCATATTAAGACATTCCATTAAAAATAAACCAAAATAACATAAAATAGCATATTTATACAATTTCACAATTACAATAATTCAAACAAATAACATAACTTATAGAATTAATTGTTTGGTATATATATTTAATTTTGAATTGGCTTTATATGTTTGTGCCTATTCTGGAAGGAAAGTGCAACGCATTTGCCTTCAACATGGTAATGCTTTTTGTCCAACTCAAGCCCTCACCATTATTTCGTTTCTACAACTGTTGTGGAGAAAAAGAAAGGGATTCACACATTGTGAAGATATCTTCTTTTGAATGCAATTGACATTTGTGGATAGTAAAAATGCTTTGTTTCGGTTGGCCTGAATCTCATTTACACCATTTGCAATGTTAAAAATCTGCGTAGCTACATAGTTTTTCCCAGTTTTAGAACGAGAGGCACCCAGTTCAAATAAGAAAGTTCTCACTCTGCTACACTGTCAGATCTATATTTTAAAGGTATGAAAATTAGACAACTCAATCCATTCAAAAGATTGAACTATGCTTTCCTATGATTTTTTGCAATTCATCTTTTAGTATCCATCACTCACCAAGTTTAAAAGATCTATAATTTTGTTTTTCTTTGTTTATCTAATGGTTACAGTGGCTGAAACTTTGTTGATTCGATTAGGGATGTGTAATTCGCTTAGTTGCTTTGTATAACTTTACATTTGGGATTTACGCTACACAAAAAATGGCGTTAACTATGCCAATCAATTTAAAAGATCTATAATTTTTAGATCTCTTAGATGCTTTCAACAGCATTATATTATTGCATTTTACCCTTATAGAAAGTCGTTTAATTTGTAAGGTTAATTTATGAAAAGTAAACAAATAACAAACTGGAATATGCGTATAAGATGGGTACAATTTGTAACAATTTACTACAGTTTTTTTTTCTGTCTTTCCCTTCTAGCATGATTGAGGGATCTCTCTGAATCAGCAATGCTTCCGATTGCTGAGGGTAAAAACAGAGACACACAAACCGCAAATTGCTACAGCAATGTAATATGAAAACTTTTATTCGTCTTCTTGTATATAAAACAGGTTACAAAAGCTTCGTTTATAGAGATCTTAAACAGATGGAGAGGCTGTTAAAACTAGAAATGACTTAGCAGAAATTATAAAACTGCAGATTAACCTGCAAACACTGAAGTCTATCTTAATCTATGCAAAGTTAAACAGTGGTTTATTTTCCCTAATTTTCTCCCTTTCATGCAAACTGGAAGAAATTACAACTTATTCTAACAATTGCAACTTCCTTATTCTTCGAATTTTTCAATCTTCCACTTATTTGTATTCTTCATCTCTTCTCAAATTCACTCAGCTTTGATATCAATTGTGGAACAATTTAAAACAACAATAAAAAACCAACACTCTTGAGAAATAACATAACACGCACACAAAAAGTGTAAACTGGCAATCCGAATTACGTGGTTCACCCCTGTATGACTACACCGAGAGAAAAACAGGGCAATATTCTTTTATTATTTGTTTTGTTGCAGCAGATACAAATTTTATCGTAACCAATACAAATGTTGTTCACTCTCCAAATATGTAGAAACAACAGATAAACACAAAGGGCTCTAGGAAAATTCACTATCAATAATTTACAAAATTCACTTTCAACAATTCACAGTGGGAAAATTCACCAACATGATAAATTCAATGTCAAGTAAAATTCATCCCATCAATTCATCAAACGAAAAATTAACCGCATTAATGAAAATTATCCAAATATATATTAAAAAATAATGATTGCAGTGACAAACTTTTATGATTTGATTAGGATCTTCTACAACTCTCAGTTGCTGCTGATTGTGGTTTACCTTAAAAAAAAATGATGAAACATTTAAGATTAATTTAAAGAAATTAAAGCATTACTGTAAGATGGGTTTTCAAGACTAGGACATAGTTCAAGTCATTGAATTTCCACTAATACTTAAGAAGGGTTAGAGGAAAAACATAAATGCCTGTGTAAATTGACTGAATGGTTTCAAGAATAGAAAAATGATTTACAAACAAAAGATTCTTTAAATATATTACATATATTTTAAGTAAAAAATTGTGTAATCAATAAATAGATTTTATTGATAGATATATATATTTTCTTCATAAATGAATTTTTTTTATTTAAATTATATTCTAAATTTTTTGAGATTTTTAGATGAATTTTATTTTATTGGTTTTAAAGGATTGGTGAAATATGTCACATTTTTCTTTTCAAGATCATAAATAGATTTTTTATTTTTAAAAATTCATATATTTATATTAATGATTTAAAGATATTTTAAAATTTGGGAAAGTTAAAAATAAACAGAAAACATATTTTTCCATATATTTATATTAATGATTTAAAGATTGTGATATTGCTATCAGGATTCAACCATGTAGTTTTATGAGTCAAACTCATTGACCCATGTTTCATGAGTAGTGGTTCACAAGAACCCATCTATTATGATAATGAATGGTCCACTTAACACTCATTACATCTAGGTGATGTTCATAGAGGTAAAGCACTGGGCCTTCCCAGGAGGTCACCCATCTCAGTACTACTCCAACTCAAGCACGCTTAACCATGGAGTTTTCTCCAAGGTTAAGCCCACTTAGCTTGCAACCCCATTTACAAAACCTTCAACAGGTGTTGTGCCTTTTGAAATTTACACAATTTGACATGCGTGGAAAATACCTCCTACTTATCAATTGATTTAAAGATATTGTCCAAAAATTAAAAATACATTCAAAAAAGTTTTTGACCAACATGTTTATTCATATTGGGCATTTCTATATCTGAGAGGAGAGAGGGAGGAAATAAGAAAATGCTAATTGTTATTGCAGAGCAATAGTCAAACAAATTTAGATAATTAATTTTATAAAATAGTTGAAGGTACGCATTATTTTGAAAACATTGTAAGAGTTTTTTTTCGCAGGTAAAAGGGCCTATGGCAACATTGGGTTTTCAACCGTCCCCGCCTCCTCTTTACTTGGGTAAAATCTAATATTCTTAGGAAAATATAAAATCCTATATTTTTTCTCTATTCCATATAATTATAGACTAATGGCATGTACATTCCTTTTCGTCAGACGAAACAACAGGATTTTCAAACTCAGTAAAAGCAAAAATTTATACCGTAATTGGTAAGTAATTGTAACTTTCCAAATTTACTAATATTGATTGTAATTGCTCAAGCAAATGACTGCCATGTGAGCTATCAGAGCATTTTGCAATAGCATTATTTTATTATATTTTTATTTTTTTCTGGTGCAGCTGTTTTGCTTGCGACAATCGCTGCAGCCTCCTGCTTGTACAGGATGCGCAAAGCTGATGTTCAAGAACATCGTGATTCGGGTTCATCCTCCCACGTGCCAATGGTGCCTTTTAGACCACCTGCTATTCCTAACGAGGAACTGGTGAATCAGCAAATTTATACAAACCTGACACTAGATCAAATAGTTTGCATCAAAAGCTATTGCCATGAGTGTTATCAAATTGGGGAAGGAAGCTTTGCACGAGTTCATAGGGGGATATTCCAAGGTAAAGATATGGCTATAAAAGAATGAGAACATAAATCCCCTGACACCAAAAAATGGGTGGAGAACTTATGCAGGGAAAGGAGCACATAAACATAAACAAGCTGTATGCCTGGTGTATTGAAGCAAAAATATCCTACTTGGCCTACTTGTATAT
The DNA here is from genome assembly GCA_007258455.2 of Sequoia sempervirens. Taxonomy (NCBI): domain Eukaryota; kingdom Viridiplantae; phylum Streptophyta; class Pinopsida; order Cupressales; family Cupressaceae; genus Sequoia; species Sequoia sempervirens. The sequence goes on from VDFB02049217.1 coordinate 73,060,824, forward strand.
AGATGGATGTACTTTGGATGACTATTTGAGAGGGAATTGTATAGGGTTTGCCTACAATTGGAAGCAGAACTTGAGATTGATAATAGGTATAGCCAAGGGAATTGAATTCTTACACCTGAATAAAATCATTCATGTTGATATCAAGCCTCAGAATATTATGTTGGACGCTATTGATAATGAGGCGAAGCTTGTTGATTTTGGGTTTTCTAGGCATGTAGATTGGGAGGGCACACACAGATCAACTGATAAAATAATAGGTACTAAAGGCTATTGGGCTCTAGAGTATTGCTGGAATAACAAGCTCTCTTATAAACATGATGTTTATAGTTTTGGAATTGTTGTTTCAGAGATGATTACAGGGCAGAGGCATGTTGATCAAGCAAGAAGTTCTAGTTAGTTCCATATTCCAGGATATGTAAGGCACATGGTAGAAAATAATCGTTTTGAAGAAGCCGTAGATGCTAAACTTAAACAGGATGGGTGGAACATCTTTGCCGTAGAAGAAGCCTTTGCTGTTGCAAACATAGCCCTGATAAGGCCGAGCGACCTAATATGGGTCTTGTGTATCAGAAAAAACTTTTATGCCAGGCAAAGAATGAAAACATGCATAACGAAAGTGTATGCAAGGAAGGAGATAGACACACAAGGAGATATAAATATTTTCAATATTCTATTTCACTCAAAAAAAAGATTACATTCATAAACTGTTTACATATAAAAATATTCAGAGCAAAAGCTCTATACACATATACTACAGAAGTTGTGCATTTTCCAGTGCACTGGTGCTTCTGCACTGCTGCTCCATGTGGGATAACTTCCAGCGCATGGGTGCAAAGCTGACTTTCTTCTGCTGTGGCAGATACTACTGAAATTCACTGTTCAGTTGCTCCTGAACATTCCTTCTGTTCTCTATGTTCTGCTGAACATTTCCTCTTTCTGTCTCACCCAAAAAACTCTATCTGCTACATTTTTAGAATATGGATTCAATTCTACTTTTGGCCTTTCAGATAATACACAAAAAACTACTGCTCAAAATTTGAACTCACCTACCAACAATAAATTACTGCTAGAAAGAAAATTGGATAGCAAGAATGTCAGACACGGCAGGGGGGAAATAAATCTGAGTTGATTTCATCTGACAGTGCATTTAATGCATCTGTCCGTTGGCTGCTCAAGATTAATATTTCCAGCACTCCCTCTTAATCTTGAGTCTTTCTGCTCTTCATCATTATTTGGAAACTTTTGGCGCAATACTTCCAGAGCAACTTTCAGAGCAAAGTTTCTGGCGCAAAAGTTCCTGCTCTTCAACACTCTGCGAAACTTCCAGCGCATCGCCATAAAAGTTTCAGAACACCGGTGAAAAGTTTATGGCGCAAACCTATTCTTCAACATTCTGCGAAACTTCCGGTGCATCGCCATAAAAGTTTCGGAGCACCGGTGAAAAGTTTCTGGGGCAAACCTATTTTCCTTTTATCTGCATTCTGGAACTGTTTGCTGAAGTTCCGGCGCACCTGCGCTTATCTGTGTTTTCCAGAACTGAAGTTCTGGCGCATTCTTGCACACCTAGCCTATATCTTAGGCCCTCAAAAGGTTCTTTTGACAAAGCCTTTGTAAAAATATCTGAGAGCTACTGCTCTGACCTGCAAAATGCTATTTTAATTTCATTATTCTCAACCAATTCTCTGATAAAATGATACTTGATTTCAATATGTTTGCTTCTTCCATGAAACATAGGATTTTTGGTCAAGGCTATTGATGAAACATTGTCACAGAAAATTATTGTTCCATCCTCTTGTTCTTCTCTCAAATTTGCTAAGATCCTTCTTAGCCACACAGTTTGGCATGCTGTTGCATTCACTACTATGTATTCTGCTTCTGCTGTGGATAAGGCAACAATCGATTGTTTATTGGAAGCCCATGAAACTGCTCTTGAACCTAAGTGAAAAACATACCCAGATGTGCTCTTTCTATCATCCACATTTCCTGCCCAATCACTGTCAGTGTACCCAACTAGCTGAAACTCATTAGAGACAGTATACATTATGCCATAGTTTTTTGTGCCATTGACATACCTGAGAATCCTTTTACCTACTTGCCAGTGTGTGTCCTTAGGTTGCTCCATGAACCTAGAAATCAGGCTTACCACATACATTAATTCTGGTCTCGTAGCTGTCAAGTACATGAGGCTTCCAACCATTCTCTTATAGAGGGTTGGGTTAACATTATTGCTGCTGTCCTTTTTACTCAACTTCAGACCTGTAGTTGTTGGAGTTGGGGCTGCTTTGTTGTCCAACATCCTAAATCTTTTCAAGATTTGTTTGGCATAACTTGATTGTGAACTAAAAATGCCATTATCCAATTGTTGGACCTCTATGCCTAGAAAATATCTTAAGAGTCTTAAATCTGTCATTTCAAACTCTCTTTTCATGGCATCTTTAAAATCAGCAATGAGGAAACCATCATCCCCAGTAAATACTAATCATCTACATGTACAAGACAACAATTAAAACCTTACCATTTGCTGCCTTGATGTAAAGAGTGGGCTCACCATCGCTTTTGCTAAAGCCATTGCTCATCAAGTATGAGTCAATCCTGTTGTACCATGCCCGTGGAGCTTGTTTCAGCTCATAAAGAGCTTTCTTCAGCCTATATATCTTGTGTTCTTTACCTGGAACTTCATATCCAAAGGGCTGCTCCACATATACCTCTTCTTTTAAGACTCCATTGAGGAAGGCAGACTTCACATCCATTTGATAAACCTTCCATATGTGCTGGGCTGCAATTGCAATGACTACCCGCACGGTCTCCATCCTTGCAAGAGGGGAAAAAGTCTCATCATAATCTCTCCCAAACTGCTATTTGTACTCCTTGACAATTAATCTTGCCTTATGCCTTTCTATTCTTCCTTCGGCATTATATTTGGTCTTGTAGACCCATTTGACACCAATAACTGATTTCGTTTTGGGTAAATCAGTGAGCTCCCATGTCTTGTTTCTTTCTATTGCATCTATCTCCTCATCCATAGCCTCACACCATTTCTATTCTTTCACAACCTCCTCAAAATAAATAAGATCACTATGAGAAAATAATGCAAAATTTACACTCTCATTAAAAGCTTCATCATACCTTTCACCTTGGTAGATCTCCCTTAGACTCTTAGTTTTTCTTGGCACTAGGGAGGCGAGAGTGGGATCTGAATTTCTGAATCTGTTTGGCTACTGGCCTGATGAAGAAGTCTACTGCTGTAGGTTTTCGGAGCAACTTTCCTGTTGAAAGTTTCCAGAGCATCTTCCTTGTTGGAAGTTTCCAGAGCATCTTTCCTGCTGAAAGTTTTTAGAGCTTCTTCTCTGCTGAGAATTTTTGGAGCTACTGCTACTGTTTTCAGAACTATCAGCTTCCTATAGGTTTCCAGTGCATCTGCGCTCTGCAGCTTCTTCATCTTTAAGGGGTATGGAGACATAAATATCAGTATTGCTATCAACTTTTCCATCCCATGACTCATTTTCTAGGAACTCCACGTCCCTACTGATGATTACCTTCTTGGTGACTGGATTATATAACTGATAGGCTTTGGACTCTGTACAGTAGCCCAAGAAAATACACTTTTCACCCTTGTCATCCAATTTTTGCCTATTTTCTTTAGGCACGTGTGCATAGGCTACACATCCAAACACTCTCAAGTGCTCAACTGACCACTTTTGTTTTGTCCATGCCTCTTGAGGGATTTTATCACAGACTGCCTTTGTTGGACTTCTATTTATCAGATAAACAGCTGTTGCTACAGCCTCTCCCCAATATTCGATAGGGAGTCCCTTTGCTTTCATCATGCTCCTTGCCATCTCCACAATGGTCCTATTTTTTCTTTCAGCCACTCCATTTTGCTGCGGAGTATAATTGGCTGTGAGCTCCTTCTTGATGCCATCTTTCCTATAGAAATTTACAAATTGATTGGAGGTATACTCTCCTCCACGATTTGACCTTAGGACCTTAATAAAGTGTCCACTCTCCTTTTCAGCCCGGGCCTTAAATAAGAAAAACTTATCAAATGCTTCAGACTTATGCTACAAAAAATAGACCAATGTCCTACAACTGTAATCATCTATAAAGGTCATAAAAAATCTGCTTTTGCCAAAAGACATATTTTGTATAGGGCCTACCAAGTCAGTATGCACCAACTCCAATGGTGCTCTAGCCCTTGTAGAGTTGTCTGAATTAAAAGGCTGCCTATGTTGCTTGCCCAAAATGCAAGCTTCACATCTAACATTAGGCTCTACGATTTTTGGCAAACCATCTATCATATTTTTCTTGGACAAAAGACTCAAACCAGAGTAACCTAAGTGTCCATACCTGAGGTGCCATAGCTTGGAGATATCTTGAATGGCTGCTTTGAAGGCTGATTGTTGCAGTTCTTTTGACTGTGTTGAGATTTGCATCTTAAGAGGAAACATTCAGTTTTGTGTCATTTGAACCGCTGCCAAAACTCTTTTGCTTCTATCTTTATCATAGATGATGCATTCTCCCTTTCTCCATCAGCACTCTATACCCGTTTTGGACCATCTGTCCAATGCTCAAGAGGTTATGTTTCAATCCTGGGGCATAGAAGGCATCATATATTTGTCTTTCATCACCATGCTTGGTTTGTAGGCATACCATGCCTTTTCCCATGACTGGAACCATATCATTATTCCCCATTTTTATTTCAGACTTCACACTGCTATCAATGGAGGCAAACAAGTCTTTGTTACCACTCATGTGGTTGCTGCAGCCGCTGTCCAAGTACCAAACTTTAGCGCTGCTCTGTTCTGCAAGGTTACATGCAATGAACACTTGTGACTATCTTTCATTTCCAGCCACATTTGAGTCAGCAACATGTGCATTCTGACTCCCTTGGTCACATTTGTTCCTGCAATCACTTGCATAGTGACCATACTTTTGACAGTTGTAGCACTGCACATTTCTTTTATCCTTTTTCTGATAAGAACTGCGATTCTTTTTTCCTCCTTGAGAGCTGGTTGCCCCCTCATGACTGCTTGCTTGGGTTGAGCTTTCATCACCATCATTTTCTCGTCTAGAGTTTCCTCTACCACGTCTGGAGCCTTTTCTACCTCTCCCCCTTCCTCTTGCATTCGACTGAGCATTAAAAGCTTGCTCTTGGGAGGAGGTTGCAGACCCATTTAGGCGTTGCTCATGGGTTTGCAGAGAACCCATTAGTTCATCAACTAACAAAGTTGTGAGATCTTTTGCCTCTTCAATGGCAATCACCACCAGATCAAACTTTGTGGGAAGGCTTCTCAATTTCTTCTCCACAATCTTTTGTTCTTCCAAGGTTTCACCACTTATCCTTAGCTAGTTAATCAAAGTGGCTGCCCTTGTGTGAAAATCTATAATGGATTCGCTGTCGTTCATCTGCATGGTCTCAAACTCTCTTCATTGCAGCTAGAGTTTGACTGATCTGGCTTTCTCAGATCCTTTGCAGGTGGTTTGAAGTGTTTCCCATGCTTCTTTTGTATAAGTGGCTACTGCTATTCGAGGAAAAATAGCCTTTGTCAAGGCTGCCTCAATCAGACTGAGGGCTTTTGCATCATTCTTCCGTGTCTCCTTCAACTGGTTCTTTTGAGCATTGCTCAATGCTATAAATGCAGTTGAGTCAGTCACATCTGTGAACCCATTTGCAACAAGTTCCCATAAATCATTTGCAATAAAAATGGTTTTCATTTTCTTTGCCCAAACATCATAATTTCTACCATAAAAAATAGGTGGTTGCTGCCAACTCCTATTGTCTCCTCCAACCATTTTTGCTAAATGGGGGAAACTAAAAATACCCAGATAAGATCTAAGGCTTTCAAAAATACCCAGAAACAAAGATTCTCTTTCTGCACGCTTAGGATAAAGCTAAGGCTTTAAAAACTGATTGCCCAATACACCTAGGGCTCTTATACCATATCAGAAAAAACTTTTATGCCAGGAAAAGAATGAAAACATGCACAACGAAAGTGTATGCAAGGAAGGAGACAAAAATATTTTCAATATTCTATTTCACTCAAAAAAAGATTACATTCATAAACTGTTTACATATAAAAATATTCAGAGCAAAAGCTCTGTACACATATACTACAAAGGTTGTGCATTTTCCAGCGCACTGGCGCTTCTGCACTGTTGCTCCGTGTGGGATAACTTTTGGCGCACGGGCGCAAAGCTGACTTTCTTCTGCTGTGGCAGATACTATTGAACTTCACTGTTCAGTTGCTCTTGAACATTCTTTCTGTTCTCTATGTTTTGTTGAACATTTCCTCTTTCTGTCTCACCCAGAAAACACTATCTGCTACATTTTTAGAATATGCATTCAATTCTACTTTTGGCTTTTCAGCCAATACACAAAAAACTGCCGCTCAAAATTTGAACTCACCTACCAACAATAAATTACTGCCAGAAAGCAAACTGGATAGCAAGAATGTCAGACACGGTAGGGGGGAAAGAAATCTGAGTTGATTTCATTTGACAGTGCATTTAATGCATTTGTCCGTTGGCTGCTCAAGATTAATATTTCCAACATTGTGCTCATAGAACTCACTTCGATGGTGAATAGCGCCCACAACCGTATTAGTCCTAGACAGGAAGAAGGAGAAATTGAAATAGTAATGTTCGGATGAAAGTAGTACATGTGCAGGGTTTCTGGCTAACTTTGGGTTCCCTGGTTGTTGGTTTGTTTACTGGAAATCATTGAGTTTATAAATTAAAATGTTAAACAGTGAATTTTTTTCCACGGATTAGAAATTTGGAGGCAAATATTAGAAGCTCAACGTTTTTCATTATTTATTGTACTCTTTGAGCCCTACAAATTGAATTTGAATCATTATAATGAAAATATACAAGGGTACTATCTTTTTCCTTGTAAAATCTAATGTCCAGAAGCAAATGTGTTTGGAGGAAACTATTCCATTATTCTACATTTAGTAGTTTTCTTCTCAGCTAGATTTTTTATTGAATTTTCAATTTGAATCGCATGCAAGATAACATGGGTGGAGAGTAGAGTCACCACTGAGTATATATGCTTCTGAATGGTATATATATCTCACTTAAAAGGCAATAAAATTCCTTCTTGAATTCTACACGTAGTGGTTGGTGCACCCAATCAATGTTCAATGACCCCTTAATACAAAATCAAGTGGAAGCAAAATTAGATTTTTCAGTCAATACGATCAAGTATTTGTTTGGAAGCATGGCAACATTTAATTCAATTGGATCTTTAGGGGCCTTCCTTTCCGATTTGTTGCATATCGAACTCTTTTAAGAGGATTTTACTCAACTTATAAAATAATGGAAGAGCGAACTAATGACGAATTCAATGGCAACAAGCAATGATTTGGCACAAACTGTAGGAGAACAGATAACTCTATCCTCTAATTAGACACCGTTGAATCAGAATCCTATACCAAGAAGCCTTCATTGACCTCCATTAAATTCATCGACTTTTGCAAATAGCTACACAACGCATCCAAGTTAAAGTTGCAATATGTTTTAATCAAATTGTCGTGATTTTCCTCCTCCAACAATGCCAATCAAATGTAAATGGTAAACTTGATCAAAGGTAGATTTGATCTTCAATAAAACATCTAAATATTGAGATGTTGAGAAATAGGTGAACAAATGTAGTGATAGTATAATAATCAAATGCACAAATATAATTTAGAGCATGTGATAAATCATTTTAAATTTGAAATTGTAATAATTTTTTTAAATTTTTTTCACAATTAGTTTTAATATAATCCATCAAACATCTTCCAATTAAATTATATTTCTCAAATTCATAGTTTTTCCAGCCGCAATCTCGATGACAACTCTACACCACTAAGTGGCAAGCACTCATTGCCATCTCTAGACCTATAACTTAACCTCAAGGATTCATTTGAAATGTTTGTGTCTACATATCCTTTTTGAAAATTAGAGGATCTGTAGTTCATACTCTCATAATAGAGAAGTTACATATTCACATCAAGGATGAGATCTCTAACTTTTCCTTTAAACCACAACTATTCATTCAACTTATACTTTTAACACATTCCAATATGTTGTTGGTTCCATGCAACATTGGTTTACAAACACACATCAAATCATATTAAGACTATATCTTATGAATATCACGAGTTCTCACAATGATTAGGCACTCAATCATTTATCATCTACACACCACATGGCTAGCTCTCGATTGTGTCTTGCATATATAGGTGATTAGCTCATTTACACCTCATAGGTACACATGAGCATTCGCTACAACTTCTGTCACCTAAACATAGGGTGACTAGCACATACCCACCTCACAAGTATATATAGTGTCTAGCTTAGGCATATGCCACATATACATAGTATGAATAATTTATAGCTATATCACATATATATCATGGTATATTTGGTACATGCATCACATATACACAGTGTGACTAGCTCAAGCATCCAAAACTTATGTACAATGAGAACAACTTAACAATCTCATAGGTGCACATAATGACAAGCTAGCCAAACAAAATTAGTTGCAACTTTATTGCGAGCATCTTTTCATTTCCCTAATTCAAGAAAACATAAGCCTATAATTACATTGCATCTTGAAAAGGATTGTTGGTGCATCCCATAATACATTGTGGGTTCCATATTTTTTATAATCATCCATTACCTATGATGACCAATAAGCATCCCATACTACTTGTCATCATTTTTGGTAAGGGCATAAATATAACAACATGCACAATACCTAAGGATATTTTTATATAATTACACATTCATCTTTTCATGCACATATATACCAAAAAATGAGAAATATGAAGGGGGTGTGATTCTATTGCATGCATTTTCGAATTATCTTGTTCACTAATACTTCTTTAAGTGTGTCATAATAAGAGAAAGGAATATAGTGCATCTCATACTACATTGTGAGTACCACTTTTTTTCTAATTCTCTACACCAACTATGATGATATCCAAGCATTCCATACTACTTGTGGTTATCATTAGATAAGGTGTAAGTATGACAACACACATCACATAAGGCAACTTGTAATATTTCTACAACTTAATGTACCTTTCAATTTGGTGGTTTTTGATATCTATTTCCTCCATTCCCTCAACAAAATTTCATCCAACTTGGTATGGGGTAACTTCTAGAATCTATCACCTACATGGTAGTAGTGGAAGTTAGCTAGGCCCTATTATACCATGGGTAGCTCTTGGCATCTATCACTTCCATGTTACTAGTGACAATTGACTAAATCAAAATATAATATTTATCTCTTGGAATCTATCACATTTACACAATATATGTGACAACTAGTTAAACCATACTTGCATCAAATGGTGGATTGCCCTTAGAATCCTTCACCTCTATGGTGCTAATGAAAATTGACTATTCTTTAAAGTATGACGGATAGCACCTGAGATTGGTTATCTACACAATACTACTGATATTGAGCTATCTAAACCTACATTAGACTCATTTATGACATGTGGAGTCATCTTATATAAAAGTAGACATAATCCACACATCACAAGGGTTCATAATTATTAGTCAAATGAACCAAGACATGATATGTCATATAAAGTGATCCACAAACCTATACAAAAAGTCATATAGGCCTTGAGGTCAAATTAGTGATATATAGTAAAACATTGAACCCACATAAGTTATTTCTAATTGCAAAAAATAGGGTACATCCCTAATTTAATTATTGTTGGGAAATTTTATAAAATAAAATGCTGCATATTGAACATAGACCATTGGATAAACATTATTTATTAATGCAATATTTTTGTCCCAACTTATGCATTCAATTTTCATGAGATAGGTCTATATTTAAGGGCTAAATAGGTTTAATTTTTTTTAATTAGATAACAAGAGAACATATTAGAAATATGCCATTGAAGAAGAATTATTGGTCAATGCAATCCTTTATTTTCTAACTTTTACATTATTTTTTCATAACATAGGTCTATATTTATGCCATCAGGTAGTTAATCCTTACAATATATTCAAGTACCATGGATCAAAGACCACACTTCATATTTAAGTACACCTTATATATTCAAATTTGTTTCATCCACTTTTACTTATGTCCCATGGCCACAGTCATATTGCTTGCTACATAGGTTTTCAACATATACCATAATGTTCCATTAAACAAACATTAGCAAATTTTTAATTCAAGATATTTTTTTAATCATTAAAGAATAAAAAAAAGTCTCACATTATTTGTAAGTTATTGTTTACAAGGATTAATACAATGTCAATTACAATGGAAGCTCATTTCTAAAGTCATAACATGTTCATTTACCGATGTCATGCATAATAGTTAATGTATATCAATCTTCACCCACCTATTGTTCATTCAATATGTTTCTACATATATTTAGGTATAGAAATATAACATAGTTTATCATCTCATATAAGATTTATCTCATAATGTAGCTTTAAATTATATGGTAGAGCTATAAATAGATTAACTCATTCAAACTTGTGGCTACATCAATAAGTATTAAGGTAGTTACAACCTACTCTTTGAGGGTGCTAGTGGTACATTGTTTTTGGGTGATCCCACAATAGTGTGTCCCACCTTTTGACCAAAGTCAGACATTCAAATCAATATTTTTCATCAAATTTCTCTTTTTGACATCTACAAAAATTAAATTGTTAAGAATTTGAAGATGACGTGAACTAGTAATTTTTGAGATTTAATTTGTAGATTATAAATATATATTTTTTAAATTTTAAGAAATAATTTGTGATTTGTTTATGTAACTTTCAATTACTTATTATTTACAATTAAGAGTATTTTTAACAAGTGAAGTTTATTTGGTATATCATTACTTTATTTATAGGAAGGATAAAACTATAATTATTTAAACATAAATGTATAACATAGATATCTAGGGAAAGGATGTTTTTCTATAATTTTTGTTGCATGATTTAATTTTCATAACTTTTTGAAGTGAGATTAGCTATAATTTAGACATAGGTTCATTCGATATTGCTTAAATTTTTTGTATTCATCTGAATTAATTTTATTTTTTTGAAATAAGAACATTAATACCTAAAAGACAATTAGTTTTCAAAATTATTTTTACCTATTTTACTATGTTTCCATGTGTGTCGAATAGAGACCTTCACAAATGCAAAAAAAACCCTATCTTCACTAAAAAATAGAAAATAAATATAATGATCAAATTAAAGATATTCAAGAAGGACCGACATAAGATGAAGGGAGCCATGTGAGGGTCGTTGGGAGGCAGTTCATCCTAAGTGCCAACCAATGCCATGTATTTGGGCTTGGTGGTTACCGTTGCTACTTTGTGGGGGGTGTCTTAGTGTTGGGTGGGTGTGAAGCTTGGGGTAGGTTGTAATCTCTTTTGTTTTCTTTATTTTTGTAACTTTTCCCTATCAGTGATTGTTGTGCTGGGGATGTCACCTTGCTTGGTGGTATGACTCTTTTCTCTATTGGTTATGGTGGATTGGGCAGTGTATTTTGGTTTTTAATAACTATTTTCCTGTAACCTTGGTTGTGTTGGTGTGGGATCAAGGTTTTTTTCTCTTGCATGGCATTGCATGCATCTATGGGTAGGCTAGATCATGCATCCTCTCCCTCTAGGGCTGATATTCATACGAATATGGCCTCTTGTTGGTGCTTAGGAACATAAAAAATGGTGTTTTTAGAATGCAAAAGATGAATGGTTTCCTAAAGAGATGTTAGGATCATTCAACTTTGGTGATCCAATTGGATTGAGTGGCCAAGGATGTGAGGAATTATAACAACCATGTGTTGATCTATAAGTTTATGGGGATGACAGTGTCACTTCCATTTCTAGAATCTTAGGTTCATAGGACATGGAATCCTGAGGGGGATATTGGCATAATGTTGGCAGCCAACAACTTTTTCATGGTGGATTTTTCCTATGTGGCTGATAAGAATAGGGCTTTTAAAGGTTGGCTTTATTTCTACAATTAGATGGGTCTTTTTATTAAACTATGAAATGCAAGATTTAATTTGACAAAGGATCTTCCCTATAGGGTCCCTGTTTGGGTGTGTCTCCCTTGTCTACCTTTGGTATGTTGGGGAACGGATATACTCTAGATGGTAGCTCTTTTGCTTGGGGGACCTATTGGTATCACTCAATAAACACTGAATAAAAAGGTAATTTCTTTTTCTCGTGTGTGTCAAAATTGAATTGAATAATCTACTACCGAACACTATGGACATTAGCATTGGATCATCTTCTTTGACTCAACACTTGGACTATGAGGTGTTGCCTTTCCAATGTCAGTTATGCCATGAATATGGCTTGTAATGACAAAAAATTTACTCCCTTCTTGGAGATGGTGCAATTCCTCACTTAATTTGAGAATGATTGACATTAAAATGGACATAATTCTACCTTGATCTAGTGTTGTAATGTGTTTTACACATTCACATTAGATTTAAGGCCCTTTTAAGCTAAATGGACCTAATTTTTCCTTAATTTAATGTTTTAAAGTATATTTACTTACACTTTCACATTGAGTTTTGGGACCTCTTGTATTTATAACATTCATATCATCATTAGCAGACCCCTAATATCCTTTATTATACATCACAAGGCTTATTTCAACCAAAATCCTGTCATTGACATCAAATACACTTAATTTTTGAACTCCTCAACATTTCCTCCACTTGAAAAGCTTGGTGGGATCCATACACCACCTTGGGCGTAGGTGTCCTATCCAAATAGGACCTATATGCCACAAGTGGCATATGAGTCTCATTTGGCCCCTGTTTAGGGTTTTGAGTGGGAAATCAAGGTTTTGAATTCAAATTTCATGAATGTTAGCTCTTGGGAGCTAATAAATGAGAAATTAGATGTATTTCCTATATAAACAAGGTTTCAAATCATTATTTCACCTAGTCCTTCATGATATCAACATAAGCTATCAAGAGTTAAGCATTCCAAGACTTTGCAAGAGTGTTAAGAGAGTTTACAAGAGCATTTATAAGTCATTCAAGGGAAGAATTCTTCATCATTTGCTGCAACAATTCAAGATCATAATGCATCAAGCATGTTGTTGAGCTAGTGTTGTGATGTAGAATTGAAGATCCATTTGCAAGCATTGTTTCATATCCAATTAAAGATCAATGTCTACATTCTACATAGCCACTTCATGTTAGATTGTTGATGTATATCTCACTTAGACAACATCCAAGGTATCATTTTTCATGTCTCATATTTCATGTTTCATGTTCATATTTCATTTTTACATTGTTGGCAACACAAGGGATAGCAACTAAGAGGGCAGATGAATCAGTTGTCATAGAAATTTAAACTTATTAAACTTATTAATCTTATTCTTTGATCTAATAAATAAACATGAAAGCATAAATCATCACCACATCAAAAACACACATAACACCAATATTTTTTATGTGGAAACCTTGTTAGGGGAAAAACCACGGTGCAGGTTAGTCCACAAGATTATACCCTATTAAAAGTATAAAAAATAATAAATGAGGAATGAACATGCATTCAGGCACACTGCTTAGAGTTGACTGCTCGAATACAAAGAGGCTTACTGCCCAAAGGAAGACAGACTATCTTATATAAACATTTGAATTACATCCGCAAGATTTTGAACTGAGAAAATAGCATCTTCTAATGCCTGATTACAATTTTGGTTAAGCATATGAACACTTCTTCACACTTTACTCACTCTTATTTACACTCTCCTTCTATCTCTAAATGATTAGAAAATTATCTGCATATATGATACCATCAAATGGAATAATCAATCACTCATATATATCTGCAACTAGGAATTACATCATCCCCATGTCGACTTCAACAAGAAAATAAAATGTGTACAAACTATTAGCCCAAATCAATAAACAATTATTAATGTGAATCAACCAATGTTGGCCATAACATAGTAGGGACCCGAAACAATATCCTCGAACAAACCTTCAAAAATTAGTCCTCGAAGATCCACAACATGCTACAATTACCCTATCGATCATCAACATGAAAAACATGAACACACAAAATAAAATCACAAATCACAAGCACAATGATCAATGCAGACGTGCAACATAGATAGAGAATCATCTAGAAACATCCACAAGAATCATGAATCACCACAAAAGCATTTGGAACAACTTAGATTACTAGAATCACATCATCATCTTTTAGGAGCACTAACTGAAGCAACAATTTTTTTTTTAGAACATAGATACTCATAACTTGATCAAATCTTCATGCAGATCTCTGAAACTTAACATGGATAAATGAGATATACTCATAAAAAAAACCTTTAATCCACAAACACTTATCAACAGTATACTAAGCTGGCCAACATACTAAACTTCACTGCATAATTGACAACCTGCAACTTATTCTATTGCAATATCCTCGACATATACAACCTTTAATACATTAATGCCAATAGTTTTAACATCAATGACAACCATGTATCGGCAACATCCAAAAATATCCCCCTTTGGAATTGATGGAAACACATGATATGAAAAACACCATCAATGCAACTTTCTCTTAGTACTTTCTCCCCCTTAGATTTTCTCTTTTATCCTCAACTCTTTCACATGACTCCTCTCTCCACAAAGTTTTTCAAATGACTCTTCTCCCCTTTTGACATCAATGCCAAAGATATGCATTATCTTTCTCCACACAAGCTCTGAACCACATATCTAAACATCTGACTACTCCCCCTGAGTAGCAGCCACCACAACATTAATATAGATCAAGTTATGACTATGAAATGCACAAACTGATGCAAGTCAATGCATTTTAGTTTTTATTTGGAGGGGTAATCACCCCTATCTTCCCTCTATGATACTCAAAAATATCCTTAGGTAACGGCTTGGTAAAGATATCTGTAATGTGTTCCTTAGTGGGCACATACTCCAATCTAACTTCCTTTTCACTTACCTTCTCTCTCAAAAAGTGAAACTTGATAGATATATGCTTAGTTTCTGAATGCAACACTAGATTCTTAGAAATGTTGATTGTGCTTGAACTATCACATAATATAGCAATAGGTTCATCATACACAACTTTGGTATCTTTCCACATCTGCTTCATCCACAATACTCGAGTACAATTGTTAGCAGCAACAATGTATTTTTCCTTTGCTATAGATAAAGAAATGACATTTTGCTTCTTACTTAACCATGAAATCAGCTTCTTTCCCAAGAAAAATGTAGCACCACTAGTAATCTTTCTTTTGTTGACATCTCCTGCCCAATTAATATCAGTAAAGGCACTCAAAGTAAGGTCATCATATTTAGGATACCATAGGCCAAAATCATATGTCCCCTTCAAGTATCTGAAAATTATCTTCATAGCTATCACATGAGAATCTTCCTTAGGATTAGCTTGAAATCTTGCAACAATGCATACAACATTCATGATACCAGGTCTAGTTTGAGTCAAGTATAGAAATCCATGAATCATCGATCTGTATCTAGTCTTATTTGCTTTAGGTGAATCATCATCTTGTTCTAGCTTACATTTGGTCACCATAGGTGTACGAACTGGCTTTGAATCTTCCATACCAAACTTCTTTTGCAATTAATTCACATACTTAGACTGAGATATGAAGATCCCCTTATCTAGTTGAGTAATTTTCAATCCCAAAAAGAATTTCATCTCTCCAATCATAGACATCTCAAAATCACTCTGCATCTCATCAGCAAACTTCTTTCAGAAACTATCATCTCCTCCAAAAATGATATCATCAACAAAGAATTCAACAATCAAATCTTTATCATGATCAATATTGAAATTCAAATTACTATCACTAGTGCCTTTATTAATTCCAAGCTTCAACAAGTACTTATTCAATCTGGCATACCATGCTCTTGGGTCTTGCTTGAGTTCATACAATGATTTTTTCAACCGAAAAACCATATCTCCCTAATCATTTAATTGAAATCCATCAAGTTGCTCAACATACACTTCTTCCAGTTCACCATTTAGAAATGCTAACTTGACATCCATATGATAAAATTTGTAGTTTTTGTAAGCAACATAAGCAAAAAATAGTCTCACAACTTTAATCTTAGCAACATGGGAAATTTTTTCTTCAAATTCAATTCCTTCTATTTGAGAATATCCTTTATGCACCAGTCTTGCTTCATTTCTAACAACTTCATCTTGCTCATTTAGTTTGTTTCTAAAGACCCATTTAGTTCCAAGTACATTTTTGTCCTTAGGTCTAGGAACAAGAACCCATGTATCAGTCTTCTCAATCTACAATAATTCTTCTTCCATTGCTTCCATCCAATGTTCATCATTGCATGCTTCATTGACACTATTAGGCTTAGTTTTCAAGATCAAACGACATTCTTCTGCAATTCTTCTCCTAGTTTGAACACCTTTGTTCTTGTCACTTATAATATGATCTTTTGAATGATTTAGCATTACATGCCTTGGAGTCTTTGGATGTTCTTGAACTTCAGGCTCTTGTGATCTTACTTCTGTACTCTCACTAGTTCCTTCTTCTTGATTTTCTTGATTCACCATAATGATCTAAACTTGATTTAAAGTTTGAAATTTCTTTCCTTTATCTAAACTATCATTTTGATCATCTAAATCATATCCACAGGTTCTGGATGGCCTAACTATGTCTTCATCAACCTTGACATTAGCAATTTCAACTACCTTCCTCAATCTTTTATTGTAGCATCGGTAGGCTTTGCTTTTAGTAGAATAACCAAGAAAGATCCCTTCATCACTCCTAGCATAAAACTTTCCTATATATTCATCTCTTTTGATAAAAAATTTACTCCCAAATATTTTGAAGTATCTAACAGTAGGCTTATGACCATACCATAGCTCATAAGAAGTTTTATCGGTATCACCTTTGACTTGTACCCAGTTAAGAGTGTAAACAAAAATACTCATAGATTCTTTCCAATAGATATGAGGAAAATTTCCTTCCAACATCATAGTCCTAGCAACTTCTTCAATTGTCTTGTTCTTCCTTTCCACAACTCCATTTTTCTAAGGGGTCCGTGGGGCAGATAATTGTCTCTTTATGCCAT
The DNA here is from genome assembly GCA_007258455.2 of Sequoia sempervirens. Lineage (NCBI taxonomy): Eukaryota > Viridiplantae > Streptophyta > Pinopsida > Cupressales > Cupressaceae > Sequoia > Sequoia sempervirens. The sequence goes on from VDFB02049217.1 coordinate 73,077,892, forward strand.
TCTCTTCACAAAAATAATTAAACTTATCATAAGTCAATTCACCACCTCTATCTAATCTTATAAATTTAATCTTCAAACCTATCTCTGTCTCAACCATAGCCTTCAAAATCTTGAATTTCTCTAGAGCTTCAAATTTTTCCCTTAAGAAAGTAACCCACATCATTCTAGAATAATCATCGATAAGTAACATGAAATACCTGTAACCTTGTAAACTTCTTACTCTAGAAGGACCACACAAGTCAATATGCATAAGCTCCAACACTTAATTTGAACAATGTTGTTTTCTCCGAAGTGAAATTCTAGTTTGTTTCCCTAACTAACATTCCTTGCATATGGCACTAGTAGGTTTTATCAACTTAGGAATATCGCTCATAGCCTGAGTATAACTTATCTTGATAATATTGTCAAATTTTACATGACACATTCTCCTATGCCATAGCCAACTTTCATCAACTTTGAGCAATCAGGAAAATTTTACTAGAAGGATTCAGATGAAATATATTGCCTTTTGTTTTTGTGCCAAATGCAATGACATTTCCAGAACTTCCCAATATTCTGCACTTTCCATTCTTGAATTGAATATTGTATCCCTTTTCAACCATTTGTCCAACACTTAAGAGATTATGCTTCAAAACAAGTTCCACATATAGAACATCATCAGTATTATGCTTACCATCAAGGGAAATGGATCCTCTTCCATGGATTACACCAACTTTGTCATCACCAAATCTTACAACACCACCATCATACTTTTCCAAGCTCACAAATTTACTTTTATTATCTTTCATGTGATGAAAGCATACACTATCAGTCACCCATTCATCTTTTTATTCAATTCTAGCTGCTAGAGCTTTCTCCACATTTATGTAACAAGTAGATTCAGTAAGGGTTGGATCATTTTCCTTGATAGCAATAAATACCCATTCGTTATCACTTGCATTCCCTTTATCAAATTCATCATCTATCAAACCTACATCAGCAACATAATAACACTTTCTTTGAAATCTAGGCTTGTTAGGTCTTGGCTTAGGAACTCTTTCTAGACACCTTGATGTAGAATGACCTATCTTATTGCAAAAAAAAAAATTAATATGCATTTTCCCTTTATACTTATCTTCTCTTCTAGCTTCTCTCTTGACAATAAGTGCTTCAAGCTCACCTAGTCTTCTCTCCTCTTCTTCAATCTCTCTCATTTCCTCCTCATACTTGGAAATTTTTCTAGAAAAACTTTCCCCCAAATCATATCTCTTCTTATCTTTTCCAGAGATAGTAGCTTTGAATACGGATTTTGTCTTAGGAAGTGAATCACCAAACTCAGTTAACTCAAAATTAGTAAGCTTACCAATTAACATGTCTCTAGTTACATTTTTCATAGTTTGGATATCCTCAATAGTAGTAGCTTTGGCTTTGTATGCAGTAGGAAAGGATCTAATCACTTTAGCAACAATCTATAATTCTTCTAGTGTTCCACCAGCACAGCTAATACTACACACAAGTTCATTCACTCTTTGCATTATAAAATTCTCAACATTTCATATTTCCCTTTCAAGCTTTGCAACTTAGAAATCTTCACATGATAATCACCTTCATGCAAAGCCTCCAACTTTTTCTAGATCTCATAAGTAGTATTTAGATCCATAACATTTGTCATCTTGAAATCAATTAGATCACTCAACAATGCTTCATTTGCCATGATAGTGTACTCAACATCCTTAATCTCAGTAGCAGTAGAAGGACCATTATGTGAGATGATATAACTATTCCTTGTAATGTTCCAATAAGGTTCACCAATGAATCTTAGATGAAACTCCATTCGAGTCTTCCACAAAGAATAATTTGTTCCATCAAATATTTGAATATCCTTCTTATAAGTTTCCATCTTGGATCACCTCAAGCTATTAAACTTCTTCCAAGGAACCTGCTCTGATACCAATTGTTGGAAACACAAGGGCAAACAACTGAGAGGCAGGGGTGAATCAGTTGTCATAGAAATTTAAACTTATAAAACTTATTAACCTTATTGTTAGATCTGATAAATAAACATGAAAGCATAAATCATCTCCACATCAAAAACATCTATAACACCAATATTTTTTACGTGGAAACCCTGCTAGGAGAAAAACCATAGTGGAGGCTAGACCACAAGATTATACCCTGTTAAAAGTATAAAGAATAATAAATGTGGAATGCACATGCATTTAGGCACACTGCCTAGAGCTCATTGCTCGAATACAAAGAGGCTTAATACCCAAAGGAAGACACACTATCTTATAGAAACATTCAAATTACATTAGCAATATTTTGAAAATAGCATCTGTTAATGCCTGATTATAGTTTTGGTTAAGCACATGAACACTTCTTCACACTCTGCTCACTCTTCTTTACACCCTACTTTTTCCTCTGAATCATTAGGAAATTATTCACACATATCATACCATCAAATGGAATAAAAAATTGCTCATATATATCTACAACTAGGAATTACATCATCTCCATGTTGGTTTCAACAAGAAAATAAAATGTGCACAAACTATTGGCCCAAATCAATAAAAAATTATTAAAGTGAATCAACCAATGTCTACCACAACATAGTAGGGACCCAAAAAAAAATCCTCGAACATGAAACACCTTCAAAAATTGTTCCTTGAAGATCCACAACATGCTACAATCACCATGTTGGCCATGAACATGAAAAACACGAACACACAAAATAAAATCACCAATCGTGAGCACAACGATCAATGTGGATGTGCAACATAGATAGAGAATGATATAGAGACATCCACAAGAATCATGAATCACCACAGAAGCATCTGCAACAACTCAAATTACTAGAATCACATCATCATCTTTTAGGAGCACCAACTAAAGCAACAAAAAAACTGTCAAAACACAAATACTCATAGCTCGATCAAATCTTCATGTGGATCTTTGAAATTTAACATTGATAAACTAGATATACTCATCAAAAAACCCTTTAATCCACAAGTTCCACTTATCAACAACATACTGAGCTAGCCAACATATTGAACTTCACTGCTCAACTAATAACCTGCAAATTATTCTATTATAATGTCCTCGACATATACAACCTTTAATACATTAATTTCAATAGTGTTGACATCAATGAAAACCACATATCAACAACATCCAACATAAATCACAAGGTTTAATTACCTAAACGTGGTTTGTCCAAGGAAAATCCCTATTTCCTAACAAATCAACACATTTTTCTCTCTCTTTACATGTGTGATTTTAGATCTAGGTGTCTTTGAGTTTGAAGGATCCTTGAAGATTAAGTTAAAATATTGGAAGAAATTTATCAAGTCATCACAAGGTTGCTATCTTCATGAAAAGTTGCCAGCAGGTTGCAAATAAAAGTTTCAAACGCAAAAAAAAAGCTGTGGAAGGAAGAGTAGTGATAGGAGAGCATATTCAGGTCTTGACCCTCTAAAGAGGTAGAGTGGGACTAATACACCACTTGAGGTTTATGAGTCCCAATACAACTCATTTTCTAGATTTCAATGAATTAAAATCAACCACTACAAGATTCTAGTTTTGGCACGAAAGCCCTAGTCTGGGACTAAATTGCCCAAACTAGTGTATGAGTCCTAGTGGACATTAAACAACAATATTTTAGAGTTTTGGAGCTTGTTTAGACATCATCCTTCCTCCAGGTACCTTTTTTTTCATTCTCACTTTGTTATCCTAATTTTTTAGTTTAATTTCCTAGGCCATTTAGTTAGGTTTTGCATGGTACTTTGCATGTCATTTACATTTCTTATCTTTCCAAGCCCTAGCTTGGTGGTGAACCCTCTTCTATTCTTTCATCACACCCTAGTATACCTTATTTCTAGATCACTTTCCCACTTTCTACCTTCAGATTGACATCTCCAAGAATTCCTTGAATGAAACTTGAGGGAAGTAGGTCTAGGTCCCAAACCCTAGCTCGCCCTATCTCCCATGAGGATAAGGTGGCCTAATTCTATTGTTTCATTTTGGTGAACCCGAAATGAGCACCTCTTTTCTAATTCAAAGTCATTGACTTTGCATTAGGTTTTGTATTAGTTAATTGGCATCTAGGGTTTCTAAAGATTGCATTAGTGAATGTGCATATAGGTTGCATTTTTACATCATTAGATCATTTAATTTCACTAGAATTTTGCAATTGAAAATAGTCCTAAAATCATACAAGTTAGCAACCTTACAAACAGCTCCAAATTTGTTGAAATTGGTGCAAAAACCCTAATCTGGGACTCATACACCCCTTGGGGCATTTTAGTCCTAGTATAAGTTGTTTTGTCTACTTTCTAGGATTTCTGTGTTGTGCATTTTCAAGCATTTGACTTCAAAGCTTAATTAAGAAAAAAAATCAATAAAATAGTATGAACCAAATTAATGATTTATATATTGTAGTTAAAATCTAAATTCGAAAAAAAATAGAATTTTATACACCACTTTTAAAAATGTTGTTTATTGTTAAAAACTAGCTATTGAAGGAGATGAAAAAAGAAATAAAATTTGATTCCAATTTTTTTTTTTAAATATATATATTCATAATCTATAGAAAAAATTTCACAAATTACTTGTTTGCATTATCTTCAAATTCCTCATGGTTTAGCAGCTATGGGTGTCTAAAAGTAAATATTTAGTTAAAAATGTTCAGTTCAATGTCAAGTTTGGCCAAAAAGTGTAACCCACTATTGTGGGGTCACCCAAATATTTATATTATCTTGGATCAATTTTAATTCACTAAATTTTTTGAAAAACGTGTTTATTAATGATGGTTAAATGGGTACTTCTAAATCAACAAATGATGAGACAAGAGTGTGATAAAATTAGGAAAAATTACTATTATTGATCAATATTCAAATAAATTTACATAGTTAGTGGTAGATTGATCATTGCAATTGGAGGTTCTAGGTTGACTGAAGAGGGGGGTGTTAGAGAAATAAGTCACACCCAATCATACAAGGATTGGTCACAAAGTGAGTTGGCAGCTCACTAGTAGAGCATTCCAATAGTAAAGGAGAGGTCCTAAGATTAGATATCAACAAGCCAATTGAAATTTTAACAATTTTCATCTTTCTTATACTTTATTTAACATTTTGAATTTTCACATTAAATTACTTTATCCATAAATTTATCTTTAGCTAAATTGATAGCTAACATAATTGGAAAATTTTGGTGAACTTCAGATCTAAATGGTTTAAATATTTATTAAATTTAAAATATTAAAAAATTATTCTATAAAAACTAAGTTATTATAAATCCCCAAGAAAGTGAAGTTATTAAATATTTTAAAATAATTTATTACATTTTATAAAGCTAAAAAAATTCCATCACTTTTTTGAGAAGTCAATTCAATATTAATCTCTCAATAAATATATTTTAATTGGATTTTATATTTATAGTACAAGACTGTAGGTAGGTTGTTTTTTTTTTTTCAAATACATGTTTTTTATTAGAAAAATAAGGTTTTGAAAGCGCTCTAACCCTTGTACAAGGAGAAAGATAGAGCAATAAGAAGAACAAGACAAAAAGAACAACCAAACAAAACAACTATAGGACTATAGAAAAAGAAGTCTTACAAAGCAAGAGATAGTGTCCAAACTACAAAAACCAAAGCATAACAAAGCATGGAACACCATCCAACTAGCACTAAGTCATGGTGGTTTAAAAAACTGATCTATTTTTGTTGTATAATAATGCAAGGATTTTTCTCCACAAAACTTTTTCATTTTTTTTATAAGGAGAAGACACCAAATCACCTACAAAACCAACTTCCAACCCTAAAATTATAATAGATGAGTCCAACATGGTGAAGAGTAAATTCCATTAAACACTTCATTTTTAAACTACATAGAGGGAGTAGTGTAATCCTCCACAAAAGTTGGAATATTTTCCTTTTTCTAGCAAACAAAGTGATGTTTCTTATTACACAAGAAAGTAGTGGAGACATGACCCATTTTACCACAAGGATGAAAAATAAATCAATTTGATACATATCCACTTACCAAATTTAAAAAATAATAATCTTAGTGGGAAGAACAAGATTATTCTCCACAAACACACAAAATCTTGCAAACAACAAGCACTTCATGGATTTGGTGACCTTATCAGTAATACAATATTGCCCAAAAGAGTTAGCAATACTCATAAAAACCTTTTTCATTCCAAAAATCCAAAGGCCATTTAGCAATACTCATTAAAACCTATTCATTCCAAAACACCAAAGGCAACCTTGGCAAAAAAACCCAAATAGGAAACTTTAAAGTGTCTAAAATTGGGTTGAAACTAGGGAACCATTTTGGAGACAAAGGCCATTTGAGTCAAGAAACCAAGGGCCATCTAGAAGGACCCTTCTTCCAAGCTTGAAGGACCCATCTTCTAACAACATCAATTTTAATAAAATTGCCATAGAATCTCCCAACCAATGAGCTCTTAAGCCAATTCAAAGACTCTGAAAGGAGAGAATCAAGAATGTCGATTTGAATCTCACCATCCTCCATAACATCAATGGGGTTTCCATCTCAAACCTCATAGTGAAAACCTTCCTGTAGGTTAGACTTTCCAAGAAAATGTTGACCCAAAATTGAGAAGTAACTTAAGGTTACATTGTTGCACATACATTACAAAACTAGTGGAAAAAGGGGTCATAACAAAAAAATATCTCATTGAAAAAGGAGAACTTAAGACACAAACATCCAATAGAAATCCAACTATCTCATACACCAAGCTAGGAAAATTTGTCTAGTTTCAATGGGTATATTGTGTTAGAATAGGTTTCAATAAATGGGTACTCAGATTTGCAAAACTACCTTGACAGATAGGTATAGTAGGACTCATTTGTAAATAGTGGAAAATCAGTCCACTTCTGGATTTCTGGAAATTTAAAACTAGATTCTATAGCTCTCAGTCTGCTTTTATGTTCCTACTTAAGATCTGGGCTCAAAACTACAAAATTCAGCCTGTAGACCTTTTCTAAACTCCTCCAAGGCTTGTTTATAACTTTGAAAACTTTGAATTTCTTTGAAAAATTAATGATAATTTTTCCAATCTTTCTCCTTGATAAATATGCAACCTAGACCTACAAATCACATGCAAAGAGGGAAAAATGTTCTGGGGTTACTGAATAGGGGTTTTCCTTTGTCAAACCCCTTGTTGGTAATTGAACCCTTGAAATAAAATAAAATAAAATAGAGAATGATGGATGAACAAATAATGATGTTGCAACTAACCAAAACCTTATAATAAAGTTTTGCAAACATGCAAGTAATGGTTCCAATGGATGAGTACTTGGAATCTAGCTTGATATTGATAGATCTTGAATACAACGTTTACTTGAATCACACAATCATACACCACATTTGTTAGATCTAAAAAAATAGGATGCAAACAATCTTTGACATGATGATTCACTCTTGACGAATGCTCTTGAATGCTTGATAATATTCCCTTGAAATTCCTTGAATACCCTTGTGAATGCTCAAATGCTCTTGTGAACTATATGCTTGAATGCTTGAATGCTTGGGGATGAAAATGACAGAAATAACCTTGTATTTATATTCAATTATGCAATAATTATTGAAATTACAACACTATAGGCCGACCTTAGATCTTGAAGAACAAAAACCCACCAAAAATTTAAATTAAATTTGAATTTTGAGTTAAAGGGGACTCATTCGCCCATAATGGTGAATGAGTGCCACCCTAGGAATTTGAGGTGAATTTTGGGATTTTGATGTTCTAAATGATATTTTTCAAGATTATTCTTGAAAATACACATAAATAAGGCATGTCGATACAAAATGGGGAAAATTAAAGCATATGAATGGACAATTATTAATGAAAAACCTAGGAAAGTGTGAAAGTGTGTTACAACACTTTGTAACAGTTTGAAATAAGGCTTGGTGAATGATGAAAAGAGGTTATTTTATTAACAAGACCTTAGAAAAGTGTGAAAGTATGTTACAATACTTTAAAACACTTAATTAAGGTATCATTTGAATCCTTTTAGTTCACAAGAGACCAAGAATTAATGTGAATGTTTCATTCACATTGCAACATCCAATCAAGGTCACATCAAGCCAAAATGACAAGGAGGGACCAGACAAGTCAGAAAAAGTAGAAGGGTTACTTTTTTAGTGGCTCTAGTTATTTCACCCAATTTCACCTAAGACTAGACCTAGCAAGTTAAAATTATCATAAGATCATTAAAGTGAGAATTATCAAGAGAATTCAAGATAATGTCTAAGTCATTCAAGAGCATATTTGTAGATGAAAATTGTAGCAATCAAGATTCCATTGTCATATAAAAAATGTATTGCATCATGCATGTTGTTTGAGGTAATATGGTGATGTAGTGTTCAAGATCAATAAAGAATATCAAAGAAATTGTTTCACATAAATTTTCATGATCAATACCTATATCCATTGAGGCCACTTCATGCTATTTTGTAAGTTTATCCAAGGTTGAAATAACCTATGGTGAGTAGTGACATTGCATTTGTTCAGTCATCAATCCTTTCATGCTATTTCATTTCATTTCAAGTTTTAATTTCAAAAATGGGGTTTGACTAAGGAAAACCCCTATTCCTTAACAAAAAACATTTTTCTCTCTTTGATGTGTGATTGTAGGTTTTAGGTTGAAGATCCATTGGAGAGAAAAATTGAAGAAATTTGCAAAGTTTTCAAAGTTGTAAGAAAAGTTATAAACTCATGGAAACACATGTACATGTTTTATTTATGGCTTTCTAATAGTGACCAACTAGAATAAACAAATGCAATGCCAAAACTCATCACACCTTACTTCTGGCTTTCCAACAGTGAACAACTAGAATGAAACAATGTGTACCTTACTGAAGAAGTGAGGTTTTGGGGTCATTAAGGACTAATCCTCCCAAAGTGGTGAATGGGTCCCTACTAGGGTTTCTAGAATCCAATTTCTAGGTTTTGATCTTAAATGTGTGCACCTCCAGCTCAAAGATGACTAGCTCCTGAATGTTGAGAAAAAAAATTGTATGCAAATTTTCATGATCTTGCAAGACAGATGAAAACTTTTGCAACCTTTCAACTTTGAAAACTTTTGTTTTAATCTTGTTATCCACTTGATCTTCAACCTATCACTTGCAATCACACATGAAAGAGGAGAAAAACTTGTCGATAGTTAGGGAATAGGGGTTTTCCTAGGTTAAACCTAGTTTAGGTAACTAAACCTTGTGATGAAACAATGAAAGAAGAAAATGAAACATGAAATATGAACAATGATATCTTGAATGATGTCTTGGAATGTAAATCAACAATCTAACATGAAGTGGCCATGTAGAATGTAGAGCTTGATATTGAATTGGATATGAAAAAATGCTTAACTTGGATCTTCAATGCAAGATCAATGTACTAGCTCAACAACATGCATGATGCACTATTCCTTTGACATGATGATACAATCATTGAATGTTGCAATAAAACCTTGATAATTTTCCTTTGAATTCATTTTAAGTGCTCTATAATTCTCTTGTGAAAGTAATCTTAGCTTGCATGAAATATTCTAGGTGAAACTATGTGAATTAACTTGATATTTATACTTAATATTTAATCCCAAAATTCAAATAATCCAAGCTAGCATCAGTTCTAGGATTCAAAATCATTAAAATCCCATAAAAAATAAGCCCAAAATGGGGTGTCCTATGTAAGGAGGACCCATTCACCACTTTGGGAAAATGGGTCCTAGCACATTTTTCTAGGACCGAGTTTTTGGGAGATCAATTAATATGTAAAAGAGAGTCCCAGGACATAGTGGGGACCCATTCACTCAAGGTGGTGAATGGGTCCAAGGTCATTATCCTAAGACTCAAACCTTATAAAATTAAATGTTATGCAATATCATTAATGAGTATGTCAAGATAAATCCTTTGGAAAATGGAGTTAGTAAGGCTTGGATTTGAATTTAAGAGGCCAATTAAGTTCTAATTAACCTCAATTAATTAATAAATCCCTAGATTAGTGTGAAATTATAATAAAACACTTTACAACAACCTAAATAAGCCATAATTAATTCCATTTTAGTTAAAAGGGTCCTAGAGTTAGTGTGAATGTGTAAAAGACATTACAAAATTAAATGAAGACATACTTAAGTTAGTTTTTGTATTAATTATTCCCAAATTAAGTGTGAAAAAGGGTTACTTTCTTCTACATTGCATTTTGCCACCACTTTAGTGAGATTTTTCCCCCATGTCAAACTCACACTAAAGTAGACATATAATACACTTAAATATGTAACAATAACAAATATACATAGTCATACCCTATCAAAGACCATGAAAAACAAAGGAACAACTTTTGTGGGAGGGAGAATGCTAGTTGGTCTTTGCCGCCTTTGGGTTGGTTGAAAGCCAATTTTGATGGTGCTGCTAAAGGCAACCCTGGGAAAGCTGGCAATGGGTGTGTTTTAAGGGATAATTCGGGGGCTTTTATTGCGACTTTTGCTGTGGACATCGGCACCCAAACTAATCATGTTGTGGAAGTTGTGGGGGCTTATCATGCGGTTAACTTAGCTTTCAAGATGAACACGAAATGTCTATAGTTGGAGGGTGATTCAACGAATATAATAAATTGCATTCTTGGGCTTACCCCTCCCTCGTGGACCATTAAAAAGTGGATCGAAGATACAATTTCCTTATTAAGTAAATTCAACAAAGTGAAAGTTTCCCATGCCTACAGAGAAGCCAATAAGGTGGCTGATTACTTTGCCAATGAAGGGGTTAATAAGGGCAGGGAAAACACGTGGAGGAAGAATGACTACCTCCATTCTGAGGTGAAAGCGCTAATTTATTATGATTCAATGCATGGAAGGGAAGTTTGTCTTCGCCATGATGAAGCGGATAAAGATTAGGTACGTCGATTTCATTAGATTTGATGGGACCGACATCATTTTCTTTTTCAAGAAGAGTTTCCAGCATGCTTTCTGGGTGTCTAGTAAAATGTGTTTAAACGGGACCCAGAGCAACTGTAGGGTGTGGTATAACATAGCTTTGAAGATGGGGGGAGAGAGAAAACATGTTGAGATGAGCTGCTTTCAAGAGCATAGAAAGAATGCTAAATCTTGGGAAAATTTTGAAAAGGGAGGTTTAGTCCCGTTTTTGGAAAAGCTCCATGGTACTGACGAGATGATGTTGGACTATTTTGCCAAAAATTGGAAAAATGGTGAGATTGTGTTGTTTGGTAGGAATGTTAAGTTGAATGAGCAAATTATCGGTGAGATTACTAGTCTTTCGACTGAGGGTGTGAAATTTTATCGGGACCGTCGGTTCTCTGATGAAGCGGTCATAAGATTTCTGAAAAAAGACAAGGAGAAGGCTAAGCTGGTTAAGGTTGCCAATAACTACTTTGATGTGGAGTCCATTAAATCAATCTAGAGGAAAGTTTTAAGAGTCATTATGGAGTATATCACGGTTGACAGGCGCTTCACCAGGGCGTATGGTTATCACTTTGCCATTTTGAACCACTTCCGTCACAAGGTTCGTATCTATTTGCCTTTTTACTTATTCTTTTCTCTGAAGAATTGCCTTGATGAAGTTGAAAGAAACCCTAGGAGGATTTCTATTATTCACCCTACTCATCTTTGAGCATTATCAAAATTTACCTGCTTTGCCTAAAATTGTTGATGTTGGGGATTTGGATGATGAGGATACAGAAAGTAGCAGGGAGAATGATCCCCTGGCCCCTCCTACTTTTGCCCTTGTTAGTTCTAAAACCACTGCTCCCCAGTCCCTTTATTGTCGGAATGCCCTTATGGGTTCTGCTCCACCTTCTTGTCCTAATCTGCAGCCTTCGCATGATTGCCCTATATCGGGTTTTGCTTCGCTGTCTTGTCTTAATCCCCAGTCGTCTCCTGGTTGCCCTACCCCGGTTTTGGTCTCTAGTTTTAAAGGTACCTCGAATACGAAATTGGTCTCGTACTCTGGGAATTCTATGGAAATTCTTTCTGATAAACCTATGGTCAATAAAGAGTCAGCCCCTAGTGCCCATGTGCCTGGAAGATTTGTGAATGCCCCTAAAGATTCCCCTAATCAAGGTGAAATTAATTTTTCCCTGAATAAGCTCCGGCCTGAGGACATAGTGAGTGTGGCAGAAAAAAGTACGGATGGCCTTTTCACTATTCTTAAGTGGACCCAGAAGGAAGTTTGTGATTTGAATGGTCGTAATAGAGATCTCAGCAACAGAGTCATGGAATTGGAGCAGAAGATTAGCTGGAGTTGTAATGAGAATGAGGGATAGGACACCCCCTTACCGGGGAAAAGACAACAGTCACAGGAGGAAAGATTGACTAGGCTCGAGTGCAATATGTCCAAGATTGGCCAAAATATTAGGGCCACTGTGGTGAATAATCACAAAATTTCCAGGCACAATGCCATTATCATCAATGCTATGGTGGAAAAGTTAGAAAAAAATCAAAAGGGCTCGCTTGTCGTGAACTTGGATGTAGACAGAGGTTGTAGCAGATCTGTTGCTAAAGGAGTTTCGACTCGCACCCGGGCTAATACGAAGAGGAAGGCCCTTGCTTCTCCACACATGGTTCAAATCCTCAAGCAGGGGTTACAGGATATGAATGAAGTTGAAAAGGAAGCCGAGGAGTCGATGAACACCTTGGAGTAGTGTTGCAGTGGTTGTTTCTTGCTTTTTGGCGGTCCTTTTTTCTGGACCCTATTGTCTCTTTGTGTTGTCGTTTCCTTTTTGGGACAGCTGTCCATTTTTTTGGACTCATTATGCTCTATCTTTGTTTGTTTTAACTTTGTGGTTTCATGTCCCTGTAAAACCTATTTTTTTCTTTTCAAAAACATGATGTGGGATGTGGTTTTCTGTCCAAGAAAAATGATCAAGCTTTGATGGTCCAATGCGATATGGAAAACATCTAGGTTGTTTGTCCAATAAAAATGATTGAGTTTTGACAGTCCAATGTGATGTGAAACATATCTAGGATGTTTGTCTATAACATGCATGCTCACTCTGGGGTAGTGGAACCTCAAGCAGTCCTCTAGGTGATTTATCCCATGAGGTGGAAAATGAGAAAATCGTATTAGTCTCACATACCATAATGAAGTTATCCTTCTGACAACTTTGATAAGGCACCACAATATTATGTTTTTATGAATGCTTTTGAATTTTATGTTTGTAGGTTTTTGTTAAAGGGGATTTTTCTTCATTCATGTAAGGTCTTCTTCTTAGGGAACATTGTTCCTATGAAAAAATATTTTGGCACCCATAGTTCTCTTGCAGTTCTAGGTTTTTTCACCTAAAAGGAGAGAATGGGCCAAAATGGGCAATTCCTCCACTCGAAACTATGCAGGTATGAATGAAATATTCCTAAATGCAATGTACTAATGCAATGAACTAATAAAAGATGCCGACTATTAATGCAAAACCTAAGAAATGCAAGTTGTTTGAAAACATAGTGATGTATGCAAAATAACCTAAGAATTCAAAAAAACAATAATAGAAATGAAAGAGACTAGAGAGGTGCACCTGGAAACTGGAATGTGATGCAAAGAGGCTCTAGAATCCTACAAAATTTGTTGTTGAAGCCAATTAGGATACTTACACCAAGCTTGGTGACTTAGTCTTATTTCAAGGATATTCTACTGGAACAGGTTTCATCCAAATGGGTATCCAAAAATACAAAAATCACTCTAAATGGGACTAATTCAGCACAGATGGCAACATAGTCCCCCTGTGAATCTTGGGCAATTTGGGGTAGGAATCTGTAGCCTTCAAACTATTCTTCTATTCTTGATAGGTGTGTGGATCTGATTTTGTAGAAATTAGGTTGTACGAGGTCTCCATGCTTCTCTTAGGGATTTTGTTGACTTGAATGAATTTTATGGAATTACGACACCTTTTAACACCTTTCTCTTTGACAAATCTACATACAAAAACTGCAAAACACACATGCAAAGAGGGGAAAAAGGGTTAAGGGTTAGAGAATAGAGGTTTTCCTTTGTCAAACCCCAATTTGGTAATCAAACCCTTGAAAATGAAATGAAATAAAGAGAGAATGATGAATGAACAACATGAAATTCTACAACTCACCAAACCCTTGATGTAGAAATTTGAAGATATGCAAGTGGATGCTCTAATGAAGACTTGATAGTGCCTAGAATGCTTGAGAATGATTAATTAGGGTACTAACAAAATTAGGAGATTAGAAGATGAAAAATGAGGGGAAAATCCTTTATTTATACCTGATTTTATAAAATTTCCCAAAAATAACACATAACAGGTTGACCTCAAGGTTAAGAGAATAATATCCTGTGAGAAATTTAAAATAATTTTGATTTTTGTGCCTAGTGGGAATAAGTCACCCCAGGTGGGGACTTCGTCGGGCACTAGGGAAATTGTACTAGGTGTCGGGAATTAAAGTATATTTAATGATGTTTAATAGGACTATTCTCCAAAACACAATTAATATAGGGAAAAACTTTCATTAAGGGGTCATTTAAACATAAGAAAGGGTTGGAAATTATTGATGACAAGCCTAGAAAAGCATGAAAGTTTGTTACAACTCTTTACAACGCTTTAAAATAAGACTTGGTAAGTGATAAAAAGATGTTATTTAGGTGAATTATAATGAAAAGGTCCCAGGAAAGTGTGAAACTAGGTTACAACACTTCACAACACTTTTACAAGACATCATAGAATTCTTATTGATTCTCAAGTACCCAAGACCTAATGTAAATGTGTTGACCACATTACAACATTAAATCAAGGGAAAACCAAGCCATAACCACTAGGAGGGCCTAAGCATGAGAAAAAGTAGAAGGGTTAATTTTTCCATGTCCACATTTATCCCTTGCTTTAGTGAGAGGATGAACCTACTTCAAACTCACACTAAAGTAGATTTATGTCTAATCAAGAGGGGTTCCAATGAACTAATGCTAGAAAGATGAGGTAACAATGATCAAGAGGGATGATCAATCCACCAGGATTAGGATTCCATGGCCAACTAAACATGAGAGAAAATAAACACATATGAGAATGATGTAAATGAAAAGGAAGAAAAGGAAAAAGAGAGTCATATCAAGCTTCAATCATTTTTCCATCCTATTGTGGATCAGATCTAGGCTATTTGTCTAGAAAGAAAATGCATACTCACTCTAAGACAACATAACTCATGGCTTTCTATAGGGTGAGAAGGCCCAAAAGGTGAGAAACATAAACTCATGGATGGTATGCACTCACACACACAGAGGTGGCTATGGGGAAATTAATGCATCAGAGTGGGCTTCCTGCTTAGCCATACCAAAGTTATACCTCCCAATAACTTTGATAAGGTGCCACAATAGAAAATGACTTTTCAAGCTTGATGAGACAAGCAAAAATTTCTATGCTTGGAGCTCATGAACTATCACAATGGCACTATAGGCATGCAAACTATGTTATGCAAGGTGGCCATATAACAAATGCAACATGCAACATGAAAAAGATGTTCAAAGGAGTCTTGCTTAGTTCATGCAAGGTCTTTTAACTTAGCGAACATTGTGTCTAATGTCTCCAAGAGAGGACTGATCAAAGCATAGAAGATTCACAACTTATGGGATGTAGTGTGTCACATCAAGACACTAAAAGGAATGTAATATACTAAGATAGATCACACTCATTAAGGACATCACACACAATGTCATCCACAAAGTGAAAAAATGCATCATATGAAGTAATAAGGTTGCACTAAGAACCAATAAAAAGGAAAAATGCAAATGAATAATGCCAATGTATGCCACCACTTTAAAGGAATTGCTACACATTGTATTATGAGTAATTACTTTATAGTAGCAAATGAAAAATACAAAGAAAAAGAATACATGAGAACCAACTTGGAAAGCCCTTGTGCCAAGTCATACATGTTTCTGAGTAAGGCTACGTCATGTGACGAAAAGGAAAAGAAAGAGAAATGGGTTGCCCCAAAAATGAAAACACCAAATACATAAGGGATCTATAGTTGCTGTAATGTTTTGTTTAAAGAGCTTAGAACTATCATCATCCCCCAAATACATAGAACTTGAAGAATGACAAAAATAGAGAAGAAAATAAAAATAAAGATTCTTTTGGGTCAACATGGAAGAGACATAGGATGTCTTGACGCTTTGCGTCATCCCTAAAAGGATAACACAAGAAAAATGAAAAATAAAAGGTGAACAGATATGGAAAAGCTTTTGGGTCAACATGAGAGGGACATTTCAGTCTCAATGCCTTATGTCAACCCCAAATGGAAAACACAAGAAAAGAAAAGGTGAAGAAAAAGAAAAGTGGCCTTTTGGGTCAACATGAAAGAGACATTTCAGTCTTAATGCCTTGCATCATCCCCAAAAGGAAAACACAAGAAAAAGACAAAATTAAATGTAAAAGCGATGTACAACATAGAGAATAATGAAGGTACAAATAGAGGAATGTCACAAAGAGAAGGAGAATATAAAAAAAAACATCACGGGGGAACACGTTATACACATGCACACACTCAAAAGAAAAAGAAAAAGAACATGTACAAGACTAGTAAGGAAAATGTGAGTCAAACATCAAGTAAGTTATCTGCCTCCCAATCTCAATCAATTTAAGCGGAAAGTGAATAATGCTGCTAAGGGACAATGACAAATGCATTACTAGGACAATGCTATCATTGCCTTGCCCCCATTGAGGACAAGGCAAGAATGAGCCAAGGTAAGCGATGGGAAGGGTCATGTAATATTGAGAAGAGATTGTTCTACAACTATTACATGATGATGTGTTTGGTGGTGGTTTAAGGAATTATTGTATATCAATTATTGCCATAAAAATGGTACTTTCTTAGTAATTCTTTCAATTGGTGACACTTATCACTTGTATGTCCAAGAACATGATGATATGCACAATGTGGAACACTAGCATCTTTAGGATATATCACCAACCTATTCATAGGTGACAGTAGTATGAGTCCTTTGTTTAAAATTATTTTTGAACAATTTCCTTTCACATTTAGTTGGTGGATGAAGAGGAAATTTGAGTTTTCATAATTTTTAAGGTCTTTTGTGTTTGCTAGATTCAGCCTTTTCTCAAATGGAAGGAGGAGGACCCAAAGTGATCATTTCATCCTTGTCATTGCTATCAAGCAAGGGTTATTCTCGAGGAAGAAGGACATTCATATTGGGAGGGGAATCAAAGATCATTGTGTCATCATCACAAAGTCTCCAATATTCTCTAGGAGATTTTCTATCATGAGAGGAATCTTGATATCCTAACCCTATTGTGTTATCATCTTCTGGATTTTTCTCTAAGAGCTGATGAATGTTATGTTCAGTTGTTGTGTCACATCCTTGTTTTCTCAAGATGGTAAGAAATTTTCCATAGGTTTCTTCAAGGTTGATGGGAGTACAAGTGACTTTGTTATCATAGAATGGTTGAGGAGTTGCTTGTTTAGAAGAACTAGGTTCACCTGATGTAGGGAATTTAGGCCATTCATTTGTTTTAGGATGCAAGTAGCCAAATATATGAGGAGGTGATACTATAGGAAGGTATTTTTGTTTAATAGATGGATAAAAGGATGCATTAGCTTCAAGGTTGATAAGGCATTCACTAAGGAACTTATTCATCTTGTCATCATCTTCTCCAATGATGTCAACATCACAAGGACTTTCATGAGGAGTTGAAGGAGCATGAGGAAGTTTGATGTCATTAGGATCAATATCAAAGGCACAACTTGACATGTCAACTAAGGATTTTAATGACATCCAAAGATTACTAAAACACATAGCCATGATGCAAATGAATGAAAGGAAACTAAATTCAAGAAATGAAATGAAACAAGAAATCTGGACACTATAACAAAAATGCAATAACATAAAATAGAAATGTAGAAAATGATTTGGAAATGATAGAAGTTACAGTGCATAATATACAAGTGGACTAAGTCGCCTAGTGTGGTGAATTAGTCTAGGTTGTGATTTTTAAAGAATTTTTAGAATTTTTAAACAAAATTTTATGATTTTTAGATTTTTAGATGCAAGTATAATATGAAAATGCAGAATTTTGTGAATTAATAATGAAATGAAATGAAAAAATGTAAGCCATATGAGCTTTTCACTAATGCAATTTTTAAAACCTTGGGATGCAATTTAAACAATGCAAAACCTAATGCAATGTTGATGCAAGTTATTCCTAGGATGTAAATACATTTGAAATCAAAAGTAAAATGTTCTAAAGTCGAGTTCACCAAAATGTGGACAAAGATTTTGGCAACCAATGTTTCTCTTGTAGTTCTAGGGTTTTTCACCTAAAAGGAGAGAGATGGGCCAAAATGGGAAATGTGCCCACTCAAAACTATGCAAGTATGAATGAAATGTGCCTAATGCAATGTCCTAATTCAATGAACTAATAAAAGATGTTGACTATTAATGTGAAACATAAGAAATGCAAGTTGTTTGAAAACATAGTGATGTATCCAAAATGACATAAGAATGGGAAAAAAAATAACATAAATGAAAGAGAGTAGAGAGGTGTGCCTGGAAACTAGAATGTGATGCAAAGAGGCTCTGTAATCCTAAAAATTTTACTATTGAAGCCAACTAGGACACTTACGCAAAGTTGGGTGACTTAGTCTTGTTTCGGGGAGATTTTGTTGGAATGGGTTTCAACCAAATGGGTATCTAGAAATGCATAAATCATTATCAGTGGGACTAATTTGACATAGATGGTGACTTATTCCACTTGTGAATCTTAGGAAATTTAGGGTAGGAAATGTAGCCTTCAGTCCGTACTTTTATTTTTGACAGGTCTCTTAATCCAATTCTACAGAAATCGGGCTATAAGAGGTCTCCAAGCTTCTCTTAGGGCTTTTGTTGACTTGAATGACTTTGATGGAATAATGACACCTTTTAGCACCTCTCTTTGAAAAATTTACATACAAGACCTACAAAACAAACATGCAAAGAGGGGTAAAAGGGTTAAGGGTTAGAGAATAGGGGTTTGCCTTGGTCAATCCCCAATTTGGTAATCAAACCCTTGAAAATGAAATGAAATCAAGAGAGAATGATGAATGAAAAACATGCAATGCTACAAATCACAAAACCCTTGATGTAGAAATCTAAAGATATGTAAGTGGATGCTCCAATGAAGACTTGATAGTTCCTAGAATGCTTAAGAATGATTAATTAGGGTACTAAGAAAATTAGGAGATTAGAAGATGCAAAATGAGGGGAAAACCCTTTATTTATACTTTTTTTTACATTTTTTTTAGAAAATAACACATCAGAGGCTGACCTCAAGGTTAAGAGAATAATATCTCACCAAAAATTTAAAATAATTTTGATTTTTGTGCCCAGTGGGACTAAGTCACCCTAGGTGGCGACTTGCTCCCACTAGGGCAATATTTTTGGTTGTCAAGAATTAAAGTTTATTTAATGATGTTTAATGGGATTATTCTTTGAAACACACTTAAGGAGGGCCAATAAGTGCATTAAGGGGTCATTTAAACATAAGAAAGGGTCAAATTATTGATGACAAACCTAGAAAAGCATGAAAGATTGTTGTAACTCTTTACAACACTTTAAAATAAGACTTGGTAAGTGATAAAAAGAGGTTATTTAGGTGAATTACAATGAAAATGTCCTAGAAAAGTGTTAAAGTGGGTTATAGCACTTCACCACACTTTTACAAGACATCATTGAATTCTTATTGATTCTCAAGGACCCAAGACCTAATGTGAATGTGTTGACCACATTACAATATTAAATCAAGGAAAAATCATGCCAAAATCACTAGGAGGGCCTAAACATGTCAAAAATTAGAAGGGTTACTTTTTATGTGTCTATAGTTCTTAATGTGTCGAAGAGAGGACAAGTCAAGAATATCAGATCACCACTTATGGGATGCCTCATTTGGATCATGCCACTTAGGGAAATTGTATGCTTATAAAGATCACACTCTTTGAGGACATCAAACCCAATAACACAACCAAGAAAAGGACACGTCACAAGAGAAAATAAAACATACCATGAAATATTCAAAATGACAAAAGATGTCATCGATGTATGCCCCCACTTTAAAGAAGTTGCTAACACCATTGTTGTGAGCACCTACAACCAATGTTTTCTCCTAAGACATGAGAGATTGCTCAGAAAACCATATACCAAGTCATATGTTTCCAAAATAAAGCTATGTAATGAATAAGGAGAGAGAGGTTGTCAGGTATGTGTAGAATCATCATGGAGAAAACAAGTCCTTAAGTGGCGAAAAATTAAAAAAAATCAGAGTTAGGAAACTTGATGTAAAAATTTGAATAAGTTATCTATATTATTTCAAAAATATGTAAGAATATAATCTATAGAAAATTGAATACAATTTCTAAACTACTAGGTCTTTTTTTTTTTTAAATCTATTTGGTGAAAATTTTAAATTTCAATGCAGTAGTACTTAGATTTCAGGGAAAAAATAAGTAGGTGTCTATCTAACCACCCTAACCACAATAAAATGGTAATATTTTTTTATAATATTTTATATATACATAGAGGACTTGTGTCTAGATGTGATGCATATATTTTTGTAATTTTTTTCCAAGTAAATAATTAATTATGAATTTTTTATTACAACTTTTAAAAAATATAAAAAATCATATGTCTAACCACCTTAACTTGGTAAAAACATCATGAAATTAAATTTTTATTTTTGTAATTCTATAATATGCAAAGCATAGAATGTGATGCATGTTTTGGATTCAAAAAATGTGATACTATTTGAAAATTGTAGACGTTTTTCAATCAGCCTATCAATCATGACTTTAGTCATAATTCAAATAAAAAATGAATAATAATAATTTATTAAATTCAAAGTAAAGCATAATTTATATTAGTGGAAAGCTAAGAATCTCCTTTAAAACCCCTTTCTATTTCATCAATTTTGGGTAAAAAAAAGTCATTAGCCACGTACCCTACACATACCCATCATATCACCACTTTTTGGCCCATCATGATCCTGCACATACCCTACCCCCAAAAATGCAATGCTAAACTTAGAAAAAAAAGTATGTCACATGGGAGCCAACTTAAGGAATGTAATCCACATCCCAAGCTTTCACTTATATGTACATGGAAGGTCATCACCTAGCCAGAAGAGACAATTGACAAGTGACATAGGAGGATAAATCTACCTAACCCCTTGCCCTCATTGAGTGTGGGACAAGGGTGAGCCAAGGATGGATGATGGTATGCCACTCCTTGCGATTAAGGAAATTATTTGCAATGAATATACAACATGCAATAGTGAGTATGCTATGATCCTATAACTATTACATGGCAAAGAGCAGCGAGTATTGTTATTGATTATAATGAGTAGAAAAATTATCAATTGTACACATATCTAATGAAATATTTCCACATGTATCTATCAGTTTAGGATGCACCAAAGTTAATTTTTTCTTGGAAGAGTCTATTATAAGATTGTTGATATTAAGTTAAGGCCTTTTTGATTCTTTTGTTTCTTATGAAGGATAATAACCAAAACCACTAGTTTTTTCTTGTGTGTTAGGCTCTATAGGGACACATATACCTTGTTCTATAGCACCACATCATTTTCAACTATACCCAAGTTGTTTCAAAAGTTCATAACCTCTTCCATTAAGCTTTTTCATTTGTTTAGGATTTGATGGTTGTTGATAATCAACTACATCAAAGTTTGTTGTATAATTTTATTGATCTTCTAAAGTGGTTAAGGTGGATGCTTTTAAATTTTGTGTTGAAATTACTACTTTTCCTTTTCTCTTTTTAGACTCTTTCTTTATGATCTTGTGTTCGCCAATGAATGTAGGTGTGAAATATAAGGAACCCCAATAATATTCTAACAATTTAGTAACTTTCTCAATTTTCTTCCCATGTTCTTCTTCCTTGTTTATTTCCACTTTTTCTTCTTGTTTCAATACTTCTAAAGGATCCCATTCTTCTTTCTTAGCAATTTCAAACAACTTTCAGGTTGAGGATAAACCTTAAGTTTCTAAACTTTTTTTTTCATAGACATACTTCATTTTATGATGAAGGGTAGAAGGAACCCTATTCATCTCATGAATCCATGGTCTACCTAACAAGAGATTATCTGAAAGATCATGAGGCATAACATAGACCAGAGTTTGTAAGGTAACCTTCCAAATTTAATAGGCAATGTGATGACTCTAAGTGGTTTCTTTCTAATATTATTGAATCCATGGATAGATAAAGAATTGAGTTTAATTTTGCTTCTATTCATGCCAATATTTTTGAAAAGGCTCACACTACACACATTAAGGGCCGAACCATTGCCAATAAGAGATATCTTTATCACAATTCAAGATTAACATGAGCTATAATCATGAAAGCTTCATAGTTTTTTGTACTTCTAATGGTGGTAACTCATCTTGATGAAAAGTAATGTCCAAGTTGGCCAAATTTATAGCTTGATTTTGGGCTACCACATCATATGATTGCACATTAGGAGGGGTAGGAACTTGGTTCAAAGTGATTTGAATCATGTTATTATATAAATAGGCGAGGCTTGAATAGGGTCCCATAATGATATCTTAGCTCAAACATATTCTTATGTTGTTCAACAAGATCATACTCCTTTCCACTTTTTAATGATAAATGAGGAGGACCAATTAAGATAGGGTTAGGCAATGGGAGGGATATTTGAGTTTTTTCTTTTGGTTGTGGATTGTTCTTGGTATTGTAACTCAATTGTTGTGAAAAATTATGATTATCAAGTTTCCTTTTAGGTGGTTCCAAGATAAGTATGGGTTTATTTTTAACTTGTGGTTGTTGTGAGGGTGGATAAATGATGATTTTAGCTTTAGAAGGCGAAATAATTAAAGTATCTCTAGGATTCCTTGAGGAAGTTTGAATGTTCATAACTTCACTGATCCTATCCTTATTTTTATGATATTTTAGTGAAGAGTAGCCTAATGTCACTTCATCATCTTCATCTAAGGAAGCCACATTACTATTGTTTGAAAGACATGGATAAATTTTCTCATTTTCTTCTGCCATGATATCTTCCCTAGTAGGAGAGTGTTTAGGAGAGCTACAAACTATATGTTCATGACATTCAATGTTTGGTTCTTCTAAAATAACTTCATCCCAATTAGGGGACCCATTAATGGTTGGATTTTCTTATTTATCTTGTATAAAATCATTCTCTCAAAGAGGAGCAATATGCGAAGTAGTATTAGGCTATGTTTCAATGGTCTCATCCTTGTATCTAACAATGTATTCCCTATTAGGAGAGGTAGGCAAAGAGAGAAAAATAGGAATCTCATAACTCTTATTGATTTAATCTTCTAACACTAAAATATCTTCGTCACAAATAGGAGAGATATTAGGGAAATAAAAAATTTGATTGTCATGATTATCCACCATTGCATTCTATTTCACTAAAGAATTCTCATAAGATACCAACATTGTTGGACCAAAAATGAAAAGTACTTCTAATCATCTTATGCAATGCTTCAAAAATATAAACAATTTATATCTAAAGATGAAAAGTACTTTTATCCAGTTTATGCAAAACTTCAAATGTTCAAACAATATATATCCAAATATGAAAAGTACTTTTATCAAACTTATGTAAAGCTTCATGAATGTAAACATTGTGTATGCAAAAGTGAAAGTATTTTTATCCATATTATGCAAAATTTAAAAAATGTAAAAATTCTCAGATTTGATGATTTTTTCTATTGAAATGATTTTAGAATGATTCAAAAATGACTACACTAAATGGATGATTTTGACCTAGATGCATAAAATAGAAGTTCCTAGAACTTTCCAAATGAATGCTATTGTTTACCAGAAAGCCTAGGAAGTACAAAAATGACCACAAAGCTCATAAAAGTGGTGTTTTTAGGCCTCTAAGGACTCATTCACCCAAGGTGGTGAATGGGTCCTATTATGATTTCTCAAGAAAGTTTGAATCTAGAAATGAAGCTTGTAAACTATGAAAATTTGTTGCATCGGTAACCCTATCAGGGACTCATTTTCCACCTTACGTGAATGGGTCCTAGATTAGGGTTTTCAATTTTCTTTTTACTAATTTTAATCTTTTTTCAATGAGTTTCAGTTTCAGGTCTGTAATAGTAATTTTTAGTTTCAATTTTCTACAAATGTATTATGAAATGCAAGTTGAAAAGGTGATGAAATGATGAATTACAAAACCTAGTTTGATATGCAATTTGTTTTTTATTTTTAAATAAAAATTGCATGTGATGAATGCCTGGGATGTACTCTAGGTTTTCTATCAATGGAGCATGTTAGTTGTGTGAGTGATGAGGAATTTGAAGATAAAAATGTGTGTGTTTAGTACACTGATTTGAAACATAATGCTAAATATGACAAGCATGTTGATGAATGTGTGTATGCCCCTACTACTCATCATAGCATATTGATTATTACATATTTTACATTTATTGAAAATCATTTTCTATTGCAAAGAGCTCATTCTTACCACTTATCTCACCTCATCCTTGTCCTATACTTAGTGGGGGCAAGGAGTTAGCTAGCCTTGTCCTAGTCAGGCACTTGATGTTATCCCTTTGGCTAGTTTTCCACCTTCCACATATGATGAACAAGATTGGGATGTGAATGACCTTCTATAGTTTGACTAATGTGTGCCTTACTAGTCTTTATTTTCTTTTGCATGTTATTTTTGTGATTACATGTGCATAATGTGATTTCTCATACTATTCAATTTGATGTATCTCTTCATTTTCATTCCTCTATTTTTAAATTCATTCTTCTATATGTAGCAATCATTTATCTTTTATTTTTTCTTGTGATTTCCTTTTGGGGATGACACAACATATCAAGACATTTAGGTCTCTTCCATGTTGACCCAAAATTATTTTCCTTTTTTTTCACTCTCCATGTGTCATTCTTCCTATTCCATGAGTTATTTGGGGAATGATGATATATTTGAGGTCTATAATATCATTCTAGTAAAGACATTCTGACCCTAAATTTGTGGATCCCTTATGTTTTTTGAATTTCACTTTTACGGGAACCTCTCTCTTTTTCATGACATTGATTCATTTGGAAAAATATGAATAGGCATAGGGCTTTCCAAATAAGCTCTTATGCATTCTTTATTGCTAGCATTTATCATTTTTTACTTTAAAGTAATTGCTCATAGTGAGGTGTTAGAAATTTATTTAAAGTGGGGGAATACATTGGCATTATCATTTTTAGAGATCTTTGGACTTTCTGCAAGTTTCATTGCATGATCTTCTTACTTTGCATAATGTGTCTCCTTATTGGTGGTGTCATTGGGTATTATGTCCTCCAAGAGTGTGACCTTTCTTGGCATATTAATTTCCTCTTAGTGGTGATGCTATGTGGCGAAGCTCAAAGTTACAACCCTTTTTTCATGGCCTCCAATCATAACACACTTTGCTTTCCACTGGGTCCTTGTTTGTTCATAAGTTTTTAGCATAACACAACTTGCTAAGCCTTATGGAGCTTGAAGTTCATATTTTGTGGTGCCTTAATTAAATTTATCAAAGGTATTACTTTGGTATAGTATGGGAGCCTAATGATATTGTCTCATTTTCCACCCTTGGTAGCTCACCCAGTGGACAGTTGAAGTTCCACTATCATGTGTGAGCGTGTTTTTTCTGCATAGTGGAAAATAGAGTTGTAGTTGTAAAACTTTTTGGACAAAAAAATGAGTTGTGTTACACATTACATTGGACAATTGAGGCTTGATCCACCCTTTGTTTCTTTTTTCCTTTTTTTTCTATTTCCTTGAGTCTTTAGTATTGTATGATTGAGTATCTTGTCATTGTTGCATATATATGTCTTGAATGTTTACTTTAGTGTGAGTTTGATCATCCTCTCACTAAAGTGGGGGCTAAATGTAGTGTAGAAAAATGTAACCTTTTACATTTTCTCACTTATTTGGGACCTCCTATTTAAAATAAAGCTTATAATTTCCTTAATTTAGTGTTTTTAAATGTACATTATTACATTTACAAACTTAGTTAGGCTCCCTTAATGAAATGAGCCTAATTATACCTTAATTGGCCCTTTAATTCATTTTCCAATCCTATTAAATTATATTTTGGAAAGGAGAAACCCGATAATTTTTAATGTCTAAACATAACACTTCACAACGAGCAATGTATGTCCTAGGTTTATGCACGTGGGATCCATTCGCCCATGGGTGAATGGGTCCTCCCTAAACCTTAGGACCTAAATTTAAATTGTGTTTTTGGTAGTGTTTTAATGATTTCAAATCTATGATTCAATGTCAGCTTGTGATATTTGAATTTCGGGAAATTAAGGATACATACCTATAAATATAAGGTTATTTCACTAAGTTTCACCTAGAAATTTGAAGTGAGAAAAAGTATGGAAAATTTTATAATCAAGGGCATTCAAGAGCATAAAATATCAGAGTTTTATTGTAGAATTCAATATCCATTCATCATATGAAATTCTTCTTCAATCATGCATTTTTTGGAGCTAACAATGTAATGTAGGTTTCATGATCAATTCAAGCATTCAAAGCATTATTCCAATTAAGATTCAAGTGTCAAGATCCACATTTTTTGAATCCATCTCATGCAAGTTGTAGACTTCCTAAGATCTCCATTATCAAGGTTTCAATCAAGGGTTTGTTGAGTGGTAACATATCCTTTTTCATTCTTCATTCCTTCTTCCATGTTACATTTCAATTCAAGGTTCAATTACCAAAATAGAGTTTGACCAAGGAAAACCAATATTTGTGCCCAAAACAAACATTTTTATCTCTTGTGTGATTGCGATTATAGATTTAGGTTGAAGAAAGCTCAAAGACCTTCTGAAGAGAAAGATTTATAAAGTTGCAAAAGTTGCAAAAGTTGTCAAAATTGTTGTCATCTCATTAAAACTAAGATGTCGAAGCCATTTCCGACATTCCGGCTATGAAACTTGGGCAAATTAGAAGATTCAAATCTATATCAAAGGCTTCTAAAAGCTACAAAAAAAACTTGATTGTGGACCCATTTTACCCTGGGTGAATGAGTCTTAGATTATCTTTGAAAAAGCACTTTTGGTGATTGGTAAACATCACTCTATCTTCTTTGATCTACAATTTTATTTCTAGTTCTATTAGTATTGAGCTTAATATTGTTGTTTCAAGTGTTAGATTATATTTTGGTGTCAATTTTCTATTTTTAGTATTTCTCCCCAAAGTGTTGATCGACCTTGACCCTCATCCTTCAAGCATAATGAAATATGTAGATTCCCACCTTGAGTTGATTCACCTAAGGGTTGATAATCAATTATTTTTGGGAATCTCGTTTCCTAGTGAAATAAAAGAAAATAGGTACCTCCCTTTGGTTCATCAATCCACATTTTGGTGAACATACCTATTTTTTGGTGTTTCAATTATGTGTGATGCTCGTTTCTTGATTAATGGTTATTTATTAGTTTTAATAGATTGAGAGATGGATCAAGGGTAATTGATTTGTTATGATTTATAGAATTGGATTAATGAACTTTCCATAAGAGAATTATTTATGGAGAATTCATTTTTGTGTTGGAGAAAGTATTTAATTATTATATGTTGTCTCAAGATAATGGGGTCTCATTTAAACTTGGTTTTCCTATTTTGTTTTTGATAAAGGAAAAAATGGGTTTTACAAGGACCCGAAACCACCAAGTTTACAATAAAAGAAAGAGGACCAAAATCCTAGCAGAATAAATAGGCTGCAATAAAGGAACAAACCAAAAAAAGCAGCAACCAGCCACAAAAAGCCAAGAAGGTCAAACAAAAAACCAGCCAAAACGCAAGCCAAAAAGCCAGCAACAACTAACCCAGAGTCTTTAGAACAGACTCGGTCTCAGCCTCCAGGTCTTGCATATCCTAAACACCCTTCTTGAAAGTTTGAATCATCTACGGCGTGGGGGGTTACATCCTTTTCAGATTAGCTCTGGTTCTCTTTGAAATCCCAACATCCTCTTCCTAGTTTTTGTCTTTCACCTCTTCCAAATCGACTACCAAGGACCCCTGTTGAGCTTTATCAAGTTTTTTAGTCATAGCGTTGATAATGATGGCATTATGTCTTGCCATCCTATTGTTTTGTTCAACAATTATCTTCATAGTATTTTTCATTTTTTCCAAATCTATTTCACTCCTTCTATCCTTATCCACTTTGTCTTGGATCTCTTTACTGACACTGTAATCTTTTCGCTCTACATCCTTATTCCATAACACAAAAACCTTGTCTCCCATTTCTTCCAGTTTACTCTAGAGGGCCCAGTTTTTTATTTTCAAATAATTAATTTCATGAAAGACCCATTTCGACATTATGAAATGGTCCACAACATAATTCCTAGCAATGACGAGGAAATCAGCTGAGGGTTCCCTATCATGGTTGAAGGAATTTTTTGTAGGGTTGGAGGCTCTAGGAGAACCAAATCTAACATCTTTGTTTGACGATGGGACAATAGAAGAGTTATTGCTAGCGTCAGAATCCTTAGAACTAGGAGAGTCTTCAAAATATGAAACAAGGTCTTTGACATGTATATCCTTTCCAGCACCTTTGGTTTTAGGAGTAGAGCTTCCAGGCTTAGCATTAGGGCGGGCTTTAATAGACTAGGGATTATGGACTAGAGTTTTCTTGCCAGTCTGGATAGAAGGAAGACTCATGACCATCTACACCGAGCTCAAATTGGGAAAATTCCCCAAACAACTGGGTTCGGTATCATCCTCCTCAATGTCCGGAGAGACATCCAAAATAGCAGGGGCCGACATATTTTGAAAATGTTAAAAAATTAACCTAATCAAGCTAGTATGCAAAATAGAATATCTTTTTGTGCTTTTCTTATGGTCTTCTAGACTCTTTCATAAGGAACAAAGGAGATAGTAGGG
This sequence comes from Sequoia sempervirens, assembly GCA_007258455.2. NCBI lineage: Eukaryota > Viridiplantae > Streptophyta > Pinopsida > Cupressales > Cupressaceae > Sequoia > Sequoia sempervirens. The sequence continues at coordinate 73,106,782 of VDFB02049217.1, forward strand.
AAGAGAAACCCTGACCTTATAGCAAAAATGGTTGAGCAAGGAAAAATGGTAGCCATGGATTAGTAATATGGATATCATGATCATGGTCATGGTTAGGTACTTTGAGTTGTACAATTTTATTGAGGATTGTAAGACCTTATAATTTGACAATAATTTGGTTCCAAATTTGAGTAGCTATCTGAAAAACATAATTTTTTATCTCTATGAATTAATTGACTAAATATAATTCTTTAAAATTCATAAAATCATGATATTGATGGGATTAATCACTTTGAATTGGTGATTCATTATCACTATCACTATCAATTGATCCTTATGGATCTCTCACATTTTGGTTTTGGGTCATTAGCAGTTTAGGATGAAAGTGGTTTTCCTCATGAAAATCCATGTCAATTTTTGGTTTTTTTCCTTGTGAAGTGTGGTATAAAAAATATCATTCATTGATTAATTAATGGTTTGATTTGATATTTTGATTAAATTGGATGGTAAAAGTTTGATTGATATTATAGATTATATTTGATTTGGTTTTTTGGATTATGTTTTCAATTGAATCAAAGGGTTCTTAAGGATTGATTTTTTTTACTAAAATATATTGAAAGTGTGGTGATTAATTTTGATTCACACTATGATTAGGTTTTTCAAAAACAATTTCTTAGACTTTCAATATTTTATGTTTTTTAGGATATAGATTTTTTATTTGATTTTTAGAAATTTATATTTGACCTGGATTCAAAAGGTTGTTGATTGATTTGGATTAGCACCGAGGGTTTATTTTCTTCTTGATTTGGGCTTATGGTTATGTATTTTTAGTTTTGATTGATTTGTATTTCAACATGGATTCAAAGAATCTTTCATTGGTTTTGATTCAAATTGAGGTTTTTTTATTTTTATTTTGAGGATTATTGGATTTTTTTTTCTATTTTTTGGATTTGATCTTAGGTTGAAAAAAACTTGTTGATTGATTTGGTTTGTACTTGAGCATTTGAGTGTTAATTTTTTTGGAGTTTGATCTTGGAATTTAAATTTCATCAATATATTTGGATTGGATTTAATGATTTGGGAATTGGAGTCTTAGTCATTCCCTTTAGAATGTTAGAATTTGGATTTCAATTTTACTTGTGATGAATTTATGTTTTGTGAGGCTTGAGGTTCTTATAATTTTTAATGTCTTTGAGGGATGATTTGGATCTTTGAATTTAATTTTTTTATTTTATTTTGAGGATGGGGTTTTAAGGTTTGGTTCTAAATAGATATTGTGTTTGAAGTTTAATATTTTTTATTTATAATTAGAAGATATTTTTTTGAAGGATAATATAATTCAAAGGGTTTTGACCATGGGATTGGAAGGTAATGATGTACATTGGTTCAATTTGAGTAAGATAAGACTTTTTAGAGAAGGAATAGAATGGATTTGGTAAGATTCATGTCTTTATTATGCAAAAACTAAGTTTTTAATAAGAAATTAGGAAACTTTAATTTATTTTTCTTTGATAACATTATGATTTACTATATAAATTGGGAAGATTGCTTAAACCATTTAGATATAGTTTTTGGTATATAAGAGAAAAAAATAATTTTTAATCTAAATGTGAATTTTGTCTAATATGTTAGGCCCTTTTAAAATTCATTTACATATCTCATCACATTAACCAATAAGGAAAACACTTATTGATGATGTGGCATGGCGAAATATGACTTTATGAATATTTGATACCAATTTGAAGGATTTTTTATCAAAATGTGATGCAAAAGAACTTGGGTCCATTGGTAATCATGCATTGCTAACTTTTTTCAAGTTTCAATTTTAGTTTTAATTTAGTTTTCCTATGATCCTGTTGATTTTACCAGTTGCTTCCAAATAACTTTTTAGTTTAAAAGTGGTCAAGATTATCTAGGGGAAAAGCCATTGATAAAACTAGGAGGTAAATCATAACTTTTGTTGATATCCCAAGAGATTGTTACAACCTCCTGGAATCTCGAAAAGGTTCTCACAACATTTTTGGCTCACAAAATTCATTTCACAACCTCCTAAATTTAAAATAAACTATTTGCATTAGTATTTATCTTGGGTTCTAAAACTTGATTCTATTTTCAACAAACTTGTCTAGCTTTTTTTTTCTAGAAAGAAAGCTTCTTGAAAGGTGGAGTTAGAGTTATACTATGGTTTCAAAACCACTATTGAACATTGACAAGGTTTTCAAAACCTTTTCAACACCCAATTTACTTTTAAAAACTTTTGAAGAAAGAAAAATTTCTCTCTTGTTCAAAAGGTAAGGAAGAGTTTTACAAAGGATTTCAATTTTTGGAGTTATTTTTGAAATCAATGTCAACTCCAAATAAGGTTGTCACAAACTCATTGACACTAAAAAAAAATCAAAAAATTATCAAAACCAAATAAGTAAATCAAAACTATTATAAAAAATTAAAGATTTGAAAGATAACACGATGCAAAAATTTGGAGAAAATTTTGAATGTCAACTTTTTGCCATGGTTTTCAAACCCTTGTCAAAAGCCAACAAGGTTTTGAGAATGTCACAAACCTTTGATATGTAATCAAAGTACTCTAAATTCCAAATATTTTAAAGGAATTCTTACTTGCATCATTGATTGATGATTAAAAAATTAGTTATATAACAACTCAATATTTTCATGGAATGAACTGTAGAGGATTTATAAGGGAAAGAGAAAGTTTTTATTGAAGAGGAAGATCAATGAAAAACTAAGGATGAGGATTTGGTAGAGACTCAAAAGAGAGAAGGCGAGGCATCCATAGAGAGGAGAGTAAGGGAGGCTCTAGAGACAAACATAAAGCAAATGACAGAGTAAAAGAGAAGAGAAGTGGAAAAATAGATTTTTTTAAAGAATAGAGGAAGTTCACAAGAAAAGACTGTTGATAAATTTATTTAATATAATGGCTATAGGAAGACTAGTGGGTATGTGCAGGATATTCATGGAAAAAACATGCCCTTAAGTGGCAAAAAATTTTAAAAAATCAGAGTTGGTAAACTTGACGTAAAAATTTGAATAAGTTATCTGTATTATTTAAAAAAAATGTAAGAATAGAATCTATAGCAAATTGAATATAGTTTCCAAACTACTAGATTTTTTTTTTTTTTCAAATCTATTTCTAGTGAAAATTTTAAATTTCAATGAGCTACTAACACTTAAATTTGAGGGAAAAAAATAAGTAGGTGTCTGTCTGACCACCCTAACCACAATAAAATGATAATATTTTTTAAGGATATAAGTAGAGGACTCATGTCTTGATGTGATGCATATTATTTGTAATTTTTTTCCAAGTAAATAATTAATTATGAATTTTTTATTACAACTTTTAAAAAATATATAAACTCTTATGTCTAACCACCTTAACTTGGTCAAAACTTCATGAAATTCAATTTTTATTTTTTTAATCCTATAGTATGTGAAACATAGAATGTGATGCATGTTTTGGATTCAAAAAGTGTGATACCGTTTGAAAGCTATAGATATTTTTCAATCATCCTATCAATCAAAACTTTAGTCGTAATTTAAATAGAAAATGAGTAATAATTATTTATTAAATTCAAAGTAAATCATAATTTATATTGGTGGAAAGCTGAGAATCTCCTTTAAAAACTCTTTTTGTTTCATCGATTTTAGGTAAAAAAAATTCACCAAACACATAAACTACACATACCCATCATATCGCCACTTTTTGGCCCATCATGATCCTGCACATACCCTAGTAGAATGTGAAAAATAAAACTATATTTGTAACAAGTCTTGAAACTTTAATAAAATGTTGATTTATTTTTTCTTTGATTGTGCTAGTGTGATGCTTTGTCTATGTGATCAGCAAGTTTGGTAAGACCCCCTCGACACAATATGCATCAAAATGTGTTACTATAGTTTTAGTCATTACCTAAAATTATGAGGTATTGAGATTTTCTCAATGGAAAGAACATGATGATGTGACACTTCAAGATGCCTAAAAGAATATTAAAGAATATTTTTGGTTGATGTAGTGTTCCCCATACACCATGGATGCTCTTGCATTAAACACTCTAAGTAGCCATATAATAATTTTTCAATTCTAAATTAAAAAAGATAAACTAATAGGGTTTACCCTATCTTTGGCAATCCATGGTGATTATTTAATATGACCTTTTGCTAATTACTCCTCTTAGTTTCTAGTTAATGCATTATTTCTAATTGTACTATTCAATATATCTTCAATATATTAACTTTTTCATTCTATAATCTTCCTCCAATTCATCTCTACACTTTATTCTCCCAGCCCACCATCATGATACTCATACAAATTTTAAATGATAAACATTAGTGATATACCATATCTGGAAAGTTTAGAAGTGAATTTTTTTTGGTATGGTGTTTAACTTTTTTAAATATTTACCTCTTTAATTTGAATGAGACTAAAGTATATATTTTTTATAAGTATTTAATGAAAAAAACCTAAAAATTTTTAGCCTCATCCAAAATTCATACTATAATATTAAATTATGTTTATCTAAGCTAAAATAGTAAGTTGGGGATTACAAATTATTATTTTTTTTAGAAAAATATAGAAGTAAAACCAATATAAAATTAAAAAAAAAGTTCATGGGGAGCCTATAAATCAAAATAGAAACTCACTATGTTGATTTCTAATCTACTCAAACTATCATTATTTTTCTATGTTGTTATCACATTTCTATGATGTTGTTTAAATTACATAGTGTCATCTAGAAAAAATAAAAAACAAGTATTCAAATAGAATCTATAAATATACACATGGGGAGATAAGAACAATTGGAAAGAAACACCTATAAAGTGTGAAGAAGAATGAAACAATAGAAAACTCTTAAAAAATTATAAAAAAATAAATGAAATAATAGAATATTTATGGAATTTAATCCTAGGTTTCAACATTTTATAATTAAATGCAATCCACATAACTATTCAACTTCAACAATACTATGCATGTCTTTATAGCCAATTTCCATAGATAAATCCCCCTTATTGGGTTTTTAGACCAATACCAATTCATCTATTAAATAATATCTAAAAATCACATGTTTCTTGATTAGAAGATTCATAAAATTACCCCACAATAATTTTTCATGACCAACAAACCCCCACCGATTCACTCTCGTCCAACCTTGAACCAAGGTAGTGATAGATGCATGGCTAACAAAATGATACAATTTATCATATCCCAAGTTATGGAGATAATGTATTAGGTTATCTAGAAGCATAAAATTATTCATAATCCCAACCCAAGGATCAACACTAATTCTCATTTCCACCAAATTCCAACAAGATGAAAATCCTACACCATAACTTTCCAAATAATGGAACAATTGATATATGTTTTATTGGGTAGTTTAATTGACTCCACAATAGAAAAAGGAATAATATATTTTTAAATAATGACCTTACATAAACTATCTTGAGGTATGAAACACCATATGCTCTTAACAACCAAGGCTCTATCAAAGAAATGTATATTTTTAACCCTTCATCCCCTTCATATTTATCTTAGTAATATTTTTCTATCTCTCCAATATAATATGAACATTATCCTTTTGCATAATTGAATAAACTTAAATATTTCTAATCTTCTCTAATATCCCCTTAGGGGCATGTGCTAAAGCATGAAAATAAATGGGAGTAGTTCCTAAGACTTATCTAACCAGAGTTAATCTACCTCTTAAATATAACCACCTATCACATAATATATTGATATGTTTGACAATATTTAACCGACAACCATTCTCAATATTTCTTAGCATAGGCATTTTGCTTCAATAAAAAAGCTAAATATTTAATGTTATTGTGAAGAAAATACTTGGTGTAGGGAAGACATTGCATAATATTTAATGTCAAAGAATTACATACAAAAGTAGACTTTAGAAAATTAATCTCCTTGCTCATAACATAACTAGAGGTCTAAAAAATGCCCTTTAATTTTGAAGAAATTCCCTAATAAAACCATCTCCAAAAGAAAAATGTCATCAATAAATAAAAGGTGTGTCAAGGATAAAATGCTACCCACATTTTTCCCTTTGAGTGTCCCATTATTCTTAACTTCCTTGATAGCTTTGCTTAGTCCCTCTACAACTAGAAGAAAAAGAATGGGTGATAATGGAAAGCCCTATCAAAGTCCCTACCGATCCTAAATAATTTAGATGCTAAAATGTTGATATGTACAATAAAGGAGATAATTATAGCATACCCCATAATCCAATTTAAAACTTGTAAGGTAATACTATTATCAAGAAGCATAAGTCTAGGGTACATCAAACTAAATTTTTCATAAGCCTTGGACATATCAAATTTTACAATACAAGAAAGATTATTCTTAACTCTTCTAATGTATAGACCCTCTTGTGTTGAACTGACAACATCTAGAATATGTCTTCCACACCAGAAACCTATATTTTTCCTTTGAAATGTCCTAAGAAGATATTCTTGATCCTTTGAGCTATGATTTCATACAAGTGATTGTGTAAAGAAATAGGCCAAAAATCATCAAAGGATATTAGGCTATTTGTCTTCTCAATCACCCATAGTCGTACTTCTAGAATCAAATCAAATCAAATTATGAAAAACTCCATTATCCACACATTGGTCCACACTCATATTAATTTTGTAAGAAGCGAGGATATTTTTTAGTTCATCCTTGGTAACCATCTCAAAAGGTAGCAAATTAGTTTATCATTGACAAAACTATGAATAGTAGTAAGCTTCATATTGGCTACTAAATTCATGCTCTTACATTCCTTACATAAGTTCAATTCAAACAAATCCTCAAACAAATTAGTAGTAAAACATTTTGTAAAGTTGTCTTATTTTAAAGCTCTATTTTTTTATTATTTTGAGAGTTTTTTTTTTTCCCAATATTTATGATTTTTTTAAAAAAAATTAAAGAATTTTTTGTTCCCGACATTTATTTATGATAGTCCTTTCAATCTCAAACATTCATGAAGATAGTTGTTCAAATGATTCTCACTAATTTTTTTATAACCACTATTTTTATGATAGTCATTTTAATCTTAACCATTCACATATGTATCTTCTCAAATACTCTTTATAGAAAAACATATTAATCCAATTAAAAAATACATATAAATCAAAATAATATATTTTATATAAAAAATTCAACATCCAAAATCAAATAACAAGTTAACTCTCATTTTAACTAGCTAGATTGATGTTAGTTTTCATTTTAGTTTAATTTTCGTTTTGTGACTAATCTTTTGTTAATTTGGTTTTTGCAAGTTTGAATGGTAAAGTTGAATATATGTTTGTCGAAGACTTGAAAATTAAAAACTATTAATGACATTTGGTGCAAGACATTTTTTGAAGATTTGATTTTTAATACCTATTGTCTTTTAGTATAGCAAACAATTCGATTGGTGCTTTAAAAGAACTTTGTTTTTCATGTTTGGTGTGCTTGCACATTATGTGTTACCTGAGCTAGTGTGTGTATCCTCTCCCCTTGTATACTTGTGTGATCCTAGGTGATGAGAAATACACATTAGTCTCCCTTTTTATTTTTAGGAGGCTTTCCCGGGGATTTCATCACCCTAGGGTTTGACCTTAAGCACGTTTCTCAGCGGGCTATATCAAATGGGGGAGAACTAAATTTGTACCCCAAGGAGTGGCAAGCATCGTTCAAAGCCAAGCCGCGAGACCCTCAATCTATTGAGACTTGCTGGTGATGAGAGTGGGATTAGGCCTCCTAGTTCTTAGGCTATTACAGATAGACTCTCTATTCATAATAGTCCCCCACTAGACACATCTTATTTTTAGTAGTCAAAATCCTTCTATTTGCTGGCACAGGAGGTTGGACCTCTGAAGTTGTCCGACATTCTCGTAGTTCAAAGTTGAGATAGAAAGTTCTTTGAGATCTTTCGATCTTTGGGAATTCAAAGTTTGGTGCACTTGAGAAGTGTGTGTCGTGTAAGGGGGGGCCAGTGCCACCAAACTCCTAAGCTATCTGCTTTGAATAAGTGCGGCTCAAATTTCTCCGTAGTGGGAATCCAACAAATATTGTCTTTGCTAGCCTAGGATTTGTACTTGAATGTTCTTTTATTGCAATAGTCAAACAAAATTCATAATAAAAAATAAACAAAACATTATTTTTTATGTGTGTGTATTCAAAGCAAACAAGAATCTCAAACACCACACCCAAAACTTTTGACATTCAAACCTTGAAACAAACTAGGCCAACACATCCAAATAAAGCTTAACATTTAAATCCGTTTAGACTAAGGACTTGTTCACTTCATTTCTTCCATCATTCATTTATCCATCACCTCATCTTCTTGTATTAGACATTACCCATAGGTCAAACTTTAGATCATATTTTTAGCTTGAATTAACCTCTTGTACATCTTGGGTTAGAAAGATCATCAAACTTAGACTAGACTATAGCTTCAAATATATATTCTCTTGACCTTATCTTTCAGACCATAGTCATCCTAGTCCTTGTCACTTAGGTTTATTCCTCAGCTCATCGTTCCAGTTTGAGACCACCTTGTCAGCATATCTTATCAGTCTTTACTTTACCCAAGGTCATTGATAATCAGATTATTTTCTATACCTATCTTAGTTTGATTAGTAACCATATCTTAGGTTAACCAAAGGTTTTAGCCTTCATATTAGATCATGCTATTCCATCCCTTCATTCCACACTTTGCATACCTTATGACTCTTAATCTAGGTATCGTTATTAGGCATCCCTATATCTTCAAAAACACAAAAAAATATATCACTTAGGTTGCATACCTTAGGCTTGGTCATACCTTAAGCTTAGGTCATACCTTTGTATTTTCATACCTTAGTCATGCTCCACCTTTCATGATAACCTCACCACCATATCTTCAATTCACCATGATATTCTTGCTAGTCAATTTGAATACCATTTAATTTGTAATGGTCAATCCCAACAAATCATACACTTCAAAAGACAATTCATCCAATCCAAATAACAATCAACCTCAACCCATAGTCAACCACCCATCTATCCCTCTTACCAACAACTCATAAAATCTAGTCCTTCATCCATCTACCCTCACTTTCAAGAGTCCCTTAACACAAGCCATACCATTTATACACAACAAACATCCACTTATCACCCTTATCCTAACCTTGACAAGGGAAACCAACTTTCCACTAATTCCTTCCAAGCCTCCATGTCCTATTCTGGTCCATCATTCATTAATCCATACCAAGACTCTACATCCTATCATAGTCCTTCATCCACTATTCCATTCCTATTCACTCCATCTTGTAAGATACATTTAGTGATGAAAATCATATCCTTGTCCAAAGTCACATTCCATTGCTTACACTTGAGGATATATGTCAAGAGGAAAACCCAAAGCATGACATCATAACTTCACGTTCATGTCAAGATCAAAGTAGTACATCCAATGACCCCATCCTTAAGTCCATTCAAGAAGTCCTAGCTAATCATGTCATCCAAAGTAGACCTATCCTTGATCAATATCCCATTCCCAATCATGTCATCCAAGACAAACCCATCTTGGATCAAGACACTACCATTGATCAAGAAATCCAAAAAAATCCACTCATCAACCTTTATTCCATTCATGATCAAACATTTGAAGTCAATCCTATCCAAGTACCAACACATCCATTTCCCAAAATGAGACACTTTCCTCCATGGGACACATAGATGATCTTCCTCTAGAACAAGAGTCTTCTACTCTAGACGTATTTGAAAATGATCAAGCTATAGATGAATTCACTAGACCCTATGATAATGACCATAAGGAAGGTTTCTACATCGACTTGGAAGCACTGCTATCTTTTGAAGAACCGTCACAATCCAATGTTTCAAAAAATCAGACTAAAGATATCAATTATAAATATATCCAACATGTAAATGAAGCTACGACATCTTATCAACTAGTATTGTTTATCTTTGTCAGAGTAGGATTTCTTCTTGATGAGAAAATACTAAGTAATGATCTCCACATATACAATTTTGAGATGACATCTTGCTTCCAAAATGATAAATACCCCATTGCAAAGAGAATATGTCAAAGCATGTAGTACTATTGAGGAAGAGGACTAGACATACATGAGCAAGGCATTATAGAACCAATATAGTTTCATAAAAATTCTAGACATCAGGGTCTTGGCTATTCTTCAATTGAAAAATCAAATGATGTTAGTGGCGAAATGAACGAAAAGTGGGATAGGAGTGCTATCCTATGGTTTAGTACATAGAGCACACCCACTTTTCCATGTGAAATGAAGAAAAAGTGGGATAGGAGTGCTATCATTTTGGCCTACTATGACTCATTCCCCATTTTGGGCAAATCAGTCCTAGATCTGATTTATGTACATGAACAGGTTTCTCAAAAAAGGGTATCTGAAACTACAAAAATCTCAAAATTGACCTAAATTGGGACTCATTCGCCCAAAGTGGAAAGTGAGTCTAGGGTATGTGCAGGATCATGATGGGCCAAAAAGTGGCAATATGATGGGTATATATAGGGTATGTGGCTAACGAATTTTTTTTACCCAAAATTGATGAAACAAAAAGGGTTTTTAAAGGAGATTCTTAGCTTTCCACCAATATAAATTATGCTTTATTTTGAATTTAATAAATAATTATTATTTATTTTCTATTTGAATTACGACTAATGTCTTGATTGATAGGTTGGTTAAAAAACATCTATAGCTTTCAAAAGATATCACATTTTTGAATTTGAAACATCGTCACATTTTATGCTTCACATAATATAGGATTAAAAAAAGAAAAATTGAATTTCATGAAGTTTTGACCAAGTTAAGGTGGTTAGACATACGAGTTTTTATATTTTTTAAAATTTGTAATAAAAAAATCATAATTAATTATTTACTTGGAAAAAAATTACAAAAAAATATCCATCACATTAGGACATGAGTCCTCTACCTACATCTAAAATATTATCATTTTATTGTGGTTAGGTTGGTCAAACAGACACCTACTTCTTATTTTTTCATTGAAATATAAGTACTACTGCATTGAAATTTCAAATTATCACCAAATAGATTTTCTTCTTTTTAAAATAAACCTGGTAGTTTAGAAAGTACATTCAATTTGCTACAGATTCTATTCTTACACATTTTTGAAATAATACAGATAACTTATTCAAATTTTTACGTGAAATTGCCTAACTCTGATTTTTCTTAATTTTTTGTCACTTAAGGGCCTATTTTTTCCATGATGATCTTGCACATGCCCTCTAGTTAGGGTTTTCTAGAACATTAAAATATGAAACTTGTCTTCAATGTCTTCTCTTTCTTTTCCTCTTTATTTTCAGATCTGAAACCCTGAAACCTTGATTTTAGGGTTGTAGGTGGATTTTTGGTGAAGATTATGACCTTGCAAATGGGGAGACAACTCCAAAAACTTTCTCCAATCTTGTAACCTAATATTAAATGATCTTCAAGTCTTCAAATAACCTAGAACTGCAATCACACAAAGAGAGAGAGAGAGAGAGAGAGAGAGTTGATTAGGGAATAGGGATTTGCTTTGGTCAAACCCATTGTAGGTAATTAAACTAAATGATGAAAAAATGAAATGAAGGCATGAAAAATGAAACAAAGAACATGAATAATGCATAATAATATCTTGAAGGATGTCTTGTAAATTTGCAACTCAACATGAAATGACCATGAAGGATGTAGATCTTGATCTTAACAATAGGTGTAGAATAATGCTTGATCTTGGATCTTCAATGCTACATCACAACACTAGCTCAATAACATGCTTGATGCTTGATATCCTTGACATGATGATGGATCTTGAATTTCTGCAACAATTGATGAATAATATTCCCTTGAATGCCTTAAAAATGATCTTGAATTCTATCTTGATGATCTTGTAAACTCTTGGAGTTCTTAATGCTTGAATGCTTGACTTGATATCATGAATGCAAAATGAAATAATGATTTGAAAGATCATTTATATAGGAAGTCCATCTAAGATCCCGTGTATTAGATCCCAAAGGCTGACATACATAAAATTTGAACTTAAAACCCAGATTTTCTTGCAGTAAAACCTTGAAAATATGCCAAATGGGACTCATTCGCCAAACTGGGTGAATGGGTCCCACTTGATGGAACTCATTCAACCAAAGTGGTGAATGGGTCCCACAAGGCCTATTTTTCTTGCTAAAGTGTCGGAGAGTGTGTTAATTAAGCTTATTTGTTGATCTTGTCAGGGTTTTTATTGAAATATGCTTTGGGATGCATAATATAGGGTCTTAGGGGCCTATTAGTGATGATCTATTAAGGCCATAAATGAAAGAGGGCCTAAAATTCAATGTGAAATTGTAAATAAATGAATTTTACAACATTAAATTAAGGAAAAATTGGGTCTATTTAGCTTATAAGGGCCCTAAATCCAATGTGAATGTGTAGAACACATTACAACGCTAGATTAGGTCCACTTAATTTACAAGCCTCATAAATTTAATGTGAAGGTGTCAATAAATACACTTTACAACATTAAATTAGGGAAAATTTAAGTTAATTTAGTGTAGAAGGGCCCAAAACCTAATGTGGATGTGTAAAACTCACCACAGGACTAGATCAAGCTGATATCAAGTCTAATTTATAATTAATTATTATTAAATTAAGCAAGGAAAAGGAATACCCTTTTTTCATCATTACATCTAGCCCCCACTTTAATGAGAGGATGAACTTGCTTCAAACTCACACTAAAGTAGAAATTCAAGAGGGGTCCAAGTGTACTGATGCAGATGGTATAGGATAACAAAGATTGAGGAGGTAGTCAAGCCCCTAGGATCCAAGATCCTAAGTCAAACTGGCATAAGCATGATAGGAAATGCACAAGGTGTAAGATTTGCAACAAGACAAGATATGCAAACATGAAATGTCAATAACTAAAAGAAAGTAAATCAAGTAAAAATAAAAATGAGGTGGATAAAGCTTCAACCATTTGCCCAACATGATGTGGATTAGATCTAAGATGTTTTTCCAAAAATGCACGCTCACTCTAAGACAACGAAACTCTTGGTTGTCAGCTAGGTGAGACACATACACACATGGCCAGTATGGGCTTGCACAAACATGCAAGTGGTTAAGGTAAATTCATGCCCTCATTCGGCTTCCCGTCAAACCATACCAAAGTTCTAACTCTTGATAACTTTAATAAGGTGCCATACAAAAATGATTTTTGAGCTTGATGAGGCAAGCAATACTTTGTATGCTTGGAGCTCATGAACAAATAATGAAATTTGAGATTCATGAGGCAAGGAAAAATTTGTATGCTTGAAACTCATGAACAAACATGATGGCACCATAGGAGAGAAAAGTGTATTATGCAAGGTGGCCATATAATAAATAGTGTAAGGTGCATTCAAGGGGATTTTTATTAATTTGTACAAGGTCTCTTCTTAGGGAAAATTGTGCCTAATGTCTCCAAGAGAGGATAAATCAAAGAAATATCACACTCTTTGAGGAAATCAAACCCAATGATACAACCAAGAAAAAAATACACCACAGGAAGAAAGAAAATTGCACAATGAACCATAAGTGTCGATTTATTCCCCCACTTTAAAGTAGTTGCTAACACCATTACTATGAGCAATTACTTTAAAGTATAAGAAGACATGAGAGCTTATCAGAAAGCCCTATGTCAAGTCATATCTTTCCAATTTGAACTACACCATGAATAAGTATGTCACATACGGGCCAACTTAAGGCATGTCATCCACATCCCAAGCTTTCCCTTATATGTACATGAAAGGTGATCAACTAGCCAAAAGAGACAACGAAAAATGACATATGAGGACAAGGATAACTAACCCCTTGCCCTCACTTAGTGCAAGACAAGGATGAGTCGAATAGGATGAAAATAATTGTCAATTAAAAGAAATAGGTGCCTCAACACAAGCAAGGGTACCATATTCCTTAAGATGTTGCATTCTATTACACAAAGCCTTACATTCATTAGTAGCATGACCATGATCTTTATGAAATGCACAAAATGAATGCTTATAGTAGAATTTATTTCGTGTTCTTGTAGGGAGAGGTATCAAGTGATCTTGCAAGAGTCTCAACAAGATACCCTCTTGATCAAAAGTAAAATATATTGGTTTTTTTTGGAGCAAATATATTTCTTGCTTAGTACAAGACTCTTTAGATTGTGAGATTTTGTTCCCTCCTTTACTGGAGGGTGTAAAATCTAATGAATTCAAATCATTATTGTTTTGCATGATGACATTGACATTAAGTGAAGATTTCTTTTTTTGTTTCATTTCTTTCAAAGGATAACAATCAAAACCACTAGTGTCTATTTGTTTAGGATGCACTAATGTTAAAGTTTTCTTAGAAGAATCTTTTGTGTTAGTGTTGATATTGAGTGAAGGCTTGTTTATGTCTTTTGAAGGACAATAACAAAGACCACTAGTCTTTTCTTGCATATGAGGCTCTATAGGGTTATGGATACCTTGTTCTCTAGCACCACATCCTTTTCCACTATAACCAAGTTGTTTCATAAGCTCATAAACCTCTTCCATAAAGATTTTGCATTTCTTTAGGATTCAAAGGTTATTGATAATCAGTTTTGTCAAAGTTTGTTGTGTATGTTGTATTTTCTTCTAAAGTGGTTGAGGTGGATGCTTTCAAAGGGTTTTTTGAATTTTGTGTTGACATTACCACTTTTTCTTTTCTATTTTTAGACTCCTTCTTTATGATCTTGTATTCTCCCATGAATGTTGGTGTGAAATATAAGGAACCCCAATCATCTTCTAATAGCTTTGTGACTTCTTCAATATGTTTTTCTTTATCTTCTTGTTGTATTGGTTATACTTGTGTAGTTGTTGTTAATGTTTTCAAAGGATTTTATTTATTTTTCTCAATGTTTAAACAACTATTTGGGTCAGGGTTAGCTTCAAGTGTGTACACTATTGTTTGTATATGTATTTCTTTTTATGATGAAGAGTAGAAGGAACACCATTCATTGTATGAATCCATGATCTTCCTAGAAGGATATTATATGAAAGATCATGAGGCATAACATGGATTGGTGTTTGTAATGTCACCTTTCCAACTGTAATAGGTAAAGTGATCACACCAAGTGCTTTTTTTCCTACATTGTCAAATCCCTTAATAGATAAAGAATCGGGTTGAATTTTTTTATTTATCCAGGCCAAGCCTATCCAAAAGTGTCACACTACACACATTAAGGATCAATCCATTGTCAACAAGGGTTCTCTTAATCCCTGTTCTTTTATATCGAGCTAATATTATGAAAGAGCTTGTTCTTTATTTTGTTTTTGTACTTCCAAAGGGGGGAGTTCACTTTGGTGGAAAGCAATGTCAACATTTATTCCTTGGATCATTGCTGCTATGTCATTCGGATTTGTACTAGAGGGGATCACAACTTGTTGGAAGGTTGTTTGAAGCAGTGTGATAATTAGGTGAATTTTTAAGTAGGTCCCATAGGGATATCTTTTCAAGAGTATTCTTAAGTTTTTCCACAAGATCATACTCCTTTCCACTATTCGAAGGAAAACGAGGATGACGGGTAAGATAGGATTAGGAAAGGGGAGGGATGTTGAAGGTGTTTTCTTTGGTTGTAGATTGTTTGTAGTGTTATATGTATGAGAAATGATATTATGAATCAGCTACTATGATACATTATTCCTAGGTGGTTAAAAAATAAGTTTAGGTTTAATTTGAGTTTGAGGTTTGTGTGATGGTGCATAAAGAATTAGAAGATTCTTAGGATGTCCTATGGGATATGTAGGAGATCCATTAATAGAGGGGAATCTAATGGAAACTTGCACATTCATAACCTCAATGGTCTTGGTTTGATGTATTTCTAATAAAGGGAAATCTAGAATCACCTTTTTATCATTATCAAAGGGAGCCAAAATGTTGTCATTTTCTTGCACCATGATATTCTCCCTAGGAGGAGAGTTTTTTAGGAGAACTACAAGCTAGATGTTCATGAAATTCAAAGCTTGGTTCTTCTAAAATTACTTCATCACAAGTAAGGGAGTTATCAATGGTTGTATCACCTTGTTTATCAATGATGGCATTCTCTTGTTCCATAATGTCTTCCCTAGGGGGAGAGAGACAAATAGGATTCTTGTGACTCTCGTTACTTTCTTCTTCACAACTAGGAGAGATATCAAGAGAAGGATAAATGCGATTATCCTCATTTTCCATGATTTTGTTCTTGTTTTCTACGGTCTTATTGTCGTGTGCCCTAATATCTACACTAGTAGGAGATATTTTAGGGGAGTAATAAACAAGATGTTCATCACATTCCATGGTTAGGTTATGCAAAGTAGCTTTATCACAACTAGGGGAGGCATCAAGAGAAGGAGAATCATGATTTCCAATGACTAGATCTTTTTGTTTGAATAGATCTCACTGAATGGTAGGAGCATTAGGAAAGGGAGAAACAAGATTGTCACAACTTTCAAGTATATCTTCTAACACAAAACTATCATCATTTTTGAAAGAGGAAAAAATGGGGTTTACATGGAAAACTATCATCTTCGTTACTATGAAGGATATTAGGAGAAGAGCCAATGCAATTATCATAGTTATCTATGATTTTATCCCTATGCTCTATAATGTCTTCCCAAGTGGGAGAGCTAGGATTGTCAAAGCTCTTTATCATTAGATCTCTTAACACCAACATGTACTCCTCACAAATGTTATTTTCATGGTTGTTCACGATTGTAGCATTCTCACAAGTAGGGGAAGTGTTGGGAGAGGAATGTAAAATAAGTAGTGGCAATGAATTCATCTTCTATTATTATATTATCTTCCCAAGGGGAATGAGAAGAAGGGAAAGCAAGACCTTCATTATTCTCAATGATTTCATTTTCTTTCACCAAAATACCTTCATCACTAAAAGGAGAGGTATTAGGAGAAGAACAACTATGATCATCATGAATATCCATGCTTATATCTTTTTCTATCACATCATTCCCAAAAATAGGATAGATAAAAGGGGTTGTAGGTTTAAGGAAAGTGTCAACATTTCCAATCTCTTGCACTAAGAGACTCTCATAACTAGGGAATGCATTGAATGAGTGACTAACATGTTTATTGATTAAATTTTTTCTTGCAAACTTGGAAAAGACCGAAAATAACATTTTTGAACAATAATCTATGCAAACTTAAAATGTAATGTAAAGGCCTACAATGAAATGTGTAAATGCAATTTTCAGATTTCAAACAAGGTAATTTGTTGATTACACTATGCAACAACATGAAAGATGAAATGTTGTAAATGCAAATTTGGAATTAAGCAATGCATGAAGTGGACTAATTTAAGCTAGAATTAGTGAAATGCACATAACATAAACTCAACCAGCTAAAATAGATAACTAATTCCAAAAAACAAAAGTGTAGAAACAAGGTTTTAAATGTTGTAAAAGACAATTTTAGATGTGTACTAGGACTAATTCACCCAAGGTGATGAATGAGTCCCAATAGGGAGATTTTTAAAAAAGTTAGGTAATTTTGAGTAATTTATATGTTTTCTAGTTTGTATGATCTATAAACTAAATGCAAATTCAATTTTCAAATGATTTTCAATCATTTGAGATGCAAAAATGCAAATTATATGCAATTTCACTAATGCAAAAATTTAGAAACCCTAGATGCCAATTAACTAATGCAAACCCTAATTCAAAGTCAATGCAAGCTAGATCTAGGATGATGATAGACTCTAAATCAGTAAAGAAGGTATTCTAAATGTAGTTTCACCAAAAAAAATGAAGAAAAAGGTGGTATGGGAGGTGCTATCATATGATTTAGGACATAGAGCAAACCCACTTTTCCAATTTCATTCAAGGATAACCCTAGAGATCTTAATGCAAAGGAGAAAGATATCTTGCAATAGGGTGGTCCTACAGGATTATTATAAGCTAATGAGGGGTTCACCACTGAGTAATGACTTGAAAAGATAAATGAAATTCAAGTTTAAATGTGTAAACCTAGTGATGCATGAAACTTAAATGAATGACCTAGAAATGCATATAAATCAAAACAAAAAGCTATAAAATTAGAAGTTCGCACCTAAAAAATTGTAGAGGCTTGAATGGAGACTAGAAATGTTGTAAATCCTAAAATTTTGGCCTACTGGGACTCATTCACCATTCTAGGATAATCAGTCTTAGATATGGATTTATGTACAGGAATGAGTTTCTCGAAAAGTGGTATCTGAAATTGCAAAAATATCAAAATTGACCTAAACTAGGACTCATTCACCCAAGGTGGCGAATGAGTCTAGTTAGGGTTTTCTGTAACTTTAAAATCTAAAAATTTTATTCAATGTCTACTCTTTTTGTTCCTCTTTGTTTTTGAATCTGAAACCTTGATTTTGGGGTTGTAGGTGACTTTTTGGTGAAGATTATGACCTTGCAAATAGGGAAACTCAAACAAATTTCTCCAAGCTTGTAACCTAATCTTCAATGATCTTCAAGTTTTCAAAGCACCTAGATCTGCAATCACATATAAAGAGAGAGAAAAGGTGTTGAATAGGGAATAGAGGTTTTCCTTGGTCAAAACCCTTGTAGGTAATTAAAAAAAAATGACAAGACAATGAAATGAACGAATGAAACATGAAACAAAGAAAATAATCATGGAAAATAATACCTTGAATGATGTCTTGTAAATCTGCAACTCAAGGTGAAATGGCCATAAAGGTTATAGATCTTGATCCTAACAATAGGTGTAGAATAATGCTTGATCTTGCATCTTCAATGTTACATCACAACACTAGCTCAATAAAATGATTGATGCTTAATATCCTTGACATGATGATGGATCTTGAATTATTATAACAATTGATGAAGAATCATCCCTTAAATGCCTTAAAAATGATCTTGAATGCTATCTTAATGATCTTGTAAAGTCTTGGAGTTATTAACTCTTGAATGCTTGACTTGATATAATGAATGCATAATGAAATGATGATTTGAGAGCTCATTTTTATAGGAAATCCATCTAAGGTCCCATGTATTAGATCTCAAAGGCCGACATACATAAAATTTGAACTTAAAACCTAGTTTTTCTCGCTTAAAACCTTGAAAATAGGCCAAATGGGACTCATTCGTCAAGCTAGGTGAATGGGTCCCACCTGGATGGGACTCATTCACGCAAAGTGGTGAATGAGTTCCATAGGGCCTATTTTTCTTGCTAAAGTGTTGGGTAGTGTGTTAATTAAGCTTATTTGTTGATCTTGTCAGGTTTTTGATTGAAATATGCCTTGGAATGCATAATACAGGGTCTTATGGCACTATTAATGATGATGTTAAGGCCATAAATACAAGAGGGCATAAAATTCAATGTGAAAGTGTAAATAAATACCTTTTACTTGACATTAAATTAAGGAAAAAATGGGTCTATTTAGCTTAGAAGGGCCCTAAATCCAATGTGAATGTGTAGAAAACATTACAACACTAGATTAGGTCCACTTAATTGACAAGCTTCCTAAATTTAATGTGAAGGTGTTAATAAATACACTTTACAACAATAAATTAGGGAAAATTTGAGTTTATTTGGCTTAGAAGGGCCCAAAACCTAATGTGGATGTGTAAAACTCACCACAACACTAGATCAAGGCAAGATCAAGCCCAATTTATCATTAATTATTCTTAAATTAAGCAAGGAAAATGAATTCCCCTTTTCCTCATTACAGGTGGTACATCCTCGATATTGGGGGCAACCTTATCTAATACAAACATCAAAATGGGGGCCACGAGTAGTTCTTACCATAAGGTCGTTGCCAACACTGCTTCCATTTACACCATAAACCATCATTCCAACATGAATAAACCTTCCATTTGGAACCAAAAAAACAAAAGTATTACAAATCCAAAATTCAAATTCAAAAATCAAAGGCCATTAAATCAAACAAAAATCCAAGTGGACAAATAAAGTTAAAATGGATCCCAAAGAAAAATGGATCAAGCAAAGAAAATATTCCAAATCCAAAAGTCAATAAAAATGTGGAGCCACAACAAAAGAGGTCTCCCACATATTAAAAATTTCCACCTCCTTCAAAATGGTAATCAAGCAAGGAATATAAATGTGTTGGTTCTAAACGCTATCCTAATCCAAAATCCAAACTCCACCATCCCAAGTTTGGAAAATAAAAAGTGATTCATCCAAATGTCCAAACAATCCTTCCACATCTACCATCATCCATCATTCCAAAGATGCTACTTCACAAATCCATCACATCTTGGAAACAACTCTTTATTGTAAGGACTCTCATGGTACTATATCGTGATGTGCATATTTTGATAAGGCCAACTCTAGTACCAACAAGGATCACAATGACATCAATCAGTTGTATGTAAGTGCTATGATCCTGAAAAGGTAACTACTTCATAAAGGTCATCATTGGCGTATCATGGCCCCAGTCTCTACATTAGCACTATCAAAGGATTCAAAGTAATCAATGATCATCCAAAATATCAAGTCCATATAGAAAATACAAAAAAGAAATGAAAAATATAAAAAATGTTACCTTGATGAAAACCTAGAAAACAAACATCTTGTGACAACAAAAAAATCAAAAAAATCAAGAAAATAGTAAAGAGATTTTTTTTTTCAAATAGTAAAACCATTTTCACGGTGCCTTGGATAAGTACCATGATGAAAAACCTGGAAAACATGCATCGTGTGTAAGGACAATTATCTATGTGGACAAGTACACTTGGGGGCAAGTTGTCTCATCTCTAGTATAGTTCTTATGACATTTCCATCTATCCATCTAAGCCCTATCATTCCAATCCATTTTCCCAGCCTACTTTGATCTTGATAAGGATTTGGGTACAAACATAAATCATGCTTTGGTATAAATATTGACATGTATATCCTTTGGTCATACACTATCCATGAAATATCATGCCATAGCCTTCGTAGCATTGTCCAAACCCATACCTTCGAGAAAACACATTATTCCTATGTGACATAGTCCTTGGACATTGTATGCCAGTAATCCTCATGTCTCCCATCCTTTACTGAAATCAATCCATTATCCTTCCATAGCTATTTCTAGACTTGGATTTCCCTTGTCATTGGTTTAAGGATTCTACTCCACTTATCCAACATCCTTCCAACATCCCACTCAATCCTAATAAGAAGTCATTCCAAATGCAACTAGCCTAATCCATACAATTTTTCTATGTAACTTAGTACATCATCCAAAACATTCCTTGGCTTTGTTCCTTGCCTTGCTGCAGACCTTGATCATTTAGTCACATTATCATCATCCTCATGTTGTTGTGGGATGTGTCCTTCCCACGTCAAACAACATCGTCATCGTTATCATCACCTATCAATTGGTTTTCAACTTGACTTGGGGCAAGAGCATGTTTTTCCTAGGATTCTTGTGTGTGCTTCATCATGTGGTTGTAGGAATCATCAACATGAATTTGTCATGATCCTCATAAAATGAAAAAACTCAAAAAAATCAAAACATTTGAAAAAGACCAAAAAATTATATATCCAAAATAATCCAAAAAAATAAAATAAAACTTCAAAATCCAAAATACCAAAACATTTGAAAAACATAAAAGCATCCAAATAACTTTCAAAAATCCCAGAAATAGAGTCAAAGTTAGTCATGACAGTATTTTTCATTGTCAAACTATGTTTCCTCTATGACTGGATGTGGATAAGGTCATCTGCCAATGTGCTCCAAAGGCATTAAGTCAATCTTTTAGGTGTTCTCAAATAAAATCATGATTCGGTCCTTTATCATAAAAAAAAATTGAAGGGTCATGTCAAACTATGAGGTCTTTGCACATTACTACATAAGAAAGGCCATCTATCGATGAGCCCCAAAGGACCCCTACGTCAACCTTTTAGGGTTCATCAGGTCAATCAAAATAAATCAAAAACTTTCAACTCATATGCGACATCATCATCTGAACTTCAAAAACAAATTTTGAATCAACAAGACAAGCAAGCCAACAAGTCTACAAGTCAAATCAATCATTTTTCATAGCAATCAAACCAGTCAAATTATTCAAAATCAATGGTCTTATAAAGGATGTTTCCTTCCTAAAACCAAACCTTGTCACTATCACACTTTGTCATTTTCCTTATATAGGTAGTTATATGATTAAAACCAGACTTGGCATCTTATATGACATGCTTCTTTTCCTAAAACCAATGCTTGTCAAAATAACCCACCCATCACTCACTTCATCCCTTAACACATTGGAAAACACTTATTAGCAAACAATCTAAATGACTATTGTCCTTGTTGGTCTATTTTGTCTTATATTTTTGATTTACTTTAGTCATTTTACTAGCCACCTCGAGGATATCCCATGAAGGATTTAGAGGAGTGATGATGTCTCATGACTTTCCTTTTATTTGATTATTATCTACAGTTTTTCTTGATAGAAAGACTAGGGCAACATGACCCTTAGTATGCGTTAAGACATTCCTTGTTTGTGACTATCTGTTTTATAGATGGATGACCTTGCACACCTTGGTCTATGTCATACCATGGTGTTTTTTTGTCTATTTGTCATATTTTACTGCCCAATGATGATTAAATGCACAAGCCTTGTATAAAAAAATATATATCCACAAATCATCTCAACTAGCACTATCTCAACACCCATTTCTTCCATGCTAAACTTCATCTTTTCCACTCTAACATTTCCTCTAGTCTGCATCTTCATCATCCTTATCTATTTTCCTCTATCATTTTCTCCTTCATCTTCTATCTTCTGATCTATTTCTAGAGCACACTTGTGTTCTTTGAACCTTCTTGTCCTCTCGAGGGGGAATACCACTACCTTCTCATCATCCTTCCTCATCCTACTTTCATTGGGGAATATCTTTTTATAGTGTAGAAAAATGTGTCCCTTTAAATTTTCACACCTGTTTGGGTTGTCCTTGTGGACTTTGGCTTAATTTTGCATTAATTTAGTGTTGTAATGTGGATGATACATTCACATTAGGTATTAGGCTCTTGTGAACTAATGTATTTAAATGGTACCTTTCCAAAGTTTTGTAAAGTGTTTTAACTCACTTTCACACTTTCCTAGCATTTTATCAAACAATTAAACACAATAAACCTAATTTTAATCAAAATCAACTTTAATCTTTCCTTATTTGGAGTGTTTTAACACACTTTCACACTTGTCTAGACTTTCCATTAATAATTTGGATTTCTCATGCTTTAATTGGCCCTAATTTGCATCCACAAGCCTCATTTACTATATCTTTTCAAGGATAATCCTGACAACAATCATTGAACAATCATAATTCAGGCGTTCTTGGCTTGTGTGGCTCAAATTTAGTGTTTGAGACTCTTTCACCACCTTGGGCGAATGGGTCCCACTTGGATCTTTTGGCCCTGAACTGGATTTCACACATTTCTAAGCACTTTTGGTTTTTGGTTCCTTACATTATGCCTGATGGGAATCATTCAACACCTTGGGTGAATGAGTCCCATGTGGCCCAAAATCAAATTTAATTCAAATTTCTGGCAATATTTTATTCACCTAGATCTGATGTTGGTTTGTAGTGTTGTAATTTTATGAATTCTTGCATAATTGAGTATAAATATAAGGTTCTTTCATTCATATTCTCACCTAGTATTCAAGAGAGTTCACAAGAGCATTCAAGGGAAGATTATCAAGCATTTTTAGAGCAACATTCAAGTTCCAATTTCAATATGTCAAAGATTTCATATATCATGTTTTTTATTGTGCTAACAATTGTGATGTAGGGTTTATGACTCAAGCAAGTGTGTCAAGTAAGATCAACATGATTCAAGAAAGAGTCAAGAACCACATCCATTGTAGTCATTTCAAGCATATTTGCAGCACCTTATTGCTAGGGTTTGGTGAGTTACAACATTGTCTTTTGTTCATTCATCATTCTCCATTCATATTTACTTTTAGGTAAATGCACAAAGATAGTTGCCAAAAAGGGGACTTAAATGGACAACTTTTTTGTAAAATTAGGAAATACTGACCTTGGACATGAAATTGAGGATAGCTACACTCAAAATTTTGAGATGGAACAAAAACAAGGATTGAAGTGCACTGAGTCTACTTTCTAAACTACTAATTTATTTATTTTTAAAATGGTTGAGATTAAGGGGTTCAAATGAGGGACATACATAAATTGGTGATGTTTTTGTCAGAAAAGCATAACATAGCAACTCTTGTATGGCCCTTGTACGGTGAACTTTCTTTTAGTATTTTTAAAGTTGCTATGGTAAGAAGTTATCGAATAGTATGTAGTTGATGCATAAATTTTGTGATAATTTTTAATGAATATTTGATTTTTTACTAATTTTTGAAGTGGACACTTCCTAAAAAATAGAATTTTGGTCATACTACCCCTAAAATTTTTGGAAACTAATTGATTTTTAAAAATAAAATAAAATTGTAGAATGGAGTCTAATTTCTAAAAATGTAATTTATTTTTAGTTTCAATGAACGGTTAATTTATAACAAAAAAACACCAAACATTGTTTTTTCCCAAAAAAGAGACATACAAAGAAAATAAATTATGGATGAAAGGCTTAACACTTTCAAAAAGTGAAAAAAATTACATTGTTGGATAGCTAAGAGAGAACCTAGCATTACCCAGATGTTCGATTTGTTTGATATTGAACCACGTGCAATCCTAACGGTGAGCACAAACTCGATTATGTGAAAAATTGTAGAATTTACAAAAAAATATCATTGGTCGTTGGGAATGCCCTCCAAGCCTTTGGTTTGGTTTTCCAAGGAAAATACCAATCCCAAGGCTCAGGGAATGCCAAAGCAAGATATAAAGTGCATGCGTTATAACATGCTCACATTATATCTCAATTTTGACATGGTTTTTTCATTTGTTGGGAGCATGTCTAGCAAGACATATCACAAGTGTGGTATACTACGCTCACATTATGTCTTGCTTTATGTTAAATTCCACTCTATTGAATGTATTATTATATATTTATATGTTTGTATGCTTGTATGTATGTATGTATGTATGTATGTATGTATGTATGTATGTATGTATCAATGCATGTTTATTGTATGTATGTAGGATTGTACGTACATAAGTATAATTCTTGTATGTATGTATTTATGTATGTCTTTAGAATGAGGGAGAATTTTAAGAGAGAGAGAGAGAGATCTAGAGTTTTTTAGGTATAGTGGGAGGGGGAGGGGGAGGGGGAGAGGGAGAGGGAGAGGGAGAGGGAGAGAGAGAGAGAGAGAGAGAGTCTGGAGAGAGGGAGAGGGGGCAGAAGGAGAGCTTAAGAGAGGGAGGGAGAGAAGGGGTTGGAGGAGAGAGACTTAGCCAGGGTAGGGTGGAGGGATAAAGGGAGTGAGAGAGAGAGGGGGGTGGGAGAGAGAGAATTGATAGAGTGGGAGAGAGAGACAAAGAAAAAGAGAGAGTTATGCAGGTAGGGTGCCAAAGGGAGAGACTTGAGAGTTTGAGGGGGTGAGAGGGATAAAGTGATAAAGTGAGAGTTTAAGAGAGAGGAAGTGGAAGAGAAGGGTTTGGAGTGAGAGGGAATTAGCTAGGTATGGTGGGAGGGATAAAGGGAGTGAGAGAGAGAGAGAGCGGTCAGGGGGGAGAGAGAGATGGAGAGAAAGAGAGAGTTATGTAGGTAGGGTTCCAAAGGGAGAGACTTGAGAGTGTGAGAGGGGGTGAGAGGGAGATACTTGAGAGATAGGTAGTGAGAGGGAATGCGAGAGGGAGGGAGTGGGAGAGAGAGGGAGTGTGAGTGAGAGACATAAGAGAGGGAGAGGCTGTGGGAGGGAGTGACTTCATAGAGGGAGAGAAAGATGGGGTGGAGTGAGAGGGACTTATCTAGTTAGGGTGGGAGGGATAGAGAGAGAGAGGGGAGATAGAGAGAGAGAGAGTTACCTAGGTAGGTTTCCAGAGGGAGAGACATGAGAGAGAGGGGAGGTGGGAAGGAGAGACATGAGAGAGAGGAGGAGAGAGGGAGTGGGAGAGAGTGGGAGGGAGATAGAGAGAGATAAATAGAGGGAGCAAGAGAGGGTGGTAGGGATTGATTGAATGAGAGGTATGTAGAAAGAGGGAGAGGGTAGATAGAGATAATAAGAGAGGGTAGGAGAGAGGGAGGGAGGGAGAGGTGAGTTGTATAGATAGAGATAAAGTGATGTGAGGCTGAGGGTATAGGGTTGAGGATTAGAGTGGAGGACCCAGGGCTGATGGTCTTTGTGGCATTATAGCTTAAGGGGTGAGCTGGGAGGGATTAGGAGCTCCCATGGTAGAGCATTGGCTGAGGGTGGCAGGGGTGGTGAAGGTTTAAGGGTTTAGGCCAGTTTAGGGTTAAAGGGTTTAAGGTTAAGGGTTTAGGGTTAAGGGTAGAGGGTTTAGGGTATAGGTTTGAGGTTATATGGTTTAAGTATTAGGTTGAGGGTCCAATGTAAAGTGTAGAGGTATAGGGGTTGAGGATTCAGGGTTTAAGGATTGACGGATGAGGGATTAAGGGTTGAGGGTTGAGAATTGAGGGTTGAGGGTTGAGGGTTGAGGGTTGAGGGTTGAGGATATAAGGTATAGGGTCAAGAGATTAGGTTTGAGGGTCCAATGCATAGGGTAGCTCGAGTAGAGGGGTTGAGGGATTAGGGTTTAAGGGTTGAGGGTAGAGGATTGAGGGTTTAAGGGTTGAGGGATTAAGGGTTGAGAGTTTAGGGATTAGGGTAGGGATTTTTCTTGGACTTAAGGGTGTAATGGTTGAGGGATTAGTGTTGAGGGATTAGGGTTTAGGTTAGAGGGTATTGGGTTGAGAGGAGAGGGTAGAGGGTTTAAGGTTTTAGGGTTTAAGGGTTGAGGTTTGAGGGTTTAGGGTTGAGTGTTTAAGGGTTTAAGGGTTTAGGGTTTAAGGTTGAGGGATTAGTGTACAAAGGGAGGGATAGATGGATAGAGAGAAGGAGAGAAGAGGAGGGAGGGGCATAGATATATGAGGCTTGAGGATCCAATGTATAGGGTAGAGGGTTGAGAATAGAGGGTATAGGGTTGATGACCTATAGGTTTGAGGGATTAGAGTATTGGGATAAGGGTATAGGGTTGAGGGATTAGGGTTGAGGGTACATATGGTTGAAGGATTGGGGTTAAGAGTCCAATGTATAGGATAGAGGGTGTCGGGGTTTAGGGTTTAGGTTTTGAGAGTTGAGGATTGCGGGATTAAGGGTTGAGGGTTGAGAATTCAGGGTTGGTTGTTTAATGTATAGGGTAAAGGGAAAAGGGTAGAGGGTTTAAGGGTTGAGGGTTGAGGTTTAAGGTTGAGTGTAGAGGATTGAGGGTATAGGGTTAGGGGATTAGGGTTGAGGGTCCAATGTATAGGGTAGAGGGTTGTTTAATGTATAGGGTAAAGGGAAAAGGGTAGAGGGTTTAAGGGTTGAGGGTTGAGGGTTTAAGGTTGAGTGTAGAGGATTGAGGGTATAGAGTTAGGGGATTAGGGTTGAGGGTCAAATGTATAGGGTAGATGGTATAGGGGTTGAGGGATTAGCGTAGAGACTTTACTAAGTAGGTTTAAGGGTTGAGGGTAGAAGGTAGAGGATTGAGGGTAGAGAGTAGAGGATTTAAGGGTTCAGGGTTGAGGGTTTAGGGTTGACTATTTAAGGGTTTATAGGGTAGAGGGATTAAGGTTGATGGTAGAGGATTGAGGGTATAGGGTTGGAGGATTAGGGATGAGGGTCCAATGTATAGGGTAGAGGGTATAGGAGTTGTGTGATTAGGGTTTAATGGTTGAGGGATTAAGGGTTAAGATGGTTGAGGGATTAGGGTAAAGAGTTTACAAGTGGGTTTAAGGGTTTAAGGGTTGAGGGTAGAGGGTAGAGAGTTTAAGGGTTGAGGGTTTAGGGTTGAGTGTTTAAGGTTTTATAGGGTAGAGGGTTTAAGGGTTTAGGATTTAAGGATGAGGGTAGAGAATTGAGTGTATAGGGTTGGTGGATTAGGGTCAAGGGTCCAATGTATAGGGTAGAGGGTATAGGGGTTGAGGGATTAGGGTTTAAGGGTTGAGGGATTAGGGATTAAGGGTTACTGTTATAAGGGTAGAGGCTAGAGGTAGAGGGAGAGATAGGAGTGAGTAAGTGAGAGAGAGGGAGTTGAGAGAGGGAGAGGGGGTAGGAGAGAGAGAGAGAGAGATAATAGAATTAGGGTTTAAGAGTAGAGGGGAGAGAGATAGGAGTGAGTGAGTGAGAGAGAGGGAGTTGAGAGAGGGAGAGGGGGTAGTAGAGAGATACTTGAGAGAGATAGAGGGTAGAGGATAGAGGGTATAAGGAATAAGGGTAGAGGGTAGAGGGTAGAGGGGGGAGAGATAGAATTAGGGTTTAAGGGTTAAGGGTGAAAGGGTTAAGGGTAGAGGGTAGAGAGGAGAGAGATAGAAGGAATGAGTGAGTGAGAGAGGGAGAGGGGGTAGATGGTAGAGGGTAGAGGGTATAAGAGTTTTGTTAGGGAAAACTAGGGGCATCTTAGAGAAACCTCTAGAAATAGTATTGCCTTCGGTAAATTTATTTCATATTAGATTGCCTCAAAGACACGTAAAACTATGTCCTAAAGTGGAATAGACACAGTTCATTTCCCACATTGACCCTTATGAGAGAAGCACATGTAAATTCAATAGCATGCATTAACAGATTGTACAACAAGAACTAACATACATGAAAGATGAGACAGAAACTAGAACAAATAGATTTATGTGGGGAAAATCCTTTTAGATAAAAAACCCCACACTCCAAAGATCCAACAATTGTATTATTCAACAACATAAAGGTTACAATACAATTTCAGGCTCATAGCCTTTTCAGAGATTACATCTTGTTCATTCTGGATACAATCTGGTAGCACACTCTTTATCAAGAGAGAATCTGACAACATAACCCTGCCACTCACATCCTCTGTTTCGGCCTCATGGTTTCAGCCTTTTAGCTAGCCACTCAACCTCTCTCTATTGCTCTCCTTCTATTTTTCTCTCTGGATCTTCCACTAGCTCTTCTTCATCTTTGCATCCTCTTGTACAGAATGTCCAATGCATACATATATATATTCATTCTCAACAGGTTTTGTGAATCAGTTTTTTTCCAATTGTCGGATCAAAACTAACAAATCATCTAGCTCAGCATCATAGATGTTTCCACTTCCTTGCATAGAAGATAATACGTCCAAGTCACACCACATAGGATAGTCTTCACTCAGTCAACAATGATCAACTTGTGTCGCATGTCGGTGACACACTAACTGAGTCTCCCCGATGCCAGAAGACCTTACTAATGATATCGCCAAGAGTCATCCCTATAGGCAATAGGATACACCGAGTCTAGAAAGCTATCACTAAGACTTAGCCGTGTCGCCAATACCTCATACCAATGCTCACCACTTGTATCGATATCGCCAAGACCATCGTTATTCAATGAGACATCATACCAAACCTCCAAAGTCACATCGACCTCAACATTGCTATTGGCAAGACTACCACAGTTCACCAAGACTTCATTCCGAAGTCTTCAAGTCATGTCAAAATGAACACCTGTCAACAAGACTTACCGCTCACCAAGAGGTTACACTAAGACTTCTTATGTTACATAGAAGCATCCAACATTCGGCAAGACTATCATCTTTCACCAAGACATCACAACAAATACATCATGTCACCTCAAGGACCATTTACTATTAGTGAGACTCTCCACCAGTCGCTAAGACTTCATATCGAATTCTCCAGGTTACCCCGAGACCACCTTTCACCAGGAGTCATACTGAACACATCCCACAACATCGGTGAGACAAACACCCGTCACCAAGAGTTCTTACCAAACCCTAATGTTATCTTGATGACCTAAAAGTAACACTGTTGATGAGACTTTCCATATTGCTAGGACATCATACTGAAGCATTTGAGTTAATCTGATATCTACTAGGAACCACACCATCGGCAAGACAAACATAAGTCGCCAAGAGTCCATAGCGAAGCCTTCATGTTACCCCAAAGAATCCAAGTGTATATCTGTTGGTCAGACATCTCCCTATCACCAAGACACATTCCAATAGGAGCAAGTCATATCGATTACCACATTGGCTAGATAGACCAAAGGTCACGCCAATATTAGAAAGGCTTCCTAGCATTGTTGAAACATCATTCTGACTATCCAAGGTTACACCGAAGTCACAGAAATAGCCTCAATTAGTAAGACATCATCAAGGTCTTGGCGACCAAAACATTTCACAAGGGTATACTAATTGCCAAGACATTCGAGAGGTCATAGTGATAGTTCAAAATTAGCTAGCAGATCGGCCAGACATCTCACCAATCCCAGTGACCATGCTTTCTCAGAGGTTTCAGCGTATGAGATTGAGGCAACAATTCCAACAATCTCCCACTTGATGAAGATCACACAAGCACCTCCAAAGCAACCAAGAAATAAGATCACACTAGCTCCACTAGTTCAGACCCCGCAATACTCAAGACACCCAATCAACAAGATTCCACAGATAACAATCCACGGGACAATCTACAACAAATACCAGGCATCCAACTACAAATCACTATACAACAACGAAATGCAACTGATCACAACCTTCCAGGAAAACCACATAGATCTAAAACATGCTCTCATGCTCCATCAAGAATTCTGCTCCAACATCCAAGATGTCCACCATTCAGGCAACAATCCTGTCATCTTCCAACATGGCACCTATGGAAGAAAGATACAAGCCAAGGTGAATAAGCACCATTCCAATGAACACAAGCAAAAGATCCTAGTGATATCATCAAAAAGATACTACTACCACTTCACTGTGCTCAAACTCTATACAAAAGTAATATCAACTTCAAAGCTTCAAACAAAACACAACAGTGAAGTTATTCTCTAAAAACAAGATAGAAAACACCAGCTAGAATGACAATCATACTGACTGCCTCCATCCAACTAATAAATGCACGTGACTAAAAAATAGCACCCACAACTCATGTTATTCCATCCAATCTCTCATACCTCAAAGGTATCAGCATTAGTAAACTCATGCTGCTACAAAACTAACCCATCAATAGTGAATGCAAGCTCCAAGTGCCAACCAGTAGAAGAAAAAACACAATAGGAACTCTCACTATCTGAGTAATCCAAAGACATCACAAGTCTACCAATAGTAACACATAGAAAATGTAACGATGTAGTACCAAGGAAATATCCACAATGCATGCACAACCTGCAACAAACTATTACATGAAACATTTCTCTCACCACAAACCTTCACGGCTACAGAGAGAAAATTTGCACATCATATTCCTGTAGAATATCCTCCTACATACACTTCTAATAGCCAACTGTGCCAAGAATGATCTCCTTCTCATCCCAAAAGAAAATCAAGATACTTCATTCCCCTTTCAGGAAATCAGCCCATACATCATCTCCTACCAATTTTAATTAGTAACAAGGATATAAAACAAGGTGTACAACTTCCACCATGAATCCTCCAGAACCATTAAACAACAATTCAAGATCCATATCATGAAAGTGAACATAAAACACATCTAAAAAATATAATGGGCCAAATACCTCTCAAATAAACTGTCGAGCAGACCAAGAGTGGGAACAAGAATACTCCTTCAAAATATACAAGTCATCATGACAAATCTAAGAGCAATCTCCTCATAGGTCTCTTATTGAACTCACGTTCAACCAAGGTGTAGGCTTCTTAGACTTTCTACTGAAAAAATTCATCAAGAATACCAATCAACAACACTTCTCTCATAAGAGAAGAACAACCTCACCTTATTCTCCATGTATTCATGAGTGCTAGCAATCGATCATCTCATGCTAAACTTCAACTGCATTACTGCACTATCACGAAGTATCAAGCAAATATTCAAACCACCCAATACACAAAGAATTACTAGACCACTGTCAAAGCTCCAATCATCTGAATCAAAAACTTATCATGACACCATGATCTACATATCGCCTTAGGAGATACCATGCTTTAGTGACTTCACCATGGTCTCAAGTTCAATGCACAATGCCAAAACTCTAGTGCATAAGAGTATACATGACATAAAGCAAATAGACTCAAAACCAACATCACCTATCAAGCACCACTAACACCTCAACCAAAGACTCCAAGTGTCCTCCATGGATCCAAGACGTTGTACATCTTCAGATAATGTCCATGCAAATGCAAAATAACCCTTTTGTAGCAACACGATCTAAGGGCTCCCACTTGAAACATATGCAACACTAAAGAAGACCATTCACCACCATGTGATGAACCCATAGTCACTGCTAAAGCTCCCACTGAAACGTGACATCTGAGGTCTCCAAGCATAATGACCACCTGCTTCTGGTTCCCATAACTGACTATTCAGGTACTCAAACAATATCCATCCTCTCATCTCAAAGCAATCACACCAATGCACAAGTGACCAACAGACAAGGCCAACTAACAAGTCTGCACCAGCAATGAATCAACCTCATGGATAAAGATAGTCCACATCCAAGTTATCTCACTGTAGCCAATGGGTAGCTAATCCACCAACCACATAACTCGTAGATCACAAACATCGAACATGCAAACCCATCATCACATGGGAAACTACAACACTAATATTTCAAAGAGAATAACCACTTAGACAATCATGACTCAAACACCAGAACACGCCAAATCTAATTTTCCAATCATGTCCACAATGAGCACCATAATCAAGGAACTCACAAGTACCACCATAGGAATGCTGAGTGACAAATCACGTACCAACACTCCCATGCAAAGAAGAAATCACACCTTCTCAAACCATGCACAAAGCATGCATGTAGAACTGCAACTATCTCATCCAAAAACACCCCAAAATCCAGGCTCTAGAAAATAGCTTAACAACAACCCCACATAATCACAAGTTTTGCTTAACTGTGTAAAACCTGCAAAACCACAGAGCCATGCAAGTACAAAACATCCTTAAAGGAAAACAACAGTTCAAGAAATCTAGGCCCTTTCAGGCCAAATCTAAACCACCAACATGTACATGCATCCAAGAAAGAGAGGAAAGCTATTTCACAAGCTTGTAAATCATCTAATGATTAACTCCATAGCCTTTATGTATTTGAGGTTAATAGGAAATCGTGCCTTCCAACACCGGGGAACACCACCTAGCATAAGTACTCTCTTCCATGGTTGAGAAACAACCTAGGATTCTCCATATCATCAAGGAGCCTCTCAGAAAGACAGCCAATATGAAAGCTTTACTACTACATAGCCACGGAGAAAAGAAATCCACCTCATACACCAAGATTCTACTGCTACCAATCAGGAGACAAATATCTCATCAAAAAAACATGATCAACTTCCTTTTCCATCTCCACCATCCTTCAAGCTGTGTGTTGTCTTTGAATATCACAAGACTTCCACTCATCAAAGGATCAATAAATTAGTCCATTCTTCCAAATTTCCTCCAACCAAACAAGCTAAGAAATATTCATAGGAGAAATACCCAGAAACAACAACCAAAAGATGGCTCTGATACCACTTGTTAGGGAAAACTAGGGGGATCTCAGAGAAACCTCTAAGAATAGTAGTGCCTTCGGTAACTTTATTTCCAATTAGATTGCCTCAAAGACACATACAACTATGTCCTAAAGCGGAACATACATAGTTCATTTCCCACATTAACCCTTCTGAGTGAAGCACATGTAAATTCAATAGCATGCATTAACAAATTCTACAACAAGAACTAACAGACATGAAAGATGAGACAAAAACTAGAACAAACAAATTTACATGGAGAAAATCCTTTCAGATAAAAAACCCCACACTCCAAAGATCGAGCCATTGTATTATTCAGCAACATAAAGGTTACAATACAATTTTAGGCTCATAGCCTTTTCAGAGATTACATCTTGTTCATTCTAGATACAATCTGGTAGCACACTCTTTATCAGGAGAGAATTTGATAGCATAACCCTGCCACTCACATCCTCTATTTTGGCCTCATGGCCTTGTCCTTTTAGCTAGCCACTTGACCATCTCTTTATTTCTCTCCTCTTGTTCTCTCTGGCTCTTCCACCACCTCTTCTTCATCTCTGCATCCTCTTGTACAGAATGTCCAATGCATACATATATACATTCATTCTCAACAGGCTCTGTGAATTGGTTTGTTTCCAACTGTCAGATCACAACTAATGAATCATCCAGCTTAGCATTGTAGATATTTCCACTTCCTTGCATAGAAGATAATACATCTAGGTCACACCATGTAGGACAGTCTTCACTCGGTCAACAACGATCAACTTGTGTCGCATGTCGGTGAGACACTAACTGTGTCTCCCCGATGCCACAAGACCTGACTAACGATATTGCCAAGAGTGATCCCTATCGGCAAGAGGTTACACTGAGTCCAGAAAGCTATCGCTAAGACTTCACCGTGTCGCCAAGACCTCATACCAATGATCACCACTTGTATCACTATCACCAAGACCATAGTTATTCGATGAGACAACATACCAAAGCTCCAGAGTCACATTGACCTCAACGTTGCTATTGGCAAGACTACCGCAGTTCACCAAGACTTCATACTGAAGTCTTCAAGTCATGCTGAAAAGAACACTCATTGGTAATACTTACCACTTGCCAAGAGGTTACACCAAGACTTGTTATGTTACATCGAAGCATCCAACAGTCAGAAAGACTATCGTCTTTCACCAAGACATCACAGTGAATACATCATGTCACCTCAAGGACCATTTACTATCGGTGAGACTCTCCACCAGTTGCTAAGACTTCATACCGAAGTCTCCAAGTTACCCCGAGACCACCTTTCACCAGGAGTCATACCGAACACATCCCACAACATCGATGAGACAAACACCCGTTGCTAAGAGTTCTTACCAAACCCTAATGTTATCCTGATAACCCAAAAGTAATACTGTCGGTGAGACTTTCCATATCGCTAGGACATCATATAGAAGCATTTGAGTTACTCTGATATCCACTGGGAACCACACCATCGACAAGACAAACTTAAGTCACCAAGAGTTCATAGCGAAGCCTCCATGTTACCCCTAAGACTCCAAGTGTATATCTGTCAGTGAGACATCTCCCTGTCACCAAGACACATTATGATAGGAGAAAGTCATACTGATTACCACATCATCCAAAAAGACCAAAGGTCATGCCGATATCGGCAAGACTTCCTATCATCTCTGAAACATCATTCTGATTGTCCAAGGTTACACCGAAGTCACAACAATAGCCTTAGTTGGTAAGACATCATCAAGGTCTCGGCGACCAGAAAATTTCACAAGTGTATACCGATCACCAAGACATTCCAGAGGTCACAACAATAGTTCATAATCAATTAGCAGATTAGCCATACATCTCACCAGTCCCATCGACCATGCTTTGTCAAAGGTTTCAGCCTGTGAGATTGGGGCAATAATTCCATCAAGTTCTGGGTAGAGGGTAGAGGGGAGAGAGATAGAATTAGGGTTTAAGGGTTGATAGTATAAGGGTTAAGGGTAGAGGGTAGGGGGGAGAGAGATAGGAGTGAGTGAGTGAAAGAGAGGGAGTTGAGAGAGGGAGAGGGGGTAGGAGAGAGAGAGAGAGGGTTAAGGGTTAAGGGTAAAGGAGAGAGAGATAGAATTAGGATTTAAGGGTTGAGGGTCTAAGGCTTAAGGGTATAAGGTAGAGGGGAGAGAGATAGAATTAGGGTTTAGGGGTTGAGGGTATAAGGGTTAAGGGTAGAGGGTAGAGGGTAGAGAGATAGAATTAGGGTTTAATAGACAGATGGAAGGAGAGATAGAGAGTGAGAGAGATAGGGAGAGAGAGATGGAGAGGATAGGAGGAGAGATGAGAGAGAGAGAGAGAGAGAGGGAGTGGAGAGAGATAGAGGGTATGTGCATGATCATGATGGGCCAAAAATGGCAATATGATGGGTATGTGTAGGGTATGTGGCTGATGACTTTTTTTTACCCAAAATTGATGAAACAAAAAGGGTTTTTAAAGGAGATCCTCAACTTTCCACCAATATAAATTATGCTATACTTTGAATTTATTAAATAATTATTATTCATTTTCTATTTGAATTATGACTAAAGTCATGATTGATAGGCTAATTGATAAACATCTATAGCTTTCAAACAACTTCAAATTTTTTGAATCTAAAACACATGTCACATTCTATGCTTCATATACTATAGGATTAAAAAAGGAAAAAATGAATTTCATGGAGTTTTGACCAAGTTAAGGTGGTTAGACATACGAGTTTTTATATTTTTAAAAATTTGAAATAAAAAAATCATAATTAATTATTTACTTGGAAAAAAATTACAAAAAAATATGCATGACATCTGGACATGAGTCCTCTACTTATATCTAAAATATTATAAAAAAATATGATCATTTTATTATGGTTAGGGTGGTCAGACAAATACCTACTTCTTATTTTTTCCCTAAAATTGAAGTACTACTTCATTGAAATTTCAAATTTTCACCATATAGATTTTTTCTTTTTTAAATAAACCTGGTAGTTTAGAAATTACATTCAATTTGCTACAGATTATATTCTTACATATTTTTGAAATAATATAGATAACTTATTCATTTTTTTACGTCAAGTTGCCTAACTCTGATTTTTTTGATTTTTTTGCCACTTAATAGCTTGTTTTATCCATGATGATCCTGCACATACCCTAGAGCATATAGGATAGAGGGTATAAGGGTTAAGGGTAGATGGTAGAGAGGAGAGAGAGAATTAGGGTTTAAGGGTAGAGGGTATAAGGGTTAACGGTAGAGGGTAGAGGAGAGAGAAATAGGATGTTAGTGTAATTAATATTTTATTACACTTGCATAACTTTACCTAGGTAATGTTTTAATTCCTAGGTTAATTATTCTTATCCTTATCTTGTTGAGTTATCTTGTTGCTCAAGATAAGGTTCGGGTTATGCATACTTTTTTTTTATAAATCAAATCATCTTATGTAATTTTGAATTCATGAATAATAATATTTGCACCTTTTTCCAATAGCTTTTCTTTTTTTGTTTTTCTCTTATATGGAAGGTTTTTTGGTTTGCATGTTTGATCTTGGTTTCTAATATGGTATCAGAGGCTTGATATGCAACCCCCTCCCAAATTTTGGAGAGATTCAATGCAGAGTAGTTCGGGGTCCCTTGAGGGTTTCATGCCTTGAGCCTATTTCTAGCTATGGCTATAAGATCCTCTTGAGTTTGTCTCTCTATTGGGTTCTCTTGCATGGTAACTTTCAACACACGTTGGAGGAAATGTGAGCTCATATTTGAGTCTAGGGCTATCGAAAAAGTCAAGATCAACTTTTGTTTCACCTAAATCCAACATTTTATGCCAAAGTTAGGAGGGTTTGAAGATTTTCCAGATCTGGGAGTTACGAAGTGTCTGGTGCATTTTCAGGCATATTGGACCTCGCCATCAGATCCAAAGCATTTCAGAGATGAAAACTGACATATAACTCGACCTATTTCGGCGTCAGCTATTCATGAGGCAATTTTTTTTTACCTAGTAGGCCATACGACCTGCTAGGTTTAGGGTACAATTTATAAATTTTGCAGAAAATAATTCAAAATATTGTTTTCTGCATATTAATTTGTATAGGCTTTAAAAAAAAAAAACTTTTGTGAAAAAATGTGGAGGATTATATTTTAGTGGGGGTTGATTTTTAAATCTTTTGTGGACTATGTTTTCATGGTACTTTTGTACCAGGCGAATAGGGGTCTATCAGCCCATCCAATCCGACAGTCCTTGTCAGTTTTTCCACCGACCTCACCTCCCATATGCAAGCGTTCTTTTCCAGCTACCTTCCACTGGCCTTCCTTATTTCTTTGGTCGCCCATCCCATCAGCCTTTGCACTAGCTTTTATCTTCCCGGGACCTACCAACTGGCTACTTTCTCCCATTCCCCTCTGTCCTCGACCCTCGGTCACATCCACCTTGGGGGAGCTCCGCTAGCGGGTGGTGCAAGGAGGTGACGCCACCACTACTCAACCCTGCCACAACCCGCTAGGTGGCATTTTTTTTTTAAAAAACTTTCCCATTGGTCTTATGGCAGACCAAGGGCCATAATGAAAGGTGTTTATTTTTTGCACCCTATTAGCCTTTGAGTACCCTGATTTTCCCCCAGATAGCCATTTTTTTCATTTCATCATAATTTTTGATCTCAAAGGTGAATTTTTTGAAATGAGATATCATCAGAAAGCTAGTGAGCTCAATTTTCTGATGGTGCAGTTTTTTCTCAAAAATTTTGCTATTTGGTGGGATTTTTTACTTGTTGAAATCTGATGTTCAAATTTTACTTTGAAGGGAATATCTTTTGACTTGGTGATCCTTTTTTCACCATTCTTATGGCATTGAAAAGGTGATTTTGTCCTCTACATAGATCTGAAATCAATTTCAATTTTCTATTTATGCATGTGTTTTAACATTCTCTCCTTTTATAGTCATTGAGTTATTGTAATAAATGAACTCAGATAAAGTTCCATCTGGGGGGTTTCTTGCATAATAATTTGATTAGAGTGTGTATGCACTTTGACCTCCATCTTCATCTTGATTTTTTGATATATCGCATGGATTATATCTGGTTTCTTAGTTTCTTTTGGCCACATATTTCTCTTGCTTGACACATATCATATTCACATCAGTTCACACTTTAGATTGGGAGTTTATGGTTATTGATCTGCATTGGTTTAGATCCATCTTAGTTTGAGGGACATGTTTTTATGGTTAATGTTCTATTGTCTTTATGGTACTTGTTCCCATGGAATATTTTTAGTCACAATTTGGCATCGACATCAAGATACACCATTTCCAGATTTTGTCATCATTTCATCTACTATTGCTTTATGGATTCCAAGGTTGTTCCAATTTGTGAGTTTTCCAGTGTTCTATGGCATCGGGTCTGCTATCACATTATTATAATTCCACTTTGTTTTCTTTTAGATAGAAGTATCTTTCCTTACTTTCTGGATTCAGCCTCTAGTGTTCTTCCAGTGCTTCTTTGCAACAGTCATCTCATTGTAGGGGGGTTTTGTTCCACTGGGTTTTCCTTCTCTACCTCATTATTGCATTTGTACATGGGTACCTGATCAGTCCTTGTTGTTGGGACCCATTCATACTTTCTTGCATTCATCTTAGTTTTAGGTGCATGCTTTTGTTAGTCTCCCTAAGTTGCACTTATTGGGGGGTGTTAGTGTAATTAATATTTAATTACACTTACATAACTTTACTTAGGTAATATTTTGATTCCTACATTAATTATTCTCATCCTTATCTTGTTGAGCTATCTTGTTGCTCAAGATAAGATTAGGGTTATGCATACTTTTCTTTTATAAAGAAAATCATCTCATGTAATTATGAATTCCTGAATAATAATATTTGCACATCTTTCTACAATAGCTTTGTTTTTTTGTTTTTCTCTTATATAGAAGTATTTTTTGTTTGCATGTCTGATCTTGGTTTCTAACATTGTATCAGAGCCTTGATATGCAACCCCTTCCCAGATTTTGGAGAGATTCAGTGCAGAGTAGTTTGGGGTCCCTTTAGGGTTTCATGCCATGAGCCTATTTTTGGCTATGGCTGCAAGATCTTCTTGAGTTTGTCACTCTATTAGGTTCTCTTGCATGGTCACTTTTAATGCATGTTGGAGGAAATCTGAGCTCATATTTGAGTCCAGGGCTATCGAAAAAGTCAAGATCAACTTTTATTTTGCCTAAATTCGACATTTTATGCCAAAGTTAGGAAGGTTTGAAGATTTGCCAGATCTAGGAGTTGTGAAGCTTCTGGTGCATTTTCAGGTAGATCAGACCTCGCCATTAGATCCAGAGCATCTGAGAGATGAAAATCAACATATAACTCGACCTATTTCAGTGTCAACTGTTCATGAGGCAAACTTTTTTTACCCAGTAGGCCTGATAGGTATAGGGTATAATATATAAATTTTGTAGAAAAATAATTCAAAATATGTTTTCTGCATATTTATTTGTATAGTCTTTCAAAATAAAAACTTTTGGGAAAAAATGTGGAGGATTATATTTTAGTGGGGGTTGATTTTTAAAATCTTTTGTGGAGTATGTTTTCATGGTACTTTCATACTAGGAGAACAAGGGTCTGTCGGCCCATCCCATCTGACATTCCTTGTCAGTTTTTCCACCGACCTCACCTCCCATCTGTCGACATTCTTTTCCGGCTATGTTCCGTCGACCTCCCTTATTTGTCTGACCACTCGTCCCATCAGCCTCCCCGCTAGTTTTTATCTTCCCAAGATGAACTGACTGGGCGCTTTTTCTCATGCCCCTCTATCCTCGGCCCCCGGTCATCTCCACCTTGGGGGAGCTCCGCCAACGGGTGGTGCTAGGAGGCAACACCCTTCATGCCACCACCGCTTAGCCCGGCCATCACTCGCCAGGTGGTGGTATTTTTTTTTTTTAAATTTCCCACTGGTCATATGGTGGACCAAGGGCTAGAGTGAAAGGTGCTTATTTTTTGCACCCTATTAGCCTTTGAGTACCTTGATTTGCCCCCAAATAGCCATTTTTTTCATTTTGTCATAACTTTTGATCCCAGACGAGAACTTTTTGAAAAGAGACATCGCTAAAAAGCTAGTGAGCCCAATTTTCTGATGGTGCAATTTTTTCTAAAAAAATTTGCTATTTGGTGGGATTTTTTAGCTGTTGAAGTCAGATGTTCATATTTCACTTTAGAGGGCATATCTTTTGACTCAATGATCATTTTTTTTCCATTCTCACAGCATCAGAAAGATGATTCTATCCTCTACACAGATCTGACATCAATTTCAATTTTTTATTTATGCATGTGTTTTAACATTCTCTCCTTTTACAATCATTGAGTTATTGTAATAAATGAATTGAGATAAAGTTCCATCTCGGGGGTTTCTTGGATAATAATCTAACTAGAATGTGTATGCACTTTGACTTCCATCTTCATCTTGATTTTTTGATAGATCACATGGGTTATATCTAGTTTCTTAGTTTCTTTTGGCCACATCTTGCTCTTGCTTGACACATATTAGATTCACATCAGTTCACACTTTAGATTGGGAGTTTATGGTTATTGATCTGCATTGCTTTAGATCCATCTTAGTTTTAGGGACATGTTTTTATGGTTAATGTTCTAGAGTATTTATGGTACTTTTTCCCATGGAAGAGTTTTAGTCATAGTTTGGAATCAGCATCGAGATACACCGTTTCCATATTTTTTCATCATTTCATCTACTATTGCTTTATGGATTCCAAGGTTGTTCTAGTTTTTGAGTTTTCCAGTGTTCCGTGGCATTGGGTCTATTGTAGCATTATTATGATTCCACTTTGGTTTCTTGTAGATAGAAGTATCATTCCTTGCTTGCCTGATTTAGCTTCCAGTGTTACTCCACGATGTTCTTCCAGTGCTTCTTAGCAACAATCATCTCATTGTAGGGGGGTTTTTTCCCACTAGGTTTTCCTTTTCTACCTCATTACTACATTTGTACGTGGATACCTGATTAGGCCCTTTTTTCGGGACCCAATCATGCTTTCTTGCATTCATCTTAGTTTTAGGTGCATGATTTTGTTAGTCTCCCTAAGTTGCACTTATTGGGGGGGTTGTTAGTGTAATTAATATTTAATTACACTTGCATAATTTTACTTAGGTAATATTTAATTCCTAGGTTAATTATTCTCATCCTTATATTGTTGAGCTATCTTGTTACTCAAGATAAGATTAAGGTTATGCATATTTTTCTTTTATAAACCAAATCATCTCATGTAATTATGAATTCCTGAATAATAATATTTGCACATATTTTTGCAATAGCTTTGCTTTTTTTTTTCTCTTATGTGGAAGGTTTTATGGTTTTCATGTCTGATCTTGGTTTCTACCATAGGAATGAGTAAGTGAGAGAGAGAGGGAGTTGAGAGAGGAAGAGGGGATAGGAGGGAGAGACTCAAGAGAGAGAGAGAGAGAGGGAGTGGGAGAGATATAAAGGGTAGAGGGTAGAGGGGAGAGAGATAGAATTAGGGTTTAAGGGTAGAGGGTATAAGGGTTAAGGGTAGTGGGTAGAGGGGAGAGGGTACAAGAGTTAAGGGAAGAGGGTATAGGGGAGAGAGACATGAGTGAGTTAGTGAGAGAGAGGGAGAGGGTGTAGGAGGGAGAGACGAGAGAGAGAGAGAGGGTACAAGGGTTAAGGGTAGACGATAGAGGGGAGAGATAGATTTAGGGTTTAAGGGTTGATGGTATAAGCGTTAGGGGTAGAAGGTAGAGGGGCGAGGGATAGAGGGTAGAGATATAGAATTAAGGTTTAAGGGTAGAGGGTAGAGGGGAGAGAGATAGGTGTGAGTGAGAGAGAGAGAGAGAGGGAGTTGAGAGAGGGAGAGGGGGTAGGAGGGAGAGATGATAGAGATAGGAGTGAGTGACTGAGAGAGAGGGAGAGGGGGTAGGAGAGAGAGAGAGAGATATGGTAGAGGGTATAAGGGCTAAGGGTAGATGGTAGAGGGGAGAGATATAATTAGGGTTTAAGGGTAGAGAGTATAAGGGTTAAGGGTTAAGAGTAGAGGGGAGAGAGATAGGAGTAAGTGAGAGACAAGGAGTTGAGAGAGCGAGATGGGGTAGGAGGGAGAGAATCAAGAGAGAGAGAGAGGAAGGGAGTGGGAAAGAGATAAAGGGTATAAGGGTTAAGGGTAGAGGGTAGAGGGGAGAGGGTATAAGGGTTAAGGGTAGAGTGTAGAGGGGAGAGAGATAGGAGTGAGTGACTGAGAGAGAGGTAGTTGAGAAAGGGAGAGGTGGTAGGAGGGAGAGAAGAGAGAGAGAGAGAGGTTAGAGGATAGATGGTATAAGTGTTAAGGGTAGATGGTAGAGGGGAGAGAGATAGAATTAGGGTTTAAGGGTTGAGGGTATAAGGGTTAGGAGTATAGGGTAGAGGGGAGAGACATAAAGGGTAGAGGATAGAGGTTGAAGATTTAAGGGTAGAAGGTAGAGGGTAGAGGATAGAGGGTATAAGGTTTAAGGGTAGAGGGTAGAGGGGAGAGAGATAGAATTAGGGTTTAAGGATTGAGTGTATAAGGGTTAAGGGTAGAGTGTAGACGGGAAAGAGATAAAGGGTAGAGGATAGAGGTTATAAGGGTTGAGGGTAGAGGGTGGATGGGAGAGATATAGAATTAGGGTTTAAGGGTTGAGGGTAAATGGGTTAAGCGTAGAATTGGATAGATGGGAAAACCTGGATGGATGGCGAGTTGCGTGTGGGAGGACGGCAGGCCCGCAGCTTGGTAAGGGCTGCGGATTATGCCTTTTGGCTTCTCTGCCTTGCATGTGCTATGTTCATGTGGGTTCTTCTTGGGTTTAGTGCATGAGGGGTTTTTTTCTACTGATTGGGGGTGGTTTTGGGTGTGGGAGTGGCTCAGCTGCAAGGGGGTATTCGTGGGCCTCTCTTCCTTTTTATTTCTTTCTTGTGTTGCCTTCTGGTTGGTTTCTTTTGTTGGTGGGGGGTCTTTCTTGTTTCTGCAGGGGGTGTGGGCTTTGTTCTCTATGTTTCCTAGTGGGACTATGATTTTGAGGTTTCTTTTTGTGGTGGTGGGACTGTGGTCTCCCCTTCAAAGTTTTCTTTTTGAGGTCTTGCATGACTCCTAGTGGGATTTCTTCTAGGGGCAGGGGGTTGTCTTTTAAGGATACTATGATGGAAGGTAGTCCATCAGTGCTTTTGCATGTGAATCCAATCTTTGGTGAGAATGGATCAGGAATGGGAGAGCCCTCTTATCTGTCTAGAGGTTTTATGCCTTCAAAGGTGAATGGGTGTCTTGCTAAGAGTGATAATTAGCCGATTGTTGAGATTCATCCTGAGTCCATTGTAGATGATATCAATTATCTATCAAAACATGCTTTGATCTATAAGTTTCTAGAGATTCTAGTGTGTTTTTCCTTTCTAGAATTGTGGGCTCGATGAACTTAGTCTCTAGAGGGGGATATTGATGTAATGTTGGCAGCCAATGGCTATTTTCAAGTGGTTTTTTCTTGCATGTTAGACAGAAATAAAGTATTTGAAGGAGGGCCCTATTTCTACAATCAAGTGGGACTTTTCAACAAGCCCTAGAATGTTGGATTCAATCCTATAGAAGATCTTCCTTCACAGGTTCTAGTTTGGGTGCGGTTATTGTGGCTTCCTTTGGAATTTTGGAGAGAGGATATTTTTAGCTTAGTTGCAAGCCAACTTTGAAAACTAGTTGGTCCTTCAAGACAGACTATGGAAAAGAAAGTAATTACCTATGCCCGAGTATGTGTAGAAATTTATTTGAATAAGCCCTTTCCTGATTCTATAGAAATTTAGTTGGGATCAAGCCCATGGATTCAACTTGATTATGAAATGCTACTATTTTTTTGTCACTTTTGTCATGAATATGGGAATTTATAAAGGATATGTCCCAAATCTAAGCCTATAGAGGATTCAAAAATGGGGTTGGCTAGTGCACCTCCTAATCAAGATAAAGGGAAAGCCCCCATGAGGGAGGACAAGGAGGGTTTCATTCTTGTAAGAGCTCATAATAAGGGCCAAGGCTAAAAGAGGACCTTTAAGGACAGACAAGTAGATGAGGTTTTCAATAGGTTTGATGCTCTAGATGATCTAGAATAGTTTGATGGAAATATTGCTAATATTCCTACTGGACAATATC
Source organism: Sequoia sempervirens (assembly GCA_007258455.2). Taxonomy (NCBI): domain Eukaryota; kingdom Viridiplantae; phylum Streptophyta; class Pinopsida; order Cupressales; family Cupressaceae; genus Sequoia; species Sequoia sempervirens. The sequence continues at coordinate 73,151,451 of VDFB02049217.1, forward strand.
TCTTGGAGGCAGGGGAAATAGGTGGGGATGAAAACAATTTCATTTAAACCAATCTATAGGAGGGAGTGATTAGGATACAGATAGATATAGATTCTTCTGTGGGGCCTATGGAGGAGTTGGGAGCCAGTGGAGGCAAGGAGTTGTAGGAGATTTCTTCTCCTTCCTAATCTAAGCCTTGTGCTTGAAAATATCGGCAGGAGGAGAGCAAAAGAAGGGGATCCCCTTTTGTTTTAGGTATTCATCAAAAGACCATTAAAAAAGATGCTTCGGAGAAGCCTCTTAAGGTGGGGAGGAAGAAGGACTAGGAATAGGTGAAGTTAGTGGGAGAGACTTTAGTGGAGTCTAGTTCTATGAAGACTATTGATTCCCACTTTCCTCTATGTTAGAAATGATTGTTCTTTCATGGAATGTAAGGGGGTTGAATAACATCCCTAGACAAAAGGCTATTCGGGAATTGATTAAGTCTTATTCACCTGAGGTGGTTTTTATTTAGGAAAATAATTTATCTATTGATAGGATGCTTTCCATGCCTGCTAAGATTTTTCCTAGAAGTCTTTGTAAATGCATTGGTACTCAAGGATGTTCAGGGGGCTTGGCTCTATTATGGGATCCTCGCAAGTTGGTCCCACTCTGGTGGATCTCTAGTAGGTCTTCTATTTCCATTGTGGCCACTTGTTGCGAAATTGGTGAGAATCGTCTCTTCACTAGTGTTTATGCTTCAACTGATTTCATGGGAAAAGTTTTACTATGGTCACATATAGGATATGTTCATTCTTTTTCTCCTTTGTTCCCTTGGATTCTAGTAGGATATTTTAATGCAGTTTTAAGTTTAGAAGAGAAGCATGGAGGTAATCACAGGTTTGAACCTTCTGCGAGCCTTTTGAGGAGTAACATTGAAAGTTTGAAGGTTGTGGATATTACCCCTTCCAATGGTTTGTTCACTTGGAATAATAGAAGATGTGGGGTGAAGGCAATAGCAGAAAGGTTAGACAGGTTTCTTGTGCCCTGCTATTGGATGGAGGATAGTTGGAATACTAGATTGGAGATTTTGGACTAGAGAGGTTTAGATCACTGGCCAATTCTTTTATCTACCTCTAAGTTTCAAATGAAAAAGAATCCCTCTTTTAAGTTTCAGCTTATGTGGCTAAGGGATGATTCTCTTCAAGATCATATGCTTGCTTGGTGGGGGGAAGGGAAGCCTGCTTATGGCACTGCTATGTTTTCCTTGGTTAAGAAATTACAATATGTTAAGCTTAAGCTAAAAGGGTGGAACATGATGTGTTTTGGCAACCTCTTCATAGCTAAGAGAGATGCTCAATTGAGGGTGGACACTATCACTCATCAAATCAGAGAGCAGGGTCTATCTGATTGGCTATATAGAGAAGAAGCTATGGTGCTGAGAGATTTGGAAGAATGGGAGCCATGAAAGGAGATTTATTGGAAACAAAAGGCTTGGATCAATTGGCTCCAAGAAGGGGACAAAAACACTAAGTTCTTCCACAACACTGTAAAGGATAGAAGACATGGGAGTGCTCTCAATTCTCTACTGACAACTGAAGGGACTTTGGTTTCCTCTCATAGGGAGATTGCTCTTGAGGACACTAGATTTTTTGTCAATCTATTTTTAGAAGACTCTGATCCTGCTAGGGTTGAGGAGGATTTGGTACTCGAGTGCATCCCCTCCATTGTCACTCCTAAAATGAATGAGGCTCTCATTAAGACCATCTCTCTATTTGAGATAAAAGCAATGGTGTTTGGAATGAAAAAGGGTAAAGCCCCACAACTAGGTGGTTTTCCTATAGAGTTCTTTCAAGATTTATAGGATATAGTCAAGATGGATCTCTTTAAAGTGTTGCATGAATATTTTAGCAATAAGCATATGCTTAAGGCTTTGAATGCAACCTTCCTTTCCCTCATTCCAAAAAGGAAGGAGCTAACTCTCTTAACTCCTTTAGACCTATTTATTTGTGCAATGTGATGTACAAAATAATCACAAAAGTGATAGCTAAATGATTAAAGCTATGGCTCAGTAATCTAATCTCTGAGGAGCAAGGGGGATTTTTTATAGGAAGGTAGATTTTGGATGGGGTTATCATAGCCACGGAAGTTGTACACTCTATGGCTACCTCTAAGGAGAAATCCATGTTCATAAAGCTAGACATAGCTAAGGCTTATGATAGGGTCAAATGGAGTTTTTTGCAAAAAGTTCTTAAGGCCTTTGGTTTTGGGAGGGAGTTGATTAGTTGGGTAATGAGCTACATTCCTTCACCCTCTTTTGTTGTCCTGATCAATGGTGAACCTACAGACCTATTTGGTGTGTCCAGAGGCCTTAGGAAAGGGGATCCTCTCTCCCCTTACCTATTCATTTTGATGGTGGAAGGTTTGGGAAGATTTCTCAAGTCTCAAGTTAGGCAGGGTCTAATTCAAGGTTGGAAGTAGGGGCATGGCATTCCTCCTTCTTCCCACCTCCAATTTGTGGATGATACATCTTTGATGGGTGCAGCAAGAATTCAAGAGGCAATTAATTTTTGAAGAGATTTGGATATTTATGTGCAAGCCTCAGGATAGAAGATTAACGAAGAAAAGTCTCATATCTTTTTCTTCAATACCCCTGCTCCTATTTGAGCTAGGATTGCTTAGATCTTGAGATTTCAAATTGGAACTCTTCCTTTTGTGTACCTTGGAATCCCTCTTTCAGAAAAAAGACTATCAAGGTGTGTGTGGTAGGAATTCTGGATAAGTTTCAGAGCAAGGTGAGTCATTGGACCCACCGGTGGTTTTCAACTGCTAGTAGAGTGACTCTTTTGAAGTCTGTTGTCCAGGCTCTTCCTATCTATAGGTGTCTTGTGTAGACATCCCCGACTGGCTTCATTAAGGATTTTGATGCCCTTTCTAGAAAATTTTTATGGACAGGTAACTTGCTATCCTCTAAGTGGAGTTTGGTCAAATGGGATTGTGTTTGCAGATCAAAGCAGGATGGGGGTCTTGGCTTGAGGAAAATGAGCTTGAGCTATAGGGCTCTTGCTACTAAACTCTTTTGGAGATGGTGCATAAGCCAAGATCAAGGATCCTTAATGTTAAGTATCTTGGTGCTAAGATCCTTAATGTTAAGTATCTTGGTGGGGTGAATGGGGAAGATGCACCAAGATACAATTTGACAGGAAGGGGATCCATGGTTTTGGATACTTTGAAGAAAGGAGCGCAACTAGTCAAAAAGGGTCTTTTTTGGATTTATAATCAAGGCTTAGATGCCTTGTTCTAGGAGGATTATTGGGATGGGTTCCCTCCTATCTTATCTCAATACTCCCACCTTCAACCTCTTTGTGATAGCTTTCTTACAGCTGGCTGGAGTAAAGTTGAGGATTTTAAGGTGACTTTAAGGGTGGGTCGTGGCGAGGGAGCCAGATGGAAAGAACCCTGTGAATGGACTTGAGGGGGTTTTGAGGGTGAGAGGGAGACTCTTGCTAGGACTCTTGCAGGTAGAGCATGTAACTCTTTGAGAGAATTTGACACCCTCGCTTGGGGACCCAATCTGAAGGGAAAGTTTTCAGTGGCATCTGGTTATTAAGAGTTGGAAAGACTAGCTTTTGATAGGATGGATAGTTCTTGGTGGAAGCAGATTTGGAATAAGTCAGCTTGGCCCAAATGTAATTTTTTCTTGTGGCTTGTGGTGCAGAATAAATGCCTTACCTGGGAGAATATTTAGAAGAGGGGCTTTCATGGGCCTTCTATTTGTATTTTGTGTAATAAAAATGAAGAAAATATCTCGTACCTCTTTTTCCATTGCTCTTTCACCAAGGTCATTTGGCACTAGTGGTGGGAAGCTTGGGAGCATGCTTGTATTCATGCTAACTCTCTGGTTGAGTTCTGGAATAGTCTTGGTAGACCCCCTTCTAAGACCTCCTTTCTTGAGGTGGCTTGGGACATTGGTCCAAGATTTATTATCTAGAAGGTGTGGTTGGAAAGGAACTGCAAGATATTTCAAGATAAGCTGAAGATGATGCAACAGGTGTGGTTGCAAGTGATAAATATGCTTCAGGAAACCCTTGCTGTGAAGTGTGACCTCTCTGAGGATATTGATCCTGGAGATGTGCAAGTGGTTCAAAACTTGAATATTTCTTGTGCTAGTTGTAGCTAAAAGGAAGGATTTTAGGGAGGGAAAGTGGCTCCCCCTCTGGGGACCCTTAAGATCAATACTGATGGGTCTTCCAGGGGAAATCTTGGGCATGCTGGGGTTGGAGGAATTGATAGGGATTGCTCTGGTAAGGTTATTTTCTTCTTCTCATATTATAAGGGGTTATAGACCAATAATTACATGGAGGCGCTTGCTATCCTCTTGGCTCTTGAAGGAGGATGTGCTCTAGGATGGGGTAAGATTATCCGTGAGTCTGAATCCCAAGTTGTGGTGGATATGTTGAATCTGCAATGGATGGAGGATGTGGATTGGCATTTGGCTATGGTGGGTAGACAGATTCTTAATCTGGGTGCTTCTTTGGATGCAGTCTCTTTCTTCTATGTTCCTCACGAATGGAATAGGACTACTGATTGCCTAGCTAAGTGGGCTTTGGATCATAGGGAGGGATGGATGGTGGGATATAGGGCTCACTTTCCTCCAAATTGTGCTCAGGATCTTGAGAGGCTGGTCAAGGGAGATATGGATGATTAGTTGTTCCCATTTGAGGGCTTCCTTTTGTTAGTGGTATTTTTCTCTTCTAGGCTTGTGGCCCCTGCTTTTGTACTTTGCTAGTTAATTCAATAAATTTTAACCCCCTTTAAAAAAAAAAAAATAGGTTAAGGGTAGAGGGTAGAGGGGAGAGAGATAGAAGGAGTGAGTGAGTTAGAGATCTAGAGAGTTGAGAGAGGGAGAGGGGGTAGGAGGAAGAGACTCGAGAGAGAGAGAGAGGGAGGGAGTGGGAGAGAGATGAGGGTAGAGGATAGAGAGTATAAGGGTTAAGGGTAGAGGGTAGAGGGGAGAGAGATAAATGGTAGAGGATAGAGCGTATAAAGGGTTAAAGGTAGAGGGTAGAGAGATAGAATTAGGGTGTAAGGGTATAGGGTAGAGGGGGTGGGAGAGAGAGAGAGAGAGAGAGAGAGAGAGAGAGAGAGTGGAGGTGGGGAGATGGGAGTGTGTGAAAGGTGAGAGGGGGAGTTGATGGGGAGGGGTAGGAGGGAGGGAGGGAGAGAGATAGAGAGAGACAGAAGAGAGATAAATGAGTAGAGGATAGAGAATTATATAAGGGTTAAAGGGGGTAGAGAGAATTAGAATTAGGGTTTAAGAATTGGGGGTAGAGAGAGAGAGGAGTGAGTGAAGATAGGAGTGTGTGAGTGAGAGAAAGGGGAGTTGATGGGGAGAGGGGTGGGAGAGAGAGAGAGAGAGAGAGAGAGAGAGAGGATAGAGGGTATAACAGTTAATGGTAATGGGTAGAGGGGAGAGTGATAGAATTAGGGTATAAGTGTAGAGGAGAGAGATAGAATTAGGGTAGATATGTTATAGAAAAAGAGAGAGAAAATAAATCTACTAAAAAACCAACTTTCTCATAACACAAGCGTTTTTTGAAGAAGTAGAGATATGGTCATTTAGGAAGAAATAACACGCTCGCGTTATAATGCGAGTGTATTTTGTGTTGCACTAAAAATGGTAAAAAAACTCAATATACCCATGATCTCAAGCTCCACTTTTTGCATATTCTCCTGGTTTTACATGTGCTTTGACAAAAAATAGCTTTTTGATTATGATGTGAAGTGTGCATGCATGTTTTTCATATTCCACCACCTTTTTCATGATCTTTGTACCACCTTTACATGAAATAACAGATTTTTCACATTGAAAGACATATAATATCAATTCAAGTTTGAATTCCATTGCAAACTAATATACAATTGAAGTTGGAAGGGGAACAAGCTTTTGAAAAAGTCAAATTGTTGAGGAGTTCTAAGAAAGAAGAAGCTAAGGCTACATAATTGGGTTGAACTCCTCCATTTGAAACTCTGGTTTTCTAGGTATGTGAAGTATTCACACATTTTCTTTGATTCTAATATGGCTTGCTTTCATTTTTTTTATTTTTCATATTCCATATTGATCATTGTTAGTTTGTCATTATAACCTTAGGTTGTCAATGCACATTTTAAATTACACAATTCTATACACTTTCCAATTACATTTTTAGACCACATCTCTTTGAGGCATTTTGTTATTTAACAATTGACTTACCTTATGTATGCTTCCACATTTTGTATACACATATATATGACATACATTTTAAGGAAGTAAAATAAAACATCATTTCTCAATCCTTTATTATGGATGCACATACCACTCTCTAAAGCTTTCATCAAGATATTTTGTCAAATAGTTATACCAAGCAGTTGATTTCCTTTTCTATGCTACCAAATTTTCCATACATGTCTCTAAAAAATTGGAATGTACTCCTCCCACATTGATAGATCTTAGAAACTATTTTGGTTTTCATCTCTATTTCTAAATTTACCTCATCACTAAACCTACCTCATCACTTTTAGTTGTGATATATTTTAAATGTTTCCTTGATTAGTCTACCTACAAGGGATTCTAACTCTTCTCTCCACTATTACAAGACTCTTTATTCAAGGCTACATTAGCAACATGGGGAAAGGTGTAGCCTATCTTGCAATCAAAACCAAAACCAAAAACCAAAAACCAAAAGCCCACCTTTTAAGCCAAATAACCTAGGGCTTATTGGAAAACACACTTCCCAACCTTATCACAACATGCCACCACTCTAAAATGGCCTACACAAACTCAATTCAACAAGAAACAATGATTCCCTAACACAATACTCACTTTATCATGTCAAAACCTCTCAAATTCACATGGAAAATACCAAATTTCACTACAAGGGTTTAGGCCCAACTCAACTTTTGAACTCCCTTGTACTTACTCAACATTACCACACCTTTTTAGTGATGTTGCAGACCCATTCCTTGAGTTAAAGTGGCCATAGTGAGAGGAATGGGTCAATACACCATTTTAAATGACTTTCAAACCTTAAAACTGTGTTTAGGGTGGTGCACACTAGCTTACCAATGCGGTAGGGTTGAGAAGGTAGGAGCAGTGTATGCCTCATAGAAGTGGAATCTCACAGCTCACCGTGAGATGCCATTTCTATGATGCATATGCTTCCCCTACCTTCTCAACCCTAATGCATTGGAAAGATAGTGGAGTGAGCTAGCTTGCCAATGCGGTAGGGTTGAGAAGATAGGGGCAATGTATGCCTCATAGAAATGGCATCTCACCATCAAATGCTATTTCTAGGAGGCATACACTACCCCTATACATCACTATGAGATTCCATTTTTTTGAGGCATACATTTTCCCTACCTTCTCAACCCTACCACATTGGAAACCTAGCTCACCCACTAGCTTGTCAATGTGGTAGGGTTGAGAAGGTAGGGGCAGTGTATGCCTCATAGAAATGGAGTCTCATGGTGATATACATCATAAAAATGGAGCCTCATGGTGATATACATCACTATGCGATTCTATTTCTATGAGGCATACGCTGCCCTGACCTTCTCAACCCTACCGCATTGCAAGCTAGTGTAGTGTTGGAAAGCTAGCTCACTCCACTAGCTTGTCAATGTGGTAGGGTTGAAAAGGTAGGGGATATGTATGCCTCATAGAAATGGTGTCTCAAAACTATGTGTGAAGATTGGTGAGGGAGTTTCAAGTTATTTATTTGAAGTTAACCTTATCATGAGCACCTATGATGTAGGCATTATAAGAGCATTTCGAATTTCAAGTTATTCTATTCACGAGAGGTGTTGTGTGCAATAGGTATCTTGGAACTCCCAGTGAAGATGTATGACTAGGAGTGACTAAGTTGAGAGACTGGCATGCTTATCTATAAGTTCCTTCCAACTATTTTCATTTTATTTCCATTTTGGATGCTCTTTCTTTTTCTTCTTCTACTTTGCATATTTGTAAGTAAACTACTAAAAATTGATTGGTCTCTCATTGTAGAAAATGTTGATTTATGAGCCATCAAAGAGAATCACAACCAAGAAAGAAATGCAACATCCTTATTTTGATGATCTTGAGAAATCTCAATTCTGATTTGAATCCATTATAAAAGAGCATGTGAAGCTTAGCTAGGGAATCTCAAGTTACTTAATTGAAGTTAACGTGCTCATGAGCACCTATGATGTAGACATTTAAAGAGATTCTCAAATGTATGAGTGACATTGTAAGAGATATATGAGAAAAAAGTACCTAAGGAATTGTAATGAGATTTACTTGTAATGATATTTACTCAAATATTGAAATTTTTTAGTTCATGTTTGGCATAGGAGCATCTTATTCTCTAAATGCCATCAATAGGAAAATTTGCAAAATTTGAATTTTCAAATTTAAACAATGTGAAAAAGGTCATGTGAAGGTCATATGTAATGTATTCAAAGTCTCAAATAGGTCATTAGGTGATTAGAGAAGTGATATTGCACAAAAGTTGTCATTTGGTGTAAAATGCAAAACTTACATTACTTGCACAATTGCAAAATTAGTAAATAAAGGATGATGTTTTTTTTATTTGCAACACTTTTCCTTTTTTGTTTCAAGCTTGTGCGGATTGTACAACACCTTATACTTTGATTGTTGATTAGTCTTCTTTAGAGCAAGGATTTAGGTAACTTTTGAAAGTATTTTGAAGTATTTTAACTTAGATTTGAGGAAATAAGAAAGATTTTATCATAACTTCTAAAATGACTTCACAAAAAAATGACTAATCTAGATACCCATTATTGAGTTACAACACATACTTCAAAATCAATAGTGACTATATTGGAACATATGCATCAAAAATGACCTTCATCGTTGTCTTAATTATGCTAACTAGGCATAATTTACAAAGGAACATACCTTTAAACATTCGACAACCCCCTAAACTTGTTGGGGCAGCAATTCTCATGTATCCAAACCCTCAAATCCACAATTTTTCTAGGGAGAAACTCAATCCACCATGCCAAACCACAAACCCTTATTTTATGCTAGTATGAGGAGGGTTTATTGAAAGGAATAGTTGCACACCTTACTAGAACATTCCACCACCTTAGACCTTAAAATCACCTATACAAACTCAAAAGACAATCACCCAACCTCTACATGCAATATTTTATCAAACCCTAGGGTGAAACCTCATTTTTCATGCCCTTTTCCATAAAAATATACAAGAGCATAAACTTAGATACCATGACACTTAGAAAATTCTTGTCTAGTCCTATGGGATCACGTTGGGCCCCTCTAGAATAACCTCTCTTGGTTTTCTCTATCTCAGAGTGGTTTTCCCATGGTGGTGGATTTTCACCTGATGGAAAAAGTGTCAAATGCAAGCAGTGCAAAGTTGCAAAGTGGTAAAACTTTTATTTTGCAACTCGTGTGACCACACATACTATTCCAAAACATCTAAATAGGTATTTTTATATTAGGTATGTTCCTATTTCATACCCAAACATGCAGAATTGCTCCAAGCTACATTCAACTGGATCAATCCCTTAAGAGTCCAAAGTGCAAAAAGGCTACAAACTTTAGCATGTTGTTACTCAGATACTATGATGCTTAGAAAATTATCATCTAATCATATAGGATTGTGTTGGGCCCCTTTACAATAACCTCTCTCATTTTTTTGCTATCTTGGAGTGGTTTTCCTGTAGTGGCAGATTTTCACCTAATGGAAAAGGTGTCAAATGCAAGTATTCCAAAGTTGCAAAATGGTGCAACTTTCATTCTGCAACTCGTGTGACCACATGGATTGTTCTAATGCATATGAATAGGTATGTTTACACTAGGCATGGTCCTATTTTTCACTCAAACACACATAATCTTTTTGAGCTATGTTCAATCGGATCGATCCCTTAAGAGTCCAAAGTGCAAAATGGTGCAAACTTCAATATGTTGTTACTCGGATACTGTGACACTTAGAAAATTCTTGTTTGATCTTATAGGATCATGTTGGGCCCCTCTACAACCTCTCCTATTTTTCACTATTTTTGAGGCATTTTCCATTGGTGGTGAATTTTCACTTGGGGAAAAAATTGTCAAATGCTACTAGTTGAAAGTTGCAAAGTGGTGCAACTTTCGTTCTATAACTTGTGTGACCTTACGGATTGTTCGAATGCATCTATATGGGTATGTTTACACTAGGAATGGTCTTATTTCACATCCAAACATGCAGAATCACTTTGAGCTATGTTCAACCAGCTTGATCCCTTAAGGGTCCAAAGTGCAAAACGTAAGCAAATTTTGATGAGCTATTACTCTGAAACTATGATGCTTACAAACTCTTTGTCTAAGCCTATGGGATTGCGTTGGGCCCCTCAACAATAACCTCTCTTAATTTTTGTTATCTTGGAGTCATTTTCCTATGGTGTCCAATTTTCACTTGATGGAAAAAGTGTCAAATGCAAGCAATGTAAAGTTGCAAAGTGGTGCATCTTTCGTTTTGCAATTCATGTGACCTTACAAACTGCTCCAATGTGTCTCAATAGGTATTTTTACACTAGGCCATCCTCTTTCACACCTAAACACATGAAAATTCTTTGAGCTATGTTCAACCAGCCTGATCCCTTATGATGGCATGCAAAACAATCAAAAAGAGAAACATACACACGATGGATGAGAAGTCTGAGTTTTCCACACAAAAAGTGTATGATCATTGGTACAGAGCACCTTGTTCTGCCATTTGATGAAGGTCTATTTTAGTGGTTTTAGTCATGATAATGTCAAATAAGGCCATGATAGGCCATTTTGTAATATTTCTTTTAGATTTGAGTTAGTGTGGGGTCATTTGAGTCAATTATGTAAGTACGATAGGGAATACCAATAAGAAAATAGAATTGGTAAAGGCATTGGAAGAGTACTAATGCTTCCCATCTTGAAAATTTAGAATTTAGGCCCTAAAAGCAAGGCTAGATGAGGTGAAAAGAAGAAATTTCTTGAGAATAGTTAGAATAGGTTGGAAATAGGGTGAGGTTGTGGAGTTTGACATATTCAAATGGTCTACAAGGACAAGGGAGGTCAAAATTATGTTATGGCATGATGCCCTAGTTGGGAAAAAAGGGGTTTTGAATGAAAAAGAGAGGTTTGAGGGAGTAAAAGTGGGTAAAGTTAAGGGGCAGTATGATTTGGTGGTTAATTAAGTTTTTGCAGGTAGAATGAAGAGTTTTGGAAGAGTTTTTGAGGTTGTATGAGGTTTGGATATGGGGTTTTCAATAAACCCTATTGAAATTTGTGAAAAGTGAGGGTTTAGAGGATAGTGGGGTTAGAGGGCCAATCATGCCCTAAAAATTATGGATTTTGTGGATTTGCAGACTGGTAAATGCTATTGAATGGTTTTTTTCAATATGAATAGTGATTGAGAGGGTGTTGCTTTGTTAAATAAACCTATTTTTGGGTCTAGGAAAATGTTGAGTCCATTTATTATATGTATTATAAATTATAACTTGATTTCTCCCAAGTTCATTTCCTATACAAGAAATAATATTGTAAAAATTTGACATATAAATCTTTCAACACGTTTATATGGTGACGGATCAAGAACATAAAAATTCATTTTGCACTATCAAGATTATGCTATGAAAAGATTTAAAGACTAATCAAGATAAATATTTTTATGATAATGTGTTAATAAGTTAAGTACTTCATCTACTCTAAATATTATGTTTTGCAAGTTTTGTGAAGATTATGTATCCTTTGCTTAATTGAGTTGTTCCAATCAAAAGATTAAATATATTGGAATCTTTTTATAAGTCATTTCATGGAATACCAATTGAAAGCATGTTTTTTTCTTTTAAATAAAGTTGTTTAGCATCAATCAATTAATATTCAAGACAAACCATGAAGGAAAACAATGATCAATGCTAGGGCTAACCAATTAATAAGTATACACATGAATAAGTCAAACATGTACATGTGAATAAGGGAAGAACAAGTACTCATAAACATGTAAGCCTTGAAGTATACACACAAATACATAGTACATGTGCAAATTAATACAAAGTATATGCATGAATACAAGGTATACTCATGAAAACACGTAACTCATATCTATTGAACCATGGATTTATACTACAAATATGGACACCATAGATAATATAGATTTGTATTAACCAAATATCCATGTAGGAATACATCAATATATGTCGATATAAGTATAAAATGTAGGTACAAAATAGCCATATAGGCTTACAAGAATGCCATATAGGCATACAATGTCAAATATATCCAATACAAAATATGTACAAAAATTTCATATAGGCATACAACAAAGGGCTCTAGAATCGAAATTCATTACTCTCTAGGATCTCAAAATAAACTCTTGTCCTTTGCCCATTGATCAAATGGCAATAGGTCTGTCACTCATTTGTGCTGCACTCGAGGAGTGCTCCCGCTACTCCTCCTAGTGTTTAGTTCTTGGTGAAGTTTTAATTGTTACAATAAGAAGTAAAGACATTAATATATAGAAATTACATTATAAAAAATGATATATTTAACAAAATAATCATTTACCACCATCTCATGATCACTCTCCATGAGAGAAATATTCACATGCCCATGCTAAGGCATGCTCAAGCCCTATATAAACCATCCAAACAGAAATTAAACTACAAATCAATAATGGTTTTCTTTTTCACTAACATCTATAACAACAAATGTAAATTGAAATTTAGTAATTTGCCTCATACCTCCCTTGTCAGAGCCATTGAGGATTGTATAGCAGATGAAACATTGATCTCTATTGCCCTCATCACATTTAGAGGTGTTTCTGCTTGCAACATCTGAAAATAAAACAACAAATTATTTAATCACAAAAACTATAATAGAGATCCACGTCATGACTTATAATATATGAGATAATAAATAAAATTTTGAGTACTTATTAGACTATATATTTCTGACTATCATGCTTACTATTTCCCCTATCCATATCTTGTTCGAAGGCACATGTTTTTAGGCTTTTTCCCATAGCAGCAAGTCGGTGAACCATTTAATAACACTAACTTATTTGACTGCAAAATACTATGAAAATTTATGATGAAAGATGTATAATTAGATGCATCGTCAGGTACCTGTGATATTTAATGTGAAATTTTCAACAAAAAATTTTAAATTTATGCCTGACGTTCATCAAAATTTTGACGATCCTAATTTTTCATTGATATTTTGACAAACACGTAATGTCAAATTGTGGCTAACATATGGTTAGTGGGTCATTCGTCAAAGTTCTGATGAATGTTTTTTTAATAAATAAAAGTGAGCTCAACAATTCATCTATACTTGCAACAATCTTTTGCTAAAATTAAAAAAATTCAAGAAGATATCGCCAGGTTGAGGGTAGTCATTTTATTTTTCTAGAATTCATTTGTCAAGTCATATTTGTTCTAGGTTTGAAAATCATATTTTAAAGGAACATCTCATCAGGTTTCATTTTTAGACTAGTGCATTTTCAAAATTTCATTTCCAGATTTTGTTGTGCAAGTTCAATATTATGATTTTAGGAGTCTAATGGTTGGAAATAATAATTTAATAATTTCTAGAATTATCATTTTAAAGTGTTTTTTGGGGTCATTAACTTTAGGCTATCTTCTCTTTTGCAAGGGTGGTTGCATGCCGAATTTTTTTGGTGCAAAATATTAGAATTATTAGATTTTGTTACCTTTCTATGATTAAAAATTATTGGAGTGTGAGTTTGATATTTTTTGAAGATCTAAATATTCAAACTTGGTAAAGAAAAATCATGTTAGATAATATTATTCTAGAAAAAAATGAAGAGAAACTTGCTAGATTGTAGGCTAGATTGAAAAGAAAGGGTAATGGGAAATTTTATTGTCCTTGCAATAATTGCAAGGACTTAAATATGAGAAGAATTTTAATCACAACAGTTGAGAAACATTGTAGGCAACATGGTCACATTGAAGGGGGGCATGATTATCGTCCATTGGTAAGTTGTTCATTATATGTCTTTATAGTGATTGAATTTGTAAATGTTTATATCATTTTAACATTTTTTATATATATAAAAAATCACTTGATCATGATCATGGTTTATTTCTATTGATCATTATTATAAAGGTGGAGCACCCTAAGGCACATGATATGGATTATCACAGCTTGAAGAATGTGGTTTTGCAAGTGGAAGAACATGGGGTTGTGAATATTGAAGATGAAATTAATGATCCTATGGAAGAAGAAGATCATGCACTAGAAAACACAGTTGAAGATGATGGTACAAATACATTGATCCATGACACATTTAGTGGCACAACTGATCATGATGATTGAGATTACTTTGATGATGTTCATGATTTACCTGTACTTGAGAAGGCATACGATCCCCTTTATGAAGGCTCCCAAAAAAATCTTCTCTTTGATGTATTGTTGCTGGTGAAATTGAAGGTTATGAATGGTTTATCCAACATAGCAATCTCACAGATGTTAAGGTATGCCATATATGTCATATTTTTTCATCTATTTTAATTGTTGTTAGTTCATCACTAGTAAATAAAGGATGAAATATGTACCATTAATATTTTTTGTATTAATAAATTATTTTTTTGTTGTAGATTGATAGGTGAATTTTTGTTACCACTATCAAATATTTTACCTCACTCATACTGAGATTTATCTGCCATTATGAAAGATATTGGAATGGAGTATCAAGTAATAGACGCATGTCCCAATGATCATATTATATATCATAAACAACATGAATTTGCAATAGAATGCTCAGAATGTCATATTAGTAGATATCAAATAGATCAACTAACAAAAGGGGTTCTTCACAAGGTTCTTTGTTATATTCCCATTATTCTATGTATGCAACAATTATTTAGGTCTGAATGCTTAACACAATTTATGGATTACCATGCATGAAATAGAAATGGAGATGACATTCTTAGAATTCCTGTAGATGGTTTTACATTTAGGGATATGGAGGAAAAGTGGCCACACTTTAAAAAAGAACCTCATAATCTCAAGCTTTCATTGGCAGCAGACAATGTCAATCCATTTGGAGAGCTGAGATCTATTTACTTGGTGTGGCCTATTTTTGTTATCAAAAATAAAATTCCTCCATGGATGTCAATAAAGAGGGAACGCATAATGTTGGCAATGATTGTTCCAGGTATTTGTTTACATCAATTTTCTTTAATGTGGTAGCATCTCATTTGTCTTATTTGTTGCATAATGACTTGTTATTTTTTTTATTTAATAGTCATGTGCATTAATTTATATATTGCAATAAAATAGTTATAATAATTATGTAATGTTTATGTTCATTCAAGGTAAGTACCAAGTTAAAGATATGAATGTATATATCAAGCCTCTTATCAATGAGTTATTAAAGTTATGGAATGGTGTCAGTATGTATGACGTCTCTAGACAAATAAGACAAAGACAATTTTAATTCCATGCAATGTTTGTACGAACAATTCATGATGCCCCAGGGCTAACAAATTTTTGTGGTATGTTATAACATTCGAATACACTTTAACAATATTTAATTTTATGAAGTAGATATCATGCATGTTTTTTAAATAATCTATTCATTATATATAATTATAAAAATTGACATATTTAATCCAATTATATATGATCTTGTAGGTTTTCAAACAAAGGGAAAATTTGCATGTCCAATTTGTGGTCCAAAGATGAAATTTCATCAGTTTAGGAAAGCAGGTGTTTGATGAGTATAGGAACTTCCTCCATAGAAATCATAAGTATCAAACTACAAAAAAATATTTTTTCAATGGGAAAGAAGAGACTACATGAAAACCACAAAGAATTACACCTCGCCTAAGGAAGTTGAAATATAATAAAATTAATCGTCAAGGTTATACATCAAATCAAAATTTTTATCTATCATATATGATATGTTTGAAATTTATATTTTTATATTGTGTTTTTTTTACTCATCCTGTAATTGAAAATGATTGTCATTGTTAATTTTTTTAACTTATATGCTTCATGAAGGTCATCAAGGCATTAATGACTGGCTTCCACATGGACTAAAAAGTTATCCCAGCTAATTTTGTAGGTTTCCCTACTATGAGCAACTACAAATTGTGCATTTGTTTGATAAAATGCATATTATAAAGAATATAATAGAAACATTATGGAAAATATTGGATGAAAGACATGACAAAGAAAAAATTGTCAAAATTTGTAGTGACATTCAGGAATCCAATCATGAAATGAAAAATTTCATTCAATTAAATAGCGATGGAGACCAAATTAATATAAGTGCCCTTCCTTGGTTATTAATGGAGCAACAAAACAATGCTATGAAAGAAGTCATATGAAAAATTTGATTTCCCACAGGATTTTCTACGAACATAAAAAATATCATAACAAAGAAAGGTGAATTTGGGTCAGGGATGAAAACACATGATTGGCATACCTTCATTAAGGTAAGTATTTTGGTATATTATATTTATATTTGTACATTGCATGTACTTTTTAGTGTATAATGTTTACTACTTTTTGAAAAATAATAAAAAGATCATTTTATAATTGTTGCAGTATGTTCTACCTCTATCTCTCCCAGACAATTTTGACAACAATGTTAAGCAAGTTATATATGATCTTGGAAAATACATGAGGGAAGTAGTGATATTTGTTCATGTTGTTGTGTAGATCTTATATTTTCCATTTTTTTTACTTATTATGTAATATATTGTATATTTTTGTTAAATCTCATTAATATATTTGCGCCTTAAATCATTTGTAGATAGCTGTCATCTAAAGAAATCCATAAAGAAGATATAAATTATTAGAAGAGAAAAAATCCTTGTCTAATGTGTGAAATGCAAAAGTGTCTACCTTCGACATTTTTCAATGCACAAGAACACTACCTCATACACCAAGTTGAGGAGATTGAATTGTGTGGAATTGTACACACAAGGTCAATGTGGATGGTTGAGAGACACCTAACATTTTTGAAGGCTTTGGCTAGACAAAGAGAACATCCTAAGGGTTCTATGGTGGAGGGATATATGGTATACTAGACCATGGTGTACATTATTGAACATCTTCCTAAGTTTGAAGCAAAGATCTATGTAGATCGCATTTGGGATCCCAACTCCATTAATAAATTCGAAGGGGAGTACTTGATGGGAAAAGGTAGATTGAGGAAAGTGAGAGGTAATAATAAGATGGTCATGGAGATTAATTAGAATAATTTTACATTTGGTTTTTGTGTATATTGTACTTATTTAATTATTAATCTTCAATATACATCAATTATAAATTAAGGTCGTCTACCATGGTAATTAACTAATTATACGTCATTTGGGTATGTGCAGGATCATCATGGAAAAAATAGGCCCTTAAGTGGCAAAAAAATTCAAAAAATCAGAGTTAGGCAACTTGACATAAAAATTTGAATAAGTTACTTATATTATTTAAAAAATTTGTAAGAATAGAATCTATAGAAAATTGAATGTAGTTTTTAAACTACTAGGTTTGTTTAAAAAATAAAAAAATCTATTTGGTGAAAATTTGAAATTTCAATGCAATGGTACTTAAATTTCAGGCAAAAAATAAGAAGTAGGTGTCTGTCTGATCACCCTAACCACAATAAAATGATAATATTTTTTATAAGATTTTAGATATAAGTATATGATTCATGCCTCGATGTGGTACACATTTTTTTGTAATTTGTTTCTAAGAAAATAATTAATTATGAATTTTTTATTACAATTTTTTTAAAAATATAAAAACTCATATGTCTGAACACCTTAACTTGGTCAAAACTTCATGAAATTCAATTTTCCTTTTTTTAATCCTATAGTATGCAAAGCATAGAATGTGATGCATTTTTTTGATTCAAAAAATGTGATACCGTTTGAAAGCTATAGATGTTTTTCAATCAGCCTATCAATTAGGACTTTAGTTGTAATTTGAATAGAAAATGAGTAATAATTACTTTTTAAATTCAAAGTAAAGAATAATTTATATCGGTTTAAAGTTGAGAATCTCCTTTAAAAACTCTTTTTGTTTCATCAATTTTGGGTAAAAAAATAGTCATTAGTCACATACCCATCATATTGCCACTTTTTGGCCCATCATGATCCTACACATACCTATTTGTGAATTTCATTTTTTTCTGATATTGTTGGTCGAGAGTGGGATGTACTACATTTGTACATCACAATTTTTTTTGATTGGATGATGGTATGGATTGAATGATGTCATCAATCTGGTCATGCATTAACATGGGAAGGTGTGGCTTCATTGGTTAAAAAAGCTCATCATAATGGAGATTCTAATGTTACACCAAGTGAAATTGGTTTAGCATATGGTTTAAGAGATAAATAGGTACATATAAATATATTAATCACCCATATTACTTAATTATTTTTAATTATATTGATGTATATATATGTTGAGTTTTTTTCTTTGCATACATTCGACTAAGAATAAATATGTTTATCAATTGACTTTGCAATAATTTTTACATGTTTGACATATTGCAGGTGAAACACCACAAGGCTATGTGGTTCAATGGTCATAAATTTTGAATTATAAAGTTGAATGACATGAAAAAAACTTGTGATTCTGGGATAACTACAGTCTTTTAGGTGACTAATGCTTCATCTAGAAGCTCAACATACATCCAGAAGTCTCAGAAAATTGATACTATGGGATTTTGGATGATATACTTGAGTGTGATGTTAAGTCCTTCAAATCAGTTATGTTCGTCATCCAATGGTATAGACTATGATTCAATGAAAATGATCTTGAGAGAATTGTTATTAAACATGATAATGGATTTACCATGATTAATACAAGGTCGATCTAGTGAGCTGGAAATGAGCCCTATGTTCTTCCAAGCCAATGTGAGTAGGTATTTTACTCAGAGGTTCCAAGTAAGTTGGGTTGTTCATTTTTTGTTAGACACATGATCCAACAGGAAGGACATTAAAGTATAATGTGGTGGAAGAAGAAGATACCGAAGAACTAGAAGATGATGTAGATGATGATTAGGATCAAAGTTAGTTGATGATATGCTTGATGAAGATGTTAAAGAAGAGGAACTAGATCGTGATGATGTAGGAGTTAATGTTCATGAAGATGATATCTGTGTGGATGATGACATTATCGAAACTCATATCAATGACGATGATTATGATATGACCAATCCTTAAAATGTCGAATCTGGATCAGATGATACAAACAAAGAGTTTGATGAAGAAGAAGATCAATGACATTGAAATGTACGAGTTATGTAATTATATTATCTATTTGATAATGATTTCTTGATAGAATTATATTTGACTTATATGGTTACATAATTAATTCATGATGTTATAACTATTGTAGCTCTCTTAGAAATTTTTATATGATCATAATGAATAGTGTTATGGAAAATTTCATGAAAGATGAGACATTGATCGTAGTAGTGAAATAATTACAAAGTCATTTAAATTTTTTAGACCAATCATCCTTAGCAATGCCATTTTTAGGATCCTCTCCAATTTGATTACTAGGACACATAAGGTATGATTTGGTTGGATTATCTTGGAGGAACATTGTAGCTTTATCTAATATGAGCAAATTTTGGATGGGGTAGTTGCTATTGCTAAGGTGGATCACTCCTTTTTGTGAAGGCCATACACTTATGATTGGGTCAAGTGTTCTTTTCTTTAGAAAATTCCTATTGCCTTTTTGATAGGTTATTATTTGATTAGATGGGTTATGAAGCACTTATTTCAAGTAATTTATGTCTATTTTAATTTGTAATTTATTAAATTCAAACACATCCAAAATTATGTCCTTTGATTTAATTGATTATTATGTTATTTAATTATTAACTTAAATGACACCTCCAATTTAACTATATCTAATTGAATTTATCTAAAGCGTTGAACATTTTTAAATCAAATTTAGTAATAAACTCAAATAACTTTGCCAATTTAACTATATGTATATATAACTTTAAGTTCTTTTTATTTTAACTAAAAGTGAAGTTACAACATACAAATGAAATGATATTTATGATTGTAAAATTTATGATTAAATATATCTCTTAGAATCCTTTTTGTCCCAATTTGAAAATAATTCGATATTATAGAACACATTTTTTTAAATTTTAAGATGAAAATAACAAGGAAAAATCAAACAAATATCTTTATGAAAGAAGTATATTGGCATGAAATTAAATATGATTTGTATTCCAATGTAAAAACTACAGAGAATGGAAACAATTCTTTCAACACATAAACTATTATGTAGTAGTCAATTAAAATTAAAAAGCTTACTCTATATTAGTTAGGATACACAACTAAGAAAATGATCTAAATAGTCTAATAATTATGCATCACATTTTTTGAATATGAAACATGCATCACATTCTATGCTTTGCATACTATAAAATTAAAAAATAATGAATTTTGAAGTTTTGAAGTTAAAGATTGAATTGAGATACGAGTTTTATATTTTTTAAAAGTTGTAATAAAAATTCATAATTAATTATTTACTTGGAAAAAATTATAAAAAATATGCATCACATCAAGACATGAGTCCTATATTTATATCCAAAATCTTATAAAAAAGTATTATCATTTTATTGTGGTTAGGGTGGTAAGACAAACACCTACTTCTTAATTTTTCCTTAAAATTTAAGTACTACTGCATTGAAATTTCAAATTTTCACCAAATAGATTTTATTTTTTAAATAAACCTAGTAGTTTATAAACTACATTCAGTTTTCTACAGATTCTATTATTACATATTTTTGAAATAATATAGATAACTTATTCAACTTTTTATGTCAAGTTGCCTGACTTTGACTTTTATGAATTTTTCACCACTTAAGGACCTATTTTTCAATGATTGTAGCACCCCTCTAGTTTTGGCTCTTTTGATCGGACAGTGTTCTTCTTTGTTATTCTTTGTTTCTGTTAATACTTTGACTATGGTACTTGGTTACTAATTCATCACAATCTGTAAAGCGATGTGGATGTTATATTTTGATGTGATGGTAGTTTACTCTGATGTTATCATTATGGCATGCTTTGAATTAGCTTAGCAAATATTTGAATTAATGATGCTTTATGATTTTGAGTATATTCTTGATGTTAGATTCGTCAGTTAGTAATACTGTATTGGAAAAAGGGACGGGATTGTACCACTCGCTTGTGAGTGCCCTATGATTCTGTGATTTCCTTTTCACAGTGTGTTTTATTATATTATATATATACATGTTCGATAGACTCTTTGTTCGCAGGTTGACAGGTATAGGACATTGACTCCACCTAGTTTTACAGGTTTGAGCATGTCCATTGGCCAATGGTATTCGATTGGGAGAGAGTAGCTAGGTTTTCCGTGTCAAGTCATCACCCTAGTCATAGTGTGTCATCGAGTTGTAGACGGGTTTAGTTGTTTTAATGTTGTTCATCCCTCCTTGATTTTATTTAATTGCAAGTTGGAAAAGGTAAAAATGGCTTTATGTATTTAAGTTGTTTATTAAATAAATCTAGATATAATGCTAGAAATGTTATTTAATTTAATTAATAAAATAATATAATCTTGGAATAGATTTATTTTATTGATTAGTTAAATTAATTGTGTTGAATTGAATTAAGTTATCCATTTTGGAATTAAAAGTGTTAAATTCTTTTGGAAAGAAAATTTTAAAAGGTTTAAATGCATTTCGAAAATAAATTATTAAAAGCTTTAAATTCCTTTTGAAATATAATTTTTTAAAAAAAGTAATAAAGTCTTGTTGAAAAGAAATTTGGTTTTAAATTTTTTTAAAAACAAAATATCTCAAAAATAGATAGAGAGAAATAACTATGGTAGTTGTGGGATATTTTGGAGGATATTGACTAAATTTGGGGAAGAATTGAAGGGAGATTTTTCATTCTTGAAGAAAAATTGTTGTGAAGAAGGAAGGAAGGTTTCTCTTGTTTTGGATACATTTTGGAATTGTAGTGAAGACTTGGAAAGATTCTGGAAAAATTGGAAATTGCAGCTCAACACCAGATTTCTCTTCTTCAAGCTTCAAACAGGTTCTTTCTTGTTTTTTATTATTGTTTTGAAAATTTGGATTTTCAAATTGAACACTTGGTTGCAAACAAATTTGAAAACCCTGTTGAAATCATTTAAGAAATTTAGGCTCTTGTGGAAAAACAAACTCTTGCAACAAAAATTCTCAAGTTTTAACAATAGAAAATTGAAAAGGAAACAAAACAAATTAGAAGGACCTCTCTGTTGGATTTGGGAATTTTCAGAAATTTATGTCATGAATTATGTTTAAAAAGATTCTTCTTTTATAAATTTTCTATAGAAAATTTTCCCAAATAGACTATAAAATGGAAATAAAAAATTATATATATATGTTATATATCTACCAGAATCTTTATGCAGGAAAATTTTCTTTTAAAAATTAAATTACCTAGAAAATTTTCTGTCAAAATTTTTGATGTTCTAGGCAAGGGAGGGGAATTTACTATTTTTATATAAAAAAAATTGAATTAAAAATTAATTTTTATGATGTTTCGGTGGGGGGGGAGGGGGGGCGTAGCTGTGGCTGCACATAGCCGCCTCCAGTGGAGGGCATTGTTGTGGCAGCGCCGCCTCCACTAGGGGAAGCTGGGTGCAGCCATAGGCTGCCTCCTCCTCCTTTGGGGATGGGTGTTGACTTTACTTTTTTATAATTTTTTTTAATTATTATTATAGATTTTATATGTATATTATATATTATATATAATACATATTATATATATATATATTATTTATAATATATATGTATTATATATTATATAAATATATATATATATATAAATATATATATATATATATATAAATATATATATATATATATATTGTATATTTTCTTTGTGTATTTAATTAGCAAAAATAGGATTTGATTTAAATGATTGAGAATTCAAATTGATTTTAGAAATATATATTTAAATATATATATATATACATTAGTATACAATTATATATGTATGTTTATCATATATTTATATTTAAATATATTGAACATAAGATGGTTATTTTATTATAATACACGCAAAAAAAATGATTTTATTTAAAATTTGATTTTGATTATTATGTATAATTAATGAAAATGGAATTAAATTATTAGTTTTAAATTCCTCAATGCTGCAAATGTAAATTTTATTTACGTCTGAGTATTTGCAAGTAATGTTAATTGAGTTAATTGGATTTAGGAAATCCTAAGTAGATTAATAAATTGTCAAAATTGTCCTTTCATTATGTGATTTCTCTCTTTCTTGATGTTGGGAAAATGAAGTTATTTGTTTAAGTCTTCTAGATGGGGTTTTTATTTAATTATGTGCATTGCCGTAATGTATTAGTCAACCTTGGAATTGCCTTGGGTAGTGCATTTAAATGCATCTAGTTAGATATCTAGTTATCACAAATGGGATGTTTTGGCTTTATGTTGTGGATAGGGATTTAATATCCTTAAGTCACACTAGTGTACCCTTAGGTTGTGGAGTTATTCCACATGTTGTCTTAGAGGAGTGGCTTGAAATGAGGGCTAGCACACAAAGTGGTGCTAGGGTAACTCATTGTAAGTTAGTTAATCCAGTGATAACATAAATAAACTGATTAGAGGAATAGGTAGTATCAAACACTTAATAAAATTAATTTTGCCTCGCTCATGGACGCTAGAGCTTGTATAGACTTGGGATGGGATGAGAAGGCCTAGAATGGCAAGATCTCTAACACCCCGCCACACAACCTTAGGCGAGGTTGCAATTAACTACTCAAACACAATAATTTTTGTTGTTGTTTAAGTACAACTAACATGCAAATTCACTACCCATTGCCAACAACCCCTAAGGTTACGAGACTGAGTTTACTTAAACCCAACAAGAAACATAAATTGAAACCATAACATTTAATTACTTAACAAATTAAATACACCTACATTCCATACATGCTAAAATTTACATCAAAGGCATAAAAGATACATGTTTCCAATAATATAATTTACAATATGATTACAACTCTCATTCCCCGAATGAGGTAAATCCAATAAACATGGTTACAAATTACATCTTCCACCTCAATATAAATGAGGGGTAATAAAATTACAATAGAAACTAAAATGAACAAAGCATGAGAACAAGATCTAGATCCCATGATCTCTCCAACTGGAAATCTCATCCACATGAACAAGAAGATGACCCAACTGATTAAGGTGCACGTTCCACCCAACCATGTGATACCTGAAGGCTCACCCCCTGTGCCAAGAGATAGTAACTAGGATTCCTAAACAAGACCATCTACCTCTAGATATAGGCTACTCAAAACTAAACTAAATTAAATAAAAGTACAACATCACATAACACAATGGTTACAATGCTACCAGAGTTAAATAATCAATTGCATCATTGTTACAAAGATACTGCTAACTTAAGAGAAGTGTCATCACAATGTCACATGGGATATCCTGGTAAGTCTTCTGAGGTCTTGACCCCCATCTTCAGATATCTTAGAAACCTCTAACAACTCCCAGCCCCTCATGCAAACCAATGTGGAATCAATTATCTCTCGTAGAGATGAGATAATGATCTTGCCATTCCAGGCTTTCTCGTCTCACCCCAAGTCTATACAAGCCCTTGTGTCCATGAGCAAGGAAAAAATTAATCTTGTTAAGTGTTTGATGCAACCTAAACCTCTAATAATTTTATTTACATTACCATTGAATTAACTAACTTACAAAGAGTTACCCTGACACCACTTTGTGTGTCGGCCCTCATTGCAAGCCACTTCTCTAAGACAACACATGGAATAACTCCACAACCCAAGGGTAGGCAAGTGTGACCTAAGGAGAATGACTTTCTAATCGTGACATAAAGTCAACACATCCTATTCGTGTTAACCAGGTATAACACATGATCCAATAAGATGCACTACCCAAAGCAAAACAAAGGTTGACTACAAATCACAAAAACCCCCAAAATCAAAAGAAAATCCAATCTGGAAGACTTACATAACATTTAACTCTATTTTCCCATCAACACGAAAGAGGAAGATTACATAATGAAAGGGAAATTGATGATTTAATCACCTACTTAAGGATTTCCTAAGTCCAAGTCAAGCAATTACACATTGCATGTAATCAAATACAAATAATTAAAATTGTTTGCAACTTCTCAAAAGTAATTAAAATTAAATTGACAACGTTAAGGAACTTAAGCTAAGAATTTAATTCCATTTTCTCCAATTCCACATAATAATAAAAATAAACTCTTTAAATAAAATCATTTGTTATAAAAACAACTTTTTAAATAAAATCATTTGTTATAAAAAAAAAAATTCTTCTCTTAAAGTAACAATAATCATCTTAAATAATTTATATTGAAATATAAATACATACATTAAATAGACATATAAAAGTATATACTTAATGTATATACCAATATATATATACATATTTAAATATATATAATTATCATTTAAATATATATATCTTTCAGATCAACCCTATAAATTCCAAATCCCATTATTTAAAAATACATAATATATACATTATAGATATATATATATATATATATATATATATAACAAAATATATATATGCATATATATATAAAAATTCTTATTGTTTAACATCCAAAATTGGGAAAATTTTTCCTACAAGACAAAATATACAGCCAAAGAATTTTCAAGCATAAATTCTTAATTTCTAATTCATAATGGAGATTTCTTTTGTGCATCTTTCAATTTTCTATTGTTTGAATCTTTCTTTGTTTTCTTTCCCATGATTTCAATAGAGGTTTTTCAAGTTTTGAAACAATATTTGAACGGGGTTTTCCTTGCAAATCAAACAGAGTTTAAATCTTTTCAACAACATAATAAAAATTTTCAAAACATTTCAAAATGAAAACTAAATCCATAGAAAGAAAACTTGGTTTTCTCAAAATCTTGAAAGGTTGCCAATGGTGCTCTAAATTCTTATTCTGTTTCCAACTCCTTGAAGAAGTCCAACTTGCTTCTCCAAAATCCAAATCCAATCCAGCATGAACAAAACCCTCTTTCCCTTTTTTTTCACAACAATTTCTCTCCATAGTTCAAAATTAAATTTTTAAATAAAAAAAAAACAAATTGGAATGGCTCTCATAATCCTCCCCCAAATTTAGTCAACTTTCCTAAAATATCCCATCCACCATAGTTATTGCAAATTTGGAGATATTTTAATTTTTTTTAAATTTAAAACCCAAAATTTCTTTCAACATGACTTTATTTCATTATTTCATTTTTCTAAATTTCTATTTGAAAAGAATTTAAATGCTTTTAAACATTTTAATTTCCAAAAGAATTTCATACATTTAACAATTTATTTTCACAAAAAGAATTTAAAACTTTTAAATTCTTTTTTTCAAAAAGAATCTAACACTTTTAAATTTATTTTTTCAAAAAGAATCTAACACTTTTAATTCCAAGATGGATAACTTAATTCAATTCCTCAAAATTAATTTAATTAATGAATAAAATAAATATAATCCAAGATTATATTATTTTATTAATTAAATTAAATTAATTAATAAAATAAATAACATTTCTAACATTTAAATCTAAATATATTTAATCATCAATTGAACTACACAAGCCATTTATTTACCTTTATAATTTGAAAATAAATAAAAACCAAGGTGAAATGGACAACATTAAAACAACTAAACCCGACTACAACCCAATGACACAGTATGACCAAGGTGATGACTTGGCATAGAAAATCTAGCTACTATCTCCCAATCGATTACTATTGGTCAATGGACATGTTTAAACTTGTAAAATCAGGTGGAGTTGATGTCATGTACCTGTTAACCTATGAACAAAGAGTATATCAAACATGCATATATATGATATAATAAAACACACTATGAAGAGGAAATCTCAGAATTGTAGGGCACTCGCAAGTGAGTGATACAATCCCATCCCCTTCACCAATACAAACTTTCTAACTGACGAGTCTAACATCAACAATATAACCAAAAGCATAAGCATCATTAATTAAATATCTGCTAAGCTAATTCAAAACATGCCATAATGATAACATCAGAGTAAAATTCCATCACATTAAAATATGCATACGCATCACTTAATAGTTTGTGATCAAATAGTAACCAAGTACCAAAGTCCAAGTAATAACAGAACAAAGTATAACAAAGAAAAATACTACCTGATCAAAAGAACCAAAATGGAGGGGTGCTACATCCTCCCTCCCTAGGGTCAGACTTACTCTTGGAAAGCTACAAAAAAATAGGGATAGAGGTCCCTCATTCTAGCTACATCTTCCCAAGTGGATGACGTGTCATCCCTGGGATCCCACTGGACCCTAACTTGATCAATATCTCGCCCTCAAAGAGTGAGCATTCTACGCTCAATTATGATCATGGGCTCCAAAGCTAGCTGCTCGTCCTCTACCTATAATGCATTCCAGTCAAGTACATGAGAAATGTCTGGATGGTACGGCCAAAGAACTGCAACATGAAAAAAATTGTGAATATAAGAGAGACTAGATAGTAAAGCAAGACGGTAAGCAACTGGACCAATCTTCTCAAGAATCTTGAAGGGTCTGAGAAAGCGAGGTGCCAACATAGAGCCCTTCCCATAATAGTTGGGACTCTTTCACATCCACACCCTCAAGAAGACTCTATTGCCCACAGAAAACTGACGATCCACTCTATGCGCATCTACATACTTCTTCTTCCTATCCTACGCTGACACCAAGTGCTCTCTGATCTTATCCACCTATTGCTCCATATCCTGCAACATCTCAAGACCCAAAGTCACTCTGTCCTCAAGTCAATCCCAACTTAAGGGAGTGTGACATGGCCACCCATACAATGCTTGGAATGAAGGCATGCTGATAGAACTCTGAAAACCATTATTATACGTGAACTTTATAAAATAGAGATAATCTTCCCATCGTGTCTGCTGGTCCATTACATACATATGTAACATGTCCTTGAGGATTTGATTGACCTTCTCAGTCTGTCCATCTCTCTTTGGGTGATAAGCTGAACTAAAGTTCAACTGAGTCCCCATCACATGCTGTAATGAAGTCCAAAGAGCTGAGGTAAACACTGGATCCATGTCAAAAGCAATCGGATGCATAATACCATGTAACCTCACTATGTCCTCCATGAACACTCTGGCTACAGACAATGTAGTATAAGAAGAGCGAATAGGTGAGAAGTGTTCCACCTTCGTCAGCCTATCAACTGTCACCATAATCACATCATGTTGTCTTGAAGATTTGGGTAAACCAACAATGAAATCCAATGAGATAATATCCCACTTCCACTCTAGTACTAAATGCAGTTGCAAAAGCCCTGCTAGATGCTAGTGTTCATCCTTCACTCATTGACACTCAAGACATCGTGACACATAATCCACAATATCACGCTTCATTCCTAGCCAAAAGTATAACTGACACAAATCTGTATACATATTCTTCACCCTTGGATGGGCTGAATAAGGTGCACGATGTGCTTTAGTCATGACCAAGGTGCGAAGATCACTTGAGGAAGGAACATATATGCGTCCCATGTGCCTCAATATATCATCTGAATCTAGAGAATAACCTAAGTACCTACCCTCAAGGGGTCTTCCTGCCTCAATCTTTGTCCTAACCTCCTAATACAAACTATCCACTAGAAGGGTAGAAAGAATCTGACTCTGAAAATCTACAAGAGTCAACTCAGATATCTCATGTCTCCTCCTACTGAGTGCATCCACTACTTCATTTTCCTTCCCCTAGATATACTTCACTTCAAAGTCATATTCGCAGAGAAACTCCATCCAATGCCTTTGCCTAGCATTAAGGTTGGGTTGCATGAAAATATACTGAAGGCTTCTATGATCACTATGCAACTTAAACCTATGGCCAAGAAGGAAATGACTCCATCTCGTTAATGCATGAACAATTGCCGCTAACTCAAGATCATGCATGGGATAGTTTAGCTCATGATCCTTGAGCTTCTGTGACTCGTATGCAATGACACGACCCTTCTGCATTAACACTACACCTAATCCCTCCAAGGATGCATCTATACAAACTATAAAGTCCCCAGTTGGATCCAGTATCACAAGTATTGGTGCACTAGTTAGCTTCCCCTTAAGATTCTGAAACACTACCTCACACTTCTCTAACCACTCAAACCTCTTCCCTTTCCACTGAATGGAGGTGATAAGATAGCCTATCCTAGAAAATCCTTGCACAAAATTCTTGTAATAACCCACTAGCCCCATAAAGCTATGTATCTCTGCCACATTCGTGGGTGCAGGCCAATCTGAGATCACTTGGATCTTTGTAGGATCCACTGAAATACCTTCCCCTGAAATCACATGACCAAGGTACTGGACCTCAGTCTTGAAGAATTCACACTTCGACAGGTTAGCATAAAGTTGATTATCCCGTAAGCACTGTAATACCTGCTATAAATGTTCCTCATGCTCTTCTACTATCCTAGAGTATATCAAAATGTCATCAAGTTCCATAAGGACAAATCTTTCTAGGTATGTACGAAATACCCTGTTCATCAGACTCATGAACACAGAGGGGGCATTTGTCAACCCAAATGGTACTACTGTGAACTCATAATGACCATACCATGTTTGAAACACTGTCTTATCAATGTTTGATTCGAAGATACAAAGCTGATGATATCCCGAATTAAGATCAATCTTTGAAAAGATTGTGACACCCTTGATCTAGTCGAATAGATCATCAATCCTAGGAAGCAGATATTGATTCCTAATGGTCACTTTGTTCAACTATCTGTAATCAATACATAACCGAAGTGAACTATCCTTCTTCTTCATGAAGATAACTAGTGCTCCCCATGGAGAAACACTAGGGTGAATAAACCCCTTCTCTAACAATTCTCAAGCTGCAAGCCAAGGTCTTTCAACTCCCGAGTGGTCATATAATAAGGAGCTCATGAAATAGTTTCTGATTCAAATACAAGGTCTATCTTGAAGTCTATATTCCTCTGAGGTGGCATCCTTGGAATCTCATCTAGAAAGACATTGAAATACTCCTGAAGAATGGGGTGACTATCAAGAGATAATTTCTCTTCTCCACCTCCTAAATCCAAATCATCCACTGTAACAACAAATAACTGGAAACCCTAATGCACACACCTCCTCAACTGCATAGTTGAGATGACCCTCAAGGAAATTGGCCTCTGAACTCTCACTATCTCTACCACTCTGCCAAGGGCCTCAATGCATCAAATCAACTTACGTTGACAATCTATGACTGCACTATGCGCCTCTAACCAATCCATCCCTATGACAATGTCATAAGAACCCAAAAGAATAACTCAAAGATCCAATGTAGTATGAAGAGGTCCAACCTCCAATCTACAATCTGGTACAAGGGAATGGGATGCAACTCTTACACTCGAGGCTAACTCAACCTACCACCTATCAACTTGCCTTACAGCACCCAGTCTACATCGCATCATGACAGAAGAAGAAATGAAGGAGTCTGACGCTCCTAAATCAAACAAAATGGTAACTGGATTACCTGACAACATAACATATGAATCTACAATGGTACTTTGATGCTCTACCTAGCAGTTGTCAACTTTTGTAAACACAATGCCCTCGACCAACATCTCCAACTATTGGCTCAGATACCATTGGTCTTTGAGATAACCCAGATGTGCCCCTATTGGGACACATTCTAGCTATATGACCCTATTGGCCATATGTGAAACACTCAGTACCTCTTCCATAGCCCCTACCTCTAGGTGGTGTGCTAGACTGCTGCGCACTACCCCTGAAGGTGGACTGAGAACTCTGGGTTGGTTGATCAAAGCTAAAGTGTTTAATATGCCTCTAGTTCATGTCCCCCTACCTCTATTGGAAACATTTATGTTTCCCCTGAGATACTTGCTACTGCTACTGCTGCCCACTCTGCGATGGTCCCTGCTAAGCTTTGGAAGGTGCACCTCCCTGAGACTGACCTCCTCTAGCACTAGACCCCATTGCCGAACTTCTAGCTACCTATACACCCATATGGCCTCCCAGTGCCAAAGCCAGATTCTCCTCCACTAAATGTTCCTTCTCCATCGCTACCTCCATGGTCTTGGGTTCAAAAACCCTCACACCTCTGTTAATACAGGCATTTAAGCCCCTGACAAAATGGTGGACTAACATACCCTCATCATCTCCTACCCTTGCATACTATTTGAGCTCATAAAAGCATCACTCATACTGCTCAACTGATAGGGCCAACTAATGTAAGGCATGAAACTCATTTCCTCGACATTGATGCCAGTGCTCAGATAGGAAACAAGCTGTGAACCACTCTAAGAAGATCTCACAAGATATAGAGTTGATGTCTATGTGAAACTTCTGCTCCTCTAACATCCACCAAGTGGATGCAAATCCTCGTATGTGCATTATAGCGCATCGCGCTTTGGTATTGCTACCATACAGATGCATCACAAAACACCCATGCACGTCTATGAGCCATGTCTTAGCCTCCAACCCAGTGCCTGCTCCATCATACAATGGTGGACATGCCTTGAGAAAATATCTCATGTGCATCTCTGTTTGAGGTGGAACTTCCCTCTTAGTAGGGTTACCCTAAACCATGGCCTGTCTCTCACCAAGGAGCGCTAATGCCTCCTCAAGAGCTCTACGTGCAACCTCAATCCCTAGTGGATTCTGCTGATGATCTATATCCCCTGAAACATTCTGAGATGCCTGGTGCTCTTCCTGATCTGGTATAATAGGAACATAAAGAGGAGAGTCATGTTGACTCTCATCGTGACTGCCTACATGGCCACATCCATGCCCTCTACCTCTTCCGCATCTGGGAGGAATAATCTTGTATAGACACATCAAGGTTTTAGGCAAGGTACACAACTTAAAATGTACACAACTAAAACCTTAATGGGTTCATCATAATCTCAGAGTACCCAGTGTATAAACCTGGCTCTAATACCATGTGTCATGCTGTGACACACAACCTTAGGGGAGGTTGCAATTAACTACTCAAATGTAATAATTTTTTTTTGGTTTAAGTATAATTAACATCCAAATTCACTACCCATTTCCAACAACACCTAAGGTTACGAGCCCAAGTTTACATAAACCCAACAAGAAACATGAATTGAATCCATAACACTTAATTACTTAACAAATTAAATACACATACATTCCATACATGATAAAATTTGCATCAAAGGCATAAGAGATACAAAATGTTTCCAATAATATAATTTACAATATGATTACAACTCTCATTCCCTGAATGAGGTGTTAGCTCTCAAAAATGTAGGCTGAATTCCTCAAGAGGCTACCAATCTCTTGATACGCTTTAGGGTAACAGACAAGGTCAAGAGAACTCAACCTTCTACTCCTTAGGTGTTGCTAACTTGGGTGGGTGTACCTCTTGAATTGAGCAGACTTATCTCATTATTATCCTTCTGAAATGCTTTGTCCACAATGGCAAATGGAAGTGAACAAATGAAATCAAACTTGATAGCAATCTTCTGATCTAAATCCTAAAATGCTTAATTAATAGATATAAAGAAACTGAATGAATTCAAATGATGAAATTATAGAGACTAGTACCTTGTTGGGTATGTGGAGTCAAATGAAACAGAAGTGGGCAACTTATTCTAGCAGAAAATCAAATTGTAGGCATATGATCTATTCATAACTTGTATAAACAATGCAAGATTATGACTACTAAGCTCTACTTTAATAATCCAGATGAATCTTCCTGATTACTATGATCAACAAAAAGGATTTAATCTCTACTTGAGAGAACCAATAGATTAATCACACAGATACAACAAATGTGCATTGACAAACTGAACATAAACTTGTTATGTCAATTTAAACAACTAGAAAGAATCAAATTGGAGACAACTTAGCAATACTTTTCAATAAACTCAACATACAATTGATACCAAAATAAACTACCACACCAGTTGAATTTCATTGGAATTTCCATTTGAAAACATGCACCATAGTCTCTAACATGAGAAAATTATTCTACTATATCCATCTCTACCTATTGTTTCTAATCTAAAATCAGATGATCACTTAATTACAATCGGGGTGCATATTTATACACCAACATTAAGAAAATAAAATATTTGAAACTCAATGTCGGCCACCATAGAATTTGAGCAAATCCATGTTGGCCTGTAACAGTTATTAAGCATTCACATGTCAGCCAACAACATTTGAAAATTGTTAATCGCCAGTGAACCAATCACCAGGACAATCCAGCAGTATGCCGAAGGCAATTCAATTGTTTATCATTGTCTTCCCATGTTCCTTTGTTCTCTGTGTTATTCGCTTTCACTGTGACCAATTGTTCACTACGCTAAAGTCAAGAAGTATCGCTATAGCTTGATCATATCAGGGAGATGTCATGCAAATCGTTCCATGTTTCACCGAGAATCTTCATTCGCCTTGAGTCGCTGTAACGTATCGGCATTGGGGAGACCATTTATAGAATACACTCTGTCTTACTGAAGCTACCTTTATCCACCCTGAGTCACTGTGACTTATGTTTCATCTTGCTGACGAGCCTATCTGCCTTATGTACATCACTATAACATCCAACCCTCGGTGAGATGTCTTGTAGATTATTTCATTACACTGAAACAACTGAGCACACCAAGATCGCCAAGAGAAATAAAAAATTCTCGCCGAAAGCCATTCGTTATCTCTGTCGGGAAGACCTGACGAGCTCGCCAAGACCACACACCAAAACATAAGTCTCACCAAAGCACCCCGAGCTCACACCTGTTTGCCAAGACAAAGCCAACCCCACGCTGAAAGCAAAACATAAGACACTATCGGCAAGACCCAACATGTTCACTATGATATATATCGATATTGTAACTCTTGCTGAAAAGCTCATCCATCATATCAATCGGCAAGACAAGGGAGGTCACCATGACATACATCAAAGAAGAATCTCTCACTAATAAGCCTATTCCCTTTTTGCTGGTTGATGAGACATTAAGGTCTTTCCAAGACCCAATGCTAAAAACAAAGACTCTGGCCGAAGCGAACACCCATGCAAAGTCGGTAAGACATACTGAATTCGCTAAGACCTCAACGTGACAGCCAAAATCCTGCCGATACATATATCCAAACACGGGTCGGTGAGACAAGAAATCCTCAGTGAGACTACACACTGAATACAACACTTATGCTGATATTCCCATTCTTTTATCAATAGGTAAGACAAGAAGTACTCACTGAGACATTATCCTGAAGATAACATTCTCACCGAAATAATTTTCCTCCATTGCCGAAACAATGGCAAAGTCCTGTTGAATGCTGCCTGCATGCAAACTTCAATCGGTGTGACATCAAATGAGTCTTTCCGAAAGGAAACATAGACTCATGCAAGTGGAAAATGCAAAATTGATCGGGGAAACAAAAATGAAC
This sequence comes from Sequoia sempervirens, assembly GCA_007258455.2. Lineage (NCBI taxonomy): Eukaryota > Viridiplantae > Streptophyta > Pinopsida > Cupressales > Cupressaceae > Sequoia > Sequoia sempervirens. The sequence continues at coordinate 73,185,907 of VDFB02049217.1, forward strand.
CCATGCTGATAAGGACTACAAAATGAAAAAGGCATGACTTGATGGAACATACAAAGCAAAATGGGCAAAAATGGAGAAAATATGCATGAAATGAGGGAAATGTGTTCAAGGTAGGACCTATTTGGAAAAATATGAATGTGAACAATATGTGAATTTATTCAAAAATTTATAGTCCCAACAGTGGCTCCGTTTGGGGATGAATGATAGTCAGATCATTACAAGGATCCATAATCTTTGGGTGAGCAGACCAGACGCAAAATGAGCAAAATGAAAATGGGCAGGAAGCATGACATAATGAATGCAAAATGAATGCAAAATGGAAATGAATGCAAAGCCCTAAACTACTGTGCATGGAAAGAATTTTAAAGAGGACAAGCAAGAGTTGTCCATGCACTGGGAACCCTAAATCCTCTGTGTTTCAACTTCACTTGTCTTGAGCTGTTACGATCTGAAACTCAAACCAAGCTTTCCCCTGTCAACTACCTGATTTTCTATTGAGTTCATTAGATTCCTCTTGAGGATGCTCATGCAATCTTTCCTATCACTATTATTGCAAGTTCCTAGAGAATCATCATGCTTAGTTTGGCCCAAAATCCCTATACCATCCCACAGTTTAAATTCTTTATCATCAGACAATCCCCTGTTATCTTCAATATAAAAAATGCATGCATATTCAATACAATATTTCTCATTATCTTTCTCATTGTCATGTATTATAAAGCATTCTCCTAGCTGTATTAAAAATTCAAAACCAAAGTGCTTCTCTTGAAAAACAAAAAACTTTGTCAAACCAACATTATCCAAAACAAGCAAATCTAAAACCTTTTGCACCTCTTCAGTATCTCTATTCAGAGACAACACTGGATCATGACTCATATCCTCCATATCATGCATATATGAACCAATAAAATATGGACTTCTATCATCCTTGGTACGCAGACAAATGTCTTCTCCACGATTTAAAAATTTCAAAATCACATACCTCATTTTGAATGGACACAGAATTTTGATCAACACGAAAGGTTTCACCATCATTCCAAGAAATGCACAGGGAGTCATAAGAATCTTTACACAAAGATCCTTCACTATCAAAACAAAAGTAAGTTGGACATAAAACTTGAAGATCATCTTCATGTGCAAATCCCTGGCATTCAGGAGTTAACAAATCTGCAATCTATTCACTAACAAGTGAACAAGTCTCAACATTTTCATCACTACAATTAAAATCCTCACTTTTGTCATCATCAAAAAGAAATACAATACCATTAGAGAATGGGAAATTAGAAACATCATTAGCATTGTCATTTATGCCATAAATATTTTGTTTATATGGAATTATTTCCTTTTTTTCATAGAATGGATTTGAAAATATCTGAAACTCATTCTTGGACATACCTTGGCAAAAAATCATCTGATCTTCATTTAACTCTTCATCATACAATGAGTTTGAAAAAGTTTGGAAATCATTTTCAAATGTACAAACCTCATCATGATCAAATGTATCTTCATAACTTTCAACTACAGCCAAAGGTATTGTATACTTACTATTTGATGAATCAACATCTCCCATTGCCACTTCATCCAGATCTTTATAAGAGGTAGAATAATCCTTTGACTATAGATCAAACTCCTCAGGTTCATCATCAAAATTTGAATATTCATTGGATTCCTCACAACATGCACTGCTTTCCCTGTCACAATCTGTTATGCAAGAGAAATCTCTTGTACCTTCACCTTTCTCATGCAGGCAATCATATGAGTCATTCTGACTTGCACATGTCTTATCTTCTATTGGATGAATCATTTGATCAACTTCTCTATACTCATTAGAAATAAAACAATTGGATTCAACATTGATAGTGTTCTCATACCTTATTCTCTGGGACAATGCTTGAATGAAGTTAAAAGAGGAGCCTTCTACCTCAATCCTTTTCTTCTACTCCAATGTCTCTCCTTTGTTTTCTTCCTTCTGATCAGCAACAGTTAGTCTTTCTATCTCTTCTTCAGTAAGTCTCTTCATACTATATTGAGCAGGCACCTCAACAGAATGTGGCTCTATATAATCTTCTTCAGAGTCAGAAAGGACCTGTGGTTTAGGCATATGAACATTGTATTTTTGATTTGAAACATCATGTTGATAACCTTCATCCTCTGAAGATGAATACCTCTCCACAACATGGTGAAAAGTATTTGAAGTCAAATATACTATGTGATCTTCTATATTGTTTCCCATCAACATTCCCTCTTCTTGCATTCTTTGTGCTACAACACAATAATTTGGGGAATGTGGCATATCACAAACCTCACAAAAATAATTGTTACTTACCATGTAGGTTCCCTTTATCAATGGATCAAGAGCCTCCTTGTTTCCAGGCCTAGCTGTTATAGGTTTCTCATCCTTCCAGTCTATATTATAAGGTAAGTCATGCAACCTCGACCTTTCATTTATGTAAGTATTCTCCTGTTGGTACTGATAAATGCTACTTTGTTGACGAACCTTAGGATTGTCTCTTTTATCCATTATCCCTGCAACCCTCCTATTGTTTTCAAGTGTCTGTGCCATCTTCTGAGCTTCAACTAAGTCTCTTGGGAATTTATTTCTTAATTCATACCCTGCCTTAGGATCAAATGCATTCAAATAAATACTCAGTGCTACAGAATCTAGCAACTTTGATCTAGGAGGTATTTTATTTTGTAACTTATTAAATCTTTGATTAAAATCATAGACTGTATCACTTTGATCTTTCTGAATATGTATTAATTCACGAAGAGTAGCATTTGGTGCACTTAGATTCCCAAATTGCAAGAGGAATTGATCATAAAATCCTTGGAGAGAATCAATAGAGACTGATGATAGGCTGTTGAACCAATCCCTGGCATCTTCAACAAGTGATATCATGAATAGCCTCATGTGTAAATATTCATATGGCACACCCAAATCCTAGATGAAAGTATTGAAACTTCTTAGATGCTCTTCAGCAGTGATTGCATCATTCCCTGTAAACTTTGGAACAAGACCTCTCCAACTACCATCCATTGGATAAGGGGATAATTGAATCCTTGACAAATCAAACTGTCTGATCATTGTTGTGTATTGATGAGGGGGGACGTTAGGTGGGTACTGATGCTGGTACATCAGACCATAGTGCTATGTATGATGATATGACACCTATTGTTGACCATGAGGAGCTCCAGTATGACCTCCCCTAAACTGAGATCCTCCTCCATTCATGTTTGAACAACTAAAAAAATTCTTTTAGAGTTGCCACCTACTTTTCCAAAAGTAGGAAAATTATTATTTCTGATCCTTTTCCCAGCGGAATCACTCTTTCTGAGATTTCTTAAATTAAGACAATTCCTCCAATGACTCTATAATGTGGTCTTCAACCGAATCTTCTGATATAGTCCCCAGTAGAGTCACCAATTTGTTAGCTCTCAAAAACGCAGGATGAATGCCTCAAGAGGCTAGCAATCTCTTGATATGCTTTAGGATAACATACAAGGTGAAGATAACTCAACCTTCTACTCTTTAGGTGCTGCTAACCTGGGCAGGTGTACCTCTTGAATTGAGCAGACTTATCTTATGATTATCCTTTTGAAATGCTTTTTACACAATGGAAAATGGAAGAGAACAAATGAAATCAAACTTGATAGCAATCTTATGATCTAAATCCTAAAATGCTTAATTAACAGATATAAAGAAACTAAATGAATTCAAATAATGAAATTGTAGAGACCAGTTCCTTGTTGGGTATGCGGAGCCAAATGAAATAGAAGTGGGAAACTTATTCTGGCAGAAAATTAAATTGTAGGCATATGATCTATTCATAACTTGTATAAACAATGCAGGATTATGACTACTAAGCTCTACTTTAATAATCCAGATGAATCTTCCTGATTACTATGATCAACAAAAAGGATTTAATCTCTGCTTGAGAGAACCAATAGATTAATCACACAAATACAACAAATGTGCATTGACAAACTGAACATAAACTTGTTAAGTCAATTTAAACAACTAGAAAGAATCAAATTGGAGACAGCTTAGCAATACTTTTCAATAAACTCAACATACAATTGATACCAAAATAAACTGCCACACTAGCTGAATTTCATTAGAATCGCCATTTGAAAACATTCACCATAGTCTCTAACATGAGAAAATTATTCTACTATATCCATATCTACCTACTGTTTCTAATCTAAAATCTGATGATCACTCAATTACAATTGGGGTGCATATTTATACACCAACATTAAGAAAATAAAATATTTGAAACTTAGTGTCGGCCACCATAGAATTCAGGAAAATCCATGTTGTCCTACAACAGTTATTAAGCATTCACATGTCGGCCAACAACATTTCAAAATTTTTAATGGCCAGTGAACCAGTCACAGGACAATCTAGAAGTATGCCAAAGGAAATTTAATCGTTTATCTTTGTCTTCCCATGTTCCTTTGTTCTCTATGCTATTCACTTTTTCCTTGACCAACTGTTCACTATGCCAAAGTCAAGAAGTATCACTGTAGCTTTATGATATTGGGGAGATGTCATACAGATCGTTCCATGTTTCACAGAGAATCTTCATTTGCCTTGAGTTGCTATAACGTACCAGTATTTGGGAGACCACATATAGAATACACTATGTCTTACCGAAGCTACCTTTATCCACCCTGAGTCACTATGACTTATGTTTCATCTCGCCGACAAGCCTATCTGCCTTATGTATGTCGCTATAATATCCAACCCTCGGCGAGGCATCTTGTAGATTATTTTGTTACACGAAAAATAACTGAGCACACCAAGATCACCAAGAGAAATAAAAAATTCTCGCCGAAATCCATTTGTTATATATGTCAGCAAGAACTGACGGGCTTGCCAAGTCCACACACTGAAACATAAGTCTCACCGAAGCACCCCAAGCTCACACCTGTTCGCCTAGAAAAAGCCAACCCCACACTGAAAGCAAAACATAAGACATTTTCAGCAAGGCCCAATAGGTTTGCTATGATATATATCAATATCGTAAGTCTTGCCAAAAAGCTCATCCATCATATCGGTCAGCAAGACAAGGGAGGTCCCCATGACATACATCAAAGAAGAATCTCTCGCCGATAAGCCTGTTCCCCCTCCACCAGTTGGTGAGACAATAAGGTCTCGCCAAGACCCAATGCCGAAAATAAAGACTCTGGCCAAAGTGAACACCCATGCAAAGTCGGTAAGACATACTGAATTCGCTAAGACCTCAACATGATGGCGAAACTCCTACCGATACATGTATGCATACCCCGGTTGGTGAGACAGGAAATCCTTAGTGAGACTACACACTGAATACAACACTTATGCCAATATACCCATTCTTTTATCGATTGGTAAGACAAGAAGTACTCGCTAAGACATTAGCCTGAAGATAACATTCTCACCAAAACAATTTTCCTCCATCGCCGAAAAAATGACAAATTCCTGCTGAATGCCACCTGCATACAAACTTCAATCATTGTGACATCAAATGAGTCTTTCTGATAGGAAACATAGACTCATGCAACCAGAAAATTCAAAATTGATCAGGGAATCAAAAATGAACCCATGTCGATAAGGACTGCAAAATGAAAAAGGCATGACTCGATGGAACATACAAAGAAAAATGGAAAAAAATGGAGAAAATATGCATGAAACAAGGGAAATGTGTTCAAGGTAGGACCTATTTGGAAAAATATGAATGTGAACAACATGTGAATTTATTCAAAAATTTACAGTCCCAACATGAGGTAAATCCAATAAACATGATTACAAATTACATCTTCCACCTCGATACAAATGAGGGGTAGTAAAATTACAATGATAACTGAAATGAACAAAGCATGAGAAAAGGATCTAGATCCACAAGCTCTCCAACTAGAAATCTCATCCACATGAACAAGAAGACAACCCAACAGATTAAGGTGCACGTTCCACCCAACCATATGATACCCAAAGGCTCACCCCCCATGCTAGGAGATAGTAACCAGGATTCCTAAACAATACCATCTACCTCTAGACATAGGCTACTCAAAACTAAACTGAATTAAATACAAGTACAACATCACATGACACAATGGTTACAATGCTTCCAGAGTTAAATAATCAATTGCATCACTGTTACAAACATACTGCTAACTTAAGAGAAGTGTCATCACAATGTCACATGGGATATCCTGTTAAGTCTTCCTAAGTCCCAGGCCCCATCTTGGGATATCCAGGAAACCTCTAACGACTCCCAACCCCTCATGCAAACCAATGCGGAATCAGTTATCTCTCATAGAGATGAGATAATGATCTTGCCATTCCAGGCCTTCTCGTCTCATCCCAAGTCTATACAAGCCCTTGTGTCCATGAGCGACGCAATAATTAATCTTGTTAAGTGTTTGATGCAACCTAAACCTCTAATAAGTTTATTTACATTATCACTGAATTAACTAACTTACAAAGAGTTACCCTGACACCACTTTTTGTGTTAGCCCTCATTGCAAGCCACTTCTCTAAGACAACACATAGAATAACTCCACAACCCAAGGGTACACAAGTGCCTCCTAAGGAGAACGACTCCCTAATCATGACATAAAGTCAACACATCCCATTCATGTTGATTGGGTATAACATGGGATCCAATAAGATGCACTACCCAAGGAAAAACAAAGGTTGACTACAAATCATGACAACCCCTAAAATCAAATAAAAATGGAAGACTTACATAACATTTAACTCTATTTTCCCAACAACACGAAAGAGGGAGATTACATAATGAAAGGGTAATTGACGATTTAATCACCTACTTAACAATTTCCTAAATCCAAGCCAAGCAGTTACACATTGCATGTAATCAAATACAAATAATTAAAATTGTTTGCAACTGCTCAAAAGTAATTAAAATTAAATTGACAATGTTAAGGAACTTAAGCTAAGAATTTGATTCCGTTTTTTTCCAATTACACACAATAATAAAAATCAACTCTTTAAATAAAATCATTTGTTATAAAAACCCAATTTTTAAATAAAATCATTTGTTATAAAAAGAACTATTTTCTTCTCTTAAAGTAACAATAATCATCTTAAATAATTTATATTTAAATATAAATACATACATTAAATAGACATATAAAAGTATATACTTAATGTATATACCAATATATATACATATTTAAATATATATAATTATCATTTAAATATATATATCTTTCAAATCAACCCTATAAATTCCAAATCCCATTATTTAAAAATACATCATATATACATTATATATATATATATATATATCTATAATATATGCATATTATATATATAATGTATATACTATATATAAATAGTAAAAAAAATCTTATTTAAATAATATTATATAATATATATACATATAATATATATATTATATTAATATATATTATATTATATATAAAATATAATATAAATAAATAAAATTTAAAAAAAAATAAATAAAACAAAGGGAAAGTTTTAAAAGCCGCGGGCCCCTCCCAAAGGGAGAGGCCTGGCTGCCTACATAGCCTCCCCTTGGGGCGCGTTGTGTGGGCAGCGCAGCTGCCTGTAAAGGCAGCGGAACTGCCTCCACAACGCCTTCCATGGGGACGGCTGTGGGGGTAGCCCCCAGCTTCCCCCAAAAAAATATTTTATATATATATTTTTTTAAAAACATAACAAAACATAGAAAAAAAAAACAAAGATCCTCTGTGAAACATGGTTTTTGCCAGAAAATAAAATTTCTGAAAAAAAAATGAAATTCCCAGCATAAGCATAACCTCAATATATATATATATATATATAAATTCCCATTGTTTAATAGCCAAAATTGGGAAAATTTTTCCTACAGGACAAAATACACAGCCAAAGAATTTTCAAGCATAAATTCTTAATTTCTAATTCATAATGCAAATTTCTTTTGTGCATCTTTCAATTGTCTATTGTTTGAATCTTTCTTTGTTTTCTTTCCCATGATTTCAACAAAGGTTTTTCAAGTTTTGAAACAAGATTTGACATGGGGTTTCCTTGCAAATCAAACAGAGTTTAAATCTTTTCAACAACATAATAAAAATTTGCAAAACATTTCAAAATGAAAACTAAATCCATAGAAAGAAAACTTGGTTTTCTCAAAAGCTTGAAAGGTTACCAATGGTGCTCTGAATTCTTATTTTGTTTCCAACTCCTCCAAGAAGTCCAACTTGCTTCTCCAAAATCCAAATCCAATCAAGCATGAACAAAACCCTCTTTCCCTTTTTTTTCACAGCAATTTCTCTCCACGGTTAAAAAATTGGAATGGCTCTCATAATCCTTCCCCAAATTTAGTCAACTTCCCTAAAATATCCCATCCACCATAGTTATTGCAAATTTGGAGATATTTTGATTTTTTTAAAATTAAAAACCCAAAATTTCTTTCAACATGACTTTATGTCATTATTTCATTTTTCTAAATTTCTCTTTCAAAATAATTTAAATGCTTTTAAAAAAATTTCATTTCCAAAAGAATTTCATAAATTTAAAAATTTCTTTTCACAAAAAGAATTTAAAACTTTTAAAAAATTTCTTTTCAAAAAGAATCTAACACCTTTAATTCCAAGATGGATAACTCAATTCAATTCCTCATAATTAATTTAATTAATCAATAAAATAAATATAATCCAAGATTATATTATTTTATTAATTAAATTAAATTAATTTATAAAATAAATAAAATTTCTAACATTACAATCCAAATATATTTAAACATCAATTGAACTACACAAGCCATTTATTTACCTTTATAATTTGAAATTAAATAAAAACCAAGGTGAAATGGACAACATTAAAACAATTAAACCTGACAACAACCTAATGACACACATGACCAGGGTGATGACTTGGCACAAAAAACCTAGCTACTATCTCCCAATCGATTACTGTTGGTCAATGGACACGATCAAACCTATGAAATCAGGTGGAGTCGATGTCCTATACCTGTAAACCTACGAACAAAGAGTATATCGAACATGCGTATATATGATATAATAAAACACATAGTGAAGAGGAAATCTCATAATCGTCTAGGGCGCTCACAAACGAGTGATAAAATCCTATCCCCTTCACCAATACAAACTTTCTAACTGATGAGTCTAACATCAACAATATAATCAAAAGCATAAGCATCATTGATTAAATATCTACTAAGCTAATTCAAAACATGCCATAATGATAACATCAGAGTAAAATTCCATCACATTAAAATATGCATATGCATCGCTTAACAGTTTGCGATCAAATAGTAACCAAGTACCAAAGTCCAAGTAATAGTAGAACAAAGTATAACAAAGAAAAATACTGCCAGATCAAAAAAGCCAAAATGGAGGGGTGCTACAAGATCGTTATCTTGTCTTTGCAAGAGATCACTAATTCCGCATTGGTTTGCATGAGGGGCCAAGAGTCATTAGAGGTTTCCAGGATATCTCGAGATGGGGGTCAGGACCTAGGAGAACGTGCTCCTTACTTTGTTGGGTTTTCTTCTTGTTTGTGGGGATGAGATTTCCATTTGGAGAGCTAGTGGGATCTAGTTTCATTACATGCTTTATTCATTTTAGTTGAATCTTGTAATTTATTACCCCTCATTTTTTATCGAGGTGGAAGATGTAATTTGTAAACATGCTTATTGGATTTACCTCATTCGGGGAATAAGAGTTGTAATCTTATTATTAAATTATCGTTATTTGAAATCATGTGGTATCTCTTATTCTTTGATGTAATTTAACATGTATGGAATGCATGTGTACTTAATTTATTAAGTAATTAAATGTTATGGTTTTGATTCATGTCTCTTTTTTGGGTAGTTAATCGCAACTTCCTCTAGGGTTACGTGATGAGGCATTACATATGCTATCAGAGCCCAGGTTTAAATACTAGGTACTCTAGGATTATGATGGACCCATTAAGCTTTTAGTTGTGTAGGTTTTAAGTTGTGTACCTTGCTTAATACGTTGATGTGTATGTGCAAGATTATGCCTCCCAGACACGGAAGAGCTAGAGGGCATGGAGGTGGCCATGTGGGTGGTCGGGATGTGAGTCAGCATGACTCTCCTCCTCATCTTCCACTTATTCCAGATTAGGAGGAACATCAGGCATCGCAAAATGTCTCAGGGGGTAGTTACTAGTAGCATAATCCTCTAGGGATTGAGGTTACACGTAAAGCACTTGAGGAGGCATTAGAGCTCCTTGGTCAGAGGCAGGCTGAGGTTCAGGGTAATCTTGGTGAGAGGGAAGTTCCACCTCAGTTCTAAAGAGACGCATATGAGAAATCTACTCAAGGCACATCCACTACTGTATGATGGAGTAGGCACTAGGTTAGAGGCTGAGACTTGGCTTATAGACCTTGATAGGTGCTTTGTGATGTATCCTTATGGAAGAAATGCCAAAGCACAGTGAGCTATCATGCATCTGTGAGGGTTTGCATCCACATGGTGGAGGCTAGAGGAGCAAAAGCTCCACATTGACATTAACTCTATATCTTGGGAGATTTTTCTAGAGCGGTTCAGAGTTTGTTTCCTATCCGAGCACTAGCATTAACATCGAGGTGATGAGTTTCACGCTTTGCGTTAGTTGGCCTTATCAGTTGACCAGTATGAGCAACCCTTCTACGAGCTCAAACAATATGCAGGGATAGGAGACAATGAGGGGATGTTGGTTCACCACTTTGTCAAAGGCTTAAATGCTCATCTTAGCGGAGGTGTGAGGGTTTTCGAACCCAAAACCATGGAGGTAGTGGTGGAGAAAGCACGTCTAGTAGAGCAGAATCTGGCCATGGAACTAGGAGGCCACATGGGTGTTTAGTTAGGTAACAGTTCAGCAGCAAGGTCTAGTGCTTGAGGAGGTCAGCCTCAGGGAGGTGCACCTTCTAGGGCTTAGCAGGGACCTTCGTAGAGTGGTCAGTAGTAGCAGCAGGTTTCCAGCAGAGGTAGGGGGACAAGAACTAGAGGCGTATGAAATGCTTGAGTTTTGATCAGCCAGTGCAGAGTTCTCAGTCCACTTTCAGGAGTAGTGTGCAATAGTCTAGCACACCACCTAGAGGCAGGGGCTATGATAGAGGTATTGGGTGTTTCGCATGTTGCCAGCAGGGTCATATAGATAGAATATGTCCTAATAGGGGAACATCTAGGTTTTCTCAGGGACTAGTGGCATTTGAGTTGATAGTTGGAGATGTAGGCCGAGGGCATCATGTTTTTGCAGCAGTTGATAACTGCTAGGTAGAGCATTAGAGTACTATTGTTGAAACATATGGTATGTTGTTGGGTAAACTAGTTACCATTTTGTTTGATTCTGGACTGTAAGACTCCTTCATTTCTTCTTCCATCGTGACACAATGTACACTAGGTATAGTAAGGCAAGATGATAGGTGGTAGGTTGAGTTAGCCTCGAGTGCAAGAGTCTCCTCCCATTCCTTTGTACCAAAGTGTAGATTGGAAGTTGGACCTCTCCATACTATAATGGACCTTTGAGTTATTCCATTGAGTTCTTATTATGTTGTAATAGGGATGGATTGGTTAGAGGCACATAGTGTGGTTATAGATTGTCGACATAAGTCGATTTGATGCATTGAGGCATCTGGCAGAGAAGTAGAGATAGTGGGAGTTCAAAGGTTGATTTTCTTGAGGGTTATCTCAACTATGCAGTTGAGAAGGTGTGTACACCAGGGTTGCTAGTTATTTGTTGTTACAATGGATGATTTGGATTTAGGAGGTGGAGAAGAGAAAGTCTCTCTTGATAGTCACCCCATTCTTCAGGAGTATTTTGATGTCTTTCTAGATGAGATTCTAGGGATGCCACCTCAAAGGGATATAGACTTCAAGATAGACCTTGTACCTAGATCATAACCCATTTCATGAGCTCCTTATTGTATGACCACTCAGGAGCTAAAAGAGCTTCGCTTGCAGCTTGAGGAGTTGTTAGAGAAGGGTTTCATTAGCCCTAGTGTTTCTCCATAGGAAGCACCAATTATCTTCCTGAAGAAGGACAATTCACTTTGGTTATGTATTGATTACCCACAGGTGAAAAAAGTGACCATCAGGAATCAATATCCACTTCCTAAGATTGATGATCTATTAGATCAAATCAAGGGTGCCAAGATCTTTTCAAAGATTGATCTTAAATCAGGATATCATTAGCTTCGTATCTTCAAATCAAGCATCCATAAGACAACATTTCGAATGGAGTATGGTCACTATAAGTTCACAATAGTACCATTTGGGTCGAAGAATGCACCCTCTATGTTCATGAGTCTGATGAACGAGGTATTTTATACATACCTAGATAGATTTGTCCTTGTGTTCCTTGATGAAATTTTGATATACTCTAGGACAGTGGAAGAGCATGAGGAACATTTATGGTAGGTATTACAGTGATTACAGGATAATTAGCTTTATGCTAACCTATCAAAGTGTGAATTATTCAAGACTAAGGTCTAGTACCTTGGTCATGTGATCTCAGGGGAAGGTATTTTAGTGGATCCTGCAAAGATCCAAGCGATCTCTGATTAGTCTATGCACATGAATGTGGCAGAGATACGTAGCTTTATGGGGCTAGCGGGTTATTACATGCATTTTGTGCACAATTTTTCAAGAATAGGGTATCCTATCACCTCCTTTTAGAGGAAAGGGAAGAGGTTTGAGAGGTAAAAGAAGTATGAGGTAGCATTTCAGGATCTTAAGGAGAAGTTGACCAGTGCACCAATACTTGTGATACCTGATCTGATTGGGGACTTTGTAGTTTGTACAGATGCGTCCTTGGAGGGATTGGGTGCAGTGTTGATGCAAGAGGGTCGTGTCATTGCATATGAATCATGAAAGCTGGAGGATCATGAGCTGAACTACCCCACACATGATCTTGAGTTAGTGAAAGTTGTTCATGCATTGACGAGATGGAGGCATTTCCTTCTTGGCCATAGGTTTGAGTTGCATAGTGATCACATAAGCCTTCACTATATTTTCACACAGCCCAACCTTAATGCTAGGTAGAGGTGTTGGATGGATTTTCTTTGTGAATATGACTTTGAAGTGAAGTATATCCAGGGAAAGGAGAATGTCATAGCAGATGCACTTAGTAGGAGGAGACAAGATATCTAAGTTGACTCTTGTTGTAGATTTGTGGAGTCAGATTCTTTCTTCCCTTCCAATGGATAGTTGGTATCAGGAGGTTAGGATGGAGATTGAGGTAGGTAAACCCCTTGAGGGAAGGTATTTAGGATATTCTCTAGATTTAGATGAGATATATAGGCACATGGGATGCATATACGTTCCTTGATTAGGTGATCTTCGTACCTTGGTCATGACTAAAGAACATTGTACACCTTATTCAACCCATCCAAGGGTGAAGGAGATGTATACAGATCTACGTCAATTGTATTTTTGGCTAGGGATGAAGTGCGATATTACGGATTATGTGTCATGATGTCTTGAGTGTCAACGGGTGAAGGCTAAACACCAGCATCCAATAGAGCTTCTGCAACCGCATTTAGTAGTAGAGTGGAAGTGGGATATAATATCATTGATTTCATTGTTGGTTTACCCAGCTCTTCAAGACGACATGATGTAATTATGGTGATAGTTGATAGGTTGAAAAAGGTAGCACACTTCTCACCGATTTTCTCTTCCTATATTGCATCATCTGTAGCCAGAGTATTCATTGAGGACATAGTGAGGTTACATGGTATTCCATGTTAGATTGTTTTTGACTGGGATCTAGTGTTTACCTCAGCTCTTTGGACTTCATTATAGCATATGATGGGGACACAGATGAACTTCAGTTCAAATTACCACCTAGAGACAGATGGATAGACCGAGAGGTTCAATCAGATCCTCAAGGACATGTTACGTATGTATGTGATGGACCAGCAGATGCGATGGGAATATTATCTCTATTTGGTAGAGTTCACTTATAATAATGGTTTCCAGAGTTCTATCAGCATGCCTCCATTCCAGGCATTGTATGGGTGACCATGTCTCACTCCCTTGAGTTGGGATCGACTGGAGGATAGAGTAACTTTGGTTCCTGAGATTTTGTAGGATATGGAGCAATAGGTGAATAGGATTAGAGAGCACTTGGTGGCAGCGCAGGATAGGCAGAAGAAGTATGCGGATGCGCATAGATTGGATCATCAGTTTTCTATTGATGATAGAGTCTTCTTGTGGGTACATGGACATGAAAGAGTCCAATCCATTATGGGAAGGGCTCTAAGTTGGCACCTTGCTTTGTCAAACCCTTCAAGATACTCGAGAATATTGGTCCAGTTGCTTATTGTCTTACTTTACCACTCAATCTCTCCCATATTCATGATGTTTTTCATGTTTCAGTTCTTCAGCCATACCATCTAGACATTTCTCATGTACTTGATTGGAATGCATTATAGGTAGAGGATGGGTAGCTGGCTTTGGAGCCCATGGTCGTAATGGAGCGTAGAACACTTGCTCTTCACGGGTGAGATATTGATTAGGTTAAGGTGCAGTGGGATCTTAGGGATAATACATCATCCACTTGGGAAGATACAGATAGAATGAGGTAGCTCTATCCCTATTTGTTCGTAGGCTTCCAGGAGTAAGCCTGACCCTATGGGGAAGGACGTAGCACACTGCCAGTTTTGGCTCTTTTGATCGAATAGTGTTCTTCTTTGTTATGCTTTGTTTCTGTTAATAGTTTGACTATGGTACTTGGTTACTATTTGATCGCAATCTATAAAGTGATGTGAATGTTTTATTTTGATCTAATGGTAGTTTACTCTGATGTTATCATTATGGCATGCTTTGAATTAGCTTAGAAGATATTTGAATTAATGATTCTTTATGCTTTTTAGTATATTATTGATGTTAGATTCGTTAGTTAGTAATATTGTATTGGTGAAAAGGATGAGATTGTACCACTCACTTGCGAGTCACCTATGATTCTGTGATTTCCTCTTCACGGTGTGTTTTATTATATTATATATATGCATGTTCGATATAATCTTCATTCGCAAGCTGACAGGTATAGAACATCGACTCCACCTGGTTTCACAGGTTTGAGCATGTCCATTGGCCAATGGTATTCAATTGGGAGATAGTAGCTAGGTTTTCCATGTCAAGTCATCACCTTGGTCATAGTGTGTTGTCAGGTTGTAGATGGGTTTAGTTGTTTTAACGTTGTTCATCCCTCCTTGATTTTATTTAATTGCAAGTTAGAAAAGGTAAATAAATGGCTTTATGTATTTAAATTGTTTATTAAATAAATCTAGATATAACGTTAGAAATGTTATTTAATTTATTAATTAATTTAATTTAAATAATAAAATAATCTAATCTTGGATTAGATTTATTTTAGTGATTAATTAAATTAATTGTGTTGAATTGAATTAAGTTATCCATTTTGGAATTCAAAGTGTTAAATTATTTTTGAAAGAAAATTTTCAAAGTTTTAAATGCTTTTTGAAAAGAAATTATTAAAAGCTTCAAATTCTTTTTGAAATATAAATTTTTTTAGAAAGTAATAAAGTCTTGTTGAAAAGAAATTAGGTTTCAAATTTTTAAAAAAGAAAAATATCTCAAAAATGGATAGAGAGAAACAACTATGGTGGTTGTGGGATATTTTGGAGGATATTGACTAAATTTAGGGAAGAATTGAAGGGAGATTTTTCATTCTTGAAGAAAATTTTTTGTGAAGAAGGAAGGAAGGTTTCTCTTGTTTTTGATACATTTTGGAATTCGAGTGAAGACTTGGAAAGATTTTGGAAAAATTGGAAATTGCAGCTCAACACCAAATTTCTCTTCTTCAAGCTTCAAACGGGTTATTTCTTGCTTTTTATT
The DNA here is from genome assembly GCA_007258455.2 of Sequoia sempervirens. Taxonomy (NCBI): domain Eukaryota; kingdom Viridiplantae; phylum Streptophyta; class Pinopsida; order Cupressales; family Cupressaceae; genus Sequoia; species Sequoia sempervirens. The sequence continues at coordinate 73,201,744 of VDFB02049217.1, forward strand.
ATTGTTTTGAAAATTTGGATTTTCAAATTGAACACTTGGTTGCAAACGAATTTGAAAACCCTATTGAAATAATGGAAGAAATTTAGACTCTTTTGGAAAAACAAACTCTTGCAACAAAAATTCTCAAGTTTTAACAATAGAAAATTGAAAAGGAAACAAAAAAAAATTAGAAGAACCTCTTTGTTGGATTTGGGAATTTCCATAAATTTATATCATGAATTTTGTTTTAAAAAATTCTTCTTCTATAAATTTTATGTAGAAAATTTTCCCAAATAGACTATAAAATGGAAATATATATATATATATATATACCAGAATCTTTATGCTGGGAAATTTTCTTTTAAAAAATAAATTACCCAAAAAAATTTCTATCAAAAATTTTGATGTTCTAAGTAGGGGAGGGGAATTAATTGTGTTTATATAAAAAAAAATTGATTTAAAAATTAATGTTTATGATGTTTGGGAGGGAGGGGGGGGGAAGGGGCATTTGTGGTTGCACACAACTACCCCTAGTGGAGGGCGTTGTTGTGGCAGCAGTGCTACCATAGGCAACACCACCTCCACCAGGGGAGGCTGGGCGTAGCCATAGGTTGTGTCCTCCTCCTTTGGGGATGGTTGTGGACTTTACTTTTTTTTAATTTTTTTTATTATTATTATAAATTTTATATGTATATTATATATTATATATAATACATATTATATATATATATTTGTTTATATATATGTTTTATAAATTCAAAAATATATGTAAATATATATTTTATATATTATTTTAATATATATAATATATATATTTATATATGTATTTAATTAGAAAAAATGGGATTTGATTTAAATGATTGAAAATTCAAATTGATTTTAGAAATATATATTTAAATATATATATATAAATAATTGTATAGACACTGAGTATACAATTATATATATGTATGTTTAACATATATTTATATTTAAATATATTGATCCTAAGATGGTTATTTTATTATAATAGATGCAAAAAAAATGATTTTATAATAAAATGATTTTATTTAAAATTTGATTTTGATTATTATGTATAGTTAAGGAAAATGGAATTAAATTATTAGTTTTAAATTCCCCAATTTTGCAAATGTAAATTTTATTTACGTTTGAGTATTTGCAAGTAATGTTAATTGAGTTAATTGGATTTAGGAAATCCTACGTAGATTAATAGATTGTCAAAATTGTCCTTTCATTATGTGATTTCTCTCTTTCTTGATGTTGGGAAAATGAAATTATTTGTTTATGTAAGTCTTCCAGATGGGGTTTTTATTTAATTGTGTTGGTTTTCATAAATGTTAGTCAACCTTGGAATTGCCTTGGGTAGTGCATTTATATGTATCTAGTTAGATACCCAGTTATCACGAACGAAATGTGTTGGCCTTATGTTGTGGATAGGGATTTAATATCCTTAGGCCATACTTGTTTACCCTTGGGTTGTGGAGTTATTCCACGTGTTGTTTTAGAGGAGTGGCTTGCAATGAGGGCCAACACACAAAGTGGTGCCAGGGTAACTCATTGTAAGTTAGTTAATCTAGTGATAACATAAATAAACTAATTAGAGGAATAGGTAGTATCAAACAGTTAATAAGATTAATTTTTCCTCACTTATGGATGCAAGGGCTTGTATAGACTTGGGATGGGATGAGAAGGGCTGGAATGGAAAGATTGTTATCTTGTCTTTACGAGAGATAACTAATTCCACATTTGTTTGCATGAGGGGACAGGAGTCATTAGAGCTTTCCACCTGGACATCCTGAGATGGGGGATGGGACCCAAGAAGACTTACCAAGATATCCCATATAACATTGTGATGACATTTCTCCTAAGTCAACAGTATGTTTGTATTAGTGATGCAATTGTTTATTTAACTCTGGAAGCATTGTAACTATTGTGTTAACTGATGTTGTATTTTTATTTGATTCAGTTAAGTTATGTATTAGCCTATGTCTAGATGTAGATGGTCTTGTCTAGGAATCCTTGTTACTATCTCCTAGCACAGGGGGTGAACCTTCGGGTATCCCTTGGTTGGGTGGAATGTGCACCTTACTTCGTTTGGTTTTCTTCTTGTTCCTATGGATGAGATTTCTAGTTGGAGAGCTCATGGGATCCAGTTTCATTACATGCTTTATTCATTTTAGTTGAATCTTGTAATTTATTACCCCTCATTTGTTATCGAGGTGGAAGATGTAATTTGTAACCATGTTTATTGTATTTACCTCATTCTAGGAATGAGAGTTGTAATCTTATTATTAAAATATTGTTATTTGAAATCATGTGGTATCTCTTATTCTTTGATGTAATTTAACATGTATGGAATGTATGTGTACTTAATTTGTTAAGTAATGAAATTTTATGGTTTCAATTGATGTCTCTTGTTTGGGTTTTTAAGTAATCTTAGTCTCGTAACCTTAGAGGTTGTTGGCAATGGGTAGTGAACTTATATGTTATTTGTACTTACACAAAAAAGAAAATAGTACATTTGAGTAGTTAATTGCAACTTCCTCTAGGGTTGTGTGGTGGAGCGTTACAATGATGATCTTGTACATACCCTTGTAACCTCAACATGTGGAAAATATACCTCTATATGTTATAGTTTGATGGATGTCCATACCTCAATCAAAGCTTCCATATTGAAAGAAATAAGGATATTAATGAAGGCTATGGAATTTAGCTTTGTACTTTCCAAATGCATTTTCGTAGAGGAAATGTTGCATGATATTAGATGTTAGATCAAACTCTTTAATCAAAATCCAACTAAAATGGAAAAATAATATTACATGTTCACATTAATTTAGTGAAATGTGCATATTATTCTAGATTGTCAAATCAATTTCTAATGTAGCATTATTATTAGATTATTATTTTTAGGCCCTTGATATCTTCTAGGAGGTGTTCAAATAAAGTGTTTTGTAGACATTTTGTGCTTCAAGATTACATAATAATTAAAATGAAGGAGAATAATTGGACCCAAATTGTATTTTCAATTTGAAATATAAAATTCTCTTTCGAAAGTATAAAAATGAACTAGTCTATTTGGCTCCTATGAAACCCACACATGCAGGAGTGGAGAGTTGGGGCTATGATCCAGAAGGCATAATGAGTGCAAGGATCAATTGAAATACCAAGCCACCCACAAAGCATCCAACCAACTAGAAATTTTAAAATGGAGGGAGAAAGAGGACGAACAAGTGCAAGTGCCAGAAAATCCATTGTAAGTGTTGCATGCTATATTTTGGTCAAATCCCATTAATCTTCAAATCCACTATAAAATCCTTCCAATTTACTAAACAAGGTTGAAATGGTAGTGTGTTTTTTTACATTGAGTGGGTAAGGCTTATTGGGGCAAGATATTGTGTTTTCTCAACATCTTTCATGTTTTTTGTATTGCTTCTGGATTCGGTTGTGTAAAGAGGTTTTAGCATCAACGTTTCGAATCGCACTCCATGATCCATCATTAGGATGAAAGAGAGCAAGAGGAGAAAATGAATAATTTTAGATCATCCTGATGATGGATCATGGAGTGTGATTCAAAACGTTGATGCTAAAAACTCTTTACACAATCGAATCCAGAAGCAATACAAAAATCTATGATATGGATTGTGGAAACCTACTATCATTAATCTTTCATGTTTTTCTTACATCCAACACCCATTTGCATGTAATATCCCCAAATAGGGATAATAGAAAAACAACAATATTTTCAAAACTAGGGCACAAAACTTTTGAAACTTTATTTACATATAAAAAATTCTACAAATAAACTCAGAATTATGATCAAATTATAAGACTGATTTTTCTCCTTAAAGAAATAATTTTTTGGGTAATACTAATTCTAACCCTAGAAAGAGTAAAAAAATTCATTTTTTTTACCCATGAATTATAGAAATGAACACAACGATTTTTCTCATATATTTCTAAGATAAAGAAGAATAAAGTATGCATATTTAGGTACAGAATACCTTAGAAACTATTCTCAAACCCTGGATATGCTTAGAAAAGACTTCAAACCCTAGTTGACCTTGTTAAAGTAAAAAAAAACTCTTACAAGTATCTCTCAATCACAATATTATCTTTTCTTGATAACATCATCTATCAAATCATTCATAGGACATGATTAATGCATATAGGATGAAATAACTTCAAAGTCATCTTGCAACAATAGCACCTTACCATTACATAAAGGATTGTAGATACACAACCTTCTACTCCTCAAGGAACATGAATCTTCATATCCACTTTCTGATATAAAAATTAGGATTAAGACAATAAGGTCTCCATAACTGTTCACAACTCAACCACTTCCAAATGGCTCCAAAGGCCATCAACCTTACCAACAAATCTAATCATAACCAAGACATACAAGAAATTTACCAATCAAGGTACATTCCAATTACCCTTCAATGTTCATAAAAAAAATATAAAGAACAACTACTGATTTGTCCTATTTCCTTAAATAAGGTCACTGGTTCTGATTTCAAGAATAACCAGCCCTTTATCCAAAACAAATCTAATCACACTCCTCACTCAAATCTCAATACTTAAAAGGGATTACCATCAAAGAAATCCCCTTTTACTCTGTCAAATGTCCCTATGTTGTTTGGACAATCTCTAATGGAGAGACACAACATTAGGAGAAAGCCACAAACTTCATTAGACTATCAATACATTACCTTACTATCTAATATTAGTGACTCGTAAGAGAACATGAAAGGTATCATAAACTTTGTGGTTTGGGCTTCAAAATTTTTATGAGTATCCCAACCATCCACCAACATTCATAACACATTTGTATGCACAAGAACCTTTCCTTTATCTACAAAACAATTAATGTTGTTGACTATTATAAAAATTAGGGTTACCAATCAATGTATATGAAGAGTTCAAACTCGTGGTTCCACCAAATAAAAATATAAGAGGGCCCCAATGTAGATCCCCTTAACCTCTTACATTCATGGCATTCCTATTCAAATGATTCACTCATATCAACATCCTTCCTTTATCATTGATATAAATCAGAATTATCAACTGCTACCAACACATAACAATCCATGAAAAAGGATACAATTGTTTGCATTCAATGCAACCACCAAGTTGAAATAGGACCATTGAGATATTAGAGCATTGTTTTAACCATTATAACACAAATACATTCAATTTCAATGATCAAATGTCAAGAAAAACTTACTAATCACGTGACTTTCCTATTAAACCTTATTTTAATAGTCCTAGGGAATCCATTTTTGTTGACCAAACCTTGATCAAATGCTCTGCAACCTTATATTATGTTATAACACATTAGGGCACATTGCTAGAGGATATCAAAACCTAAACCCATAGCTTTGGATTTCAACTCCAAATTGGCCTCCAAACAATAATTAATTGACCCAACACTAAATTGCATGGTTCAACAATAATATAATTCATTTTCCAATCAAAATAACTTTATTCTAAAAATTGCAAAAGTACCTTAGTTTTGAATCAAACCCTTAACCCCTAAAAATTTTTCTCCAATGGAGACTTAACAAATTTGGCCCAATTTTTAACTCCGTTGCAAATCCACCCTTAGGTTTTTGTCTAACTCTTGTTGATCTACTAAAGTTTTTTGTCCTTAGGTTCACATCATCAAACAAATTCATCACATCAAATCCATAAAGCACATTTACTATAACTTAGCAAGCCTCCTTATAAAGAATTCCAACCTCTCATGAAAATGAATGGAACACTTAGCACTCATTGCATCTAGGTGATACTCACAAAGGTGAAGCATTGTGCCTTCCCGAGAGGTCAATCCCAGTATGACTCCACTCAAGTGCACTTATCCATGGAGTTTCCTCAAAGGTTAAACCCACTTAGCTTGCTATCCCAATTGCAAAACCTATGAAAATTGTTGTGCCTTATGAACCATTCATTATAGAGCCTTTTAGCTCATCAATTAAATAACTTGATTTGAATAGCTTTATTGCAATGAATTCAACAATTTTCTCTTACATCACAAACAACTTCATATAACTACAAAAAATTATTTTATATGTATCAGAAGAAGGCCTTCTCATTTGTAATGGGTTAGAAAGGTTAGAAAGTTAGATTCTAAAGGTAATTCAATAAAATTTGTGGTTCCCATCGAGGTGTTTCCTACCCAAATGGAAACTACCTCAGAGGGACTATTTTCTTCAACGAAGGTGGTCCAAAAAAAATCATAGACATGTATACAAAGTAATAGAAACCTTCCACCAACTAACCCAATCAACCTCCAATAAACAAGAAAACGACTCCTCTAGATGTTACCAAAACCCAAGGCTTAAAAAAAAAAGGTTTGGGAAGCAAAATGAAACCTTTTGCACCAAAATTGCAAAGTTGCTCATAGCAACTTTTGAGCAATTTTGACAACTTTTGCAATTTTCAACCAAATGATCTCATCAACCTAGGACTCCTCAAACATGCTAAATATGACATAAAACAATGAATTACATCAATTTCATCACTTTTGGCCACATCTAGAGGGGCTGAATAGTGTTAACCTATTCAGGACCTAGTTGGCCTAGAGATGACAAAAAATGGCACAATGCCCTTACAACTTTGATCCAATACATGGAATGACCTTATTTACTTGTGAAAAGAAAAAAAATGGCCTCATCATGGCCTTATTACAAATATTGACCCAAAATAGTCATGGTGGCCTCGAAGGGCTCTTGGTGCTCCTACACCATAGACCGCCCCTAAGAAGATTCTCTTGTTACAAGACAACATAAGATGACATACGTCTTAGCTTTATCAATGCATTTTTAAATCAAATCAAAGTCCATGAAAAATAACAGACCAAGCTGAAGGGTGTGGAAAACTAATTCCTTCTTCTAGGAAACCTCTACTAGGTCCATGATCTCTTATAGATTCTCTTTGTCACCTTCTAGCTATGATCAACGATGTCTTGATGGACCATGAAAAACCTCAAGGAATTTTCGGTAACTATCTCTCTCATTTGATGGAGTGTAGGTGCCACCAAATAGGTATTTTTCATATTTTTCTTCCTCGAGTGAGGGAAATTCAGGAAGAGAAGAGGAAAGCAATACATGTAGCGGGTCTAGAAGAGGGAGATCAACTAGAGGTCAAAAGATTTGAAGAAAATTCTGTAAGCACATGGAATATTTTCTTGCTGAAGGGGGGTCATGTTATTATGATGATGAGAGCATAGGCGACATCGAGGTACCCTTGACATACAAATATCTATGGAAAAAATGGTTACCCAAGGAACTTCCTCCAATAAACACTGATTTTTGTGTCAACGAGAGGATATATCGTATAGCACCATTGTCATTACATGGTTTGGACCTATTTTGCATGGATATCATAAAGGTTTGTTATAGAAAAGTTACTGAATTGATGGAGTATGTTAGACCTTGTTACAGTTACAAAGATTGGATGTAGCTAGTTCGATATACATGAAGTATGCATAGGTATGCACTGTCAGAAAATTATATATAGCTAAAAGATAAGGATAAAAATAAAGGAGTGGCTATGTACATTGACAGAAGGCCAAAAGCATCAAGGAATATTGTAGGATTTATAAATAGTACATGACTTGGGTCAACAAATAAGCAACCCAATTGCATATTCGAGGCGTGTGAGGGAAATTGTGTATTTGTATGTGCGATAAAATCAATAATTGCAAAGGAAGAGTTGCTAATCGATTACAATTTGAATCACATAGATAAAAAAATAGTTACTATGGGGATGGTACGTACTATATACCATTTTACCCAACCTCCAATTAATGACTCCAATATACCATTTTATTATTATGTTTTTTTTTGTAAGTGTATTGGTTTCATTTCGGTAATATGTTTTTATATGTTAAATTTTTGTCACAGTGGGACATTGATCATAGGGTGAAGGCTCCAGCCTAGAGCACATATGGTGATGCATCTTCAAGTGCTTCTACTCGAAAGGTTTACCTCATTGTAATTATACAAATTAGATACGATCAAAATGTTTTATTATTATGTTTTTTTATAAGTTTATTGGTTTAATTTCGATAATATTTTTAATATTCTTGTCGTAATCAGATGATTGGGGAAAGTCACCAAGAGTAGAGGAGAGCATCCATAGGGAGGTTAAGTCACTATTATGTGATGATGGCATCGCATATTCTGCAAACCATTTGGATATAATAAAGAAGACCCCAAAAAAATGCAATGAAGAAATCCTTCAATTGTTATTCTTAGTGCCTCAAATAGATGAGATAAGAGAAAGGGTTAAAATATTGACTGAGAGAGCATGAAACTTGCAAGCAATTTATCATGAGATTTTTAATTATAACATAAGTTCATTCATGGTTTTACATTTTGTACTCTTTTATGTCATGAGCTAAAATATGTGTTATTTTTATAGGATTTTTTGTGTTCTCATGATGTTGCTAGCCATGACTAGGGTACTCCAGGTGCTGCCTAGGGAGTAGGGATTGGTACAAGTGTCGATCTTGATCTTCCTACGTATACATCACATCATCCGACCCCATCATCCACACCTATCCTATTGATTGAAATGTTAAAAACACATAGCATGCAAGCATTGGGTAGTGCACCCTCTAGAAATGAGTTCACATGCCAAAACATGTGTTAGGACATGTACCTGGGGATGTAGAGGCCACTAGTACTAGTGATGTTTTAGCAACATTTCTTGGATATTCCTGTATTACTAGTACAAGAACATTTCTGGTGACATTTGTGGTTACTGAGGATTTCATTCCCATAAAGTTAGAGAAGGTCCCAGGTACTTTAAAATGTTTCAATTATTATTATATATAATCTAATTGAAATTTACTTATTGATCACTCTTTTTAGACTAATTATCCCATGATTGTTTTGTAGGAAATGATGTTTTTTATAAACACCTAAATGATATTATATTGGAGATCTTTGGGCCCACCATACATACACAGTGGAATTCCCAAAATCAATATTTAAAAGATTAGCTCATTAACCATTTAGTTGTGTTGTTTGGTAATAACACATTCAATTGAACCAAGGTCCTTAAGAAAGTTGGTACCTATCTAAAGTATGTGAGGGACCAATATAAGTCACATTTAGAGAAGAACAAAAAGTATGAGTGTCCCCCCATGATTCTTGATAGGGAGTGGAAGGACTTGGTGTCAGATGGAAAGGAGAAGGCTGAAAAGAAAAAAAGAAAGACACCACTAGGCCAAGGAAGGTATGTGATACTATCAAAAATGTAATTATATATTGATTACTCTTTCTTTTTACATAATCTAACATATTTCAAAATTTTCATAGGTTGCCTGACACATCGAAGGTAACAAAGGAAAGAATAGAAAAACACACACAACACAAACTTGGCTCTAGTGGTTATATGAAATTAGCCGCACAAATTGTAAGTATCAATAAATGAAATATTGCATCCAAATAATAAATTGCAAACAATTTTGGTTTTATCACACTATAAAAGAAAAATTCATGATCTTATGCAAAAATGCAGGGCTCTGAATTCAATAGAGTGCCCATAGAAGAGGACTTGAATATTGCCTTCCAACAAGGCTATGGAGTCATGGATGAATGCCTAAGAATCTTGACTAGGAAAACACAAGCTTCCACTGCATCCGACACACAAGTAAATAAACTTAATGAAGTTTATTTAAAATTGAATACTTGTGCAATTTATTCAATATTAATTTCCACCATAAAGTAATTATGTGCCTATTTGTTTTAAATTGGAAAGCAATGATAATGTTGCACATGACATTGGAATGTAGCCTGGTGAGGGTGGAGCACAACCTGTAGATGAAGGTCATGGCCATGTGCATTCTGGTACTAGATGTATTCATGTGCTCTACAAAATGCATTATGGATTATTACAATTAAACATCTTTAATTACAATTGGTGTATTAATTAATGTAAACTTTTTTGTTTCAACTTTAGAGCATGTAGAGCATGATCAACATGTTGAGCATTATTAGGCTAGAAAAAATTAGGAACATGATGTGGCCCCATCAAGTAAAGAATGCCACTTTAATGTTCTTTGAAACATATTTAATTGCAATTGGTGTATTAATTAATGTAACCTTTCGTGTTTCAACTCTAGAGGATTTAGAGGGTGTTTAGCATGTTGAGCATGAGCCTATAAGACAAGATTAGGAATATGATGTGGACCCATCAAGTAAAAAGCACCACTCTAATGTTCTTTTAATTAATGAAATACTTGTAACAATAATAATAAAACATATCAATTTAACATTTAATTGTTATTGCAGCAGACCCCCCCTTGTAGTAGCCTCCACATCATGAGTACATGACTAGGCATACATTAAGATCATGAGCAAAGGGAAGAACAAATCAGGGGGGGATAGATGATTTAGGAAATGATACTCCACTTCTTCTTTATTTAGCTACAAAAAAGAAAAAAAAAGTGATTGTAATCATATTATGACAACCATATTTTTGATAATATGTAAAAACTGAAAGAATAAATGTTATATGTTAATGAATGAATGTGAATTTGTTAATGAATGAATGTTATATGTTAATGAACGAATGCTATGTGTTATTAATGGATGAATGAATGATTAATGTTTTATGATCGGGTATGGGGAATTGAGAGTGATGTTAAGGGGGAGGGGCCAAATGAGCTTCCACCTTTATGTGGTTGGCCCTATTAAGTAGAGTATTAAATTATTCTCAAAACAAAGAGAAGCTCAATAAGGTAATGCACTTTGCAATATTTCATTATGATTCACTTTTAAGCTTGTGTGATTTTCATTAGTTCTCTTTGCTTCAATATGTTACCCTTTGTACTTATTTTACATTTTAACACATCTCATATGTTACCCTGGATGACAGCTTTTGCAGGGGAAGCTATCCACAGATGGATCCCGCATCAAACAGATTCCTTTGAGAAATTGCATATGGTTAGTACTTATTTTAGTTGCATATTGGTCGATTCTTACTAATTCTTGTAAAGTTATGATTTGGGAGGACAAAAATCAATGAAAATGCTGATTGCAAGGGTATGTGCAAGACCATCATGGAAAAAATAGGCCCTTAAGTGGCAAAAAATTCAAAAAAATCAGAGTTACGAAAATTGACATAAAAATTTGAATAAGTTATCTATATTATTTCAAAAATATGTAAGAATAGAATTTGTAGAAAATTGAATGTAGTTTTTCAACTACTAGGTTTATTTTTTTTTAAATAAAATCTATTTGGTGAAAATTTGAAATTTCTATGTAGTAGTACTTAAATTTCATGGAAAAAATAAGAAGTAGGTGTTTGTCTGACCACAATAACCACAATAAAATGATAATATTTTTTAATAATATTTTAGATATAAGTAGATGACTCATGTCCCGATGTGATGCATATTTTTTTGTAATTTTATTCCAAGTAAATAATTAATTATGATTTTTTTATTACAACTTTTAGAAAATATAAAAACTCATGTGTCTGACCACCTTAACTTGGTCAAAAATTCATTAAATTCAAATTTTCTTTTTTTAATCCTATAGTATGTGAAGCATATAATGTGACATATGTTTCAAATTCAAAAAATGTGATACTATTTGAAAGTTATAGATGTTTTTCAATCATCCTATCGATCAGGACATTAGTTGTAATTCAAATAGGAAATAATTAATAATTATTTATTAAATTCAAAGTAAAGCATAATTTATATTCGTGGAAAGCTAATAATCTCCTTTAAATCCCCTTTTTGATTCATCAATTTTGGGTAAAACAAAAGTTGTCAGCCACATGGGCCATCATATCACTAACATATTGCCACTTTTTGGCCCATCATGATCCTACACATATTCGCAACTTGAAAAGGATTGGAAGGACAAGGCTCCAATCAACAAACTCACCTAATTTCCCTTTTAGGCACAATTTCTCATTTGGTAATTCAAGGATTAACACACATCAAGGATCAATTTGTGTTAAATCCATGGATACAAGGCTTGAGCAAAGGAACAACATATTCTCAAAGGAACAATACTCATGATCAGTAGGGAACTTACTGTAAAAAATCAGACTTGCAACCTCTTGTATGGTCACTATCTTTGATCACTCCCAACATGGATTACAATAGGACTCAAAACACATTCATTGATGCCACTATGTACTTACAAAAATAGTTGCATGGCCCTTTATAAGAAATGAAGAACTTTACATTGAAAATAATCAAATTCTAAGGGATCACTGTAAAAGAAATCAATTTTACAAGATTGCAAGGTCACTATCCTTATGATCATTAGCATTTGTCAAGACTCCATGTTACTCACAAAATATTCACATAATATTCTTTTTGAATTATTTCATTAGGGGGCCTTGATTATGTTGTGTTGTTGCTCTGTTTAGAAACCCTTGATATATTTTGTTTTCTTCTAGTAACCATCATTACAACAGTGTATGCCATCTAGTTACACTAAACCATTGTCCATTGAACTAGATACATCAATAATATGTAAGCATGGATTGAACATTTATTGTATTGATTGAATTTTCTTGCCAAAAGAGGGAATTTGGTTGTTCCTTTTTGGTTGAAGCTTGATTATTGCATGACTTGAGAATTCTGATGCATTGACCTTTTTTGTAGTAGTGAATGTAGTTTCTTACTATCAAACATGTCAAGAGAAGTTTCTTGTTCAATGAATCATCAGGGTAGAGATCACTGAGAGATTCTGGATAGTAGATAAAAATTTCTATTAGCAAGGCTATGGAGTCGTGGCTGCATTGGGCTTTTGTTGATTCATCTATTTTATCTTCTTGACTCTAACTGTCCCTTTTCTAGATTTCTACCTTAGGCATTTTCACACTCATGTAATTAAGCAAGTTAAATGAAATCATGAAGACGAAAAGACAATTATCACCTTTTTTCTACATTAGTTTCAAATAATTAATAACAGTTGCATAGAGGAACATAAAGGATGACCTTATTCTATACATAACCTATACACTTAATATGCAAGACTAGAAACAACAATCTAGCTTTGCCAATAATTGAGTACATGCACCCCTTAAGTAGAATACCCTATCTCCTGTTTTCCATAACAGTGTGCAATAACTTAGTGAAGTGCTATATGAAAGAAAAAAAATTTGTACAAAATAAATTGTAAATATTTTAATTGCACACATGTTATTTGCAAATTTGGTTTTATTAAACTCTGGATTAACTTATATTAAATTTTGGACATGATTCTGATTTTGAATTTACTTGTTTTGATATTTGGAGATACTGACGACTTATCAATTTGTATGCTCATTTCACAAGGAATAAGTTCCATCCTACCTACAACTATGATAACAATTGATTCTTTTGAATGTCAAATTTTTTGTATTGAAGTTTTTTTCTTTGATGGAGTGTTAACATATGCAAACACATGTTAGTAGAGATTGTTGTCAAAGTAGTTCTTCTTGTTGAAAATTTGGAAAGAAAGGATGCTAACTTGGATTTGATTAAATTTGAAGGAAAATTTGGTGGAAGGTTTGAAGATACAGAGTTGGTTGAAGGCATTGTTATTGACAAAGATATGAGCCATCCACAAATGCCTAAAAGAATTGAGGACACAAAGATAGCTATCTTGACATGTCCTTTTGAGCCACCAAATCCAAAGACAACTTAGCATAAGGTTGGCATTGATATAGTTGATAATTTTGAAGCTTTACGGGGGTAGGAAAGACAATACTTTGATGATATCATGGTTCAGAGGTGTAAGGTAATCAAGATCCATCTTCTTACTTTAGAATTGTATCTATTAGTTTTTTAGTGTTGAATTTTCTTTATAATTTATCGAATAGTTTATGAACCATGCTATTCCTACTTTGATAATATCATTGTCTATATTTGAATAGTCTTTTGGAGTTCATTTCTACCATAGTTTTGTCACTTTGTGAGCTGGGATTGCTAGCTGATATCAATGAGATGTCACTTCTGACAATTCTTTAGAAAAAACACACTTTAGAGAAAATAAAACTGAGAGTAGAGTTGAAATTTTTTAAACATGATTTAAAGGTGATTTTAATGTATGTAAATGAAAAAAATCAGTCAATGAACGTTGACCATGCTTTTTTGATTTTGTTTTAAAATGAATTTTTTGCAATTAATTGTGTGGTTTTTCCCATTAATCATATTTTTTTAGTGATTAATCTTTGCATTTTTTGTGATTAATTATGTGTTTTTGACAATTAATTGTTGTGTTATTGATTTATTTTCTTATTTGGTTGAAATTATTTGGAATTCTTCTCTATCTTGGTAATCTATACATGCTACTGCATAAAATCTTCTATAAAGTGTGCAAATTTGAAATATGTTCTTTATCAATAATTACCATAAAGGAATAATGTGTAGATGCATTAATCATCAATAACAATAAAATCAAGAAATCATATAGACTTGATTTACTTGGAGAAATCCTTATGCAAGAAAACTCCATTGGAGAAAGAGGACAAGTATGTATAAATTTTAGATGTACATGAGATAATGTGAACACACCAACACTTTGTGCTTTGACAAAACTCTAATAGCAACCATGTAACTATAAAAAAAATTCTATAAATCATTCACTATTTTAGTCTCCCAATTCATTTATTTTGAAGTTTTAGTCTTCATTCCCCTTATCTTATTATTGGAATTTTATACATCTTTCATAGAGAGAGATTGAGAAATCATCAGATGCTATGTAGATATGTTTACAACAAATTGATAATGTAGTTGCATATCAATTGTAACAACATTAGAGATGTCTATTTTGGATATATTTTATTTTATATATGCTTCAGTATCATTCTTTTCTATGGCAGCTACATCATAATTGATAGTGGTAAACTCAGGTCACTATAATCCCCTAAAATTGGTGAGATATATTCCTTAGAATGATCATTGAATTGTATATCTATTTGATGTGAATGCCTTGCAAAAAAAAATTCGTCAACTCTCTGTTGCCAGTGGGCATACTATTTGTTGCATGTTTATATATGTAGTTGCAGTTTACACTCATGGTTATGATAAGATAATGACAAGATAATGGTCTATTGTTAGTGCTTAATTTTCTCATCACAGGCTTCAAAGGAATAGATTTGTGACAACAATCATGGTTCTTTAAAATGAACAGAGCCATAAGGCTCCAATCAACAAACTCAACCACACCAATAATAAAATTCATTCAAATGTATGTAATAGCATACATTTGAACAAATATTTAAAAAAAAAAAAACTATAGGGTTTCATCACAATTTCGATGAACATAAACCGAAAAACCACTAAAACGTTTGAGAAATTTGTTGTACATGTGATGATATTTTCATTGTAATGGCATGCTCCACATCATTGAAATTGCAACAAACATTTGGTGTTTTTTTGACACTTTCAAAGAGGCATTTTGCATTGTGTTGTGGTTATTTTTCGTCGCTAGATGGATGAAGTTTGCATCAATTTTCCAATGAACATCGGTTCCATTTTCCATGGCGATGACTGGTGATGTTGGTTCATGGTTTCAACGTATAAAATTTGGTTGTGAAAGGAACAAAATTTACATGAGTGTTTTGTCGGTATTTCGACAATAGTTTGTTGATATGTCAACAAACATTCGTAAGAACTTTGAGTCAAATACAGTAGTGTAAAATTATTTCATAGACATTTATGATAACTGTGGTGGCATAGAGAAGGCAGTGAATTGTTTGAAAACATTCCTCAAAGAAATTGGGTCTCATGGTGATGGAATGCCATTACAAACAAATGCACATCATGGCATTCCATCACCATAAGACTGCATTTCTTTTAGGCAATTTTTTTAGACAGTTCATTGCATTCTCTATGGTATTATTGCTTACTATTATGATTTGATAGAAATTTTTCCAAACATCCATAGTTTATTGGAAAGCACCTATTTTAGGCTTTTAGCCATAACAACAAGGAAGCGAGTAGTTTGATAAAATTATTTGGTACACATTTATGAAAAATGTGGTATCAGAAAAAAGACAGTGAGCTTTTTGAAGAAATGCCTCGAAGAAATGTGGTCTCATGGTGATGGAATGGCATTCCATTACCATGAGACCACCTTTCTTTAAGGCATTTTTTCAAACTACTAACTGCAATGTCTATGCTATTGCTTACTATTATTCTTTCATAGATTTTTTCCAAGCATCCATTGTTTGTTGGAAAGTACCTTTTTTAAGCTTTTAGCCATAGCAGTGAGGAAATGAACTGTTTGATAAAATGCTTTGTTAGACATGTATGGAAAATGTGGTAGCATAGAAAAGGTGGTGAGTTGTTTGTAAAATTTCCTCAAAGAAATTGGGTCTCATGGTAATGGACATCACCATGAGACCACATTTCTTTGAGGCATTTTTTCAGAAAACTCATTGCCTTGTCTATGCTATTGCTTACTATTATTGTTTCATATATATTCCTTCCAAGCATCCATGGCATAGACAAGGCAGTGAACTATTTGAAAAGATGTTGAGCAGTAAAAAGTGGTCTCATGGAATGCCATGACAAGAAAATGCAATTGGAAGTTGCTCCTAGACTTATTAGTTATGCTATGTGAAGTAATTGCATCACTACTTGTGTTGAATTTCTAAAAAACTATATTGTAGTTGAAATTTTGTCATCTATCAACATCTAGTTATTAGTTATGGAATGTGAAGTAATGCTTTGAGCTTGAATGATGTGCAATGCAACGTAATCAACGATATGAATATAAACAACACAAATCTATTAAATATAATTCATTAGTTAAATTCTTTATTCTATTACATGTGTGTAGGTTTGAGTAAAGCCTTTGGCACTGTGAGGTGTTCCCTCAAAACCTCCAATATTAGCATGTTCAACATCCAAAATCACATATTAAAATAGCTTTAGTAAAACAATTCTATTACATGCAATAAATTTATAATTTTTTACAAGTTACATACCCCAACGATAGGTGTACTATAGAAAAAAGTAGTTGTAGGGCTAGTATATCTAGTCTCACATTGTGACCCTGCAGTTTTATTAAAATCATAAAACTAGATTAGTTAATATTGCATTTCAAAATCAAAATTTAATAAATTAAATTCAATGAACATGCTAACTTTTACTTGAGAATCAATTCCATATGCATCATGCAAAAATGTCAGCTGCCCTCTCCATCTCCATAGCTATAGATGGATCCTATGTAGTAACCTCCTGAGTGTCGGTGGGGTCATATGAACAAGTCGCCCCGCAAGATTGACACACATGGGTTCGAAGGCCACTAATTTAAAACTCCCCTAGATGGTGCTATAGAATAGGGCTAACATGATTGATGACACTCTGGGTCAAAGTGTTGATGACCTGCAATGTCTCTACATCAACACTCTCCTTCGTGATGGAAAGGATAAAAATGTGCTCATAAAGTGGCCTAGCGAGAGGTCATCTCCCTTGCCGCATAAGATCTAGATGTTCATTGGGTCTATCTTGAGCCAACCCCACACCTCTCCCCTAGAAGTTCCTCATATCAAAATAATTTGGGATTTTATTCAATATGAACTCACAGTATAGTTTCCTAAGGAAATACTACGGGACTTCACAATTTTTGCACGATGGGTAATCAAAAACCATGTACCACCTATCATAAAAAAAGTTCCTAATATGTTGGTGGTGGCACCAATGAATAGGAAACCTCTTTGCATTGAGGGTAATATTTTGATGTGTGCATGGGTTAGTGAAGAAGGAGCACAAATCACCTTTTGTAATTTTTAAATCCTTTACATCTTTATATGATAACTTATCCATGTAATAATCCCTAGACGCCTACCTCCTATCTTGCCATCCAGTTATTTGTTTGCTAATTGAATCTACATTTTTTAACATATCTTTCAATGAAGTTTTTAGGGTCATTCTTTCTATGGTTAAACCATTTGGATTACTTAGCCTACTGATTAAATCCTCAAGTTTTTTTTTGTTGTTCTCAATTTCACTCATTAAATTTTGTTGAGTGCCAGGAGGGTGTTCAGGGATTGGTGGAGGAGGTTGTGTTGTGGTTGATTTTGTTCTTGAGGATTTTTTTTCTCTCCTTGTTGAGGATTTTGAGGATTTGTAGGTTGATTTTCATCTCCTACAAATTCAAAAAAATAAATATCAAATACAACCTAAAACTAATAAATTCAAAACAAAAAGCAAAAAATCCTTACCTATCACACCTCCTCATCGATGTTGTGGCATCCTCACAATGAAATAGCAATTGCTGATGAATATTTTTGCACAATACCTCCTCCTATCTAACACGAGTGTGAAAGTTGGGGGTTTTGGCTATGGGGAAAAAAAAATAGAGTCAAAATGTAAGAATAATTTTTTTTTACTATTTTTTTCTTTTTAATAGGTCATAACATGAGCACGTTATAACACAATCACGATATGAGTTTTTTTGTGATTGAGCCTCAAGATTGGCACACCATTCCGTAACATGAGTGCGTGATAATGCACTCATGATATGAGTTTTCATAACTTTTTTAAAAAAAATCCACAAATTGTCTACCCATCTTCATGCACCCACCCTTTCATATCAAGGATTGATTTCCAACAAGGGGTTTGACCAAGGAAAATCCCTATCCACTAAACCAACAACATTTTTTCTCTCTTCTTTGTGTGTGATTTGTAGGTTTAAGTTGCACATTTCATGAGGAGGAAGATTGGGTAATAGTCATCAAGTGATCCAAGTTTTCAAAGTTGTCATCAAGCCTTGGAGAACCTTCAGAGATTATCTACAAGGTACAAATTGGAGATTTAGATCCAAGAACTAGTCAAGAAGAATAGAGCAAAAAAGGAAGAGTAGAATCAGTGTTGAAAGTTGTAGAAAATCCCAACTGGACTAATTTGCCACTTTTGGCGAATGAGTCCTAGCTCCAATGCATTTTTAGAATTTTGCAGATTTGGATATCCTTTTGGCATATTTTTGTTCCTGCATGGTTTCCTAGAAACTGGATTGATTCATCTAGCCTAAAAAATGAGTCCCAATCAACCTTAACAACATATTTTCTAGTGATGTAGACCTCCATTTAGCCATCTCCAATTTCCCAGCTGTACACTTTCTATTTTTCCAGTTTTATGCATTTCATTCATCTTTCTAGGTCGTTTAATGTTAGTTTTCATTCTATTAGGGTTTTTTTTTACATCTTGCATTTCATTATCTTTTCCAAGTCTAAACTTGGTGGTGAACCCCTCATTAGACCATTCAACACCTAGGATGACCCTCTTGCAAGATCTCTTTCTCTTTTGCATTGACATATCAAGGGTTTGTTCTTGAGTGAAAGATAGTGAAAATTTCCTCTTTTAGGTATCTAAACCCTAAAGGTGGGAGACAACCCAATTTTCCACCTTTTAATTTGGTGAACATGCATTTAGAATACATTATTTTTTGATTTGGAGTGTATTATCTTTCTTGCATTAACATTGCATTAGGACTTGCATTGGTTAAATTGTATTTTAGGGTTTCAAATTATGCATTAGTCAAAGCTCATATAGCTTGCATTTGTGCATCCAATTTCATTAAAAAATAGTCAAAATTTGCATTTGCATCTCACATACAATTCATAAAGCATAAAAATCATAAAATTCAATTCAAAATTTTTAACAATTTTCAAAAATCATCACTGGGATTCATTCACCACCATGGGCGAATCTATCCCTTTGTATATTTTTCATTGCATTTTTTGGCATTGAAAGTTGAATTTCTAAGTTTTTGTTCACTATTATTTCTTTTTTGTTTTAGTTTCCATAATTTTAGTTATAAGCATTTAATTGTTCTTAGCTTACATTAGATTTGCATTCACCCTGCATTTAGTAGCTTTGGTATGACTATTTGATGCCATATTGCTAATACCATAGTGAGATGAAGTTTGAGACTCATGTCATCCTATGATAGCACAATTGTTGTGGATCTTGGGTTGTCTATCTCTTTCACTCTGGGTATTAGCATTAGTACACTATATATGGAAAATAACTTTAACAACTCTTTGCCTTGAAGTAGCGTGCTAGTTGAAACAAGTAATGATAGTGTCCCACAAGAAAACATGATTCACATTCATGAGTACCTAGCACACTTACAACATCAAGTGAAAAATGACAACATTTCAACTACTTCCATCCCCACTATAGATAACATTCACCACATGCTTGAAAGTGAAGAAGGGCTTGACCTTGTGAAAAACATAGTGAAAATCTTTGGAAAACATCTCACCTCGACCAAGTTGGCCTTTTCCAACAAGCAATCTTACAAGTTAAGGAGGAACTCATATTCCTCTTCCAACAATAATAGCCTCAATACCTACCTATACTGGAACCCTCAAGTCACAACAACAATGCAACAAGTTAGTAATATGATTCCTTCCTTGGGTATTCTTGCTAGCATCCCTAGTTCCTATGTGGCATCACAAGTTATATCTCCTACAACTTTACCACCTATAAGCATTCCATTCACTTATCCTACAAACACATACACTCCTTCCCCACTTTCACTTCCATCTCATAACACAAACAATAACCCTCTCATAGCTCAACTCTTTCAAACTATTTCATCTCTCCAAAACAAATTTCCACCATAAACCAAAATCAAAATGGTCCACCTACATATTATGTCAAAATTAGTCTACAATCCTTCGAGATATTGCCAACAATGATGCCATAAAGTGTAGAGGTTCCTAGATTTGAGAAATATGGAGGGAAGGGATATGATTCTAACCATGCCAATGCTTATACTGCCTTATGTGGTGACTTTGTCCTTGATGATAAAATGTTGGCCAAAATTTTTCCTCGATCATTAAAAGATACTACCTTGGAATTGTTTTCTTCTTTACTGAATAACTCAATTCATTCATTCAATGAACTTTTTGATGCATTTGCAAACCATTTCCAAGTGCATATGACTCCCAAGATGACCTTAGCTGATTTAATGGGATGCAAGAAAAAAAAGGAAGAAAATATAAATTATTTTATCTCATGCTATCAATCACTTTATTCCCAAATTGATGTCAAGGTCCCTGACCATCACCTTCAAAAGATGTTCATAGAAAACTTGCAAAGTAAAATTCAAGACAAGCTTACCATGATGAAATTCCCATCCTTCATGCACTTGTGTACTGCTCTCCATGATTATCAAAATTCATTTAGTAGTCATGATACAAAATCCACTTCTAGCCAAATCAAGAAATCCAAGCCTGCAACCTAAAAACATTTCCAAACATTTAGAAAACAGAATAAAGGGTTCCTTCAATTTAATATACCTCAAAAAAAAAATTCAAAATGTCAATAACCAATTAGTTGTTGTCAAATACATGGTACCCTTTAGCTATGGAGACCCGAAAAGATAATTCACTCCCTTTCCCGATACCCTTCATAGCACAATGACTCAACTTTTAGAACAACAAATGATTACCTTGCCTCTTGTCAAAACACCTGACCTAATAAGCCTTTACCCTAAAGATTTAAATAAAATTCTTATTGCCACTATCACTAACAAAATGGACATGATAGGAAACATCACAAACATCTTAAACATCTTATGCAAGACCTCATTGATTCTGGTTGTCTATCCATTGGAGGTGTTAGTGATCAAGGAAATAAATCTGTTGCCCCTCCCAACCAAAATTTGAAAATTCTCACCAACCCAATGCCAAAACATAATATTTCATTTGTCAAAGCCAATGAAACTACAAAGAATGATGTGATAAATGTTGACACAAATGATGATAACAATTATTCTATTCAAAATAATACTATCAATAATAATCCTATAGATGAAATGGTAGGGGTGATAGATGTCATTCATCATAAGGGCCAAACTAAGAGTCCTCTTGGCATTGATTTCTCATCTAAGGATATAATTAAACATGCACTTGATGGTTCTCTATACATAGCCAATGGTATCTATGACAAGCCCACTAATTGGATACTAATTATAGATCCTGTCTATGGAGATAATGTGATCACCAAGGAATTATTACTTTTGCATGAGCTCTATCAAGGTCTATATGATAAACCAAAATATGGATCAAGACACACAATTGTTTTGCTTGCCCTACAATAGGATCGATCACCTTACCATTCCAAATAGGACCAAAAAAATTAGATGTCACATTATCCATCATCTCATAGTCAAACCAATTTTGTGTGAAGCTAGGCCACCCTTAGCTTCGCTCCATGAAAGTTGTCCCTTTGGTTGTACATAAATGTTTAAATTTTCCTTTTGACAATGAAATATTCACTGTCCAACATAGTGGCTTTAATCCTTTGTCATCCAGAGGAAATTTTTCCTTAGATTCCTTTTGACCCAAGCCCATGGAACCTATAAAGCCACTAGAAGACTTCTTTTTCCTATCCTATCAAAATTTCAAGACAAAGAAGATAACAAAATTATCCCTCTGAAACATGTCTTCATCAACATCTGAGCCTACTATCCTTGATGAAACTATGCTTGAACCTAAACAAGTCCCAAACAACCAAGACCAACCTAAGACAGAATCTTCACCCACATCTTGTAAATGACCAAGAGATAATGAAAACAACCTTGCCACACCTCCTCGAGTAAAACAAATATTTAAATCCAAAGAGAAAGTGGTCGAAAAACCTCCTGTGGTTCCTTACATTCCTCCCCTTATGGAATAAAATAAACCCATGGTTGATCAACCCACTCCTACACAACTACAACCTGAAAATGAAACTAAAAGAAAAAAGAGGTGCTAGAGAGCATAGGCATATACATCGTGCCCTTGCTTGCAGGTTGCATGAATAATTAAACAAAGAAAATGAAGATCCAAACTTGATTGAAGCAATGCATGATGTCTCTACCCCTACCCCGAAACAAAACAATCCAATACAACAACCACAACAAGAGTTGAACTCTTCCATGGACATTATCCTTCGACCTCTTCTTGTGATTAATTTGGATGATGATGAAGAGGTTGCTAAAATTGACTAATAGGTGCATAATGAATTGAATACATTGTTTTCCTCTTCCATGAGCTTAAATGAAAAATCTCCTACAAAGAGTGTTGAACCTAGTACTTCCCCTAGTTTGACACTTTCCCTTCTCGTTTTGGATAGTTTCCTACCTTTGGTATACAATGAACATGACTAGGAGGTGGATGACCTACTCATAGGTTGACTTGCATGTGCGTTACTAGTCTCTTGCATTATTTTATATTTCATTTTGTTTTGTGTGATTGCATGTGTGTAATGTGATTCCCCAGTAATGTTCTATTTGATGTTCTCTCTCTCTTTGTGACATTCCTCTATGTGTACCTTCATTCTTCTCTATGTCATACATCTTTTTTCTTTTCCTTTTCTTTTTCTTTTTTTCATTTTTCTTGTGTTTTCCTTTTGGGGATGATGCAAGGTGTTGAGACATTCATGTCTCTTCCATGTTGATCCAAAAGGATTTCTTTCTCTTTTTCCTTTCTTTTTCTCTTTTTCTTATTTGTCTTGTGTTTTCCTTTTGGGGATGACGCAAGGCATCAAGACATTCATGTCTCTTCCATGTTAACCCAAAAGGTTTTTCTTTGTTTTCGCTCTCTTTGTGTCATTCTTCCAGTTCTTTGTGTATTTGGGGATGATGATAGTTTTGAGCTCTCTCAAAACATTGCAGCAAAGAACATACTAACCCCAAATCCATAGATCCCTTATGTGTTTGGTGTTTTTATTTTGAGGGAAACCCATCTCCTTTCCTTTCTTTATCTCCTACATGATGCAACTTTACTTGGAAACATATGAATTGGCATAGGGATTTTCAAGTTGGTTCTCATGTCTTCTCCATTTGTATTTTTCATTTGCTACTTTAAAGTAATTGTTCATCATACAATGTGTAGCAATTTATTTAAAGTGGGTGCATACATTGGCATTATTATTTTGCATTTTTTTTTCTCAGTTCTTGGTGCAGTGTTCTTATTTCATACGATGTATTTGTCACTTTATGGATGACATTGGGTGTAATGTCCTTTAGGAGCATGATCTATCTTAGCATATTACAATCCTCTTAGTGGCTTGATGCAACACATTGCATCCCCTAAGTTGTGAATCTTATATTCTTTGATTGGTCCTCTCTTGGAGACATTAGGCACAATGTTCCCTAAGTTAAAGACCTTGCATGGAATAAGCAAGACAAACTTGAACATTCTTTGCATTTTATCATTTTGTATTTTTTGTTATATGGCCACCTTTCATAACACAACTTGCATTCTTGTAGATCCATCTTGCTTTTTCATGAGCCCAAATCATACAAAGTTTTTCTTTACTCATTAATCTCAAAAATATTTTTTGTCTGGCACCTTAACAAAGTTATCCAGGGGTATAACTTTGGTATGGTTTGAGTAGGAAGCCCGGTTTGGGAATGACTTTCCCCATAGCCACTTGCATGTGTGTGAGAGTGCATACCATCCATGAGTGTATGTTACTCACCTTTTATAACTTCTCACCCAGTGGACAGCTAGGAGTTCTATTGCCTCAGAGTGAGTATGCATTTTTTAGCAAAATATCCTAGATCTGATCCACATCTAGATGGAAAAATGGTCAAAGATTGATCTGATTCACTTTTATATTTTACCTTTTTCTCTCTTTCATCTTGTATAGTGTATACTTGTGGTTTGTTTCTATTCTTTACATCATTCTAATGTGTGCTCTTTTGTTCCTATGTTGGTTTTCCATGGGATCTTGATCTTGGGGGCTTGATAACTCCTCTTTATTGTTGTCATCTCATCTTACTGACATTGGTACATTTGAACCCCTCTTGATGCATGATTGTCTACTTTAGTGTGAGTTTGAAGCAAGTTCCTACTCTCACTAAAGTGGGGGCTAAATGTAATGTAGAAAAATGTATCCCTTTACATTTTCACACTTATTTGGACCCTCCTTGTGGATTTTGGCTTAATGTTGCATTGATCTAGTGTTGTAATTTGAATGACACATTCACATTAGGTCTTGGGCCCTTGTGAACTAATGGATTTTAATGGTACCTTGCTGAAGTGTTGTAAACTGTTGTAACTCACTTTCACACTTTCCTAGGGTTTTATCAAATAATTAAACATGATAAACCTATTTTTAATCAAAATCAACTTTAATATTTCCTTATTTGGAGTGTTGTAAAGTGTTGTAAAACACTTTCACCCTTTTCTAGGCTTTTCATTAATAATTGGGTTTTCTCCTACTTTAATTGGTCCTATTTTGCATCCACAAGCCTCATTTATTGCATCTTTTTTGAGGATAATCATGACACCAATCATTGAAAAATCATAGTTCAAGTGTTCCTAGATTGTTTGGCCTAGATTTAGTGTATGGGACTCATTCTCCACCTTGGGTGAATGGGTCCCACCTAGATCTTTTGGCCCCAAACCAGATTTCACACATTTCTAAGAAATTTTGGTTTTTGGTTCATACATTATGCCTGATGGGACTCATTTTCCACCTTGGGTGGGTGATTCTCATGTGGTCAAAAATTAAATTAAATTCAAATTTCTGATGGGATTTTATTCTCCTAAATATGATGTCAGTTGGTAGTGTTGTAATTTTGGGAATTCTTGCATAATTGAGTATAAATACAAGGTTCTTTCACTCATATTCTCACCTAGCACTCAAGAGAGTTCACAAGAGCATTTGAGCATTCATAAGAGAATTCAAGAGCATTCAAGGGCAGATTATCAAGCATTTTTAGAGAAACATTCAACTACCAATCATCATGTCAAAGATTTCATATATCATGTTTGTTATTGTGCTAACAATTGTGATGTAGGGTTTATGATTCAAGCAAGTGTTTCAAGCAAGATTAACATCATTCAAGCAAGAGTCAAGAACCACATAAATTACAAAAATTTTAAGCATATTTGTAGCACCTTATTGCTAGGGTTTGGGGATTTACAACATTATCTTTTGTTCATTCATCATTCTCCATTCATATTTACTTTTATTTCAAGGATTGATTTCCAACAAGTGGTTTGACCAAGGAAAACCCCTATCCACTAACCCAACAACATATTTTCCCTCTCCTTTGCATGTGATTTATAGGTTTAGGTTGCACATTTCATAAGGAGCAAGATTGGATAAAAGTTCTCAAGTGATCAAAGTTGTCATCAAGCCTTGGAGAACCTTAGGAGATTATCTACAGGGTACAAATCAGAGATTTAGATCTGAGAACCAGTCAAGTAGAACAAATAAAAAAAGGAAGAGTAGAATCAACTTTCAAAGTTGTAGAAAATCCCAATTGGACTGATTCACCACTTCTGGTGAATGATTCCTAGTTCCAATGCATTTTTAGTATTTTGCAGATTTGGATACCCTTTTGGGAGATTTATGTTCTTGCACAGTTTCCCAGAAGTTGGACTAATTCACCCAACTTGGTGAATGAGTCCCAATCAGCCTTAACAACAAATTTTCCAGTGATTCAGACCTCTATTCAGCCATCTCTAGTTTCCTAGGTGCACACTTTGCTTTTTTATATTTTTTTTGTTGCATTTCATTTATCTTTCTAGGTCATTTAGTGTTAGTTAGCATTCAATTATTGTTTTTTTACATCATGCATTTCATTATCTTTTCCAAGTCTCAACTTGGTGGTGAACCCCTCATTAGATCATTCAACCCCTAGGGCAACCCTCTTGCAAGATCTCTTTCTCTTTTACATTGAGATCTCAAGGGTTTGTTCTTGAGTGAAAGATAGTGAAAATGGCCCCTTTTAGGTACCTAAACCCTAAAGGTGGGAGAGAACCCAATTTTCCACCTTTCACTTTTTCTTTGACACAACACGATAAAATAATTTGTATCAAAGAGGGGGAAATGTAGGCACCTAACATTTATTTTTTAATGTCATCACTCTACTATTAATTAAGTAATTTTAACTATTTAATTAAATCTTTCCATCACTTCACCTCAACTTCTGATTAGTTAAATATTATTTAATTATGTCACTAAGGTTCATGTCCCTTATAATTAAATAAATCTAATTTATTTAATTATCACCACTTTGTCTACTATAATTAAATAATTAATTTTCTAATTATTTAATTATTCACTTATCTTTCTTTCTCCATAATTAAATAAATAATATTTATATAAATGATTTTCCAAATGGACTTTCCCTCTCACTTATTTTTAATTAAATTACTATTTAATTTGAAAAATTGGATTTCCTTTTTTCTTCTATAATTAAATAATGCTTCCATTGTTTTATTATTCATGTTCCTCTTTGAACTAATTTATTTTGTCGAAAAATCATTCAATTTCCTCTTGCTCTCACTTTTGATCTTATCTCATCCCGTCTCAATTAATTATTGCAATTGATTGAACTAAAATTCAATTGATCTCATCCATTCATTTTCCATCTGTCTCTCTATAAATACCACAATCATTTATCATCTTAGGACATTTGGGGAATCTCTGAAAGAATTCTTGTGCACATAATTTTGATATCTTTCTATCATTGTCACATGCTTTAGTTGCATCTTCAATATTGAGGGAACTTGAAGCTTCAAAGAAAAATGGAGAAAGGTAATGGATGTAATTCAGTAATGGAATAGGTATGTGTTTGCACCACTTCATTAGTTTATGATCTTTTGTGCTAATCCATTATTTATTACTTGATCTAACCATGGGTAAAAACCTTGATCACACACATCACAAAAGTGACTAGCTCATATGTATATCACAAGTATATTAGTGGTAGGCTCATATGTACATCACATCACATCGTTGACTAGCTCATACACACATGTACATTAGTGTTGGGATCATATGTCCATCACATTGTAATAGTGACTAGCTCATATGTACATCACAAGTAGATTAGAGACAAGATCATATGTACATCACATCACAATAGCAACTAGATTATATGCATATCACAAGTACAATATTGATGGGCTCATATGTACATCACATTACAATAGTGAATAGCTCATATGCACATCACAAGTACATTAGTGATGGGATGATATGTAGATCACATCACAATAGTGACCGGATCATATATACATCACAAGTACATTAGTGACAGGCTCATATGTTCATCACATCACAATAGTGACAATCTCATATGCACATATCACACATGCATTAGTGGTGATCTTATATGTACATCACATTACAATAGTGACTAGCTCATGCACACATCACAAGTACATTAGTGATGGGCTCATATGTACATCACATCACAATAGTGACTAATCAAGCATACATCACATATGTATCTAGTGTGATAATCCATAAAATACATCACATGTTCACATAAGGAAAAATAAGTAAATTGGAAATAGATGCAACCTAGAACATACATCAACCCACTGCCTAATTCACAATCACATAAGCTTGTTGTAGAGTAGAAAAATGTAACCCTTTACATTTTCTCACTTTTTTGGGCCCTCTTAATTTAAATTGGACTTAATAATGCCTTAATTTAGTGTTGTTAAATGTACCTCTTTACATTTACACACTTATTTGGGCCCTCTTAATTTAATTGAGCTTAATTATGCCTTAATTGGCCCTTGAATTCATTTTCAAGCCTATTAAATTACATTTTCTGAAGGGGAAACCCAAAAAAATTAATTCCTAAACATAACACTTTACATTGAGTAATATGTGTTCCAGGTTTATGGACCTGGGACCCATTTTCTCATGGGTGAATAGGTCCTCCCTAAACCTTTGGACCTAAATTAAAATTGTATTTTTGGTGGTATTTTAATGATTCCAAATCTATAATTTAATTTTGGCTTTTGATATTTAAATTTTGAGAAATTAAGGATACATACCTATAAATACAAGGTTATTTCATCATTTCAGCATCTAAGAATCTAGAATTTTCAAGTGAACAAAAGTATAGAAAAGTTCATGATCAATGGTATTCAAGAGAAAATATATCAAAGTTTTATTGTAACATTCAAGATCTATTCATGTCAAATTCTTCTTGCATCATGCATGTTTTGGAGCAAACATTGTGATGTAGGTTTCATGATCAAGTCAAGCATTCAAAGTATCATGCCAAGCATGATTCATGTGTCAATATCCACACACAATTCATCCATATCATCTAAGTTATAGATCTCCTAAGATCTCCATTATCAAGGTTTCTTTCAAGGGTTTGTTGAGTGGTAACATAGATTTTTTCATTCTTCATTCCCTCTTTCATGCATTATTTCAATTCAAGGTTTGATTACCAAAATGGGGTTTGACCAAGGAAAACCCCCATTCACCAAAATAAAACATTTTTATCTCTTATATGTTTGATTGTAGATTTAGGTTGAAGAATACTTGAAGACCTTTTCAAGAACAAGATTTACAAAGTTCTCAAAGTTATAAAAGTTGTCAAAGTTGTTGTCAAATCATGAAATCTCATCGACAAATCAAATTTCTAACTTTTCAGTACTAAAACCTGAACAAATTAGATGATTTAGATATGCTCCAGAGGCTCCTAAAATATTGTTGCATCCCCTATACTTGGACCCATTCACCCACGGGAAAATGAGTCTTAGATCATCTTCTGAAATATATTTTTGGTGACTTGTACACAAATCTCTCCCTTCTTAGATCTGCATTCTATTTTCTGGTTCTGCAAATATTGAGTTTAATATTGTTGTTTCAAGTGTTAGATTTCATTTTGGTGTTGATTTTCTATTTTTCAGTTTTTCTCCCCAAAGTGATATTTGACCTTGACCCTTATTCTTCAGTCATATGGAAATCTAAAGATTCTCACTTTGACTTGATTCACCTAAGGGTTGATAGTAAATTCATTGTGTGGATCTCATTTCCTAATGAGGTAGAGGAAAATAGGTCCTTCATCCCACTTTAACATATTTTCAAATACCCACCTATTTTCATCCTTTCATATTGGTGAACTTGACATTTGAGCATCATATCTTGTTGATTTGGAGTCCATTTCATTCGTAGATCTAGGTTTTCCATTCATTTTCATTGTAATGCATTTATTTACATCTCATTTAGGGTTGTTTTCTTGCATTAGTTTTCATCTTGTTTAGGGTTTTAGGTTTGCATTTTTGCATCCTTTAAAATCTATAAAATTCAAAAATATCAGTCATTTTGCATAGTTTTAACATAACATTTCATAATCATTCATTTACCTCAAAAAATTGAATCATATTAGTTATCATTTAGCACTATTTTGCACTTTCATTTAGACCTAATTTTACACAAATTTGAAACTGTAACTCACTTTCAAAAACCAGAATTTGAAAACCATAAAAATTATCCCTGAAACTTGCAATTTGATTTTTAAAAACCATGAAGTGAGATCCATTCACACATGCGTGAATGAGTCCCTGATTAGGGAAATTTTTAAAATTCAAGGCATTAAAATTACCATTTCTACATTCTCTATTTCTATATTTAATCTACTGTTACAATTTTTTGATTTTTTATTATCTGAAATTGTTCATATTAAGCATAATTGATCAAAATCAGTGCATTGTTTGAATTCAAAATTGCATCTAAAAGACATATTTTTTAGGTTTTTGCATAGCATAAGAAAAAATTATCTAGTTTTAATCTAAAAATTACAAAATGTTTGCATCGTTTCTTTACAAATTTGCTAAGAAAAAGTTTAATAATAAGAAGGATGATCATTCTTCCAAACATTATCCTAGCCATGAGAGTCTCTTAGTGGAATATGAGGAAATTGTTAACACTAAATTGACTAATTTTGATTCATTTCTCACTTGTGAGAATGTTTTAATGCAAGAGAAAACAACTATGGATAATCCTAACACTCATAAAGCTTAT
This sequence comes from Sequoia sempervirens, assembly GCA_007258455.2. NCBI lineage: Eukaryota > Viridiplantae > Streptophyta > Pinopsida > Cupressales > Cupressaceae > Sequoia > Sequoia sempervirens. The sequence goes on from VDFB02049217.1 coordinate 73,232,489, forward strand.
TCCCCAATAATCCTCTCCTTTTTATGAAAAGTGTTGTGGTTTTAGAAGAACCAAACATTAAATGACATGAGAATTATATTTGTGACTCTTCCAAAGACATCTTAGCTCAAGAGGATTAGATCATAGATACATTTGTTAACATTACTTTTCCTCACCTTTAATCATCCTTAAATACCCCTTTCACTTGTGAAAGTGATATGACAAAACAAGAGACAATCATTGATAAACCTATTTCTCTTAAAACACCCCCTTGTAAAGGAAAGGAATTTATATTAGAAGATGAAATTGATGACCATCATGAAAATTCTATTGATCTTTCATCTTGTAGTCAATCAATTATCAAACTGAAGAATAAATTGCGTAAGAATTATAAATGTAAGAAGAAAAATAAGCATGATCCTATTGCATATTTAGATGGCCTATTGAAAATATCCAAGACTAAGAATGAATTTTACACTCTTTTACATTGGGGATTAATCAAGTTACCACCTAAACCTAAAAAATTAAGAAAAAAGAAAAGTGATCAAAATGGACCATATTGTGTATATCATAGAAATTTACGTGAACTTTTCTCCTTTCCATGCAATAGTTGTAGGATCATAGCATACTCACTATTAAATGTTTTGTACATTCATTGTAAATCATTTTCTATCTTGCAAGGAGCTCATTCTCACCACCCATCTTGGATCATCCTTGCCCTATACTTAGTGGGGGCAAGGAGGTAGATAGCCTTGTCCTAGTTTGGTGCTTGATATTACCTGTTTGGTTAGTTTTTTTCCTTCCAAATACAATAAAAAAGATTGGGATGCATGTCTTTCTATAGGTTTACTTGCATGTGCCTTACTAGTCTTGTCTTTTTTTCTTTTTCATGTTCTTTTTGTGATTGCATGTGTGTAATGTGATCCCCATATAGCTCTATTTGATGTATCTTCATGTTCATTCCTCTATTTTTACCTTCATTCTTCTATATGTTGTAAGCCCTTTTATCTTTACTTTTGTCTTTTGTTTTCCTTTTGGGGATGATGCAAGGTGTCGATACATCTAGGTCTCTTCCATGTTTACCCAAAAGATTTCCTTTTCTTTCACTCTCTATGTGTCATTCTTCCTGTTTTATGAGTTATTTGTGGAATGATGACATTTATGAGCTCTATAATATCATTTTAGCAAATACATACATTGACCTTGAATCTATGGATCCCTTATGTGATTTTGGGATTTCATTTTGGTGGCAACCCCTTCCTTTTTCATGATGTAGCTTCATTTGGAAACATATGTCTTGGCATAGGGCTTTCCAAATAAGCTCTTTTGTATTCTTTATTGTTAGCATTTGTCATTTTCTACTTTAAAGTAATTGATCATACTGAGGTGTTAGAAATTTCTTTAAAGTGGGGGCATACATTGGCATTATCACTTTTGGAGATCTTTGGACTATTCTTATGTTTCATTGTGTTGTATTCTTACTTCTTGCAACGTGTCTTCTTCTTGGTGGTGTCATTAGGCTTGATTTCCTCCAAGAGTGTGACCTTTCTTGGCATAAATATTTCCTCTTAGTGGTGATTCTATGAATTACATACCCCGAAGTTATGAATATTTTATCACATACTTGTCCTCTCTTGGATCCATTAGGCATGATGCTTCCTAAGATTAGACCTTACATGAACTAAGAAAATCCCCTATAAACATATATTATCCTATTTGCATTCCATTCATAAGTGTTAGCATAACACAACTTGCTAACCTTATGAAGCTCGAAGTTACAACCCTTTTTCATGGCCACCAAGCATAACACACTTTACTTACCTATGGTACCTTGTTCATAAATTTTTAACATAACACACCTTAATAAGCCTTATGAAGCTCGAATTTTGTGTTATATGGTGCCTTATTAAAGTTATCAGAGGTATAACTTTAGTATGGTATGGGAGCCTAATAAGATTCTCTCATTTTCCACCTTTGGGGACTCACCTATTGGACAATGGATTTCACTAGCTCGTATGAGCATGCATTTTTTTTGCATAGTGGACAATGAGTTCCACTTGTAAATTTTTTTGGAAAAAAAACTGAGATGTATTCCACATCGCATTGGACAGTTGAGGCTTGATCCTTTCACTTTTCCTTTTCCCTTTTTCTCTTTCTTTGAGTCTTTGGCATTGTATGATTGAGTATCTTGTCATTAAACTGCATACATATATATGTTTAACATAGGCTTGTGTCTCTTTATTCCTTTATTGGTTTTTCCATGAGATATTAGATCTTAGATGATTGATCACCTTCCTTGATCTTTTTCATCTTATCCTTCCAATGATTGTACAATTATACCTCTCTTGATTGTCTACTCTAGTATGAGTTTGACACAAGTTCATCCTCTCACTAAAGTGGGGGCTAAATGTAGTGTAGAAAAATATAACCATTTACATTTTCTCACTTGTTTGGGCCCTCCTAATTAGTGTTGTTAAATGTACCTCTTTACATTTACACACTTATTTGGGACCTCTGAATTTAATTGAGCTTAATTATGCCTTAATTGACCCTTTCATTAATTTCCAAGCCTATTAAATTGCATTTTTTGAAGGGGAAACCTAACAATAATTAATTCCCAAACATAACACTATACATTGAGAAATGTGTGTTCCAGGTTTATGGACCTGGGACCCATTCGCCCATCGGCGAATGGGTACTCCCTAAACCTTTGGACATAATTTTAAATTATGTTTTTTGTGGTATGTTTATGATTTCAAATCTATAATTCAATGTTAGATTGTGATACTTGAATTTTGGGAAATTAAGGATATATACCTATATAAATACAAGGTTATTTCATCATTTCAACATTTAAGAACCTAGAATTTTCAAGTGAGAAAAATCATATCAAATTTTCTGATCAAGGGCATTCAAGTGTAGATATATCAAAGTTTTGTTGCAACATTTGAGATCTATTCATCATGTAAAAGTCTTCTTACATCATACATGCTTTTGGAGATAATATTGTGATGTAGGTTTCATGATCAATTCAAGCATTGAAAGTGTCATTTCAAGCATGATTCAAGGGTCAATATCCACATCCAATTCATCCATCTCATGAAAGTTATATAGATCTCCTAAGATCTCCATTATCAAGGTTTCATTAAAGGGTATGTTGAGTGGTAACATAGCTTTGTTCATTTGTCATTCCCTCTTTCATGCATTATTTCAATTCATGGTTTGATTTTTGACCAAGGCAAACCCGCATTCACCAAAAAAAAACATTTTTATCTCTAGTATGTGTGATTTTATATTTAGGTTAAAGAAGACTTGAAGACCTTTTGAAGAGAAAGATTTACAAATTTGGAAAAGCTACAAAAGTTGTCAAAGTTGTCATCAAATCACAAAATCTTACCTATAGATCAGATTTTTGACTTTTTGGCACTAAAACTAAAATAAATTAGAGGCTTCAAATGTGCACTAGAGGCTCTTGAAATATTTTTGCAACCCTTGTACTTGTACCCATTCGCCCATGGTTGAATGAGTCTTAGTTTAGCTTATGAAAAACACTTTTGGTGACTGCTACACAAATCTCTACCCTTCTCATATTTGCAATATGTTTTATGGTTCTATAAATAATGAGTTCAATATTATTATTTCAAGTGTTAGATTACATTTTGGTGTTGAATTTCTATTTTTTTTGTTTTTCCCCCCAAAGTGTTATTTGACCTTGACCCTCGTCATTTAGTCATCAGGAAATATGAAGATTCTCACTTTGAATTGATTCACCTAAGGGTTGATAATAAATTCATTGTGTAGATCTCATTTCCTAATGAAATATATGAAAATAGGTCATTTATCCCACTTTAACATACTTTCAAAAACCCACCTATTTTTCATCATTTCACTTGTTATGACAACAATCAAGCATCCCATACACTTAATGTTGCCACTAGCAAGGGTACATATATATCAAGGTGCACAACCCTAGGTCATTTACACAAGTACTTAGGGATGCATTAGTGTATAAACACACTCAATACACACAGGTTCATATCACTTGATGATCCTAAGGGGTTACCCACCCCTTCAATAATGAAAGATACCATTTTCCACATCAAGATATGACAAAACTAAAATATGACGTTGGTCTAACTGTTACCTACCTATTCTCCATTAGAAACTCTCTTCCCTATATTCCATTAGATGGCTAAGTGACCAAGGACATCCATCACTGGCATAGTATGATCCTAAACTATTTTTCTATCTCAAGCCTCATAGTAAAGCTCCTTGACTACTATCAATCTTGAGCATCATAATATTGTTCCTTGACTACTGTCAATCTCGAGCATCATAATGTTGCTCCTTGACTACTGTCAATCTCAAGCATCATAGTACCACTCCTTGGGGTTTTGCAACAATAGTGTGTCTCACTTTTGGAACATCTTGATTTTTTCCTGAAGTCACTTATTTTTAGAAAAACTAATTATTTAAGCCTTGAGATATTCCATCTAAATGGTTTTAAATGAATAGGGTTAGCTAATACCCCTTTAGATCAAACCCCTCTAGTATTAAATCATATATGCAATGGAGTCTCCTTCGCACCTATCAAAATGCAAGAAAAAAACACTTTTTCTTTACGTTTTGAGTGATTAAATAAAGTCATTTAGAAATTGTATTTTGCAAGATCATAGCCCTCAAAATAATCTTTCCAAAAATTATAGTTTTTATATTTTTAAATTAATTTTTGTCATGTATTTAATTTTCAAATTTTAATAAACATAGGTTTTCACCGAACATCAAGCTCTTCATTCTACAGAGGTGGAAATATAGTAAACCATTGTAAAAAAATTTAAAAGATACCTTTTCCCTAGGTATTGATGTCCTTGTTTAAGAAAAAGGGATTTAAATATATACACAAGTTATGTTTGACGACATACACTTATATCCAAATTATAGTTACAGTGACTTCGAAAGTTAATAAAAAAATATGTAACAAAAAATTATGAAAAAATATCCTTTCCCTTGATATTGATGTTAAGAATCTATATTTAAAAAATTAAAATTTAATCCTTTCTATAAAAAAAAAAGTTATGTTTGATGACATATACACTACTTTCTAAAAATATTTTTTATTGTTTAAAACTAGTTATTAAAGGGGATGTTGAAATATTCATGATTTATTTCAGAAAATCATTTTAAAAATATATTTGAAATCTACACAAAAATTTCCACAAATCACTAGTTCGCATCATCTTCAAAGTCTTAATAGTTTAGCTGCTATAGGTCTTGGAAGGTGAAGATTCAATTAAAAATATTGATATAAATATCCATCTTGGTCATAAAAGTGGGAAAAATTATTGTGATTTCACCCTTTGACTACTATCAATCTCAAGCATCATAGTACTAATCCTTGACTTGTGCTTAGCACTATAACTTGAAGATGGGTTCCTAACCTAGAATAAGTAGATCATAATTGACTTATTTAAGAGTCTATATATAGTCATATAAGTCTAAGGTTCATTTTCACAACAAATAAAAGATATCACCTAGAACTAATATGATATGAGCTCAACTCGTCATGTACCCACTAGTAAGTTATCAAATCCATTCCTTCATTCAACTTACTATTTAGAAAACAAATTATATATTAAATATAAGTTATCAAGTTTTGCATAACTCTCATAACAATCTAATGCCCATTTTGGCCTTATTTGAATCCTACTAAAGAGAGAAGGTCAAACCAATAGGGAACAAACCCAAAATCTATGATTTATCCTCCTAGACCCTCCCCCTATGGAATTGAGGTCATAGAGGCATCCTTCACCCAAGGACCGCCTACATACCTGCTTCCAAATGGATCAAAGTCACACGTAGTTCTCCTTATATGGTCTCTCAAGGAAACCTACACACATGTTCCCATAATGAGGGTATCATTAATGATTCCCTTCAATAATTATGTTCACAATTTAGCAACCTATACAATACCCTTCAAGACTATCAAAGTCCTCAATCAACATCACCCATTATTATTCATAAACTAGCCTGAACATCCCAAGGATTTCCTTATCCACATAGGAGCTAGGATTATTAATCAAAATGAAATTACCTTGTTCCCATAAATCCATACTTTTATTTAAAATTCACATAATAGATTCAACATAGAGTTACTTGTACTAAAGGGGTCGATATGTATCTTGTACTCATATAATAATTTATTACCCCAATACCTTACACCATTCTAGAATTATATAGCATATCTTATTATTAAATTTATTAAGGAGGATAAAATCGCATTAAAGAAACTTATTACATTTATTTCCACTATAATAAGGTTTCCAAATTACCCATGATTAAATGCATCTTCGTATCATATCAATATAACAATACATCTAATATTACCAATATCAGAAGTATCTAAATTTCATAGGTCTTGTATAATAGGTGTATCCTAGCCTTAGCCATAAAACCCCTTCCTTAGTTCCCATGATGGTTCCTTTATCGAGGCTATTATACTTAAGAGGTCAATAGACATTGTGTAGTCATGCTACCAATATGATGAAAAAATAATGAAAAAACCTCAATAAGTCTCTTAGTAGCGTCCTACTTTAGAATGGTTTAATGATATCAAGTATCATAATAATATATGACATAATCTTTGTAGAGATTTCTCTAATGTCTAATTAGCCAATGTAGATGATCATACATACAGATCAATGGACGTAAAAATCCCTAGATTAAGTAGTTCATAATTCATGACAAAGCTTCATTAAATTATCAACTAGGGAGTCAATGACATTAGATGATGTATGCACCATATATGCATTCAAGAATCGTATACGCCATATATCAACTGAGTATAGGTGATTTGAAAAAAGATAAATGCATCAAAATATTTTAACTGAAATTAACCTCTATCTACAAAATAGAGTAAGAAAATAATAATAATTGTTAATTTCTACAAGCACTTAATACTTATGACTATAACTAATAACTATTATACCGCACCATGTCCTTATTCAACAAACCTTCAGGAGTGATTGAACAAAATATAAACTAAAGACTTATAATTTTGAAGCTATAATACAATGTTGATCATAGTATAAAATGGAATCTATAAATTAGAACATAAAATGCATGATCTAATGAATTATCTAAATTAACGTGGCTCTATAGTACCTCAAGTGGTCCTTGCTTGAGTTCCTACATCCACTGGATCTCTTTCAATTATTTATCTCAAATAAAAAATGTTGAAATATCATAGATCTATTATATTCCAATCATACATAGAGTTCTTGGTAGAATGTAATGAAATATTTAATTGAATCTAATACATGTAAACTTCTAGTTTTTTTCTTCTTGGAAGGCTACCCTACTATATAGGGTCTACGAGAGTCTATTTATTCATAAACTATAAACAAACTAAAAGCAGATGCCAACTATCCCATAAAAATAGGAGGATGACTAGGTCCTTAAGGGTGAAAGCATGAAGTTGATTCCACTTAATTTGGAAGTTTCAGACTTAGAAAAAAACCTAAAATTGAGAAAATAAAATGGGATCCCATTATTTAGCAAACAAGATCCCATTTCGCTTCGAGGCCCCAATCCAAAAGTGAGATCCCATTTTTTAGAAACATGATCCCATTCTAAAATAGGATCATGTTTCATAAAAAAAATATTTGTTATGCTTTTATGAAATGGGATCCCATTTTGAAAAGCATAAAATATAATTTTTTATGATTTTATGAAATAGGATCCCATTTTACAAAAGTAGAAAAAATTAATTTTTTTATACTTTTAAGAAATGGGATCTTGTTTCACAAAAGCATAAAAAAATAGTTTTTTATGAACTTAGATGTTGTTTTAAAATGAGATTCCATTTCTACAGAAAAAGATCCTATCTTTTAAAATTTAAATTTTTGGCCGCATTTTTTTTTTTCAATTCAAGAAAATGCTTGGGGACTCGAACCTAAGCTTTGGACCTAGTTTGACCTGCAACTTTAAGGTCATGTCAATGTCACAAGAAAATAGTGACTTTAGACATATGTTTGAAGACCTTTTTTGTAGAATGTTTTGACAAAATTAAAACCCATTATATAGATGAGAGAGTGTAGATTCCAAATATGTAAATTTTTTTACAATTAGATTTTTTTTTCTATTTTTCAATTATTTTTTGATGAAACTAGTCCATAAACTTGAAATATTAGGGTGTTTTAGTATTTTAATAAGTTTTTATTAAAATATTTTGACAAAAGAATTGTATGAAAGCGTACTTCATACAATTATTTTGAAATTGGAAAAAAAAATGATAAGTTTAGGTCATCTTGGTACATCATGATTTTTCAAAAAAAATATGGCCAATAAAAACTTAACAAAAAATAATTAAAAAAAAAGACAAAAAAATATCATGAGAATTCTTTAGTGTGTTACAAATCTTTTCCCCAAAGGATTTAGAAAAATATGATTATTAAAGTCAAAATATGGATTACGTACGCATGCATGGTATGGTAAAAAAGGGTGACTTTTAAATAATGGTTTTTAGAAACAGATATTGAAAATCAATTTGTATCATCTGGATATTAAAATAAATTACATATTTAGAATCTAGATTATGAGTACTACATTTTATGATTAGTGACTTTTTAAAATATTCCATCTCTAAGTGCTTCAAATTCAAATGTGACAAATTCTAAAAATCAAGGAAAACACTTCCACTTTTTGGCCAAAAAGTGGACTCAACTTCTTGCACAGACCCATTTTCTAGTGTTAATTTAGACACTATGTGTGTTGTATCAGACATTGATTATCCCCACACACTTTGGAGATGACTTTGGGAGATCCATGGAGACCTTCATGTCTCTCCATACCTAAAGGATCATGTAATCTAGGTAAAAATCTAAATGTAATAAAGCAATAAAACTAACCCTAAACCAACAATAGAGCACAAATGAGCACATAGGCATGAAATATAAAGTAATATCACCATAAAGTCTTCATGCCATCATTGCTTCGCCTCCATTTCCCTTCTTAATTGTGCTTAAAATGTGCTTGATGCCCTCATATTTGAGTATGCACTAGTAGCCTATGACTATTCAACTAGCAAAATATTGAAGATTGTTCTCTCACACTAACAACATGCACTTGCATTAGCTTGATGATGAAAATGACAAGAATATGGTCTTTTATAGAAAAGGAAATTTTGAATTAAGGGCTAAGATTCAATGTCAGTAAGATGTGTCAATCAATGGCCAAGAATGAAAGTTGAAGTATGGAATAGGGTTAGGGAAATATTGGGGAAAATGATGAGAATGAATGGATAGGATTAAATTATAACATAATTCAATCAAGGGTTGGAGTTAAATGAGATGTCAAGAGATAAGATTTGATGTGGAGGATAAGATTGGCAGAAAAAAGAGGTTGTAGGAGAAATTTAGATGAATAATTAAATAATAAAAGTATTATTTAAGTATAGAGGACATGTGATAGGTTGACTTTTTTATTAAATAACAATTTAAATTAAAAGTGGGACATGGGTAATTAAATAATAAATATATTATTTAATTAAAGAAGACATGTGACAAGCTGATTTTTGAATTAAATAATAATTTAATCCAAAAATAGGAAGAAGATGACAAATTAGCAAGCAATTAAATAAATAAATAAAATTTAATTAATTAATTAAAAGAGGAAATATAAAGCTAGGAATGAATTAGTTAAATAATTAAAATTATTTAATTATCAAGGATGAAATGGGGAAATGATGGAGAATTAGAGTTCATAGGTCTAAGAAAAATTTTAGTCTCTACATTTTACCCCTCTTTGATACAGTTTTTTTATCACATTGTGTCAAAGAAATTCAATCAAAACATGCTCCAGTAAAAGGAAGGTGAACCTATGCCCCCTCAAAAATTTTTGCAAATTTTTTAAAAATTTCAATAAATGTGGAAATTATTTCGATAAGTCAATTTGATAGCCAAGAGTTCAATGGTGGTGATAGAAATGATGTTTTAGGTAATTTAGGTTCAAAGTGGCCAAATAGTGTGTCCAACACACATTCCTAGTGCAAACCATAGAAAACCCTAGGTTGATTCCCTATAAAAATGTATTTGATTAAGAAATTTGCTCATTTGTCCATGTCAAAATTAGAAATTTGGGAGCTCTAGGATAAAGAATTTGAAAATATGTCGCCGGTTCCTCACTTCACACACTGACGCTATCACGTCTATACCTTCCACCGACCTAAGGGAGCAGAGGACCCAATAAGTACCCCAAACCCACTTTGTTCTTTGTTTTTTTCAATTTTAGGGTTAGCAATTTTTAAGCAAGCAATTATGGCGAATGTCATTCACCACAATTGTGTACATAGGTGATTGTTGTTCCATTTAATGACCTAGTCATGATACAATTGCCAGGTCATGGGGAATTGGTTGTGGTGTGATGCATATGAAAATGGTGTGTCACATTTTTTTCCTACATCACACCCATGAGTAGGAACAATGCAATCGACAAATAGCACCACAAGTGCAAGGGGGAATGATGGAACTGATAAGAGGTTGACCACAATTGACCTTGGTGACACATTAGTTGAGGTGTTTCATGCAATTTCAATTACACAATGCATGCACAAGAATAGTGATGTGAATGACTTATATGACACAATTGACAATCATAATGACACAATTGACTAATTAAGAGTTTGATCTAGTTTTAGGATAAAATGTTCTATCCAATATAGTCCAGTAGATCAAATGAATATTTTAGATTGACACAATGACTTTTCTTGTGACCTTAGGTTGTTCTTGCCCCTATCTATACTTGAGAGTCATGGCCAACAAATTTTTGGCTTCGGGATGAGTTAGCCGATGCTCAAAGGGGCTCACTGATGGAGCTATGTTTGTACTACATCATATATATGCCCAATGGCAATGAAAACCGAGGTATGTTTATAGCACTTATGGAGTGATGGAACTCTGAGACTTGGTCATTTCACCTACCTATCGGGGAGGCTACTATGATGTTTGAGGATATATATATGATATTGTGGCTACCGATTCATGGGGAGCGAGTGAGATATGATTGCATTTGAGGATTGTAGTCGATATATGATTGCTATGAATATGAGGATATGTTGGAGCTCATTTTTTGGGAATATAAGATCAAATGGGAGAACTTGGTAGAGCTATATGATAGGTTAGATTTTTTCTTATGTACATTGATCATTGGTGTGATGATTCTAGATTGCAAGGGCCATGGTTTTCTAGTAGGAACTAGGGAGAGGTGTTAGTAGGCATGATACATGATGGGACAATTTATGCATGAGGACCATGTCTGTTCGGTACACTTTACTTCCAACTTCATGATATTGTCTCCCCCAATAATAAACATCAATGACAACATAGGCTTGTTGACATCAATGACAACACCAGTTGCTCATTCTTGCAAGAAAATTTGCATAATTTCCCAAGAATCTTCATTCAAAGCATTACATACAAAAGAAGAATTTAAAAAATAAATTTTGTGATCATATTATAACTAAAGTCTTACAATATGTCATTTAATTTGGAGAAAAATCCATGGATAATAAAACCATCTTTGAAAATAAAAATATCATCTATAAATAAAAGGTGTTCAAAGGATAAATTTCTACCCATGTTTATCCCTTTGGGTATGCCAATATTCTTAGATTCCTTGATAGAACTTCTTAGACCATCCACAACTAGAAAAGACTAATTGGGGATAATCGATAGCTTTACTGAAGCCCATACTAATCCTAAATAATTTAGATGTTAAACCATTGATAAGTACAATAAAGGAGACAATTATAACACACCCCAAAATCCAATTTACAACTTGTAGGTTAGGACAATTATGAAGAAGCACAAGGCTAAGGTACATCAGACTAACTTTTTATAAGCTTTGGACAGGTCAAGTTTTACTGCAAAAGCAAGAGGATTCTTAACTTTTCTAGTGAGTAGAACCTCTTTTGTTGAATCAAAAATATCTAGAATCTATCTTGGACACAAAAAACTACATTTTTCAATTGAAAATGTCTAAAAATTATATTCTTGATCCTTTGAGATATGATTTTATAAAAAGTGATTGTGTAAGGAAATAGGTTGAAAATCATGGAATGATATTGAACTATTTGCCTCTTTAATCACCCATAATTATTCTTCTTGTATCAAATAAAATGAACTTATGAAAACCACCATTATCTACCCATTGGTCTAGCACTTATGTTCTTTTGGTAAGAAGTGGTGACACTTTTTAGTTAATCCTTCTCCAAAAGTAGTGAATTAGAATTATCATTGGAAAAACTATGAATAGTAGTAAACTTCATGGTGGCTACTATATTCACCCTCTTATAAGACAGTTTTGAAAGGGAAAAACCCTAAATCAAATAAATCTTCAAAAGTTTTAGTATGAAACATTTTGCAAAGTCGTCCTATTTTAAAACTCTATTTTTTAATTATATTTTGCAAAATCTGCTTTAAGTAAAGATAAATAGTTGAGAAGAAAGTTTCGTTTGTGGTATAGATTGAGGACGGCTAATATGTTAACTCAGTTTCTGGATGCAACCAAGGTGGAATAGTGCCGATTGCATGTGAACACGTGAATGTTCTGTCCTATGTGACCCCACTTACATCAACAATTGATTGTTTTGTTCTATTCTACCCTAGCCCTATTATTTTACTTTGAGAAACAGCCAGCAAAATCAGAGGATGATTCACCTATTGCGAAGATATACGTTTGTCGATCATCGTAGTTGAGCTGAATAAAAGGAAGCTTTCATTATGTTTGTGGATCATTCCAAGGGTTTGTTTTTGTGCCATTTGCAATGTTAAGAAGCTGCATACGTACTACTTCTTTTCCACTTGAAAAAGAGAAGTAAACAGTTCAAAGTAAGCATCGCTCACTCTGTCAGATTCTCAGATCTGATAGGTCTAGGTGTCTGGTAATTTGAAGTTTTAAAAAGTTAAAATTTTGGGTCAAATTTGTGTCGTGTAGGATAACTCTTTCTCATCACAAATTGGCACAGAATAGAGAATACGGAACCTTGATGTAATGATTCGATGCATGTGAGATGTATAATTAATGAGGGAAATATATAGGGATAGACACATGTATAGAAATAATAAAATTAAGTGTATGAAAGTTACGGTAAATTCTTTAAGGAAAAAAATACACCTAATATAAGAATGTATCACACATATTACTTTGTATAGAAATAAATTCAAAATTAAGTATTAATATAGATAATTTCATCATTATTATAATTAAAATAAATAATATGGCATATGTTAATGAGTTGTTTAGAGTGTATATTTATCACCTTTGAAATGTCTTTATATGTTTTCTTTTAAGTTTTAGACTATAGTAATAGGGTAGTCCCCTTATAAACTGCAATGCATCTATTAGGTTATTTTCACATGACCGGTGACGTCAGAGTGACACACCCTCCAATACCATGGGGATGGAGGGGAGATTGGACTTCATGATCTCTAGTTTGTGACAAGATGCTTTCGATAATCAAGCTAGGGCCCTTGCCCCCAATTGGCTTTATATGTGTGTACATGAAAATGCAACACATTTTCTTTCAAGAAAGTTATTGTTTTGTCTAATTCAATCCCTCTTGCATTATGTTCCTTTTACTACTCTTGGGGAGAAACTGACAGGGATTCATATTATGTTTGTTTCCCTAAATTTTATTTACACCATTTTTAAGATTAAAATATCGCCTCGACCTACATAAATATTTTCCATTGTTAGGAGAGAAGCATCCACTTCAAACTAGGAGGTTTTCACTTTGACACACTATCAAATATATATTTTAAAGGTATGATTTAATTAGGCAATTCAATCCTTTAAAATATATTTTACTATTCTTTCCTATATTCCTTTGCAATTCATCTTTTATAATCCATCATTTTAGTGAGTTTAAAAGATTGATAATTTATATTTTGTTTGCTTATCTAATGATTGCAACACTTGCAGATTTGAGAATTAGATTGTTTATATCATTGGATGATTTTGGTTTAACCTAAACAAAAATTGATTTAACTAAGCTGAGGGAAATGAGATAGCTTATTGTAGTTACACAAAAAATCCACTTATGCCTATGTGAATAGAACATTCCTAGGTGTAATAAATTATAACAAATGATATGTTAAAAGTTTGACACTTTTTTTCTCTTGAGCCTCTTGGGAGATTTAGATTTTTAAATCTTGAAAGGATCAATACCCTTTGGAAATGAAATTAGGAATCCAATAGAATTCATTGGCCGACACTAATGTTCTTACAACTTCAATTTGGTCTCATGAGATGTAGAAAGAAAATATGAAACTTGGCACCTTTGCATTGGACACTACTGAGTTGTTTTATAGGAACTATTTATTGTTAGGAATGACAAAGTATGAAATTGAATGAAATTGAGATATCCTTTTAGAGTGAAATTGATAACCCACTTGTAGGTACAAATAAAATATTCCTAGATTCCATATAATATTAGAAATGCTATGTGAAAGTTTGACACATTTACTCTCTTTGGTCTCTTAAGAGGATTTTCTAGATCACCGTACCATAGAAGGAATGGGATCCTTCAACAATGAAATGAGGGCTCTATTAGAATTCAATGGCCCACCTTGATGTGTTTTGATACTTTATTTAGTCTCAAGAAGTGAAAAAAGAACAAAAGAAACTTGCCACCATTACTCCAAATTCCATTGAAGCATTTTCCAATAATACACTCATTTTCAGCAAGGTTAAACAATATGGAATTGTTTAAAACCAAGATCTAGGTTATTATATTTAAAATTAAAAACCACCTATTGTGTAAACAATATATTCATAGATGTAATAGATTTCAAGAATTTCCACATCAAAGTTTGACATATTTTTTCTCTTAGGTCTCTTAATGGACATTACTTGATCACTCTAGACAAGAAGGATTAATGCATTTTAATGATGAAATGAGGCCTCCATTAGAATCCACTGGTCTATCTTGACATGTTTATACCTTCAATTTAGTCCTATGATGCATACAACAAATAGAACATAATGGCGTCGCACTAAATTTCATTAAGACATTTTGTAAGAATGCTCTTATTATCAGCAAGGTGAAATAGTGCAGAGAAGAGGGAACCCAAGATAGTTTATTATAGTTAAACTTTAAATCTATAAATTTGTGTAAATAAAAATTTGTTGTGTGCAACAAAATTTGAGAAATACTACATCAAGTTTGAATATTTTTTTCCTTTTTGGTCCCTTAAGATGCTTTACTAGATTGTTGTCACCTATATGGATTAGGACCCTTTGATGATTGAACAAGGCCTATACTAGAATACATTGGCCCACTTCAACCTATTTGTGCCCTTAATTTAGTACCATGAGGTGTAGAAAAAAATATATGATGGTAAGTAGCCTTGCACTACATACCATTAAGGAATTTTATGAGAATAGATTCATTGTGAGAAAGGTTAAGTAGTATACTTTTGAGGGGAACTAAGATAGGCTATTGATATTGTTAATAAATATTTAACCAGCTCCCTTCGGGTTTATTTTTCCATGCGCTAGCCCGTGCATCGCAAGGTCTGCTCACCCTTTTATCTAAGTTTTTCTTTGCCACTCCATGTGTCTATTCCTCGCAACTCTGAGTCTCGGCATTCCTTTTGCATCCCAGGAAACTTCGTTGTCCTTCCATGTTTTGCAGCTGTGGGATACTTTCGGTCATGTTTTCTTGCTGCCTCATCGGGCTGTGAAATGTTGGCATGAAGCCCTCATTTCTAAAGGGTTTTGGCGGGTCACACGGTTGCTAATTGTGGTGTACACTTGCTACGTGTCTACCATTCACAAATCTTTCAGCGCAGAAATGAAGTAGCAACCGCAGGCAGCGAAATGCTACCACGCGTCTCTTTTACGCTTGGCTGATAATCGTTCCCTTTATTATTGATGAAGTGTTTGGCCATTTTGACACGTGTGGCATTTACGTAGGTCCTAAGCGGCAAAGGAGAAGTGGTTCATATGGACAGCGAAAGGCTGCCACTGCCTAGCCAGTGGATTTCATATGTGGGCGATGGACCGGATGAACCGAATAATGCTATTGGTCGATCCATGTCATAATCATTCACACTAGGGGGTGACACTTGTCTGATCGGGCCTAGCTGGGACCATCACTATCATTGCAGAGGATGCACCTATGCCTGGGATGACCCAGTCCTTGGTTCTAGATCGATTCTGTTGTAAACAGCCTTGGGAATATTCTAATTTTGGCATCATTGTCGGGGATCGCGAATTTTTTTCTATTACTGCTCCCCAAGGCGATGGGAAGTTTTCTTTCTATATATTCTTTCTCTGTTATGAGAAAAAAGGGTCCAAGAATTGGAGAAAAATGCTAGTTTTAGTAAAAGATGCCAGACCTTTATTTCTATTTTATTTGATTGCAAAAACTCGTAGACTATGCCAATTGTTCGGCCTTTCTATTTTTCATGCTATTTGATCAAACTGTGAACTATGCTTTTTATTGTCTTGACACTTCATTTGAGAACTTCTATATATGTTGCATGCAAGTTTGCTTACCGAGATCATGTCTAAGGACTCTTCTTGGTAGTAGGAATGTATGTAATGTTATTTTATGTCAATGAATGAATTTTCTATGCTATAATCTTAAGTCTTTGATGTTCTGGAACACTACAACACCATTCAGGCCCTTAAATCTATGATTTATCATTCCCATCATTAAATCTTGGTGCATCGCCTTAGGTTAGACTTCATTTTATTATATCTACTTCCTTTTCCCTTTCCAAACCCTATTATAGAAGAAGTCAACTTCTCTTAAAATCTAGAGGTTACTCAGTTTAGCGCAAAAGGTCCCCCTTAAACTAAGTTTCTCATAAGGATCTGTTACCTTGTCAAATTTTGGTGTCAACAGATATCAATACCCATAATCCACAGGTACAAGTGTGAATGAAAATTTCTTAGGTGTAATATATTTTCATAAATGTTATGTGAAAGTTTGACACTTTTTCGTCTTAGTTCTCTTAAAATAATTTGGATGATTTTTGTAGCCTAAAATTATTAGGACCCTTTGGTGATGAAATGAGGTATGTAATATAATTTTCTAGCACAACTCAATGTATTTGCATACCTAGTCTAGTTCAATGATGTGTAAAAACAAAAAATTGTACTTGGTACTCTTGCATTGAATGTCAATGAATTTTTTGCAATAATGTATTCATTGTTAACAAAATCAAATAATATGAAGTTAAGTGAAAATAAGATAGATTTTTATAGTTAGACTCAAAATCTAACTATAGTTGTGAGTAAAACACTTCTAGGTGCAATAAAATATAGGAAATATTAAGTCAAATTTTGATTATTTTTTTATCTTGTGTCTCTAAAGAGACTTTTCTAGATCATTGTACTCAAAAGGGTCATGACTCTTTGACAATGAAATGAGGCCTCAATTAGATTTGACTGGTCCACCTAGATATTTTTTACTCTCAATTTAATCCCATGAGACATAGAAATAAAAATTCCGCACTTCGGACACTTGCACTAAATGAAATTGAGGTATTTTACAAGAATAAATTCATTGTTATTAAGGTTAAATGATATGGATTTGACGCATACAAATAAATGTTCTAATATTCAAATAGAAAGTCCACCTATAGGTGTCAATGGAATGTTTGTAGGTGCCATAAAAATTGAGAAATTCTATGTGAAATTTTGACACATTTTTTCATTGGTCTATTAAGATAATTTGCTATATTGTGGGACAAAATCACATGTAACATAATTTTTTTCCCATTTTTGAGTATTATTTATCCTCTATATAATGTTCTCATGTTGTGTAACACAAATTTACATTATTTAAAAATTTATTCACTCCATTTCAGTAATGGTTTGAGGCTTGAATGACCAACATAAGGTTTAAAGATCCATTTGATCTATAATAGATATTTTTTGTTTAATAAAATTTTCAAATTTCATTGTGACTGAATTTACTCCTTTTAACAACAATATTTGATAAAAATACTATTTCTTCTTAGTTTTTAATCATTTAATTTTTATTTATTTTTAATTTATTATTGTTATTAATTTTGTTTCCTTTTACTAGTGTCTATATTTCTTTACTACATGTTTAATTATTTTTATTTATAAATTTATAAAGCCCTTTTCTAGGATGATGCTTGGAATGACCATCTACCTTTTCACCTAATGGGGGACTAGAATCAAATTGAGTCAGACTTAAAAATCAGATGGGTTCATAAAGTTAGAGGTTATATTGATTTTTATCCTATAATCCATTTATCTGCAAATGGAAGGATTTTAGTTTCTTGCAAGTTTCATCCCATCTAAAATTTTCATCAAAGGCTGAATTAGATAAGAAGCAAGTTTACCTTTCAAATAAATAGGATGAAATAATTTGGCTAAAATCTAAATCAGGGCAATACAACGTCAAAGATGGTTACAACTCTCTTTTCAATGTTAATCAAAGAGTTTCCATTCCTATAAAACATTGTTGGGGCCCCTACATCCTCCCTAAGGCTAGAGCATTTGGTTGGTTAGCAATTAAAGATAGAATATTAACTAGCTTGAGATTGGACATATTGGGCATAACAAATATTTTCAGATCATCTTCTTTTGAATTGTGATTTTTCTCAAAATTGTTGGTATTGGTTACTAAACATTCTTGGATGGTCAAGTCATTTACATAATGCTTTGTATCTTCATTTTCTTTTTTGGTCTTCTTTATGTTCATCTTCCATATTCTCACCACTTTGGAATATTATCCCTTCCATTCTAATTTGGAATATATGGTTGGAGAGAAACAATAGAATCTTCAGTAGGAAATCTTCCTCTTTGTCTCAAGCCATTCAAAAAATTGAGATTTTGATCTCTGAAGTAACTCATACAACCATTTTAAAAAAATATCTGTCAAACAAGTACTTTACTTATTGGGATTCTTTTATTCTAAAATCTTGGCATTTATTGAAAATCCCAAAGGTGGGTTTTGTTTCTTCCAATGCCTCTTTTTCTAAAAGAAGTATTTATTTTTGGTCTCCTCCTCCCTCTAGCTTCGTCAAATTAAATTTTGATGGAGCCTCCAGGGGAAATCTAGAAAAATTAAGCATTGCTACTGTGTTAAGAGATTAGAATGGAAAATTTATAAAAATAACTTGTGACCAAATTCCTGATGGCACTAATAATGTGCTAGAGTTTAGAGTGTTAAAATTAGGCCTTAAACCCACCAAAATCTATCAATTTCTCATATATTCATTGAAGGAGATTCAATGATAACAATTTTGGCTTTAAGGAATCAAGGACTTCTTCCTGGAATTTAAATTATATTCTAGAATTCATTTTATCACAACTTGATGATTTTCCAAGCTACACTATTCTCATTGTTATAGGGAATCAAATGTTGTTGCAAATTTCTTGGCTAATAAATCCATTTATGTGAACTTGTCTTCCCGTGAATTATCGATAGAGGAATGCAATCTTTTCTTTCAAGAATTACACCCTTAATTCATAATTTCAAAAGGGTGACAAGGTTGCTTTTCAAAAAAGTTTATTATATTGGGCTCTACGAACCTCCCATGATATTTGACCGCCCTTGTTTTGTGCTGCACAATATCTTGTGAGTGGTTTTTTTAGGTACTTATGGCATTGCAAGTATTAAAAAATCCTTCGATTTCCACTCTGAGTTTGAATTTAAAACTTGGCAACCATAAATTGGTTCCTTGTTAGCTTTTTTCATGTGGAAAATTTTCTTACTAGACAAATTTTGTTGTTGTCATCAAAATTCTTTTCATAATTGATAATTTTATCTTTGATCTGGTCTTTCATACAATGGTGATTGTGAATTAATTGCTCTATCTATTTTAAGTTGTAATCCATTATTGGCCACAACATTTCCTATTGGGCACATGATATTTCTTGATCATTTCCAAGAAATTCCTTTGAATTGTGCACTTAACTGATGATCCATACTGGTAATTGTCCTCCTATTCAGACATTTTTAAGGTATATTCTATTTTTTTTATTCTTCATTAAATTTAGTCTCTTTATTGATAGCTCCATTTTATATTGGCAGTTGTCCAAATTTTTGGGGCTAAATTTGGAAATGGTTCTTTTTCTTTTTTTGGTGTTTGACCATGAGAGCTTGCTCTCATGATTGGACATTGAAACAAGCCCTTAATGTGTTTATAAAATGATTGGTCCTTCTTGGAGACTTTGTTAAATCTCTTCATTCCCAAGTTAATACACTTGGAAGTATATGCAAATTTTGACAGACCTCAGAATGCATGATAATTTATTTCCCATTTCTTTAGGTATGCTAAATGATTTATTCTAGTTTCTACGGGAGTTTCTTTTAAATTCATTATTTCTCCCTACCGACTCATAGTTTCATCTTGTTTTTCTGTTTTCTTGTCTCTGCAACTTTGTATTTTTATAATGGAAAATTTCTTTAGAGTTTTGGTTCCTCCTCATGTCCATGAAATCAGAGTGAATTCACCATTCAGAAAAGAAAAGCTATGTAGGACATGCATACTATGGCTTTTCCATATGAAATGGCTTTGCAATTTGTGTCAAATTTAATGGACATTCTAGGAAATGTTGAAATAGTTAAATTTCTGGTGGACACCTATCTTTTTCCTCATGTGTGTCCTTTTTCTACTCTTCAACTGACATTGGAGAGATATGATATTATTTAGGGATCATATTTGGTGGGACGTATTATCAGTAAACAAAATCTTCTAACATTTTTGCCTCTCCAAATTGCTTTCTGCAATGGCATATCATCTTCTAAGTGATTGTCATAGTGAATTTAAAGTCCATCTAGAACTTCTCACACAACAATATGGTAATTTAGTGAGTGACCCAATTAATATGTTATGTAAATGAATCTATCTTCTCATTCAACATGCTATCATTGAACCTCATTATGAACCACATTTTCTTCCACTTGCAAACATCACTTCCTCAGAGGGTAGTTTGTCTTGAGGGGAGCTTTTCACTTCTTACTTTTTGAAATTTTGTTTCTTTGACCTGGTTAATTATTGGTCTCATTTTGATAGTATATCTACAATATTTGCATCTCTGTTGCTTTGGAAGAATTTTGGCACTTTGGCATCTTTGTGCAGGACCCCCAATTGGATGCTCTTCATCTCCCTCAGCATCTCCTGCTCCTTATGTTGGAATCTTTTGGCTCCAATCTGAAACTCTTTCTATTGGCATTTCTAGTGGTGTTTCTCCCCTTCAGATCACCTACCAAGATTTTTTTTTTCTCCTGGTTCATAGTTCACTTTGAACAATTTTTCCTTGCCTTCTTCTGGCTCAAATTTTGTAATATTTGGGGTTTGCAACTTTTTTTTCATCTTCTGCAACCCCTCATATTCTTGTAATACTTTTCTATATTTCAATAAAATTTGTGGCCTTGCCACCTTTGCTTAATATATATATATATATATATATATATATATATATATATATATATAATTTTTATAAATACAATATTGCTCTATGTTTCATTCTATACAAATTATAATTTTTAAATGGTTTTTTTTTCATTTTTCTTTACAAGTTATGTGATATGCATGTTTAATGATTCAATTTTCAAGGTACATTCAATTTAAAAATTACAAAAATATATATTTAATAAAAAAAAAATTACACAACTATAGTATTCACTCTTAGCTATATTTGTGTCAAATAATTTTTAAAAAATACTCAACACAACATAAAAAATAGGTGTACACACATTAATCACTATGCTACATTTTATTAATAAAAATAAGAGCATATGTATTTATGTACTTTTTACTCGTTAGTCTTAATTATTTTCTTTTGCAATTTATAAAATATTACAATTCTTCATCTTTAATTTTTTAATGCACATATCTTAATTATTCACCCAAGCTTAAGTTTAACTATTTTTTTTTAATATCCATTGTTTACCTCCTCCTTGTCTCTAATTCCTATTCACTTATCCATATATTTAGCACATGTTCATTTTCAAATTTATAATTCTAAAATTCAATTTAATAAGTAAATTTAATCCACAATAGCTAATTTACAATTTAATTTATTGAATCTTGATTTTAATTTACAATTTAATTTAAAAATTATGTAAAATCTAATTTATAACTTAATTTAAACTATATCTAATATATGATTTAATTCACTTTGTTTAATTGAATTGATTAATTAATAAAACTTAGCATCTATAATTTAATTTACTTTATAATTTTGATTGGTATAAATTTATGTTAAGTGATACAAATTAATATGAACTATAAATTAATATCAATTATATAATTTATAATTTTGTATCAATCAATTAATAAATCAATTGATGTAAACTATAGCAAGTGAAATAAGAAGAAAATTGGTCGACCTTGTTATCAACTTGATCTAATTTGTTAGTGTTTTATGTTTGTCAAGAATCAATGTGCTTTCTCTATCGTTTGATGTGTGGACAATCTAACCAAGGACTCAAAGCCTTTGTAGCTAAAATGATGGACATTTAAAATAAAAATATTTAACATATAATATTGGAACAATATAATATTAAATTTATAATAATAAGAAATAAAATATTAAATAATTTTTTTAAAGAAATATATAATATTTGAACTCAAATAATATTTATTATAATAAACGGATTAATAATAAGTTTAGAGACACAATTTGATAAAATAAAATAAAAAATAAAAATAAAAACAAAAAAAAAGATTTATATTAAAAAATAAGAACAATTATATAATTTTATATGAAAAGTTAAATAATTAAAATGAAAGTAAAAGAAATATTGTGAAGAAAAAATAAACATATAAATTTTAAAATCTTATTATGATGAAAGAGTTGAAGTTCAATCGATAGAGTACTAGCATAACAATCTTATTAAATAACGTATATAAATAGCATTGGATCTATCATTTTCAAGGAGTTTATTTTTTTATTACTTTATTTAACATATTTATATGACATTTGTATTATTTTTAAAATTATAATATATTATGTTTATTATTATTGAAAATAACTTTTCTATAACTTTAATTATTTTTAAAATTACATTTAATACTCCTATACTCTTTACATTATTAAATATAAATATATTTCAACTTTTTACCTTTTATTTCTAATTAAATATATTACAAGTTTAATATTTATCTATATTTATTTTTTAAATATAGATTTTATTTATTAAAAATGACTAAAATGTTAAATATATTAGAAGTTTAATATTTATCAATATTTATTTTTAAAATATATATATTATATTTATTAACAAAGATATTCAATTTATATTTAAACTATTACATATTTTATGAAATATGATGCATATTATTAAATATAAATATTATATACATACACTCGCTTTTCCTCCCACCCTATCTCTATCTCTCTACCTCTACCCTGTCTCTATTGTGTTTCTCTATCACCACCAATATCTCTTAGTCTTGCCCCCTCTATATATTCCTCTGTCTCTCTCTATATCACTTCCTATATCTTTATCTTTCTATCTCTCCATCTCCTTCATTCTCACTGTATCCCTCTATCTATCTTTCTTTCTCCCTTTCCTTCTTTTTCTCTCATTCCTACTCCCTCTCTATATGTTTAAGTCTATATTTCTTGCACCACTCATATATTTCCAAAGTTATATATCTCTATCCCTATCTCTCACTCTCTCCTTATTACTCCATCTTTATATTTCTCTTTACTAATCTCTCCTATCTGTATTTCTATCACCTCTCTCCCTCCATAAATATCTATTTGTAAGTATATATCCTTGTCCATATCTCTGTCTCACTCATATACACACACTCCCTCTTTCTCCTTCCCTACCTCTATCTTTGTCTCTCTATCTTTTCACCTATCTATAACTATCTATTACTTATCTCTATCACCTTCTTTCTCTCTCTTTATCTTGACCCATCTAACTCTATCTCCCTATCTCTCCCCCCCCTCTCTATTTATACCTCAATATGTCTACCTCTATCTCTTTATATCTTTTGCACTCCTCTCTCTATCTCTTTCTATCTATATCTGTCTACACCTATTTCTCTATCTCCATCCCTATACACATATATCCTTTCCATCTCTCCTTCATTCTCTATCTTATTTACTCCATCTCTCCATCCATCTCTTCAACTCTATATCTATTTCTTTATTTCTCACATGATCTCCCTCTCACTCACATCTCTCTATCTCTTTCTATCCATATCCTTCTCTACATATATCTCTTCTCATATCTATCTATCTCCTCCACCCCCATCATCTATCCCCTGCTTTTTATCTCTCTCTCCATCTATTATTTTCTTTCTCTACTTCTCTCTATTTTCTCTCTCTATCTCTCCCCCTCTCCCCCTCTCTCTATATCCCCTTATATCTATATCTTTATATCACTCTATCTCACCATATATCTCTCTATCTCTCCCTCTTCCTCCTTGTCCCTTTATCTCTTCTTCTCTATCTATCACTCTCTATATCTCCCCGTCTATCTCCTTATCTCTCTATCTTTATTTTCTCACTCTATCTCTCTCTATATCTCAATATATTTTTCTCCCTCTTCCTCTCTTATTCTATATTAATCTCTAGATCTTTGTATTTTTTTGGGGGTTTGTAGTTATTAGTTTTACATTCCACAATTTTCATTTAAATGGAGTATAAGACTAGACTGGTTGCATTTTTATATCTCCATGACTACTCTTTCTAGTGACCAAATATGTTAGTGAAAATTTTCTATTCAACCATGTCAAATAATGTGATTTCAACATTATAGTAGATAATGAGGAAACTATCCATATTACACTGCTCTCTCATATTTCCTAACTATTCACTATTGCAAATGGTTCTTCATCATTGCTTACAAAAAAAATTATTTTCACATGTTTGTGCAAGTGCTGTCTCCCCAGTATTTCCACCATGAATTATTCTAAAATTTCTATAATGCTACCATTTTAATCATTTGTCACTACACAACCATTAACTACATTACAAATTTTAAGACACCCCACTCCACTCTTATTACAATTATTGAACTCATGGTAGTGATAAGAGGAAAAGCTGCAAGGAAAAATAACCCTTGATGATTCTCTTATTTTCCTCTTGATAAGTAACAAACTATAATGTGGGAGCTTATAGTACCCCTTGTATATTACTATTTGTTGGAATTGGCTTGGTGTGTGCTAATCATTAAAAATGTTAACACTCAAAATAATATAGAAGGTTTCATTGGTTTTTTTCATTAATAAAATAATTTATTTGCATTTTTCTATAGAATCTATACCAAATAAAGTTGAGAAGTTCTCATACCCAAAAAGAAAGTACAAGAACTACAAAAAACCTAGAAAACAAAATATTGTTTGTAGTGTAGTAAAATGCATACCCTCATATTTTCCCACGTGTTTGGGATGCCTTGCTTTATTTATGCTTCTTTATGGCTTAATTGGTCCTATTTTGCATCCATAATCCTAATAAACTACATATTTTCATGGATAATCCTAAAAAAATTCAAAAGATAAATGATCATTTAATGATTTTATTTGTGTGTCCTTGATTTTTGAACTGGGACTAAAATTCCACCTAGGGCGTCTCTGTCCCTGAAAGGTCTTGGGATCCTGATTTTGAGAGCACCTGCACAGGTCCCTTTTTGGAGTCTATGCCTTGAGACTTGAGCCTTAGGACTAAGACACCACCTAGAGCATATTAGTCCTCCTTGGCTTATTTTTTAGGATTTAATTTCAAATTCCAGTGGGATTCAACCTCCTTTATTTAATGAATTCATATGTCACCTTCGTGTGATATAATTTTGAGAAATTAAGCATGAATAAGTATAAATACAAGGTTCCTCTACTCATTTTCATAACTATAAGCATTCAATTATTCATTCCTAGGTCAATTTCTTGTATTCAAAAGCATTTCATCAAGCATTTGAAGCCATAATCAAGTTTCAAGTATCATGTCAAGGGTTTAGTGCATTCATTCATGTTGTTGGGACAAGATTGTGGATGTAGCATTGAAGATCTATTTGAAACAATTGTTCACATCATATCCAAGGATCCAGGATCTACATTCTTCATGCCCACTACATGGTATATTGGATATTTTCTTCACAAGAGATCATACAAGGTGATATCATTTGTATATTTCATATTTCATGCTTCATTTCATTCATTTCATCATTTGATTTAACTACCTAGAAGGGGTTTGACTAAGGAAAACCCCCATTCAGTAAAAATCAACAAGTTTTTCTCCTCTTGTATTTTTGTGATTGCAGATTTAGGTTGAAGAATTGAAGATCTTTTAAAATAAAATGTTTTCAAAGTGCAAATTTTCATTTCCAAAGTTGTCGTCTTCACAGAAACTCGCCTATAGGTCAGATCTAGAAGTTTTAGGACCTCAGATCTGAGGAAAAGCAAGTGCAAACCTTAAAGATCAAGATCACACTCAAAAAATTTAGAAATTCCAAACAGGACTAAGACAATAGTAAAGGTTTCTTAGTCCTCCAAGTGGAATTTTGTAGAGATTCTTTCAAATCTTGTTCTAGAATTTGAAGATTTTGCATCGTCCCCAAAAAATAGTAGTGGGACTAAGACAATAGTACGGGAATATTAGTCCTCCATAGCACTTTTTGATAGAATTTTTTATTTTTTGGAATCCTCACTACATTTACAGACTTCCCAAGTACAAATACCCTAACTTGGTGTAGCTTAATTTCCAAATTTACACTGGGTAAGTGCACCAAGATGGTTCCCAAAAAGGGGGCTTAAGTGGCCACTTTTTTTCTAAAATCAGGAAATGTTGACCTTGGACGTGAAATTGAGGATAGTTACACTCAAAATTTTGAGATGGAACAAAAACAAGGATTGAAGTGCTCTGAGTCTACTTTCTAAACTACTAATTTATTTTGAAAATGGTTGAGATTAAGGGGTTCAACAAAGGGATGTACACAAATTTCTGTTTTTTTGTTAGAAAAACATAACATAGCAACTCTTGTACGACCTAGGCACGGTGAACCTTTTTTATTATTTTTAAAATTGCTACAATTAGAAGTTAGATAACAACATCTAGTTGATGCACAATTTTTCTAATAATTTTTTAATGAATATTTGATTTTTTACTAATTTTCTAAGTGGGCACTTCCTAAAAAGCAGAATTTTGGTTGTGCTCCCCCTACAAATTTTGGAAAGTAATAGATTTTTTGAAATTTTTATTTTTTAAAATATGTAGAATGGAGTCTAGTTTCTAAAATGTACTTATTTGAAATTTTTTTTTAATTTTAATTTTTTAAAATTTGTAGA
>VDFB02049217.1:73259857-73278642 GCA_007258455.2 Sequoia sempervirens
GGAGATCCATGGAGACCTTCATGTCTCTCCATACCTAAAGGATCATGTAATCTAGGTAAAAATCTAAATGTAATAAAGCAATAAAACTAACCCTAAACCAACAATAGAGCACAAATGAGCACATAGGCATGAAATATAAAGTAATATCACCATAAAGTCTTCATGCCATCATTGCTTCGCCTCCATTTCCCTTCTTAATTGTGCTTAAAATGTGCTTGATGCCCTCATATTTGAGTATGCACTAGTAGCCTATGACTATTCAACTAGCAAAATATTGAAGATTGTTCTCTCACACTAACAACATGCACTTGCATTAGCTTGATGATGAAAATGACAAGAATATGGTCTTTTATAGAAAAGGAAATTTTGAATTAAGGGCTAAGATTCAATGTCAGTAAGATGTGTCAATCAATGGCCAAGAATGAAAGTTGAAGTATGGAATAGGGTTAGGGAAATATTGGGGAAAATGATGAGAATGAATGGATAGGATTAAATTATAACATAATTCAATCAAGGGTTGGAGTTAAATGAGATGTCAAGAGATAAGATTTGATGTGGAGGATAAGATTGGCAGAAAAAAGAGGTTGTAGGAGAAATTTAGATGAATAATTAAATAATAAAAGTATTATTTAAGTATAGAGGACATGTGATAGGTTGACTTTTTTATTAAATAACAATTTAAATTAAAAGTGGGACATGGGTAATTAAATAATAAATATATTATTTAATTAAAGAAGACATGTGACAAGCTGATTTTTGAATTAAATAATAATTTAATCCAAAAATAGGAAGAAGATGACAAATTAGCAAGCAATTAAATAAATAAATAAAATTTAATTAATTAATTAAAAGAGGAAATATAAAGCTAGGAATGAATTAGTTAAATAATTAAAATTATTTAATTATCAAGGATGAAATGGGGAAATGATGGAGAATTAGAGTTCATAGGTCTAAGAAAAATTTTAGTCTCTACATTTTACCCCTCTTTGATACAGTTTTTTTATCACATTGTGTCAAAGAAATTCAATCAAAACATGCTCCAGTAAAAGGAAGGTGAACCTATGCCCCCTCAAAAATTTTTGCAAATTTTTTAAAAATTTCAATAAATGTGGAAATTATTTCGATAAGTCAATTTGATAGCCAAGAGTTCAATGGTGGTGATAGAAATGATGTTTTAGGTAATTTAGGTTCAAAGTGGCCAAATAGTGTGTCCAACACACATTCCTAGTGCAAACCATAGAAAACCCTAGGTTGATTCCCTATAAAAATGTATTTGATTAAGAAATTTGCTCATTTGTCCATGTCAAAATTAGAAATTTGGGAGCTCTAGGATAAAGAATTTGAAAATATGTCGCCGGTTCCTCACTTCACACACTGACGCTATCACGTCTATACCTTCCACCGACCTAAGGGAGCAGAGGACCCAATAAGTACCCCAAACCCACTTTGTTCTTTGTTTTTTTCAATTTTAGGGTTAGCAATTTTTAAGCAAGCAATTATGGCGAATGTCATTCACCACAATTGTGTACATAGGTGATTGTTGTTCCATTTAATGACCTAGTCATGATACAATTGCCAGGTCATGGGGAATTGGTTGTGGTGTGATGCATATGAAAATGGTGTGTCACATTTTTTTCCTACATCACACCCATGAGTAGGAACAATGCAATCGACAAATAGCACCACAAGTGCAAGGGGGAATGATGGAACTGATAAGAGGTTGACCACAATTGACCTTGGTGACACATTAGTTGAGGTGTTTCATGCAATTTCAATTACACAATGCATGCACAAGAATAGTGATGTGAATGACTTATATGACACAATTGACAATCATAATGACACAATTGACTAATTAAGAGTTTGATCTAGTTTTAGGATAAAATGTTCTATCCAATATAGTCCAGTAGATCAAATGAATATTTTAGATTGACACAATGACTTTTCTTGTGACCTTAGGTTGTTCTTGCCCCTATCTATACTTGAGAGTCATGGCCAACAAATTTTTGGCTTCGGGATGAGTTAGCCGATGCTCAAAGGGGCTCACTGATGGAGCTATGTTTGTACTACATCATATATATGCCCAATGGCAATGAAAACCGAGGTATGTTTATAGCACTTATGGAGTGATGGAACTCTGAGACTTGGTCATTTCACCTACCTATCGGGGAGGCTACTATGATGTTTGAGGATATATATATGATATTGTGGCTACCGATTCATGGGGAGCGAGTGAGATATGATTGCATTTGAGGATTGTAGTCGATATATGATTGCTATGAATATGAGGATATGTTGGAGCTCATTTTTTGGGAATATAAGATCAAATGGGAGAACTTGGTAGAGCTATATGATAGGTTAGATTTTTTCTTATGTACATTGATCATTGGTGTGATGATTCTAGATTGCAAGGGCCATGGTTTTCTAGTAGGAACTAGGGAGAGGTGTTAGTAGGCATGATACATGATGGGACAATTTATGCATGAGGACCATGTCTGTTCGGTACACTTTACTTCCAACTTCATGATATTGTCTCCCCCAATAATAAACATCAATGACAACATAGGCTTGTTGACATCAATGACAACACCAGTTGCTCATTCTTGCAAGAAAATTTGCATAATTTCCCAAGAATCTTCATTCAAAGCATTACATACAAAAGAAGAATTTAAAAAATAAATTTTGTGATCATATTATAACTAAAGTCTTACAATATGTCATTTAATTTGGAGAAAAATCCATGGATAATAAAACCATCTTTGAAAATAAAAATATCATCTATAAATAAAAGGTGTTCAAAGGATAAATTTCTACCCATGTTTATCCCTTTGGGTATGCCAATATTCTTAGATTCCTTGATAGAACTTCTTAGACCATCCACAACTAGAAAAGACTAATTGGGGATAATCGATAGCTTTACTGAAGCCCATACTAATCCTAAATAATTTAGATGTTAAACCATTGATAAGTACAATAAAGGAGACAATTATAACACACCCCAAAATCCAATTTACAACTTGTAGGTTAGGACAATTATGAAGAAGCACAAGGCTAAGGTACATCAGACTAACTTTTTATAAGCTTTGGACAGGTCAAGTTTTACTGCAAAAGCAAGAGGATTCTTAACTTTTCTAGTGAGTAGAACCTCTTTTGTTGAATCAAAAATATCTAGAATCTATCTTGGACACAAAAAACTACATTTTTCAATTGAAAATGTCTAAAAATTATATTCTTGATCCTTTGAGATATGATTTTATAAAAAGTGATTGTGTAAGGAAATAGGTTGAAAATCATGGAATGATATTGAACTATTTGCCTCTTTAATCACCCATAATTATTCTTCTTGTATCAAATAAAATGAACTTATGAAAACCACCATTATCTACCCATTGGTCTAGCACTTATGTTCTTTTGGTAAGAAGTGGTGACACTTTTTAGTTAATCCTTCTCCAAAAGTAGTGAATTAGAATTATCATTGGAAAAACTATGAATAGTAGTAAACTTCATGGTGGCTACTATATTCACCCTCTTATAAGACAGTTTTGAAAGGGAAAAACCCTAAATCAAATAAATCTTCAAAAGTTTTAGTATGAAACATTTTGCAAAGTCGTCCTATTTTAAAACTCTATTTTTTAATTATATTTTGCAAAATCTGCTTTAAGTAAAGATAAATAGTTGAGAAGAAAGTTTCGTTTGTGGTATAGATTGAGGACGGCTAATATGTTAACTCAGTTTCTGGATGCAACCAAGGTGGAATAGTGCCGATTGCATGTGAACACGTGAATGTTCTGTCCTATGTGACCCCACTTACATCAACAATTGATTGTTTTGTTCTATTCTACCCTAGCCCTATTATTTTACTTTGAGAAACAGCCAGCAAAATCAGAGGATGATTCACCTATTGCGAAGATATACGTTTGTCGATCATCGTAGTTGAGCTGAATAAAAGGAAGCTTTCATTATGTTTGTGGATCATTCCAAGGGTTTGTTTTTGTGCCATTTGCAATGTTAAGAAGCTGCATACGTACTACTTCTTTTCCACTTGAAAAAGAGAAGTAAACAGTTCAAAGTAAGCATCGCTCACTCTGTCAGATTCTCAGATCTGATAGGTCTAGGTGTCTGGTAATTTGAAGTTTTAAAAAGTTAAAATTTTGGGTCAAATTTGTGTCGTGTAGGATAACTCTTTCTCATCACAAATTGGCACAGAATAGAGAATACGGAACCTTGATGTAATGATTCGATGCATGTGAGATGTATAATTAATGAGGGAAATATATAGGGATAGACACATGTATAGAAATAATAAAATTAAGTGTATGAAAGTTACGGTAAATTCTTTAAGGAAAAAAATACACCTAATATAAGAATGTATCACACATATTACTTTGTATAGAAATAAATTCAAAATTAAGTATTAATATAGATAATTTCATCATTATTATAATTAAAATAAATAATATGGCATATGTTAATGAGTTGTTTAGAGTGTATATTTATCACCTTTGAAATGTCTTTATATGTTTTCTTTTAAGTTTTAGACTATAGTAATAGGGTAGTCCCCTTATAAACTGCAATGCATCTATTAGGTTATTTTCACATGACCGGTGACGTCAGAGTGACACACCCTCCAATACCATGGGGATGGAGGGGAGATTGGACTTCATGATCTCTAGTTTGTGACAAGATGCTTTCGATAATCAAGCTAGGGCCCTTGCCCCCAATTGGCTTTATATGTGTGTACATGAAAATGCAACACATTTTCTTTCAAGAAAGTTATTGTTTTGTCTAATTCAATCCCTCTTGCATTATGTTCCTTTTACTACTCTTGGGGAGAAACTGACAGGGATTCATATTATGTTTGTTTCCCTAAATTTTATTTACACCATTTTTAAGATTAAAATATCGCCTCGACCTACATAAATATTTTCCATTGTTAGGAGAGAAGCATCCACTTCAAACTAGGAGGTTTTCACTTTGACACACTATCAAATATATATTTTAAAGGTATGATTTAATTAGGCAATTCAATCCTTTAAAAATATTTCACTATTCTTTCCTATATTCCTTTGCAATTCATCTTTTATAATCCATCATTTTGGTGAGTTTAAAAGATTGATAATTTATATTTTGTTTGCTTATCTAATGATTGCAACACTTGCAGATTTGAGAATTAGATTGTTTATATCATTGGATGATTTTGGTTTAACCTAAAAAAAAATTGATTTAACTAAGCTGAGGGAAATGAGATAGCTTATTGTAGTTACACAAAAAATCCACTTATGCCTATGTGAATAGAACATTCCTAGGTGTAATAAATTATAACAAATGATATGTTAAAAGTTTGACACTTTTTTTCTCTTGAGCCTCTTGGGAGATTTAGATTTTTAAATCTTGAAAGGATCAATACCCTTTGGAAATGAAATTAGGCATCCAATAGAATTCATTGGCCCACGCTAATGTTCTTACAACTTCAATTTGGTCTCATGAGATGTAGAAAGAAAATATGAAACTTGGCACCTTTGCATTGGACACTATTGAGTTGTTTTATAGGAACTATTTATTGTTAGGAATGACAAATTATGAAATTGAATGAAATTGAGATATCTTTTTAGAGTGAAATTGATAACCCACTTGTAGGTACAAATAAAATATTCCTAGATTCCATATAATATTAGAAATGCCATGTGAAAGTTTGACACATTTACTCTCTTTGGTCTCTTAAGAGGATTTTCTAGATCACTGTACCATAGAAGGAATGGGATCCTTCAACAATGAAATGAGGGCTCTATTAGAATTCAATGGTCCACCTTGATGTGTTTTGATACTTTATTTAGTCTACAAAAGTGAAAAAAGAACAAAAGAAACTTGGCACCATTACTCCAAATTCCATTGAAGCATTTTCCAATAATACACTCATTTTTAGCAAGGTTAAACAATATGGACTTGTTTCAAACCGAGATCCAGGTTATTATATTTAAAATTAGAAACCACCTATTGTGTAAACAATATATTCATAGATGCAATAGATTTCAAGAATTTCCACATCAAAGTTTGACATATTTTTTCTCTTAGGTCTCTTAATGCACATTACTTGATCACTCTAGACAAGAAGGATTAATGCATTTTAATGATGAAATGAGGCCTCCATTAGAATCCACTAGTCTATCTTGACATGTTTATACCTTCAATTTAGTCCTATGATCCATAGAACAAATAGAACATGATGGCCTCGCACTAAATTTCATTGAGACATTTTGTAAGAATGCCTTTATTATCAGCAAGGTGAAATAGTGTGGAGAAGAGGGAACCCAAGATAGTTTATTATAGTTAAACTTTAAATCTATAAATTTGTGTAAATAAAAATTTGTTGTGTGCAATAAAATTTGAGAAATACTGCATCAAGTTTGAATATTTTTTTCCTTTTTGGTCCCTTAAGATGCTTTACTAGACTGTTGTCACCTATATGGATTAGGACCCTTTGATGATTGAACAAGGCCTATACTAGAATATATTGGCCCACTTCAACCTATTTGTGCCCTTAATTTAGTACCATGAAATGTAGAAAAAAATATATGATGGTAAGTAGCCTTGCACTACATACCATTAAGGAATTTTATGAGAATAGATTCATTGTGAGAAAGGTTAAGTAGTATACTTTTGAGGGGGAACTAAGATAGGCTATTGATATTGTTAATAAATATTTAACTAGCTCCCTTCGGGTTTATTTTTCCATGTGTTGACCCGTGCATCACAAGGTCTGCTCACCCTTTTATCTAAGTTTTTCTCTGCCACTCCATGTGTCTATTCCTCACAACTCTAAGTCTCAGCATTCCTTTCACATCCCAGGAAATTTCATTGTCCTTCCATGTGTTGCGGTTGCGGGATACTTTTGGTCATGTTTTCTTGCTGCCTCATCGGGTTGTGAAATGTTGCCACGAAGCCCTCATTCCTAAAGGGTTTTTTCAGGTCCCACGGTTGCTAATTATGGTGTACACTTGGTACATGTCTACCATTCACAAATCTTTCAGCGTAGAAATGAAGTAGCAACTGTGGGCAGCAAAATGCTGCCACGTGTCTCTTTTGCACTCAGCTGATAATCGTTCCCTTTATTATTGTTGAAGTGTTTGGTCATTTTGACACATGTGGCATTTACATAGGTCCTAAGCGGCAAAGGAGAAGTGGTTCATATGGATAGCAAAAGGCTGCCACATGCTTAGCCAGTGGATTTCATATGCGGGCGATGGAACTGAATGAATTGAATAATGCTATTGGTCGATGCATGTCATAATCATTCACACCAAGGGGTGACACTTGTCTGATTGGGCCTAGATGGGAACATCACTATCATTGTAGAGGATGTACCTATGCCTGGGATGACCCAATCCTTGGTTCTAGATCGATTTTGTTGTAAATGGCCTTGGGAATATTCTAATTCTGGAATCATTGTCGAGGATCGCGAAGTTTTTTCTATTACTGCTCTCCAAGGTGATGGGAAGTTTTCTTTCTATATATACTTTCTCTGTTATGAGAAAAAAGGGTCCCAGAATTGGAGAAAAATGCTAGTTTTAGTAAAAGACGCTAGGCCTTTATTACTATTTTATTTGATTGCAAAAACTCGCAGACTATGCCAATTGTTCGGCCTTTCTATTTTTCATGCTATTTGATCAAAATGTGAACTATGCTTTTTATTCTCTTGACACTTCATTTGAGAACTTCTATATATGTTGGATGCAAGTTTGCTTACCTAGATCATGTCTAAGGACTCTCCTTGGTAGTAGGAATGTATGTAATGTTATTTTATGTCAATGAATGAATTGTCTATGCTATAATCTTAAGTCTTTGATGTTTTGGAATACTACAACACCATTCAGGCCCTTAAATCTATGATTTGTCATTCCCATCATTAAATCTTGGTGCATCGCCTTAGGTTAGACTTCATTTTATTATATCTAATTCCTTTTCCCTTTCCAAACCCTATTATAGAAGAAGTCGACTTCTATTAAAATTTGGAGGTTACTCAGTTTAGCGCAAAAGGTCCCCCTTAAACTGAGTTTCTCATAAGGATCTGTTACCTTGTCAAATTTTGGTGTCAATAGATATCAATACCCATAATCCATAGGTACAAGTGTGAATGAAAATTTCTTAGGTGTAATATATTTTCAGAAATGTTATGTGAAAGTCTGACACTTTTTGGTCTTAGTTCTCTTAAAATAATTTAGATGATTTTTGTAGCTTAAAAGTATTAGGACCCTTTGGTGATGAAATGAGGTATGTAATATAATTTTCTAGCACAACTCGACATATTTGCATACCTAGTCTAGTTCAATGATGTGTAGAAACAAAAAATTGTACTTGGTACTCTTGCATTGAATGTCAATGAATTTTTTGCAATAATGTATTCATTGTTAACAAAATCAAATAATATGAAGTTAAGTGAAAATAAGATAGATTTTTATAGTTAGACTCAAAATCTAACTATAGTTGTGAGTAAAACAATTCTAGGTGCAATAAAATATAGGAAATATTAAGTCAAAGTTTGATTATTTTTTGATCTTGTGTCTCTAAAGAGACTTTTCTAGATCATTGTACTCAAAAGGGTCATGACTCTTTGACAATGAAATGAGGCCTCAATTAGATTTG
This sequence comes from Sequoia sempervirens, assembly GCA_007258455.2. NCBI lineage: Eukaryota > Viridiplantae > Streptophyta > Pinopsida > Cupressales > Cupressaceae > Sequoia > Sequoia sempervirens. Next base: position 73,268,498 of record VDFB02049217.1, read on the forward strand.
ACTGGGCCACCTAGATATTTTTTACTCTCAATTTAATCCCATGAGACATAGAAATAAAAATACCACACTTGGAACACTTGCACTAAATGAAATTGAGGTGTTTTACAAGAATAAATTCATTGTTATTAAGTTTAAATGATATGGATTTGACGCATACAAATAAAGGTTCTAATATTCAAATAGAAAGTCCACTTATAGGTGTCAATGGAATGTTTGTAGGAGCCATAAAAATTGAGAAATTCTATGTGAAATTTTGACACATTTTTTCATTGGTCTATTAAGACAATTTGCTATATTGTGGGAAAAAATCACATGTAACATAATTTTCTTCCCATTTTTTAGTATTATTTATCCTCTATATAATGTTCTCATGTTGTGTAACACAAATTTACATTATTTAAAAATTTATTCACTCCATTTCAGTAATGGTTTTAGGCTTGGATGACCAACATAAGGTTTAAATATCCATTTGATCTATAATAGATATTTTTTGTTTAATAAAATTTTGAAATTTCATTGTGATTGAATTTACTCCTTTTAACAGCAATATTTGATAAAAATACTATTTCTTCTTAGTTTTTAATCATTTAATTTTTATTTATTTTTAATTTATTAGTGTTATAATTTTATTTCCTTTTACTAGTGTCTATATTTCTTTACTACATGTTTAATTATTTTTATTTATAAATTTATAAAGCCCTTTTCTAGGATGATGCTTGGAATGACCATCTACCTGTTCACTTGATGGGGGACTAGAATCAAATTGAGTGAGAATTAAAAATCAGATGGGTTCATAAAGTTAGAGGTTATATTGATTTTTATCCTTATAATCCATTTATTTGCAAATGGAAAGATTTTAGTTTCTTGCAAGTTTCGTCCCATGTAAAATTTTCATCAAACGCTGAATTAGATAAGAGGCAAGTTTACCTTTCAAATAAATAGGATGAAATAATTTGGCTAAAATCTAAATCAGGGCAACACAACATCAAAGATGGTTACAACTCTCTTTTCAATGTTAATCAAAGAGTTTCCATTCCTATAAAACATTGTTGGGGCCCTTACATCCTCCCTAAGGCTAGAGAATTTGCTTGGTTAACAATTAAAGATAGAATATTAACTAGCCTAAGATTGGCCATATTGGGCATAACAAATATTTTCAGATCATCTTCTTTTGAATTGTGATTTTTCTCAAAATTGTTGGTATTGGTTACTAAACATTCTTGGATGGTCAAGTCATTTACATAATTCTTTGTATCTCCATTTTCTTTCTTGGTCTTCTTTATGTTCATCTTCCATATTCTCACCACTTTGGGATATTATCCCTTCCATTCTAATTTGGAATATATGGTTAGAGAGAAACAATAGAATCTTTAGTAAGAAATCTTCCTCTTTGTCTCAAGTCATTCAAAAAATTGAAATTTTGATCTCTGAAGTAACTCATACAACCATTTTCAAAAAATATCTGTCAAACAAGTACTTTACTTATTGGGATTCTTTTATTCTAAAATCTTGGCATTTATTTAAAATCCCAAAGGTGGGTTTTGTTTCTTCCAATGCCTCTTTTTCTAAAAGAAGTATTTATTTTTGGTCTCCTCCTCCCTCTAGCATCGTCAAATAAAATTTTCATGGAGCCTCCAGGGGAAATCTAGAAAAATTAAGCATTGCTACTATGTTAAGAAATTGGAATGGAAAATTTATAAAAATAGCTTGTGACCAAATTCCTAATGGCACTAATAATGTGCCAGAGTTTAAAGTGTTAAACTTAGGCCTTAAACCCACCAAAAATCTATCAATTTCTCATATCTTCATTGAAGGAGATTCAATGATAACAATTTTGGCTTTAAGGAATCAAGGCACTTCTTCCTAGAATTTAAATTATATTCTAGAATTCATTTTATCACAACTTGATGATTTTCCAAGCTACACTATTCTCATTGTTATAGGGAATCAAATGTTGTTGCAAATTTCTTGGCTAATAAATCCATTGATGCAAACTTGTCTTCCCGTGAATTATCCATAGAGGAATGCAATCTTTTCTTTCAAGAATTACACCCTTAATTCATAATTTCAAAAGGGTGACAAGGTTGTTTTTCAAAAAAGTTTATTATATTGGGTTCTACGAACCTCCCATGATATTTGACCGCCCTTGTTTTGTGCTATGCAATATCCTGTGAGTGGTTTTTTTAGGCACTTATGGCATTGCAAGTATTAAAAAATCCTTCGATTTCCACTCTGAGTTTGAATTTAAAACATGAAACCATAAATTGGTTCCTTGTTAGCTTTTTTCATGTGGAAATTTTTTTTACTAGACAAATTTTGTTGTTGTCATCAAAATTGCTTTCATAATTGACAATTTTATCTTTGATCTGGTCTTTCATACAATGGTGATTGTGAATTAATTACTTTGTCTATTTTGAGTTGTAATCCATTATTGGCCACAACGTTTCCTATTGGGTACATGATATTTCTTGATCATTTCTGAGAAATTCCTTTGAATTGTGCACTTAACTAATGATTCACACTGGTAATTGTCCTCCTATTTAGACATTTTTAAGGTATATTCTAATTTTTTTATTCTTCATTAAATTTAGTCTCTTTATTGATAGCTCCATTTTATACTTGTGGTTGTCCAAATTTTTGGGGCTAAATTTGGAAATGGTTCTTTTTCTTTTTTTTGTGTTTGACCATGAGAGCTTGCTCTCATGATTGGACATTGAAACAAGCCCTCAATGTATTTAGAAAATGTTTGGTCCTTCTTGGAGACTTTGTTAAATCTCTTCATTCCCAAGTTAATACACTTAGAAGTATATGCAAATTTTGACAGACCTCAGCATGCATGATAATTTATTGCCCATTTCTTTAGGTATGCTAAAGGATTTATTCTAGTTTCTATGGTAGTTTCTTTTAAATTCATTATTTCTTCCTACCGACTCCATAGTTTCATCTTGTTTTTTTGTTTTCTTGTCTCTACAATTTTGTATTTTTATAATGGAAAATTTATTTAGAGTTTTGGTTCCTCCTCATGTCCATGAAATCAAAGTGAATTCATCATTCAGAAAAGAAAAGCTATGCAGGACATGCATACTATGGCTTTTCCATATGAAATGGCTTCGTAATTTGTGTCAAATTTAATGGACATTCTAGGAAATGTTGAAATGGTTAAATTTCTGGTGGACACCTATCTTTTGCCTCATGTGTGTCCTCTTTCTACTCTCCAACTGACATTGGAGAGATATGATATTCTTCAGGGATCATATTTGGTGGGACGTATTATCAGTAAACAAAATTTTCTAACATTTTTGACTCTCCAAATTGCTTTCTGCAATAGCATATCATCTTCTAAATGATTGTCATAGTGAATTTAAAGTCCATCTAGAACTTCTCACACAACAATATGGTAATTTAGTGAGTGATCCAATTAATATAATATGTAAAGCAATCTATCTTCTCATTCAACATGCTATCATTGAACCTCATGATGAACCGCATTTTCTTCCACCTGCAAACATCACTTCCTCAGAGGGTAGTTCATCTTGAGGGGAGCTTTTCACTTCTTACTTTTTGAAGTTTTGTTTCTCTGACCTGGTTAATTATTGGTCTCATTTTGATAGTATATCTACAATATTTGCATCTCTGTTGCTTTGGAAGAATTTTGGCACTTTGGCATCTTTGTGCAGGACCCCCAATTGGATGCTCTTCGTCTCCCTCGGCATCTCCTATCCTTATGTTGGAATCTTTTGGCTCCAATCTACAACTCTTTCTATTGGCATTTCTAGTGATGTTTCTCCCCTTCAGATCACCTACCAAGATTTTGTTTTGTTCTCCTGGTTCATAGTTCACTTTGAACAATTTTTCCTTGGCTTCTTTTGGTTCGAATTTTGTAATATTTGGGGTTTGCAACTTTTTTTTCATCTTCTACAACCCCTCATATTCTTGTAATACTTTTCTATATTTCAATAAAATTTGTGGCCTTGCCACCTTTGCTTAAAAAAAATTAAAAAAAATTATATAATTTTTATAAATACAATATTGCTCTATGTTTCATTCTATACAAATTATAATTTTTAAATGTTTTTTTTTTCTTTTTTATTTACAAGTTATGTGATATGCATGTTTAATGATTCAATTTTCAAGGTACATTCAATTTAAAAATTATAAAAAAATATATTTAATAAAAAAAAAATTACACAACTATAGTATTCACTCTTAGCCATATTTGTGTCAAATAATTTAAAAAAAATACTCAACACAACATAAAAATAGGTGTACACACATTAATCACTATGCTACATTTTATTAATAAAAATAAGAACATTTGTATTTCTGTACTTTTTACTCATTAGTCTTAATTATTTTCTTTTGTAATTTAGAAAATATTACAATTCTTCATCTTTAATTTTTTAATGCACATATCTTAATTATTCATCCAAGTTTATGTTTAACTATTTTTTTTTATATCCACTTTTTACCTCCTCCTTGTCTTTAATTCCTATTCACTTGTCCATATATTTACCACATGTTCATTTTCAAATTTCTAATTCTAAAATTCAATTTAATAAGTAAATTTAATCCACAATAGCTAATTTACAATTTAATTTATTGAAATTTGATTTTAATCTACAATTTAATTTAAAAATTATGTAAAATATAATTTATAACTTAATTTAAACTATATCTAATATATGATTTAATTCACTTTGTTTAATTGAATTGATTAATTAATAAAAATTAGCATCTATAATTTAATTTACTTTATAATTTTGATTGGTATAAATTTATGTTAAGTTCACGATATAAATTAATATGAACTATAAATTAATATAAATTATATAATTTATAATTTTGTATCAATCAATTAATAAATCAATTGATGTAAACTATAGCAAGTGAAATAAGAAGAAAATTGGTCGACCTTGTCATCAACTTGATCTAATTTGTTAGTGTTTTATGTTTGTCAAGAATCAATGTGCTTTCTCTATCGTTTGATGTGTGGACAATCTAACCAAGGACTCAAAGCCTTTGTAGCTAAAATGGACATTTAAAATAAGAATATTTAACATATAATATTGGAACAATATAATATTAAATTTATAATAATAAGAAATAAAATATTAAATAATTTTTTTAAAGAAATATATAATATTTGAACTCAAATAATATTTATTATAATAAATGGATTAATAATAAGTTTAGAGACACAATTTGATAAAATAAAATAAAAAATAAAAAATAAAAACAAAAACAAAGATTTTATATAAAAAAATAAGAACAAATATATAATTTTATATGAAAAGTTAAATAATTAAAATGAAAGTAAAAGAAATATTGTGAAGAAAAAATAAACATATGAATTTTAAAATATTATTATGATGAAAGAGTTGAAGTTCAATTGATTGAGTACTAGCATATCAATCTTATTAAATAACGTATATAAATAGCATTGGATCTATCAGTTTCAAGGAGTTTGTTTTTTTATTACTTTATTTAACATATTTATATTACATTTGTATTATTTTTACAATTATAATATATTATGTTTATTATTATTGAAAATAACTTTTCAATAACTTTAATTATTTTTAAAATTACATTTAATACTCCTATACTCTTTACATTATTAAATATAAATATATTTCAATTTTTTACCTTTTATTTCTAATTAAATATATTATAAGTTTAATATTTATCTATATTTATTTTTTAAATATAGATTTTATTTATTAAAAATGACTAAAATGTTAAATATATTAGAAGTTTAATATTTATCAATATTTATTTTTAAAATATATATATTATATTTATTAAAAAAAGATATTCAATTTATATTTAAACTATTACATATTTTATGAAATATGATGCATATTATTAAATATAAATATTACATACATACACTCACTTTTCCTCCCACCCTATCTCTATCTCTCTACCTCTATCCCGTCTCTATTGTGTTTCTCTATCACCACCAATATCTCTCAATCTTGCCCCCTCTATATATTCCTCTATGTCTCTCTCTCTATATCACTTCATATATCTTTATCTTTCTATCTCTCCATCTCCTTCATTCTCACCGTATCCCTCTATCTATCTCTCTTTCTCCCTTTCCCTCTTTTTCTCTCATTCCTATTCCCTCTCTATATGTTTATCTATATTTCTTGCACCACTCATATATTTCCAAAGTTATATATCTCTATCCCTATCTCTCACTCTCTCCTTATTACTCCATCTTTCTATTTCTCTTTACTAATCTCTCCTATCTATATTTCTATCACCTCTCTCCCTCCATAAATATCTATTTGTAAGTATATATCCTTGTCCATATCTCTGTCTCACTCATATACACACACTCCCTCTTTCTCCTTCACTACCTCTATCTCTGTCTCTCTATCTTTTCACCTATCTATAACTATCTATTACTTATCTCTATCACCTTCTTTCTCTCTCTTTATCTTGCCCCATCTAACTCTATCTCCCTATCTCTCCCCCCCTCTCTATCTATACCTCAATATGTCTACCTCTATCTCTTTATATCTTTTGCACTCCTCTCTCTATCTCTTTCTATCTATATCTCTCTACACCTATTTCTCTATCTCCATCCCTATACACATATATCCTTTCCATCTCCCCTCCTTCATTCTCTATCTTATTTACTCCATCTCTCCATCCATCTCTTCAACTCTATATCTATTTCTTTATTTCTCACATGATCTCCCTCTCACTCACGTCTCTCTATCTCTTTCTATCCATATCCTTCTCTACATATATCTCCCAATCTATCTATCTCCCCCTATTTCTATCTCCCTCTCCATCTCTATTTTTCTTTCTCTACTTCTCTCGATTTTCTCTCTCTATCTCTCCCCCTCTCCCCCTCTCTCTATATCTCCTTATATCTATATCTTTATATCACTCTATCTCACCATATATCTCTCTATCTCCCCCTCTTCCTCCTTGTCCCTTTATATCTTCTTCTGTATATATCACTCTCTATATCTCCCCGTCTATCTCCTTATCTCTCTATCTTTATTTTCTCACTCTATCTCTCTCTATATCTCAATATATTTTTCTCCCTCTTCCTCTCTTATTCTATATTAATCTCTAGATCTTTGTATTTTTTTGGGGGTTTGTAGTTATTAGTTTTACATTCCACAATTTTCATTTAAATGGAGTATAAGACTAGACTGGTTGCATTTTTATTTATCCATGACTACTCTTTCTAGTGACCAAATATGTTGGTGAAAATTTTCTATTCAACCATGTCAAATAATGTGATTTCAACATTATAGTAGGTAATGAGGCAACTATCCATATTACACTACTCCCTCATATTTCCTAACTATTCACTATTGCAAATGGTTCTTCACCATTTCTTACAAATAAAATTTATTTTCACATGTTTGTGCAAGGGGAGTCTCCCCAGTATTTCCACCATGAATTATTCTAAAATTTCTATAATGCTACCATTTTAATCATTTGTCACTACACAACCATTAACTACATTACAAATTTTAAGACACCCCACTCCACTCTTATTACAATCATTGAACTCATAGTAGTGATAACAGGACAAGCTACAAGGAAAAATAACCCTTGATGATTCTCTTGTTTTCCTCTTGATAAGTAACAAACTATAATGTGGGAGCTTATAGTACCCCTTGTATATTACTATTTGTGGGAATTGTCTTGGTGTGTTCCAATCATTAAAAATTTAACACTCAAAATAATATAGAAGATTTCATTGATTTTTTTCATTAATAGAAGAATTTATCTACATTTTTCTATAGAATCTATACCAAATAAAGTTAAGAAGTTCTCATACACAAAAAGAAAGTACAAGAACTACAAAAAACCTAGAAAACAAAATATTATTTGTAGTGTAGTAAAATGCATACCCTCATATTTTTCCACTTGTTTGGGATGCCTTGCTTTATTTATGCTTCTTTATGGCTTAATTGGTCCTATTTTGCATCCATAATCCTAATAAACTACATATTTTCATGGATAATCCTAAAAAAATTCAAAAGATAAATGATCATTTAATGATTCTATTTGTGTGTCCTTGATTTGTGAACTAGGACTAAAATTCCACCTAGGGCATCTTTGACCCCCAAAGGTCTTGGGACCCTGATTTTGAGAGCACCTACATAGGTCCCTTTTTCAAGTCTATGCCTTGAGACTTGAGCCTTAGGACTAAGACACCACATAGAGCATCTTAGTCCTCCTTGGCTTATTTTTTAGGATTTAATTTCAAATTCCAGTGGGATTCAACCTCCTTTATTTAATGAATTCATATGTCACCTTCGTGTGATATAATTTTGAGAAATTAAGCATGAATAAGTATAAATACAAGGTTCCTCTACTCATTTTCATAACAAGCATTCAATTATTCATTCCTAGGTCAATTTCATGTATTCAAAAGCATTTCATCAAGAATTTGAAGCCATAATCAAGTTTCAAGTATCATGTCAAGGGTTTAGTGCATTCATTCATGTTGCTAGGACAAGATTGTGGATCTAGCATTGAAGATCTATTTGAAACAATTGTTCACATAATATCCAAGGATCTAGGATCTACATTCTTCATGCCCACTACATGGTAGATTGGATATTTTCTTCACAAGAGATCATACAAGGTGATATCATTTGTATATTTCATATTTCATGCTTCATTTCATTCATTTCATCATTTGATTTAATTACCTAGAAGGGGTTTGACTAAGGAAAACCCCCATTCAGTAACAATCACAAGTTTTTCTCCTCTTATATTTTTGTGATTGCAGATTTAGGTTGAAGAACTGAAGATCTTTTAAACTAAAATGTTTTCAAAGTGCAAAGTTTCATTGCCAAAGTTGTCATCTTCACGGAAACTCACCTATAGGTCAGATCTAGAAGTTTTAGGACCTCGGATCTGAGGAAAAGCAAGTGCAAACCTTAAAGATCAAGATCACACTCAAAAAATTTAGAAATTCCAAACAGGACTAAGATAATAGTAAAGGTTTCTTAGTCCTGCAAGTGGAATTTTGTAGAGATTCTTTCAAATCTTGTTCTAGAATATGAAGATTTTGCATCTTCCCCAAAAAATAGTAGTGGGACTAAGACAATAGTAAGGGAATATTAGTCCTCCATAACACTTTTTGATAGCATTTTTACATTTTTGGAATCCTCACTACATTTACAGAATTCCCAAGTACACATACCCTAACTTGGTGTAGCTTAATATCCACATTTACACTAGGTAAGTGCACCAAGATGGTTCCCAAAAAGGGGGCTTAAGTGGCCACTTTTTTTTTGAAATCAGGAAATGTTGACCTTGGATGTGAAATTGAGGATAGTTACACTTAGAATTTTGAGATGGAACAAAAACAAGGATCGAAGTTCTCTGAGTCTACTTTCTAAACTACTAATTTATTTTGAAAATGGTTGAGATTAAGGGGTTCAATAGAGAGATGTACACAAATTGGTGTTTTTTTTGTTAGAAAAACATAACATAGCAACTCTTGTACGACCTAAGCATGGTGAATTTTTTTATTTTTATTTTTAAATCACTATGGTCAGAAGTTAGATAACAACATCTAGTTGATGTACAATTTTTCTGATAATTTTTTAATGAATATTTTGTTTTTTACTAATTTTCTAAGTGGGTACTTCCTAATAAGTAGAATTTTGGTTGTGCTCCCCCTACAAATTTTGGAAAGTAATAGATTTTTTTTAATTTTTATTTTTTAAAATTTGTAGAATGGAGTCTAGTTTCTAAAAATGTAATTTATTTGAAATTTAGATGAGCAGTTAATTTATAACGAAAAAAACCAAACATTGCTTTTTGATAAAAAAAATACATACAAACAAAAGAAATTATGGATGAAAGGCCTAACATTGTCAAAAAGTGAAAAAAATTATATCGTTGCAAAGCTAAGAGAGAACTTAACATTACCCATGTGTTCGATTTTGTTGATATTGAACCAAATGCAATCCTGACGGTGAGCACAAACTCGATTATGTGAAAATTTGTAGAATTTGCAAAAAACATCTCTAGTTGTTGGGAATGCCCTCCAAACCTTTGGGTCGGTATTCCAAGGAAAATACCAAAGCTAAGGCTTAGGGATTCCCAAAGAAAAATATAACGTGAGCATGTTATAATGAGACCATGTTATA
>VDFB02049217.1:73281214-73348262 GCA_007258455.2 Sequoia sempervirens
TCTCCCTCTTACTCGCTCTCCCTCTCTTAGGTTTCTCTCTCTCTCTCAACCCTCTCCCTCCTACCCCATCTCCATCTATTAGGTCTCTCTCTCTCCCAACCCTCTCCCTCCTACCCCCTCTCCCTCTCTTAGGTCTCTCTCTCTCAATCACTCCCTTTGTCTCTCTCCCCTCTACCCTTAATTGTAAACCTTAAAATCTTCACCCTTAAATCCACTACCCTCTACCCTCTACCCTTAGACCTTCCCTCCTTTATCTCTCTCACTCCCTTCCTCTTTCTCTCTCTCACTCCCTCTAGCTCTCTCCCTATCACCCTTAATCCTCTACCCTATAAATGTACCATCTAAAGCTTAAAAAAACAAAATTTATATTAATGCAAGTGCATTATTAACTAGTAGAGATATGTCCATTTAGGATTAAATAATGAGAGCACAGTTTTTATTTCACTAAAAATGGTTAAAAATCGCAATATACCCATGATGTCGGCCCACATTCTGCATATTCTCCTGGTTTTGCGCGTGCTATAAAAAAAGTAGCTTTTTGGTGATTGAGTGAAGTGTGCATGCATGATTTTGAGATTCCACCACCTTTTGAATGTTCTTTATATCACCTTTGCATGAAATAGCAGAGTTTTCACATTGAGAGGCATGTAATATCAATTCAAGTTTGAATTACAGTGATAATTGATATACAATTGAAATTTGGAGGGGAACAGGCTGTTGAAGAAGTAAAAATTTTTGAGGAGTTTGAGGAAGGAAGAAGAAAAGGCTACATAATTGGGTAGAACTCCTCCATTTGAAACTTTTCCTTTTTAGGTATGTGAAATATTTGTACATTTTCTTTCATTCTATTATGGCTTGCTTTCATTTTTGTTGTTTTTCTTATTCCATGTTGATCAAATTGTTTGTTTGTGATGCAATATCAGAGTGCCAAGCCACTCAACAACATCATTTCTTTAGGGAACTTCCTTCCCAAATCAAATAAGGAGAAGATCAATTTATACAAACTTTGTCAAATTCATCCAAAACTACTTTTCATTCAACCAAAATCCATTTATTTCATTTCAAGTTATAAGGCTATCAGTAGCCAATTCACCATCTCCATATAGCAAACCATTTTTAGAATAAAATTTCAACTTTGTTCTTGTCATAAACAATACAACAATCACTCATCAACTCAACTTACACCTTCAAGGCAAAAACAATCAAACACCTCTATTCCTTAGACCTGCAATCAAAAATCATCCCAACCATTTAAGATATCTTTGCTCAAATCAACCCATCCATCATCCTATCTTCACTTAAACACCATTTGTAATAACAACAAGTAGCATTAGTTTAACACTATCACCAGACCTTTAAGATACCAATTTCATCATGTTTTGATTGTAATATTCCAATATATCAGTATAGACACACTCTGACTACTTTGCATTCAAGACACCATTGCCATATATTGGAAACATATGCCCAAATCATCAAATCTTTCACAATCTACCTTCAAAACATTACCAAGCATAGACACAATTGTGGCATCACAAATGAGACTACTCCAAAGCACTTAACAACATTCCTTTCGTTGCTTCTACATATTCTCTATTTTTAGCAAACAATGCCAAATATCTCTAGTAGGCCAACATTCCATCTAATCGAGTGATTCCTTTTCTATAATAAAGCATTTACACAATCCCAATATAGATTCTCAGGGCTATTTTGATCCTTTTCAACATACTATAAAATTTTATACACTTATTTCACAAAACAGAGTAGAACTAGCATGCTACCTACTAGTAAAAGCCCTTAAATAGGTCAATTTATCAAAGCAAGTCATCATAGAACTACTCACTAATCCACCAAACCTGCAAACAATCTTAGGCCATGTGTAGAAACTCACAAATAAACAAGTTTCAAGATGGGAAACGCCCATCAATACACAAAATCAGTAAACACTTGATTATAGGGTGAAAACACACCAACCATGAGGGTTTTTTTAATCAAACATTTGCAAAACCTCTACTACTCCACCCAACAATTGAAACATGCTTCATTATGTTTGCAAATTATTTTGAAATCATTTCTAAGCTCCTGTACATGTTCTTTCCTCAAACCCTACTTGAAAACACCATTTTTTTGAGTGAGAAAATTTAGAATTTTGTTCATGCAACACTATCCTGACTTCTTATTTCTATTTACCCCTCCCACACACATCTTCACATTGAAAAGTCACTAAATATGATCCATTCCACTGACCTACTATCCCTACATTGGTGGAATGGCTAAGGATCACTTTTTAGACTCTTAAAACAATTCTAAGGAAACCACAGACTGAGACTTAGGAAACTAAGTTCAAATTCTTGATTATTTGAATTACAATTCCTACAAATTTCAAGAATGAAAGAAGTCTCTTTCCCTAACAAGAATCAAATTTTAGAATGCTTGAATCACTATGCAACCTCAAAAAAAGAATAGAAAAGCTTTCCAAAATAACTGAGCAGAGGTTTTTTATTGATTTTTATGGATTTTTGGGATACAAGATCTACCTTTCTTGAGCTTACAATGCTTTTTAAAGGTGTCTAAATCAGTTGAAATAACTGCCTCTTCATCTTCATCAACCCATTCTTTCCCTTCCACAAAAAAGACTTCACCTTCCTGCTTTTGTGCAATTTTACATTTTTACAATAATTGATAACTTTTGTTATAAAAAGAAACTTTTCAATAATATCACCTAGTGACCTATTTCATGGTGTAAATACATTGAAATTCATCATTTCATGACCTTCACTCATCATATTTACTTGAACATTACAAATTTAACAAATTAGCCTTTTGAAGGAATTTCATGACCTAGGTGCTCTTGCACCGGTTTGTCATGTTACAACCTTATGTCATCAATGGACTTTCTTTGTGTATGCTTCCAAAGCTTTCAATTAGTTAATTTGACAACTTAGCACTTTTTGCATAGGTAAAATTATTCTTCATGCCAAAGAAATGAACTGTTAAAAGGAAAAAACTAACAAATGATCAGCTCCAAGCCTTGAGAGATAAAGAGAAAAAATGGATGAGGGAATATCATGAAAAGAAAAAATTGGGAATGATTGATGAAAACAATCCATTTGTAGAGGAACCTCAACTGTCAAAAAGAGAAAAGAAATTGGCAGCACAAAGGGTATGAATGTGAAAGAGTCGTGCTAGGGGAGATGTAGATACCGTAGTCGGAGACACACCCTCTACCACAAGTGAATACGAAGGGAAACCATTAAGCACAAGCGAATATGGAGGGACACCATCTACCACAAGTGAGTATGGTTGGAAACCATCCACCACATCTGAAGTTGAGAGTACATCATCACTCAGAGTTGACAAACAAGGTATGCCATCATCCCCATGTGAACCTCAAGGTATGTCTTCTATTCCACCCTCAGTCGAAGGTACGCAATCTAGCCCACCTCAATTCAATATTGATGAAATTGCTAATGTTGAGATGTATGTACCTAAGAGAACACCACCTAGAATTTTGCATAGAAAGCCAAATTTTTTGATTAATATTGATGAGGATATTTTGCAGCACATGGAAGGTAAGATTCTAGAATGCACTTGTAGAAGATATGCTGATAAGATTTGGAAAATGTTCTTTGAAAGCATAAATGAGACCACAAGATGTCAATTATTTGCTCAAATGATGTGGGGTTTAAAGTATAGAAACATCATGAAGACTCTTTGGTTGAGAACATCGAATGCATCAAGTGAAAACACTATTGTGAAGAATCTAATGGATGCTCATGACAATGTGTGTAAGACCTCACACTCAAAGTATAGTTGTTGGTATGTGGCGACTGATCATGCTATACTGTATAGCCCATGGTATACTGTACATCCCGGCCCCCTGACCTTGCCGAGGTTCGGGGCCAGGCCGGGCTGGGCCTCGGGCGGGGGTTCGGGGGCAGCAGCCCCCAAGAAAAATTTTCTTCCTACTTTTTCGCGTGATCACCGAAAAAGGAAAAATCTGATTTTGTAGAACCCTAAAATCTGGAAACTTCTAAGCTTGGTAAAAAGGGGTTCGGATGGGTATTTCAGTATGATGAAAAACTCAATTATTCACAAGATTGTAATAGGGTTTTTCACTGGATAATAAAAGTATTGGATGGCTACGGTTTGGTGGATGTAGCCTAGATTGGGTGAACCACGTTAAATTCTGTGTTATGATTTATTCTATGAATGTTTTAGTTTCTCTATTTTTATATTAAATCTGCATTTAATTGTTAGATCTGCCATCTCTAACCCTAACAATAGTAATGTCACCCGATGTGTCATTACATCAACTTTGGTAAGCTATCAAACAAAGAGATCTCGCCTCATTAAAAGGACAAGTGGACAAATGGGAATTAGTAGAAAAACTTTATCAAAAGCCGTTCAAAGGTGGCAAAGAATTGAGGGCAAAGATTCAAATGAATTATGGGAATTTTCAGGGAGATTTCCACACAAAGATAAAAAAGTTGTTGAATCATTGAGAACACTAATTGAAGATTATTGGAAGAATAATACAAGGCCATCTCTGAATGAAAGGGATGTCGTAAGAAGGAGAATCGGTAGTCAAAACTGTGAGCCACATCCAAAGTAATTTTTGGATACAACTCAAACCCAATTTTTTCATAAATTTAAAAATGCTTATCCTCAAATTAGTATTTCTCAAAGATTCTTTGAAATGCTTAAACCTTTTTATGTCAAGATAAATCACACATGCACTACTTGTTGCTATAGACTACATATTGAATTCGCTAACCATTATGATGTTTATTGTTCTATATGTTTAGATTTTCATACTAATGATGTTTTGCAGGATTGTGGCATAGAAGCCCCACCAAAATCTTCAAGAGAGTTCTTATCAAAAACTTTATGTCAAATAGAGGATGGAAAAATATTCTACAGGAGAACATGCTTGGATGGTTCATGCGAGCATTGTGGTGGCTTGCAACGAATGTGAGTATGTCAACATATGGAAAGCACAGATCAGGTGGGGCATAAACTAGTAGATTTTGTGAAGTATAAAATAGTGGCATACACTACAAAAGATGGGTCTCAAGCAAAAATGTGTGATTTGGTTGTTGAGAAGATTCTAGTGTATCATTTTATGTCCATGTTTCATGAGAATCTAGTGTACGAGTACATGCAAGGCATACCCATAGAGCCCGATGGTTGGACACACAATTCAAGCTATGCAAGGACACCTTTCCACTTGGTAGCATAGTATAAGTGGTTGAATTTGTAGAGAACTACACTCTACAACCACAACATGAGGTGCAGTCATAGTATTACAGCTCCACATAGGTTTTGATATTTGTGCACATAACATTTATTGATGCAGCTGATAGTATAGAGGACCAAAGGAAGGTATTGAGGGAGTATCACTTTTATATTAGTGATGATCACATACATTCTCCAGATTTTCTGCAAGGTTGCTTCTAGATGTTCTACATTCATTTGGATTAGAGGGAAATATCATATGGTCAACATATAATATGGTCAAATAACTGTGCAACATAGTTCAAGAATGCATGCATGTTCTACTGGATGTGCGAGATACATCTCACTACACTTGTTCAACATATGTGGAACTTTTGTGAGGCCAGACATGGAAAGGGGGAGCATGATGATGTAGGAGCATGCATGAAAAGAGCATTAGCATGAGAAGAGTTGATGATAAAGACAGTGCATAGTTGACAGATGCAAGATCAATCGTCGAGTGGTGTAATGCTTCGATGGGTCCAGGTAATGAAGGTACATCTTTAGTTCATAGATATTTTTGGTTGATGGATGATACTAACATTGCACCATATGAGGATTGTTGTACACTAACAGATCGAGTGAGTTGCACTCTTTCCTTAGCTCAAATGCAGGTTCATGGAGTATCGATACACGTAAATGGCATGCTTTTGTTCATGTACAATGCAAGCCTAGAATGATTGTGAGTTAGGGGAGTGGGTTGACAAATGGTTGACAAGTTATCTTAGCTCACTTCACACGTATCGCCCTCCGATGGCATTGGAACTAACACGGATGGAATCATCGGTTGACTTTGACCATGTATCAGATCTAGTTCAACCGGGTAATATATCTACTTGCTTAGTATTTGAAATTCCATATTGTTATCTTACTTTGTACTGTATTCATAATGTTGACTAATTTCAAGAGATATGTCACACATATAAATGCAGGGCATGTTTATGATTATTGCAGATGAAGACAACTAAGAGGGTACAAACTATTACTTGTGTCATTGTGTTGAGGAAAAGAAATTGGAAGCCCCAATTATAGATGGAGAAAACATTGAATACCCTATAGGCTCAGTTTTTTTACTGGAACGTGGCTAAGAAGGTACCCACATAAGAGTGTTAAACATTGGTTGTTTGAGGAATTTGACACGCATCGTAAGATTCTTAATTACTCAAACCTTGTCGTGGAATCCAATGTTCATTTGAAAATATGGGGGTAGACCTTTGAAAATACCTTGTGGAAGGTCCATGAGTCTGACCATGAGGCAATACTTGACACAATAAAGAGTAGAGCAGACCCAGATGGTTCATTGGATTAATTTGTAAGTATATGCACAACGGTTCTTATTAATTTATACTTGTATCCACTCAATTTGGTTGATGCCAATGCTATCATCTTATTTTACTTTGTGTATTTGTATGTAACCAGGAAAACATTGATTGGTTTCCCCTTGCATAAAATGAAGATTTATGAGCCATCCAAGAGAATCTCAAGCAGAAAAGCAATGCAACATCCTTATTTTGATGATCTTGACAAATCTCAATTATGATTTTAAGCCATTACAAAAGTGTGTGTGAAGCTTGTGAGGTAATTTCAAGTTATTCATTTGAATTTAACCTTATCATGACCACCTATGACATAGACATTATAAGAGCATCTCAAATTTCAAGAAATTCTATTCATGAGGGTGTTGTGTGCAATAGGTATCTTGGAACTCCCAGTGAAGATGTATGACCAAGACTGACTAAGTTGAGAGACTGCCATGCCTATTTGTAAGTGCCTTCCATCTATTTTGGATGAGCTATTTCTTTTTATTCTTTTCCTTTGTGTATCTGTAACTAAACTAGTAAAAATTGATTGGTCCCTCCTTGCAGAAAATGCAGATTTATGAGCCATCCAAGAGAATCTCAAGCAGAAAAGCAATGCAACATCCTTATTTTGATGATCTTGACAAATCTCAATTCTGATTTGAATGAAATCTTGCAATAAAAGTTCCCTGTTCATAAATTTCTATGTTTTCTTTCAGTTTTGTTAGCTTTGTACCACCTGTACAGTAGATTTAGGCCTTGTCCTTTGTAGATTAAGATAATACAGAGAATTAGGTTTCTTTTGAGTCCATCTAGAAGAAAATCCATTGAGTTTTTCCACTGTTAGAGCACATTTTCTGAAATTTAGTTTGGAACCTTCAATTTGAGGTTTTGAGAGTCAAGTAAAGAAATAAAGCATACTCCACTGAATTAGGCTTGTAGATCAGTGGAGTAGGGTTATAGTAGGGTGTTTATGGTGTAGGAGCACCAAGGACAATCAGGACCACAAGGTGGTCAAGTGGTAAATTTTGATTTGTAGTCCATGAAGAATGTTGTAATAAGGTCACAAGGACCATTAGGAAGTGTTTTAAGTCAATCTGGGTTGGTAGGATATGAGGTTGCAATGTCATGTTAGCATGTTGTCAATTTGGTGTAATGAAGCCTTGAATGGCCTAAATGTGAAAATGTATGTAAATTCATAATGTAAGGGTCAAGATGATGTAATGAGGCCATCATAAGGTCACTAGTTTAGGTATGGAGTCATTTACATCAATATGTCAAAAGTTGCACATAACAATGTAATGTTGTCAAACCAAAAGTTGTCATTTTGCAAATACTTAGAAGTTGAAGGGTCACACTTGTAAAAGAAGTTGAAAAGTGGTTGTAGTCGGTTGAGGAGGTTGATATGCCTTCAAAAAGGCCTTGTGAACGTTGTATGTTGTTGGAAATCATACTTTTGAAAGCAGGAGCACCAACTCCATCTTTTCAACACTTGAACCCTTGTGGTTTCTATTATTTGGTCATTTGATCATTTAGGGTGTTCTTAGATGGTTTGAGGTCATTCTATTTCATTTAATAAGGATTCAATACCATTTTTGTATGTATTAGGTCAATTGAGTCATGATGTAAAGAAGTTGATCAATAAGGGGATTCATGTGGTGAACCTTGTAATTTAAGTGTTTTAGGGTTATTTGTGTTAAATAAGGGCTTTACAGACCATTTATCATGTAATGTGAGTCTTACAAAAAGACAAAAAGTTCAAAAGGTGAACCTTGTAATGCAATTTTAGTGGAAGACAAAAAGACAGAAGTTCAAAAGGAAAGCATATGCATTGGGGAAGATCAAGAGACATTGTAATTTCTATTTTAAGTCCATTCAAGGCTAATTATTCAATATAGAAAGTTTGGTTAATGTTTGATTCAGAGTTTTCAACGCTTTATTTCTGATTTTTCATTGTATTTCCTGATTTTACTATATTTTCAGAGTTTCCTTCACCTGTACGGACCCGTACATTCTTAGAAGGCTTTCTCATTCATGTTTTCATGTAGTATTGTGAATTAGCTTCCATTTTCTTCCATTTAGGGCTTCCAATATTCGTTTTGGAGGGAGAAATACTAATTTTTCTGTAGCAGCCCGTGTAACAGATTTATCACTGTTTTGTGATTAAAAAAATGTAATTTTTGTCTTCCCACCTACTGTAAAGCCATGTGACTCGGTGGGAAGACTTGCATGCATGTATATTAGGTGTGGAATGAAGTTTCTTGGTGAGGGGGAGTCTTTAAGTCTGAATTCTTACGATGCCTAGGCAGAAAATGTTAAGTTTCTATGTGAAAATGTTGGTTTCAAGTTGTCTTTTCATGGATTTGTGTTGGGATTGAGTTTAGGAAGGGTTGGAAGGTCTGAGAAGACCTAGGGAAACATGTTTTATGTTTTGGTTTTGTGTATTGTGGCTATTTGAGTGAAGATCTTGAGAAACCCTAGATTTTAGGAGGGAAAATGAGGGTTTGTTGGAGCAGCAGGTTAGCAGACTTGTATGAAGTATTTGACCAAAAAATTTGTGGTTTTGAAGTACAATTTGTGACTGTCTAGGAGATCTTGTTATGACAAGAAGTTTAAAGGTGGGTTTTTTTGTAAAATTGGGCTAGTTCTTGTAGCCCTTGAGCATGTTACCTTGATGTTTCTTTTAGCTTTGGAAAATGAATATTAGGTGGAGGCTTGGATCTGTCTTCTTGATGAAGTATGAATTTTATTTGTATGATCAATGGATTTTCTTACAATTCTCTTTAAGGAATTGGTCTTTTAGTTGTTCAGTGGTGAATTGGAAGACTATAGTGTTGACCTTATGGAAGCTAGATTAAATATATGAACCTGAGTTGGTTTCTTGGTTCTTAAGTTTGAATTTGTATTCCTCCACCCTACTCTGCATCAATTGATATGCCTTCAAAAATATTCATTTATTTGAGAATTCATTTGGGAAGCTAAAGTGATAAAGCCCAAAAACATGGTTTGTATGGCTACTAGAGTAGAACTAGTTGAAAGGAGATAATTATCAAGATAGATAGTTGGGGTTTTGCAAATTACTTGGGACTAATCTAAATGTGTTTTTTGAAAGATTCCAATCCATGTCTACATTATTTTATTATTTTGGTTGAGTCATTTTGTGTAGGGAAGTCAAGAATGCAAAGGTGGAGTTACTTCTACAGAGCCGAAATCTGAGTTTTTATCCAAAAATGGAGGTTTTATGTAGGGTATGGAAGAAATAATGAATGTATGTCTAGGGAAGTGATTCTAAAAGAATTTTTAGACATAATAAGGCATGATCCAAGTGTTGTCCGGAGTGTTTGAGGTTTCTTAGAGTGAAATACATGAAACCCTCACTGATTTTTGTGATTTTCACTCTATAATCAAGGGTTTACAAATTTTGTGTATTGCTGGGAATTTTCCATCTTGAAACTTATTTATTTGAGATATT
The DNA here is from genome assembly GCA_007258455.2 of Sequoia sempervirens. NCBI lineage: Eukaryota > Viridiplantae > Streptophyta > Pinopsida > Cupressales > Cupressaceae > Sequoia > Sequoia sempervirens. The sequence continues at coordinate 73,291,262 of VDFB02049217.1, forward strand.
TTACACATGGAAAAAGACTATTTTTTGGTATTTTGGTATTTTGGTGATGATTAAAGACTACTTTCTTTGTTAAAATGGTCTATTTGGGGTTATTTAGAAGCAAAGAAGTTGGGACAGTAGGCACGTGTTCCAAAATAAGTGTATCTAAAAATAATATATGTTTTTAATGGCCAAAATGGGTACCATAAAAGGTATTTATCCTATAAATATTCATTGTGGTTTGCATGTTACACCTGATTTAGTGTTTTAGCACTTACAAGCAAATTTGGTCTTCTAGTGCAAACAATTGTGAAATCTAATTAAAAAATATTGTAAGAAGGTGTTTTAGCTTTGTTCATGTCAAAATAAAGATGAATAAAGTGTACTAAGGTCTGGTAAAAGTTTGGAAGCACGATTTGAATGTTAGGTGTCTTTTTGCCTTGTGAAAAGTTGCAAAGTCATGTAACTTTTGTTCTCCAACTCGCCTAACCAAATGGATTGTTCCAACGCATATGAATAGGAATTTTTACACTATCAATGGTCCTATTTCATACCCAAACACTCAAAATTTCTCTGAGCTACATTCAATTGGATCGATCCCTTAAGGGACCAAAGGGGAAAATGGCTACAAACTTCAGTATGAGGTTACTTAGACACTGTGATGCTTAGAAACATCTCGTCTAATCTTATGGGATCACATTGGACCCCTCTACAATAACCTCTCTTGGGTTTCATTATCTCAAAGTGGTTTTTTCATAGTGTCCAGTTTTTATTTGATGGAAAAAGTGTCAAATGGAAGCAGCGGAAAGTTGCAAAGTGGTGCAACTTTTGTTTTGCAACTTGTGTGACCAAACAGACCATTCCATCACACTTGAATGTGCATGTTTATGCTAATAATGGCCCTTTTTCATACCCAAACATGTGGAATTGCTCTGAGCTACGTTCAACCAAATCGATCCCTTAAGGGTCCAAAGGGCAAAATGGCTGCAAACTTCAGCATGAGGTTACTTGGACACTGTAACACTTATAAAATTCTATTCTAATCCTATGAGATTTTGTCGTCCCCCTCTACAATAACCTCTCTCAATTTTTGTTATCTCGGAGTGGTTTTCCTATACTTTCTAGTTTTCAATTGATGGAAAAAGTGTCAAAGAGAAGCAGTGGAAAGTTGTAAAGTGGTGCAATTTTTATTCTACAACTCATGTAACCAAATGGACTGTTCCAACATGTCTGACTAGGAATTTTTACACTATGCATGGCCCACTTTCACACCCAAACACGCGGAATCACTCCGAGCTACGTTCAACCAGATCGATCCCTTAAGGGTCCAAAGGGCAAAATGGCTGCAAACTTCAGCATGAGGTTACTCGGACACCGTGATGATTATAAAATTCTCATATGATCCTATGAGATTGTGTTGGCCCCCTCTACAATAACCTCTCTGATTTTTCATTATCTTGGAGTGGTTTTCCTATAGTGTCTAGTTTTCAATTGATGAAAAAAGTGTCAAATGGAAGCAGTAGAAAGATGCAAAGTGGTGCAATTTTCATTTTGCAACTCGTGTGACCAAACAAACTATTCTAATATGTCTGAATAGGAATTTTTATGCTAGGAATATTCCTCTTTCACACCCAAACACGTGGAATCACTCCGAGCTACGTTCAACCAAATCGATCCCTTAAGGGTCCAAAGGGAAAAATGGCTTCAAAATTCAGCATGAGGTTACTTGGACACTGTGATGCTTATAAATTTCTCATCTAATCGTATGAGATCATGTTGAGCCCCTCTACAATAACCTCTCTCGGTTTTTGTTATCTCGTAGTGGTTTTCCCATGGTGTTCAGTTTTCAGTTGATGGAAAAAGTGTCAAATGCAAGCAATGGAAAGTTGCAAGGTGGTGCAATTTTCGTTTCTGCAACTTGTGTGACCAAACAGACTATTTCAATGCATTCAAATAAGCATTTTTATGCTAGGCATGGTCCTCTTTTGCACCCAAACAAGCAGAATCGCTTCGAGCTACATTCAACCAGATCGATCCCTTAAGGATTCAAAGGGCAAAATGGCTGCAGACTTCAACATGAGGTTACTCAGACACCCTGGTGCTTAGAAACTTCTCATCTAATCCAATGGAATTATGTTGGGCCCATCTACAATAACCTCTTTCTATTTTCATTATCTCGAAATGGTTTTCCCGTAGTGTCCAGTTTTTAGTTGATGGAAAAAGTGTCAAATGCAAGCAGTGGAAAGTTGCAAGGTGGTGCAATTTTTGTTCTACAACTCGTGTGACCAAAAAGATTGTTCAATGCATCTAAGTAGTAATATTTATGCTAGGCATGGTTCTTTTTTGCACCCAAACACGTGTAATCGCTCTGATCTACGTTCAATTAGATTGATCCCTTAAGGGTTTGAGTGTAGTATGTTGAAATAGGCCATTCCTCCTATTGTTCAGGTTGTGTCTCAGTGATATGGGCCTCATGTAACTTGAATTTTTGTAGCTTGATATATAGAGTCTATTGATGCTAGGGTTCAATTTGTATGATTTTGAAAAAAGAAGCCAACTGAGTAGAATTATCAACATTATTCATAAGAATTTGTATAGTACACTAGCAATTTTGATGCCTTCTTGTAGTCTCAAACATTATTTTGTATCATTGTTACATTAGTTTATGAAGTGGCAGCTTAATATAGCTCCATAATACAAAATCTGGTTCATGCTGATTTTCACATGAAAAAAATGTGAATCAAATACGTTGATGTGAAAAAAAACATGAGACCATAGCTTGTGGTGCAGGAGCACCTAGGTCATGTAATGCCTTCAAAAGGCTAAGTTGTCAAAAATGTATTTAAGTGCATGTAATGCCAAAATTAAATGTAATCAAGGCATGGAAAAGCACAAAGTGTAATATTGTCAAAATGTTAAATATGTAAAAGAGAGAAAAACAAGGAATGTGAAGAGATAAAACAAGAAAATCAAGAAAATCAAGGAAGAGGATGAGTCATAGGTCATTCAAGGAAGATGAAGAGGTATTTTATGGTTGGAAACTTCTTTAAAATCATTGTAAAGGATGAGCAACGAGATCATTGTATTCTGGAAGAACTAAATTAACAAAGAGTTCCTTGTTTTAGCTTATTTTCTGTGTTTTTCAGTTGTTTCTTAACTTGTATGGACTATGCAAGAGTTTAGGGTTAAAATTTAGATTGTTTCCAGTAGGTTGGGGAATCACCATTTGTTTGCATCCATTTGGGAAGGAATCCAATAAATTTAATGTTTGTTTGAGCATTTTTCTTATGGCTTGGTTTCAAAACTTGTGCATTGAGTTTTGAGAGTCTTATAAGGCATTTCCACACTACTCCACCAATGTAGGTTAGGTAGATTGGTGGAGTAGGTTAGGGATAGGTTATTTTTTATTTTTTTATGTTTGTGAGTGGAGGAAAAAGCAAGAATACCTTGAAGGAGCTGCTGCTACACAGGAAATTCTAAGTTTTCCAATCAAAATGAACAGTTTCCAACATGACAGTGGAGAAAGAACAAGTGCATGGGTTAGAAGATTTTTCCAAATGCCTTTTTAGATGTATTTTGACATGTTACAATGGTTTGCTGGAGGTTTTGAGGTTTGCATGTAGCCTATACAGGAAACCCTCATTGATTTTTGAGTTTTTCACCCTATAAATAAGGGTTTATCAATATACTATCAAAAGGAATCTTTTAACCCTGAAAATGGATAAATTGGGAGTTTTGTGTTATTTCTAATGACTGTTTTGAGGTTTTAAGTATTTTGGGAATGTTTGAAGGGGGTCTTCTTTGAAAATCAGGCCTATTTTAGTAGCCTATTTTATAGCGTTCAAACTAAAAACTACTTATTTCTTCAATATAAGTTATTTTGAGTTTTTGATATGAGAACATGGGAATTAAGAGGTCTCTAAAAGTGTTTTGGATCTTGGGCTTTGAAAATAGTGTGTTTGGTTTACCCGATTTAGGGCATGAATGTCTCATTGAGAAGTAGTGCCTTGACTACTCAGAGAATTCTGACCTAACAGTGATCGGTGAGTTGATTTTGGGATAATGTTGTCTAAGTGATGGTTTCAGGGATGTATGGAGTCTTGGATAGGGTTTATAAGTGAGATATGTTGTTTTGACAGTTGGACAGTGAGGAGACTTGGTGTAAAATAATACATGAAATTGTAAGTTCAGTCAGAACAAAGTTAAGAGAGAAAGTTCTTGATTTGTATCAGTTGCAATAATGATGTTCACAGTGCTTGATGGTCTGGTAAAATTCTGAAAGCCAATTTTAATGATGGATTGACTATTTGGGACAAGTTGAATGAATTGATTGAATGGAAGAGTGCCTTGTTGAAAATGGTGTTTCTGAAATACTGTTGATCTAATTGATTGAATCAAAGTTTTCTAAAATGGTTTTTTACTTTGAATGAGTCAATTGGAATATAGATTTGTGGAAGGATGAATAATGAAGGATAAGAGAATTTGAGTGGATGAAAAGTAGAATTCTGGTGAAATGTTGAAATTTTGTTTGATCTTCTCCAAGATGATTTTGGGACAAGAGTCCCCTGAGTTGTTGAGTGGTTTGGCAATCTTTTTATTGCATCAGCTTGTTGCTTACTATTGTTCTTTGATATATTTTTTCCAAGAATCCATAGCTTGTTCAAAAGCACCTATTTTAGGCTTTTAGCCATAGCAGCAAGGCAATGAACTATTTGATAAAATTCTTTTATAGACATGTATGAAAAATGTGTTAGCATAGACAAGGCAGTGAACTCTTTGAAAAATGCCTCAAAGAAATGTGGTTTCATGGTGATGGAATGGTATGATGAATGCCATGAAAAGAAAATTGCTATGGATTGTCATGGCATTCCATCACCATTAAGACCACATTTCTTTGAGGCCTTTTTTCAAATAGTTTGTTGCCTTTTCCATGCTATTGATTATTAGTATGCTTTGATAGATTTTTTCCAAGCATCCATAGCTTTTTTGGAAGCACCTATTTTAGGATTTTAGCCATAGCAACAAGGAAGCGAACTGTTTGATAAAATGCTTTGGTAAACATGTATGATAAATGTAGTAGCATAGACAAGGCAGTGAACTCTTTGAAAAAATGCCTCAAAGAAATGTGGTTTCATGGTGATGGAATGGCATGATGAATGCCATGACAAGAAAATTGCTATGGATTGTCATGGCATTCCATCACCATTGACACCACATTTCTTTGAGGCTTTTTTTCAAACATTTGCTACCTTTTCTATGCTATTGATTATTAGTATGCTTTGATAGATTTTTTCCAAGCATCCATAGCTTTTTTGGAAGCACCTATTTTAGGCTTTTAGCCATAGCAACAAGGAAGCGAACTTTTTGATAAAATGCTTTGGTAAACATGTGTGATAAATGTAGTAGCATAGACAAGGCAGCGAACTGTTTGAAAAAATGCCTCAAAGAAATGTGGTCTCATGGTGATGGAATTCCATGACAATCCACAACAATTTTCTTGTCATGGCATTCCACCACCATGAGACCACATTTCTTTGAGGCATTTTTTTCAAACAGTTCATTCCCTTGTCTATGCTATTGCTTACTATTATGCTATGATAGATTTTCTCTAAGCATCCATAGCTTGTTTGAAAGCACCTATTTTAGGCTTTTAGCCATAGCAACAAGGAAATTAACTATTTGATAAAATGCTTTGATAGAAATGCATGAAAAATGTGTTAGCATAGACAAGGTAGTGAACTCTTTGAAAAAATTCCTCAAAGAAATGAGGTCTCATGGTGATGGAATGCCATGACAATCAAAAGCATTTGATTGTCATGGCATTCCATCAATTAATTAGACCTCATTTCTTTGAGGAATTTTTTCAAAGAGTTCATTTCCTTGTCTATGATATTTCTTACTATTATGCTTTTGATAGATTTTTTCCAAGCATCCATAGCTTGTTTGAAAGCACTTCTTTTAGGCTTTTAGCCATAGCAACAAGGTAACACTTGAACTATTTGACAAAATTCTTTGGTAGACATGTATGAAAAATGTGGTAGTATAGACAAGGAAGTGAACTATTTGAAAAAATGCCTCAAAAAAATGTGGTCTCATAGAATGCCATGACAACCAAATGCAATTGGCAGCTGCTTCTAGTTATTAGTTATGCAATGTGAACTAATTGCATAACTTCTTAGGTTGACTTTGTAAAAACTATATTGTAATTGGAATTTTTTCATCTATTAGCATCTAGTTATTAGTTATGAAATGTGAACCAATGCTTTGATTTTGAAATATGTACAATGAAATGTAATCAACGTTATGAATATAAACTACAAAAATCTATTTTTTACTAAGTTACTAGTTTAGTTTTGGGTTCGGGTTCGGGTTCAAGAACTTGGTTCGCCGGTTTGGGAAATTTTTTTGGGGGGGTTGGGTTTGTTTTGGGTTCGGTAATACAAAAAAATATAAAAATCATAAATATATACATATTTGCAGCAGTAATCAAGTTCAGAATACACCACCATATTAATAGTCAAATAACATAGAAAAAATACACCACCACTTTCATAGTCAAATATTAAAATATTAGTGATACTTGAATGCCATGATACAAAATTATAAATTAAAGTTCAAACATAAAAATTTCAAGTGTTTACAATCAACCATTATTGATCATTGATCAATCTGAAAAGTGTGAACATTTTTCTATGTGGAAGGCAAATAAGAAAATAGTGTTACAAAATTATTTACATTGTGAAAGAGCCAAAACCTTTTTCTTACAGATCTTAGAAGAATCCCAGTGATTTTTTGGGTGTCCTTTCCTTCGAACGGAACTATCCTGAGCCATGAATGATTGACTAGGAACTATGGGAAAGAAATAAGATAAATCATGCAACTTGTTGCAATTTCTTTCCTTGGGAAAAAGGGTAAAGTTTTCTTTTCAAGGAGAATCTCCTTTAGAGTTTGAACACATTGATAATTTTCAAGATAGACTTAGCCAAATATGTCATCTAGGTTTGAAGCTTTTAGGTAAAATGTTTGCTTCTTAAAATTTTGTTCAAAATTCAAGATGCAAGTTCTCCTCCCTTAGGGAAGAGAATGCCTATGAAACCTAACACTCTTATGCAACACTTCTTAAGTTCTTGTTGATGTAGTATTAGATGTGAAGTTTCAAAATAGGCATGGTTATATAAATTCTCATCTCAGGACTATCATTGCATCAAATTAAGAATTTTCAATCCTTTATTTTCTAGACAAGAGAAGTATGTAGTAGTGTTCCAATGCTAAAGTCTTATTGTGAATCTCTTTGCTATGAGTGATTCAAAAATGAGGAATTTGTCTTCTGCACCAAATGAGAAATATTCACAATATGTGCTAGGAAGGAATAAGTCCATAAGATCAAGTATGCAAGAACTGAGAATTGAAAAATTGGCTTACGTTTGACTTCCACGCATAAATTTTCACACTTTTCAATGTTCACACGTAAGTCAAGAAGTATATGTGCATAAGTTGCAAAGTATACACTTGAATACATGTAACTCATTCCTATTGAACCATGAATTTATAATGCAAATATGGACGCCATCGATAAAAAATATTTGTATTAAAAGCAAATAGTCATGTACACATACATCAATATATGTCAATATAAGTATAAAATATAGTTACAAAATAGCCATATAGGCTTACGAGAATGCCATATAGGCATACAATGTCAAATATATCCAATACAAAATATGTACAAAATTTCCATGTAGGCATACAACAACGGGCTCTGCATTCAAAATTCATTTCTCCATGCTCTGGTTCAAATACAATTTTCTTTCCCTTTGCTTGGCAATCCAATGGCAATAAGTCTGTCACCTATTTCTATTGTGCTTGAGGAGTGCTCCTGCTACTCCTCCTAGTGTTTAGCTCCTGGTGAAGTTTGAACTATTACAATAAGAAGTAAAGACATTAATATATAGAAATTACATTATAAAAATTGATATATTTAACAAAATAATCACTTATAGTCATCTCACGATCACTCTCCTCAATGGAAATATTTGCACGCTGATGTTGAGGCATGCTCAAGCCCTGTATAAACCATCCAAATAGGAATTAAACTATGAATCAATCATGGTTTTATTTTTCACTAGAAGTAGTTCATCTATAACAACGAATGTAAATTGAAATTTAGTAATTTGCCTCATACCTCCCCTATCAGAGCCATCGAGGATTGTATAGCGGAGGAAACACCAATATCCATTGCCTTCGTAACATTTGGTAGTGTTTCTATCACCAACATTTGAAAATAAAAGAACAAATTATTCAATCACAAAAAAGTTACAATAGCGATCCATGTGATGACTTATAATGTATGAGATCTAATGAACAAAATTTTGAGTACAAGTATTAAACTATATATTTCTAATTATTAGTTATCGAATTTGAAGTAATGCTTTGAGTTTGAATGATGTGTAATGCAACGTAACCAACAATATGAATATAAACTACACAAATCTATTAAACTTATAATTCATTAGTTAAGTTCTCTTTATTCTATATTACCTCCGTGAACGTTTGATCAAATCTACTAGCACTAGGAGGTGTTTCCTTGAAAACTCCAACATTACCTTGTTCAACACCCAAAATCACATATTAAAATACCATTCGTAAAACAATGCTATTAACATGTAATAAATTTATAATTTTTTACTAGTTACATACCCCACTGATAGGTGTACAGAAAAATAAGTAGGTGGATGATTGGTGTATCGAGTCTCTACACTGTGACCTTGCAATTTTATTAAAATAATAAAACTAAATTAGTTAATCTTGCATTTCACAATTGAAATTTAATAAATTAAATTCAATGAACATGCTGAATTTTACCTGAGTGTCAATGCCATATGCATCATGCAAAATGTCAGTTGTCCTCTCCATCCCTGTAGATGCATACGGATCAGGCTACATAGTAGCATGTGGATCCTGCATAGCACCCTCTTGAGTATTGGTAGGGTCATACAAACAAGTCACCCCGCAAGATTGACACACACGGGTTCGAAGGCCACCACCTGAAGACTCCCTTGTATGGCGTTGTAAAATAGGGCTAGTGTGATGGATGAAACTCTAGGTCAAAGTTGTGATCGCTTGCAATGTCTCTATGTCAGCACTCTCCTTCGCAAAGGTAGGCATCACAATCTGCTTACGAGGTGGCCTAGTGAGAGGTTGTCTCCCTTGCCGCGTAGGATCTGGCTGTGCATTGGGCCTATCCTGAGCTGACCAATTTTGGATTTGGTTTAATACAAACTCACTATATAGTTTCCTAAGAAAATATTGGGGGACATCACAATTATTGCACGGTGGGTAATCAAAGACCATATACCATCTTTCATAGAAACAATTCTTAATCTCTTGGTGGTGGCCCCAATGAATAGGAAGCCTCTTTACATTGAGGGTAAGATTTTTATTTGTTTTAGGGTCAGTGAATAGAGAGCACAAATCACCTTTAGTAATTTTTAAATCTTTTACTTGTTTATATGATAATTTGTCTACATAATATGCCCTGGCTATCTGCCTCCTATCTTGCCATCCAGATATTTGTTGGGTGATTGCATCTACATTTTTTAACATATCTTTCAATGAATTTAATAGAAGCATTCTTTCTATGGTTGAAGCATTTGGATCACTCAACCTACTGATCAGATCCTCAAGTTGTTTTCTATTGTTCTCAATATCACTCCTCAAATTTTCTTGAGTGCCAAGAGGGTGTTGAGAGAATGGTGGGGGATGTTGATTTTGTTGTTGAGGATTTTGCTATTGAGTATTTGCCTCCTCTTCTTGTTGAGGATTTGTAGGATTTCCTACAAATTTAAAATAAAACAATCAAATATAACCTAAAACAAACAAAATCAATTTCAAACTAACAAACTCAAAACAAATAGCAAACAATACTTACCTCTTGCATCTCTTCGTCATCATGGGGCCATATTTTCCAAGAAAATCCAACAGTTGATGAAATATGTAGAAATCATTCCTCCTAGAACATGAACATGAAAGTGAGGGGTTTTGGCCACGGTAGAGCTGAGAAATAGTAAAAAGAAAATGATACATATTTCACTTTTTTTTTTAACTTTTAAAATCAAATAACACAAGCGTGTTATAACACGATCGCGCTATCTCTTTTCAATTTTTTTTCCCATTTGGCCATAAAAGTGTGACCAACTTCATACACCCACCCCACTCATTATTTAGCTTGTATTGCTAGGTTTTGCGAGCTAAGTGTTAAAGTGTCTTTTCCAAGAATTTTCTTGATGGTGAACCCATCAAAGCTAAAAGAACCCCCTCCTAGGTCCTCCTTGTTGATAATTCACTCACCTTTTGAGGTTGACAGTCAATCCAATTAGGACTCCTAGGACATTATTGAATGATAATAGGAGAATAATTGTGTTCAATGACCTAGGCAATAAAGTACCCATTTTCCTATTATTCACTGTTCTCCCAATTAAAATACAATAGAGTATTGAAATACACACAAATCAGATTAAACCATTCAAACACTTGGAGAAAGAAAGTAGAGCACAAAGATGAATTGCACTCATGCAAGCTAGGTGATTCATTTATTTTAAAATTTTAAAATAAAGTATACAAAATTACTCAAATGAGAAATGAGAACCATCACAAAGCATCTTACAATACCTACTAAAATGACACCAACATGATGTCCTAGGAGGTTAAGAAGTGTTTCCCAAGCTAATCTTGCCATTGTTTTATCCCACAATTTTTTCTCCTCTTTCTCACTCATTGCATTTGTACATGGTATTAGAGCCTCGATTTGTAGCCCCTTCTCAACCTTTTTGGAGAAATACATTGCAGAGCTCATTCAGGGTCCCTCAAGGGTTTCATTCCTTGAGTATATTTAAGAAGAATCTTAGATTAGACCAAGTTTTTCCATTGGATTCAAAGCACTAGAAAAAGTCAAGATTGGCTTTTATTTCACTGATGTTGGTCATCATTGAAGAAATCTATGAGGGTTTCAAGTTTGATGATTTTCTTGCAAGATTTGGGGTTCACCTATTTTCTGGGCATTTTTGGACAAAAAGGACCTCACCATTGAGTCCACAGTGCCCAAAAAACCCTATTTTCGTATTAAATTTGTCCATTTTGGACACTTTTGATTGGAGAGGAAAAATGTTTTTTCCCCAAGGTCGTACGACCATAGGGCACACATTCTAAGGTTCAAATTTTGAAAAAAAAACATTTTTTTTTTAAAATCAAAAAATTATTTGAAATTCTACATGGTTTATTCAAATTCCCAGCATTGCCACCACTCCACTGGGTGGCCACTAGGTTTCCACTACCACCAACAAAGACTCCAATCTACCGCCAACATTTTGCCGCTTCGATTGAACCTGAGGTCTTGTGGAGAACCGGGTGGCGAGTCCAACCCCTGAAAGCCCTCTTCAACCCTTTTGCTAGTCCTACTAAGGACCTGGTGCTCCGATTCTACCCACCAACAGACTTTTTTCTCTAGCCCCTTACGGTGGTCATATGCACGACCAAGAGCCAACCCCCACGTGCTTATTTCTTGCTCCTTGTTAGTCTTCAAAGTGCCTTTTTACAAGGCTTTTTTTCTTTTTGGCGTAACTTTTGCAAATGGAGGCATTTTTTTGCAAATGAGAAATCATCAGAAAGCTAGTTTGATGAAGTTTGCAACGGTGGAGGTTTGATATTTTTCTTTTTCTTTTTTGATGCTTGTTTTGGCCTCAAAAGTCAAATGTTGTTTTTTTCACCTGGGAGACATATCTTTTGACTCGTTTATCCGTTTTTCACGATTCTCGTGAAATCAAAAAAATGGTTCAGTCCTCTACACAGATCTAAGGTCTATTTTTATCAGGGAATCAGATGTGAACTTTTATTTTTCAGTGAAATCATTCTTATTTTGTTGCACTAGGTTTATTTTTTTTCTCTCGTTTATGCATGTTTTGCATTCTCTCCTTTTACAATCATGGGTTATTGTAGTAAATGAACTGATTTAAAGTTCCATCATGGGGGTTTCTTGCATAATAATCTAATTAGAGTGTATTTTCACTCTAATCTCATCTTGATATTGACATGACAACTTGCATGGGTTGTATCTAGATTATATAATTTCTTTTGGCCACATCTTGCTCATAGCTTAACACATTTTTGGTTCACATTGGTTCACACTTCAGATTGAGAGCCTATGGTTATTGATCCAAATTGGGTCACATCTCAATTTGAGGGCCATTAAATTTATGGTTAATGTTCCAAAATCTTCATGGTACTTGCTCCTATGGATCAGTTTTAGTCACAATTTGGTATCGACATCGAGACACATGGCTTCCATATTCTTTCATCATATCATACCCTCTTATCAAGGGCATCATTTTATCATCTACTATTGCTTCATAGATTCCAGGGTTGTTCCACCTTGTGATTTTTCCAGTGTTCTATGGCATCAGGTCTGTTATTGCTTTATAATGATTCCTTGAGTCAATCAGTGATTTTCATATGGTTTCAGTAGTAAACAAAAGTATATTTCTTTGCTTGCCTAATTCAGGTTCCAGTGTTACTCCATAGTGTTCTTCCAGTGCTTCTCTACAATAGGTCATCACATTGAGGGGGTGTTTTGTCCCACTGGGTTTTCTCCTCTTTCTTACTCATTGCATTTGTACATGGTTACCTAATCAGGCCTTGTTGCCAGGACCCATTCATGATTTTTTGCATTCATCCTAGCATTATGTGCATGTTGTTTTAGTCTCCCTAAGTTGCACTTAAGGGAGGGTGTTGGTGTAATTAATTATTTAATTACACTTTATTAAGTTCACTTAGGTTTTACTTAGGTAATAATTAGCTTACTTAATTAATAAGTAAGCTTTATTTAGTTGAGCTGATTTTAGGTCAATACTAGGGTTATACATGCATTGCTTTTATAAATAAATTTATCCCTTGTAATTTCTCAATTCTAAATAATATCAATTTGCACATCTTCATGCAAATATCTTGCTTTTTTCTTATTTTCTCTTTTGTGGAAGGTTTTTCTAGTTTGCATGTCTGATCTTGGTTTCTAACAGCCATGAGGGTTGGGCCAATAAACCAATTCATGACCATACTTAAATAAAATGTTTCTTCCCATTTCCCTACTATTCAACATGTTTTGAATAAGTTCATATTGATTCTAGCATAAAATCGGGTACATTACTACCCATAGTCCAATGTATATAGGAAAAGAAACTAAATTAATTTGTGTCACTTGAAAAAATTTATTTATTCCTTTTACATAGTAACCAATAATTTTTTGAGCAAAAATCTACAAAATGATTAAACCTTAACAAACTTTAGCATGAGTTAGTTTAAAATAAGCAAATAAAGTGCTCCTATGAGATACCTAGAAACATGGTAGATATGGAAGCAAGAAAATAATATATCCAAAGTAGATAACTATAAGCATATACAAGCATGTTCATACCCTATCCCTTCGTGGAGGTGGTGCTCCTTTCATGTGGAAAGGATTCCCTTTCCCACCCCCTTGATAAGCTTCCAATGTGATGAAGGTGCAAAGATGATGAGTGTCCAATTTTCCTTAAAGACAATGATAGCAATTGGATATGAGTGTGCCTATAGTGAAAATGCTTGAGATTGTGGATGATTATTTTGAAGAGAATTCTTCTATTTATAAGGTTGAAGGGTTGAAGAATGGAGAGCAAATGAGATTGTGACACTTGTCAAAAATCTATTGGATGAAGGTGGAGCACATTTTGGAGAATGTACAAGTAAAGATGATGGAAGAGAAATAAATGAATGTGGTTGGAGATGTAAGAGGGGTGTAAGAGGCATTAATATTTGAGCAATAAAGTAAAAAAAGTGGAGTTATTGGAGGAATATTCCCAAAGTATATGCTTTTTTGAGGAAAAATAGGATAATTAGTTAATTAAAAGAATTCATTTTCATGTCCAAGTGGGTTAGTTAAAATCAAGGGTTGGGTTTGACCAAGGTTGAGTTAAATGCTACAGAATGGGTAATTAGGATTAGGAGTTAATTAATCTAGAATTAATTAACTTAGAGGAATTTAGGGGATTCAACATTTGATTTATGAAATAAGATGAGAGGACTTTAGGGATTTGATTGATTTATTTAAATCAACATGATGAACATTGGTGAATTAATCTAATAAAATGCTTTATTTGATTAATAGAAGAATTTGATGATAATTAAATACAATTAGGTGCATAATGCCAGTTAGGCCTATTTGCATGTCTACATTTTTCCCCTCTTTGAAGTAGTGTACTAGTTACATTGTTTCAAAGACTAATGTTACCAAAGATAGAAATTCAAAAATTTCTTAATTTTTCAAATGCCTCACTGTTGCCCCAGCAGAAAGAATTATGCTAGTACACTGCCCCCTCGAGAGATTGGGTGAAAACTTTTATTTTTGGGTCAAGCTCATGAAAAGAGGTTCATGTTGGAGAAATGAGAAGGTTAGAGTAATAGATCTATATTATGATGACGATGATGCAAATGAGATGGTTTTAAGATGTTAAGAATAACAAATCTATATTATGCTAAACACTTAAATGATGATGTAATGTATGTGAGAAGATGAGATGGATGATGTTTTCCTATGATGATATGTATGTTCATGCAAGATGTTGATGATTTATCGATGCAATATGTTGAATTTCATGATACCACGTTAGCGTGAAAGAGGATAGAAGAATGAGAGGGATCAACCCTTGATTCTGAGTTGTAGAATTCTAACAAGTCTATCAGTCCTCGAGAATTTGTTAGATGACGTGAATGATGATGTATTTCTTATCAAGGGATTGGTGATCTAAAGAGCATTAGGGTATGTGCAGGATCATGGTGCGCCAAAAAGTGGCAATATTTGTAGGGTATGTGGCTGACGATTTTTTTTCACCCAAAATTAATGAAACAAAAAGGGTTTTTAGAGGAGATTCTCAGCTTTCCAAAAATATAAATTATGATTTAATTTGAATTTAATAAATAATTATTATTCATTTTCTATTAGAATTACGACTAAAGTCCTGATCGATAGGCTATTTGAAAAATATCTATAACTTTCAAATGGTATCATATTTTTTGAATCTAAAACATGTGTCACATTCTATGCTTCACATACTATAGGATTAAAAAATGAAAAAATAAATTTCATGAAGTTTTTACCAAGTTAAGGTGGTCAGACAGACGAGTTTTTATATTTTCTAAAAGTTGTAATAAAAAATTCATAATTAATTATTTACTTGGAAAAAATTACAAAAAATATGCATCACATCCGGACATGAGTCCTCTACTTATATATAAAATATTACAAAAAATATTATCATTTTATTATATGGTTAGGGTGGTTGACAGACACCTACTTCTTATTTTTCCCTAAAATTTAAGTACTACTACATTGAAATTTCAAATTTTCACCAAATAGATTTTATTTATTTTTAAATAAACCTAGTATTTTAGAAACTACATTCAATTTTCTACAAATTCTATTGTTACATATTTTTGAAATAATATAGATAACTTATTCAAATATTTACATCAAGTTGCCTAACATTGATTTTTCTGAATTTTTTGCCACTTAAGGGCATGTTTTTTGCATGATGATTCTGCACATACCCATTAATTTCCTTATGTTGGAGAATACACATAGATATGATGCATCAAGGTACAAATAACTAGGATGGAATGGTCTATAGTGAGATGGACTTTGACTCATCAAACAAATAGGAGTATCCTTCTTCACACCCAACATATGAAACCTTGTTAGAGTGTACTTTAGATATTTCACACATTTAAAAAAAAAACATAAAGTGGAAAAGCCTCCAAATGTAATATTAGATATCCAAAACATCATCCCTACACACCAAAAAAAATTAGCATGACCAAGGTTATATTACAAGAATATCCAACAAACACAATAGAAAAAAAGATAATGATCAATGCCCCATTCCTTTCTCTCTAAATCATTTTTATTAGACATCATCGAGAGGTCATTGTAATGTGCACAATAAGATAACTTAAAAGAAATAATCAAGCAAACCAAAAAACTAATGTTCTTCATACCCTCTAGCCAAGACTAAACTACAATGATGCCTGATGTTGATGTCCATTGTAGGAAGGATGAATCCTAGGACATGATGTTATCAGATGATTGTGAGATTAACGGGATGATGGGCTAGTGATACAAAGAGTTGACCAAATTTTTTACCTATTGACCTAAACTTAAGACCTTGACATTTGATTTTTCACATTCAAATTTGCTAGACTTGTTTTTGATTGTTTTGCCAAAGGTTGCAAATGACGATCGTTTATTGTGAGTGAATGTTTATTGAGGGTGAACGCAAAATGGGACAGATGATTTTGGGTTTTTTGACTATTGTTGATTTTTTTGAGATGTTATGAGGCTATTTTTGAGCTTTTCAAGATATTTTACAAATGTTTTCATTTTCAAATTTTACAATATTTTTAGTGTTTTCTGAGATTTTGACCAAGAACCAAACCTAAGCACCTATCCTAGGGGCCTTGGGGGATTATCTAATATTAGCCTTTCTTATGATATACATGTAGAGACCATGTAGTTTGACTAACACAAACTCATTTATTGATGATAAATATGAACATATGTTGGATTGTCAATTTATTATGATAGACTCCTAAAGGACTAACCTAATGTCTTGGGGGTTGATCAATGATTACCCTTTCCTACATTCAAGCTTAGATAAAACGTAGTTCAACATGACGACTCTATTTTTAACTTTTTTTTCTATTTTTGACCTATTTTTGGACTTTGATATGATTTGAATGTTTTTGGATTTTCTGATTTTATGAAAGTTTAATTGGATTTTTTTGTTTTATGAAAGTTTAATTGGATTTTTTTTGTTTTAAGGAAACTTTCAAGAATATACACAACTTCAATCCAATATAGGTATAAGAACATGCCCCTAGCATGATGTGATAGACTACTCCGATAAAGGTAGGATAAACTAATCTTAGGATTGTGCCAAGTAGTTCTAGGATGGAACATGATACCAACACAGGATTAAGCTATAATGCATACATGGATGGGTAATGGAAGGATCAATGAAATGTGGTGGGTGAATGTGATGGAAAGTGATGGTAGGTGATGAAGAATAAGTCGAAGAATCCAAGGTGGATGGAAAGTGCTTATTTACACAAGGCACATGTTTGCTAGGTTTTTACCAAGGTACTTTCCCAAAGTGCCATGGAAGTGGTTATCACTAGAGGGAAATTTTTTTTACTATTTTCAATCCTTTTTCTATTTTTTTTTGGATGTTTATATTTTTCAGTTTTTTTGTATTTTTTATTTATACCTTGCAAGATTAGGCATAATTTTTTTTAAGATGGGAGCTATTGATGCGCTCCTATAGAGGCTCACCTTTGGGTGTGGATAGGTTATATGCTCCTAATTTGTAGCTTGCAATGACGATAAAGGGTCCCAACCAGTTGGGTTGAAATTTTCCCTTGCTATCTAGATTTAGTACATTCATCTATTTTTCTTTCAACACAAGCTCTATGACTTGAAATGACTGTGATGTAGGAGCATCCTTGGTTCTTGGAAATCTTGCATCAACCAAACATATTTTCATTTTAGTTTGTTCTTATCTCAATTCTTGATCAGTTCAAGTTGGAAAATTCAACACTTCATCATATTTTCTCACTAGACCATGCAGCTCTATATGTGCATCATGGACATCTTCATTTTCCTTATTCCAAGATTTGAGCACAATTGGATCATTTTATGGCTAGTTTGATCACTTGTGGATCTTTCCTATAACTTGTGAGTATCGATGTTGTGACTTGAATTGTTTCATGGATTGTCCCCAACCTTAATTATAGGTCCACACTTCATCCTATGCATTCACCATGTATTAATTCAAATTTGAGGCTGACCTATTCATGCACAAATTACATTTTATTTCATTGGAGATTGTAAATACCTTTGACTCACATGAAAGATTATAGATCTATGGATATGATATAAAGCTTATATAATAGATCATTAGGAAAGTAGAGTTGATTACAATAGAATAATATAGATTTGATATGTAATATTTTCACTTGTGTTGAGGAGAATATAGGAATATGGTATTTTGAGCATGTTGTACCAGGCTTGTGAGCAGAATCTGTAAGCCCAGATGTTGTTGGCCAATTCTAATTGAAATTTATAAGAATAAGTTGGAATCTGCATTTCCCTCCATATTTATGTGTTACTTTTGTTGTGTGACTCTTGTTGCATGGTCTAAATTCTTCTCTTTTAGGACCCTCCTACCATGGCTACACAAGATTGGTATCAGAATGAGAATCATTCTATGAGAGATCATCAAAGTTTGCAAAGTTTTGTTGAAGAATTTTTGTGGGCTGGTAGACTAAGAATCCGACCTTCATCTATAGAGAACTTTTGTAAAGATTGAGGGAAGAAGAAATGTTAGAGGAAATGGAGCACATGGAAATGTAGACCCAGCTATAATGGAGATGTTGAGAGGAATTGTTGCTAGATTAAAGGAAGTAAAAACGGCCTAGAGGAGAGGTTGGCCAGTTCATGATGTGAGTGATGAAGAGGTAGAAGTACAGGAAGAAAGGGAAACAAAAGATCAAACTAGCCTTGATTAGGGAGAAGAGAGGTTGATAAGATCCCTAACCAGAGTGAATACTAAACCACAATTTAATCCACAAAACTATAGTGGTAAGTTGGATTCAAATCAATTACTTGATTAGATAATGAAGATGTTAAAGTATTTTGATTTTGAAGGTACCAATGAAGGTAAGAAGGTGAAATTCACTTATGCAAAGTTGAAAGGACATACATCCCTTTGGTGGGAACATTTGTAGGTAGATAGGAAAAGAAGAGGAAATGAGAAGATAAAATCATCGGATCAGATGGTGAATAAGTTAAAGATGAAGTTTATTCCTGTAGATTATTAGATCAATCTATTCTGGAAGTTGTATAATTTGAAGTAGAAGGAATCAAGTGTGACTGAGTATACTGAGGAGTTCTACAAGTTGAATATCAAATCTATACCTTCAGAGAATGAGGTTGAGCAAGTAGCTAGATATGAGAATGGCTTGAAGCTTCCCATATAGGATGATATTAGTTTGATCAAGTTGTTGACTGTAGAGGAGGCATATAAATGCCTGCTAAAGTTAGAAGAGAAGTTGAACAAAAGAAATGAGTAGAGACATAGAGGAAGAGGTGGAAGATTTCAGAGAGGAAGAACTTAAGAGGAACCTTTGTAGATCATAATAAAGATAAGGAAGTTATTAAGAATGATAATTTGTACTGTAGAGATGATAAAAACTCTTAGCGGATAGGAGGTTATGGTAGTCGAGGGAATTACGGTTATAGAAAAGATGAAAAGGGACATGAAAAAAGAGTATTAAGGGGAACTTGCTTTAAGTGTGGTGGAGAAGGACATAGAAAATTTGAATGTAATCAAGGAGAGACAAGTAGAAAGATAGAGAGTAGTAGAAGAACAACCTTTGTTGAGGAAGATCATGTCGAATCATCTAATAAACTAGAAGAGGGAGAAGTGTTGGTAAACCAAAGAGTATTGTGTCAAAGTGAGTTGGAGCAAGAACCATTGTAGAGAAAAAATTAGTTTCATACTAGATGCAAGGTAGTTAGTAAATGTTGCAGAGTGATTATTGATAGTGGAAGCTCTCAGAACCTAGTTTATGAAGAAAGGGTGACCAAATTGAAACTAGAAAGATTGAAACACCTAAAACCCTATCAGATAGAATGGATTCAAGATGAGCATAAGGTACTCATAAGTGAATAGTGTTTGGTGAAATTGAAGATAGGAAATTATCATGATGAAGTTTTGTGTGATATCATGCCTATGGATATATGCCATGTTTTGTTGGGAAGACCTTAGTAGTATGATAGACAGGATATTCATGAAGGAAATAAGAAAACATATACCATTGTTGCTAATGGGATGAAGCATACTTTGTTACCATTGGAGGATGTTCCTAAAGTTGAGGTTTGTATGAATGCTAGAGTTTTTTTGGTTGATGGAAGGAGATTTCTTGATGGACTGAGACATGAGAACATGTGTTACACCTTGGTTCCTAAGAAGGCTGAAGAATTGAAGCATGTAGAAGAACAACTAGAGGAAATAAAGGAGTTGTTGGTAGAATATGTGGAGATCATTTTGGATAATGTACTTGATGGATTACCATCTATGAGGAGTATTATTCATTGCATGGGTATGATTCTTAGAGCTAGTTTTCCTAATAAATCAGCACATCATATGACACTTGCAAAGAATGAAGAGTTGAATAGACAAGAGCAAGAGTTGTTGAGGAAGGGTTTGATTAGAGAAAGCTTAATTCCTTGTGCAATACTTTTGTGTTAGCACCTAAGAGAGATAGAGAATGGAGGATGTGTATGGACTCTAGAGCCATAAATAAAATCACAGTGAAGTATAGATTTCCTTTACCCTAGATGGATGAAATTATGGATTGTTTGAGTGGAGCTAAATACTTTATGAAGATAGATTTGAAGATTGGATATCATAAAATTAGAATCAGATAAGGGCATCAGTGGAAGACAACATTCAAGAAAAATGAAGAATTGTATGAGTCGTTGGTGATGCCTTTTGGACTAACAAATGCATCAAGTACTTTCATGAGGCTGATGAATGAGGTATTGAAGAAATTATTGGGTAAGTTTGTGATTTTTTATTTGGATGACATCTTGATTTTTAGTAAGACTAGCAAAGAACATTTGTTGCATAGAAGAAAAGTTTTGTAGAGGTTGAGAGAAGAGCGGTTGCTGATAAACGTTAAGAAGTGTAGTTTTATGAAGGAAGAACTAGTATATCTAGGATTTGTTATATCTAAGGATGGATTGAATATGGATCTTGAGAAGGTATGAGGAATTTTTGAATGGCCTACATTAGAAAGCATTGGAGAGGTAAGATCATTTCATGGAATGGCTAGTTTCTATCAAAATTTCATTAGGAATTTTAGTTCTATCTATAGTCCTATGACATAACCAATGAGAGGGGATATGAAATATTTTAGGTGGACATCTGGAGAAAACCAGAAATTTGAGTTGTTAAAGAAAAAGGTGATTGAGTAGCCTATGCTAGCTTTACCAAACTTTAGTAAGGTATTTCAAGTGGACTGTGATGCAAGTGGAAATACAATTAGAGTAGTATTAATTCAAGAAAGAAGTCCAATAGGCTATTTGAATGAGAAATTGAATGATGCTAGGAGAAGGTATTCAATGTATGATCAGGATTTTTATGCCATAGTTCAAGCCTTGAATAAGTGGAGATATTAATTTTTTTCTAAGGAGTTTGTGTTGTATACAAATCATCAAGCATTACAATATTTGAATAGTCAAGGTAAGTTGAATCAGAGACACCTGAGATGGGTGGAATTCTTGTAGAATTATACTTTTGTTTTGAAACATAGGAGTGGAAATTCAAATAAATTTGTTGATGCTTTGAGTAGAAGAAGGAATCTACTAGCAGAGATGAGAGTGGAAGTATTAAGCTTTGATGAGTTGAAGAACTTGTATTAGGAAGACCCATATTTTACAAAACCTTGGAGAGCCTATAAAGAACCATTCCTCAAGGATAGGATTTAGTGGTTGGATTATTTCATTCAAGAAGATATTTTGTTTAGAGGAAATCAATTGTGTATACCCAAAAGTTCAATGAGGGATAACTCGGTGAAAGAGAAACATAGTGGAGGATTGGCAAGACACTTTGGAGTTGATAAAATAGTAGCATTGGTAAGTGAGAATTAATTTTGGCCATAGATTCATAAGGATGCTAAAAAATTTATGTAGAGTTCTAGAGTTTGTCAAGTTGCGAAAGGGAGTACTCAAAATTTTGGATTGTATAAGCCTTTGATAGTTCTAGAGAGACCTTGGGAGGATATTAGCATGGATTTCATATTTGGTTTGTCGAAGACATAGAGAGGTAATGATTCTATATTTGTGGTAGTGGATAGATTTTCTATAGTGGCACATTTCATACCTTGTAAGAAGACAACAGATGTAGTACATGTAGTAGATTTGTTTTCCAAACAAGTGGTCAGATTTTATCCAGGGATTGACTAGGAGTATTATTTCAAATAGAGATACAAAGTTTGTTGGTTACTTTTGGAGGTCACTTTGGAAGAAGTTAAAGAAATTTCTACTTTTCAACCATAGATGGATGGATAGACAGAATAATAAATAGGAGTTTAGGGAATTTAATGAGATGTTTGGTTGGAGAGAAGACCAAAAGTTGGGATTTAATCCTCACACAAGAAGACTTTGCATACAATAATTTAGTGAACAAGAGTACTAGAAAGAAACCTTTTGAGATTGTTACTGGATTTCATCCTAGAGGTACATAAAAATTGCAAGACATTAGTAAGGAACATAAAAGGAGTACAAAGGCAGAGAATTTGTAGAACATATGAAGAAAGTGCATACTCGAGTAAGACAACAATTGGAAGCTATGAACTGAAAATATAAGGAGCATGTGGATAAAAAGAGGAGACATAAGGAGTTTGAAGTTGGAGATGAAGTGATGGTGTATTTGAGGAAGGAAATATTTCCAGTTGGTACATACAATAATCTCAAGATAAGGAAGTTTGGACCCTATAATATTTTGAAGAAATTTGATTCAAGAAATGTATATGAAGTAGAGTTATAGGATGTTGTGCGTATATCACCTATATTCAACATTACATATTTACATCAGTACCATGAAGTAGAATCTAGAGAAGATAGTAAAGAAAAAATAGAGAAACAATTTTCTAAACAACAATCATGAGATAGAAGAAATCTTGGATACTAGAGATGGGAAGAAAACACGTGGAAGTTAGTACAAATAATATCTTGTGAAATGGAAAGGCAAACCAATGGAGGAATCTTCTTAGATTTCTTAGGCAGAGTTAGACTATATTGGCTTCCTTTTATCCCTAGAAAAGTGAGGGACTCACTTTTCAATCAACCCTAGATGTCTGATGTAGGAGCATCCTTGGTTCTTGGAAATCCTACATTAACCAAAAATATTTTCATTTTAGTTTCTTCTTGTCTCAGTTCTTGATTATTTCAAGTTGGAAAATTCAACACTTCATCATATTTTCTCAACAAACCCTATGGACCTATATGTACATCATGGACATGCTCATTTTCCTTATTCCAAGATTTGAGTATGATTGGATCATTTTTTGGAAAGTTATCACTTCTATATTAAGTGGTAGTTTCTTGAACTAGCACCAAAATAATTTTCTAAACTAACAGCTAGTTTGATTGCTTATGGATCTTTACTATAACATGTGGCTCTTGATGGTGTGATTCAAATTGTTTTGTGGAGTGTCCCAAACCTTAATTATAGGTTCACACTTCATCTTATGCATTCACCATGGAGTAATTCAAATTTGAGGCTGACCTATTCATGCACAAGTTAAATTTTCTTCCATTGGAGATTGTAAAGACCTTTGGTAGACATAGAAGATTCTAGATCTATGGATATGATATAAAGCTTGTAATAGATCATTAGGAAAGTAGATTTGATTATAGTAGAATAATATAGATTTGATATGTAATATTTTTGCTCACATTGAGGAGCATATAGGAAGATGGTATTTTGAGCATGTTGTACTAGGGCTATGAGTTGAATCTATAAGCCCAAATGTTTTTGGTCAATTGTAATTAAAATTTTTGATAATAAGGAAGTTGGAATATGCATTTGCCTCCATATTTTTGTGTTGCTTAAATGTTGTGTGACTCTTGTTGCATGGTCCAGATTGTTCTCTTTGAGGACCCTCCTACCATGGTTCCACCAAATGGACATTTGATCTTCTTATTATATCTCTATTTGAGGTGGTTCTGGTACACCTGTAGATGGTTCAAAGCATTCATTCACCACTCATCTAGTATTTCTAACTCATTTAACCATGACACCCGATACTCTTCATCGGAAATAAAATTTTACAATGATATTATCAAATATGGGAGCTCAACCTCAATGCATAGGATTGGTTCTAATCTGTAGACTAGATATAAATGGGTTACACTTGAAGGTGCGTGGGTACTCATTCGACAGGCCCATAGAGTGAGGTTCAACTGTGGGTGCAAGTCACGACTAGCTTCATTGATTTTTTCCTTTAAGATTTTCATGACGGTTTTGTTGATGGTCAAAATAGCACAACAACATTAAACATAATATTTCTATCTTATTTCTTTTGAAAAAGAAAGATAACATAAAGCAATATTTCTTCCAAAGTCTTGGTAGTTGGTTCTCAACTGTGCTAATTTTACTCAATGGCCAATGCAACTATAATATTCAAGGGGCCTTGTTGGTATAAAGGAATGCAAACTACATCATATTAATTAATGTATGGTGGGGGGTGTAAATAAATAGAATAAAGGATAGATCAAGGCTTTAGAACAACAAAATATGAATATAAACTTCTTCACATCTATACATGTACCTTAACATCAAGTGTTTCTTCAACTTACCATAACCATAACATGATTCAATCCATAGCATAATCACCCACTGATTGCTAAAATTAGATCAGTAGACATAAAATAATTCCATTCATAGATAATTCAATGAAATAATCTTAGATCTAGTTTCACCTATTGATTTGCATAAAATAGAAAACAATTAGGCACAACATTCATTGGCATACAGATGGTTATGATTCATTAACATTATCATTGAGATCCAAACTTGACAACAACATGAAATTGTATAAAAGTGTGAAAGTATCTAAGTAAAACAGAGTTTCTCGAAGTATCTTGCTAAAACTTGTAAAAATCCTAAGACTATAATCACTATCTACTATCTCATTAGGTGTCCAATCCTTCTTTAATTAGCCTACCTTTACAAAATGGAGCCCAAAATTACATATAGGTAAGCCAAGCACTAATTTCTCTCAATCAAAAATTGAGATCCACCAATAAAGGAACTAGAACTACATGAAGTGACTATGTTGGCTGATCTTCAGTTCAATGGTTGATGGCCCTATTGTCTAAAATCTGATGCCTGAGAAGGAAGGTAGAACTACTATATGATATATTTAGTTAAACTCATGCCATAACCCTAAAAAATAGGAGAGAAGAGAAAGTTTTCCACCAGCATCAGAATGTTCTATTGCCAACTCATTCCTGCGTTGCTTTCTCAAAAAGGTATTCATCATAACTAGAGAACACTTGTTGAAGAATATCCACATAAGGTCCATCTACCCAATTATCTTCAAATTTAATTCTTTTAAACTCTATTGAGGAAAACTCTTACATATCCTTTAGTTTAATCAATTCCCTCCTAACAGCTTTAACTCCATCTTTAATGTCCATTAGTCAATCCAACAACAAGTCTTCACCATTATCCTCTTTTTGCATTACCTCCTCAAATCTGTTACTTCGTTTCTCCTTCAATTTATCTAGAGGAAGACCTTTGACAAGGATATCCACATTGACTAAAATAGAAATTAGTGCATCCAATTCATCAATTTGTTCATTCAAGTCCTTACTAGCTTTTTGAACTTTATTTTTATGTTCATAAATGAATTTGGATCTAAACTTGATTATGCTCAATATCTTCTCAATAAAATCTGCATTATCCTCATCAAGGATTGATTGCTCCAAGAGAACTAGCTTTGGCACCTTGCTGATGTCCTTTAATTTCTTGACATGTTATTTATACTCTTCATCTTGTTTCTCCAAGACCTCAACATGCTGATTCATTTCTTCTACCAATTCAAGTGCACCTTTATGGACTTTAAAATTGTTAGCAAAAACCTCACCAACCTCTTGATTAAGTTAATCAATCCATCTATCAATCATCCCAACTTTACTTCTCATTTGCACCAATTCATCTACTTCTTTCTTGGTTAGTAAGATTGGGGTCTTTGGAGCAATAGTGTATGCACAGGATCATGATGGGCCAAAAAGTGGTGATATGATGGGTTTTTGTAGGGTATGTGGCTGACGAATTTTTTTTACCCAAAATTGATGAAATGAAAAAGGTTTTTAAAGGAGATTCTTAGATTTCCACCAATATAAATTAGGCTTTACTTTGAATTTAATAAATAATAATTATTTATATTCTATTTGAATTACAACTAAAGTCCTAATTGATAAGCTAATTGAAAAACATCTATAGCTTTCAAATGGTATCACATTTTTTTAATCTAAAACATGTGTCACATTCTATGTTTCACATACTATAGGATTAAAAAATAAATAAATGAATTTCATGAAGTTTTGACCAAGTTAAGGTGGTTAGACATATGTTTTTATTTTTAAAGTTGTAATAAAAAATCATAATTAATTATTTACTTGGAAAAAAATTACAAAAAAAATATGCATCACATCGGACATGAGTCCTCTACTTATATCTAAAATCTTATAAATTTTTTATCATTTTATGTGGTTATGAACACCTACTTCTTATTTTTTCCCTAAAATTTAAGTACTATTGCATTGAAATTTCAAATTTTCACCAAATAGATTTTTTTTTAAAAAATAAACCTAGTATTTTAGAAACTACATTCAATTTGCTACAAATTCTATTCTTACGTATTTTTGAAATAATATAGATAACTTATTCAAATTTTTATGTCAAGCTGCCTAACTCTAATTTTTCTAAATTTTTTGCCACTTAAGGGCTTGTTTTTTCCATGATGATCCTGCACATACCCAGTAGCTTGTTGATAAATAGGAGTGGAAACATCCTTCAAGAATTTATGCAATTGATCCAATGGGCTTTAAGTTCATCCTTCCTTTATTTCTCTCTAACCATCCTAGATTTAGTAGAGGATGCCACAATTTCAATAAGGTTCACTTGTTGATTCCTTGTAGGTCTCCCCAAATTGATAGTGCCCAAATGGTAATCAATCAACTACATATCTTGTTTCTCCTTGTCCACCATTGGGATTGCACATTCAACTACAATTTCCCTTACATCTATGAGCTTCGTGGAATGGAGGACCCTGACCTTCTTCTTGGGTCTCTCTTCATCAATCTCCTTCATCTAATCCCAATTCAAAGGTTGAGATTGAACTATTTAATTCCTTTCTAGGTCTAATTTTAGCCATGTTGGAGCAGTAGGAGTGGTAACTACTTGCATGGAAGAGGAGGAAGCAATGGTAGAAGAAAGAGGTTGTAGAATGGTGGTCTTAGGTTGAGATCAACATCTTGTACCTGTTGGTCCTCCCTTTCTACAACTTCTTTTGCAAGACTTTCATATTTTTCCTTTTCTTTTTGCTCTTGCATCTTTTTAGCATCTATACCCTCTTTCAAATGTTCTTCCAACCTCTTCTCCTCATACATTTTATCTCTGTCTTTCAAGCTCTCTAACCTTATCCTATGCTTCTTTAGACCTTTTTTCCATAGTGAGAAAGTTCTTCAGCCTCCTTTTCTCTTTGCAGGAATTCCTCCTCTTTCCTCTTATGAACTTACTCATCAACTTTAAATTTAGCCTCAAGGGCTTCTCTTTCCCTCCTTTTTTGAGATTTCTCCTCTTCAAGCTCATGGATCTTCTGCAACATAGCCAATTTATCCCTTTCCTCTTTGGTCTTCTATTCCTTCTCTTTTTTTTGTTACAACAAGTCCTCTTTTTCTTTGTGTTTCCTTGATAGTTCTTCATCCCTAGCCTTGGCCTCAAATTCTTGTTTCTTAGCAAGTTCCTCAACTTCTGCTTTGGCCTCTGCTTCCTATTTGGCATCTTCAAATAATTTCCACTATTCCTCAAGAGTGAGGACATGTTTAGTTTCCACATCTATAGTTTCTTCATTGAATTCCAACACATGAGTTTCTTTATTAGATTGGGTGTCCTCAGAGTCTATATCAATATCATGAATTTCAATTTCATGCTCCTTCCCCTTCAAGGATTCAACTTCCTTATGAAGGGTTTCTGTAGGAATTTCCCCAATTGGTTGCTATGTGAGAGAAGGTTGAGTTGATGTTTCACCTTCAATAGTTGTTGAAACACCAGGTTGAGATGAAGCCTCCCCTCTAGCCTCTATTGTAGCCTCCTCTCCATGTGATTCAGGAAGGTCTTGAGTAGGAATTGCAAGCTCAAGCTCCTCTCTAGAATTGGGAGGGAATAACTCCAACGGATCCTTAGGATTTGTCCTTCCTTTTGTCCTTTTGTATCACTGAGTGGTACCTGCAACCTTTCTCTTTTTAGAAGGTTGAACCTCTGGCTCTTTAATTCTCATAATTACCTACTAGATACTTCTATCCATGACTGACTTTGCAATTTGTTTAATGTCAATGGATTCCTCTGCATCCCAATCCACTAGATCCAAGTTTTTAGTGCCTATATAATCAACATCATAGTGGGGATCCAAGGTTACCCCATCATCAAAAAATGTGTCAAGAATGTCCTCCTTCACCCCATACTCAATCATGAGTGGTATGGGAATTTTTTCATAAATCCTTCTTCTTAGATCATACTCATCCTATTAGTCCATCAAAAAATACTCCAACAAATTGAAATGTTTGTCAAAAACTGTAGGAAGTAAACCTTGCATCTTGTGATTGGGATAAAAAAACTTCCTAGATGTATACAAGCCTAACTTTAAATGGATCAACTCATCACAAATTACCTTGGCTGCCACATTGTGTGCACAACTGTAATCAGGCAACTTCATTGTAAATTTGTGACAACTAGTCTTATGCTTTCCAACAAATTTGAGATTAACTGCTATAACTTCATAGATAAACTCCATCAAAACAATCTTGTTATTGCAACATCCGGGCAATAGATAAGGGTGACCACCAAAACTAGCCAGCTTGAAATAGGTGAACTTGGGGTATTGGATGTACCAA
This sequence comes from Sequoia sempervirens, assembly GCA_007258455.2. NCBI lineage: Eukaryota > Viridiplantae > Streptophyta > Pinopsida > Cupressales > Cupressaceae > Sequoia > Sequoia sempervirens. Next base: position 73,320,066 of record VDFB02049217.1, read on the forward strand.
TGTCCCCACTCTGCAATGAATGTCATGACATCTCTGCTCAATCTATACCTCACATCTCCTGTTAGCTAGTTAATGATGACATATAGAAATGCATCATTAACTCTTCTATAATGTGACTCAAAGGTCTGCAAGGTCAATTAATCATAGTGATCCCACACCTTCTTCTATCTAGTAGCTTCTCCCAATATCCCAACTGCATTTAAACTAGGAAAAATACCTCTTCTTATAGCCACATATATCACATAAGAGGTCATAAAGAAGCTCTTGCTCTATCTAACTCTGATCATCTAGTTATGTAGGCACTCTAATACAATCATTGGCCAATCAAACTACTTCCTACCATCCAAGATGGTTTGAATGAATGGAGACATCCATTCCTTGAATTGTGAAGCATCTCTCTTTCTGAAGATCTTGGAAAGAATCATTATAATGTCATTGATCTCCTTGTAGAAATTTGATCTCTAGCTTGATCAAGAAGCTTGGCTAGGGATTTGTTTTCTACTCTCATTGAGTGTTTGTTCATGTGAGTCTTGCTAGCCTCCTTTTTGTTGCTATATAATTGTAGTGCCTTTTCCTCATTTATTTTCTTGGGGCTCCATGGAGTAGGTTCATTAAACATGAACCTTATCATCTATGGTGTCAAATCAATGATGATATTCCCCTACAAGTCCACATAATGCCTGGTGGTGGGATTGTAACTTCCAGTTATAGTAAGTATTAGTTCTGGACACTAGACTGATAGAGGAAAGAGGGAAACATGTGCCAATCAAGATTGAACAATCATTTTTGTTCTCCTGATTACCTCCTCACTAAATGCTTCTTCATGCAACTCCTCATAATTGACTGGGCCCAAGTTTGTGTCTATGATATCTGCCCAATCTAAATCCACCTTGCTAGCTATAATAATAGGAATTTGGTGCTTATACCTCAAGGTGTAGGGAAGTTGTTCAAATTTTATCTTCTTAGGCTTGGTTCCTTGCCTTGAACTCTTGATAGGTTGGTTTCTTTCAGAAGCTTCCTTCGATGATCTAGAAATCTTCTATTTTTGCAATACAACCCTAGATTAGACAAACAAAAGCATGAAATCATTACACCATACATTATCTTTCATACCATTCTCTACTCCCTCAGAATAAATTTCCATACTCATTCAAATTTTATATCCACTGGAAGTGGAGTCAAAGAAGAATAAAGAACAAGAAACTATTTAACACAAGGCTAGATCGGGAATGGAACAAGACTAGAACTAGGATCGAAATGGAAACCAAACCTGAAACCAATCGATAGTTCCAAGTTTGTTCCCCACTTCAATTCCACATTCTCCAAAATGAAAGGATGAAGATCAAATTCAATAGTCATCAGAAGTAGGATCATTTTGGGAATGAACTCCTATGTAAACACTTCTAGGACGAGTTCACTCTTGGGTCTGCTTCTGCCAATTTACCATTCAAATGGAGCAATTTCTTAAAGATGTAGTCAAATGAATATAAGACTTAGGTCACATGGAATCATAAGGAAACTTCAAATAAAGGGGCTTAAAATCACCCTTTAATAGGATAAAGAACAAATTTAAATTCTAGGGGCTTAACATTGTAAAGGTCACCATACAAACCCTAGTTTGTGTGACTCGTCGACTCAAGTAATTAGGGCATCAAGAACCCAACATGAAAATTATTGAGCCAACACAAGAATAAGATAAAAGGGGTCACAAAATAGATTTCAAATCATTTAAAGCACAAAAGACCCCATAAAATGAAACCCTAGTTAAAAACTAGGACATGACAGAATGCACACGCCACAAAAATGATAGTAGAATGACACCAGAAACTAACGGAAAGGCAGAAGAAAAAAGAAAAAACAAGAAACAAAAAAGGACAAAATAAAACAAAGAATAAAAAGGAACAAGAAAAGATCCACAAGAAAAATCCCATGAACATGTAAGAACACCATGAGCAAGGAGAAACAAAAACATGAACAAAATGAGAAAGCAAAAAATGCCAACAAAATAGGAAAAAGACCCTACCTCAAAACACTAACAAGAGAAGGTTGAAACTGGATAAGAGTCTGCTCACCAATGTGCCTTCACAATCAAATCATGCTCCTCTTGAATTTACCCTTGCCCTGGTTCACTAAAACAACTTAGATAATAAAGATAATAAGACAATTAACCTTGATTTAGTTTGAAACAACATTTCACGCATGTGAGGAGGATAGAATTAATGCAATAAATGTTGTTGGTTGGGAGTGGAGCAAACAATGTAAATGAAAAATCAATCAAAAGTGGAAATCAAAGGCAAGGAAAAAATAGATGTAGATCCTGAACAAAACAAGAAATTGTTACCAAGCCTTTTATCGAACTTCAAACTTGGTTCCAGTCCTACGATAGGGACAAACAACAAAGGGAAATGAGGGCGAAATCAAAACCAAATCTGGACTTGGAACTTTTAGAAAGTTCCAAGTTCGGTTTCAATTTTGGTTCCACTCCCAACAAAGGAAAAAAACACCAAGAAAAATACAACGATGAAAGAAATGTCAGGATGTGGGACTGGAACAAAAAAAAACTGGACCCATCCTAGACACCAATGAAAACAAATAACACAAAGCAAGTGAGCAGGAGTAGGAGCGGGATGAAAATAGAATTCAAAACTTTTACAAAGTTCCAAATTCGGTTTCAATTTTGATTCTGCTTCTGCCATAGCAAGAAAAAAACACAAGGAAACAAGAAGCAACTCAAGGGAGAAATGGATCCAAGAGCATGAGACAAACCAAAATACAATGAAAAGAACAACTCCTAAGACCCAAACAAAACACCAAGGCCAAAACAAAAACAAAGGGGGATCCATTTTGATCCAAACAAAATGGGGTGGTTATGCAAGGCATACCAAGTCTTATTCATAGCCTCAACTTAGTGTTTACCTTGGGGTTAGTATGGGGTTGAGAAGCAATGTTCGATATTGAATTTTTGGTAGAGCTCCCAGGAATCTTGGTTTTTCAAGGGTGTTCCATTATCAAAGATAAGGGCTTGAGGAACACCATAAGAAAAAATGACATAATTTAAGATGAATTTTGAAATTTGCTTCCTTGTTATATAGATCATGGAAATAGCTTCTACCCACCTTGTGAAGTACTTTGTGGTGGTGATAATGAACTTGTGTCTATTTGATGAGGTGGGTGTGATTTTGTAGATAAGATCGAGCCCCCATTGTGAAAAAGGTCAAGGTGTTACAATCGGATGAAGCTCCTAAGCTAGTGCATGGATGAGGACTCCATAATTATAGCAAGTGGAAATGAGTGTGCCTATAGTGAAAATGCTTGAGATTGTGGATGATTATTGTAAAGAGAATGCTTCTATTTATAGGGTTGAAGGGTTGAAGAATGGTGAGATTGGAGGAATATGGGACTAAAGGAGACCCAATGAGATTTTGACACTTTTCAAAAATCTATTGGATGAAGGTGCAACACATTTTGGGGAATGTACATGTAAAGAGGATGGAAGAGAAATAAATGCATGTGGTTGGAGATGTAAGAGGGGTGCAAGAGGCATTAATATTTGAGCAATAAAGTCAAATAAGTGGAGGTATTGGAGGAATATTCCCAAAGTATATTCTTTTTTGAGGAAAAAGAGGATAATTAGTTAATTAAAAGAATTGATTTTCATGTGCAAGTGGGTTAGTTAAAATTAGGGGTTGGATTTGACCAAGATTGATTCAAAAGCTAGAGAATGGGTAATTAGGATTAGGAGTTAATTAATCAAGAATTAATTAACTCAAAGAAATTTAGGGGATTTTACATTTGATTTATGAAATCAGATGAGAGGACTTTGGGGATTTGATTGGTTTATTTAAATCAACATGATGAACCTTGGTGAATTAATCTAATAAAATACTTTATTTGATTAATATAAAAATTTCATGATAATTAAATAGAATTAGGTGTATAATTTCATTTAGGCCTATTTGTGTCTACATTTTTCCCCTCTTTGAAGTAGTGAACGAGTTACATTGTTTGAAAGACTGATGTTGCCAAAGATCAAAATTCAAAAAATTCTTAAATTTTCAGATGGCTCACAATTTCCCTAGTGGAAAGAATTACACTGCTACACTGCCCCCTTAAGAGATTGGGTGAAAAATTTAATTTTTGGGAGGTTCAAGATGGAGAAATGAGAAGGTTAGACTAACAAATCTATATTATGATGACGATGATGCAAATGCGATGGTTTTAAGATGCTTAGAATAACAAATCTATATTATGCTAAACACTTAAATGATGATGCAATGTATGTGAGAAGATGAGATGGAAGATGCTTTCCTATGATGATATGTATGATTATGCAAGATGATAAATGTCATGATACCATGTTAGTGTGAAAGAGGATAGAAGAATGAGAGGGATCAACCCTTGATTCTGAGAAGTTGCAGAAGTCCAACAAGTCTATCAGTCATTGATACTTTATTAGATGATGTGAATGACGATGTATTTCTTATCCAAGGATTAGGGATGTAAAAAGCATTAATTTCCTTATGTTTGATAACACACATAGATATGATGCATCAACGCACATACAACTAGGATGGCGTGGTATCTAGTGTAATGGAATTTGACTCATCAAATAGATAGGAGTATCCTTGTTCACATGCAACATATGAAACCTTGTTAGAGTGTATAGATATTTCACACATCTCAGAAAAAAGCATAAAGAGGAGAAACCTTCAAATGTAATAGTCAACAAGATATCCAAAACATCCTCCCTACACCAAACAAAATTAGCATGACCATGGTTATACTACAAGAATATCCAACAAACACAACAGACAAAAGATAATGATCAATGCCCCATTCCTTTCTCAAAAGCTAATGTTCTTCATATCTTTAGCCAAGATTAAACTATAGTGATGTTTAATGTTGATGTCCATTGTAGCAAGGATGAATCCTAGGACATGATCTTATCAGATGATTGTGAGATTAACAAGATGATGGTCTAGTGATACCAAGAGCTGACCAACTTGTTTACCTATTGACCTAAACTTAAGACCTTGACATTTGAGTTTTGACTTTCAAATTTGTAGGACTTGTTTTTTATTGTTTTTCCAAAGGTTGGCGATGATGGTCATTTATTGTGTGAATGTTTATTGCAGGTGAACATGAAATGAGATAGATGATTATGGGTTTTTTGAATGTTTTTGATGCTTTTGAGCTTTTCGAGATGTTTTACAAATGTTTTAATTTTCTAATTTGACAATGTTTTCAATGTTTTTTGAGATTTTGACCAAGAACCAAACCTAAAATTATCCTTTCCTATGGTATACATGTAGAAACCATGTAGTTTGACTAACATGGACTCATTTATTGATGATAAATATGAACATGTGTTGGATTTTTTGTTTATTATGACAAACTCGTAAAGGACTAACCTAATGTCTCGGGGGCTGATCAATGATTACTCTTGCCTACATTCAAGCATAGAGAAAATGTAGTTCAACATGACGACTCTATTTTTTTACCTATTTTTGTATTTTGATATGATTTAAATGTTTTTGGATTTTTTGATTTTATGAAAGTTTAATTGGATTTTTTTATTTTATAAAAGTTTAATTGGATTTTTTGGTTTTAAGGAAACTTTCAAGAATATACACAAATCCAACCCAATATAGGTATAAGAACATGCCCCTAGCGTGATGTGATAGACTACTCCAATATAGGCAAGACAAATTAACCTTAGGAATGTGCCAAGTAGTTCTAGGATGGAACATGATACAAACACATGATCAAGCTATGATGCAGATGCAGATGGGTAATGGAAGGATTAATGGAATGTGATGGAAAGCAAAGGTAGGTGATAGAGAATAATTCAAAGAATCCATGGTCAATGGAAAGTGCTTGTTTACACAAGGTGTCTATTTTCTAGGTTTTCACCAAGGTACTTGCCCAAAGCACCACATAAGTAGTTTTCACGAGAGGGAATTTTTTTTTACTATTTTCAATCGTTTTTCTATTTTTTTTTGGATTTTGATATTTTTTGATATTTTTTGTATTTTTGATTTATACCTTGCAAGCTTAGGCATAAAACTTTTTGAGATGGGAGCTATTGATGGGCTCCTATAGAGGCTCACCTATGGGTATGGATAGTTGATATTCTCTTGATTTGTAACTTGCAGTGATGATAAAAGGTCCCAACGAGTTGGGTTAAAATTTCCCTTGCTTTCTAGATTTGGTACATTCTTCTTATTTTCTTTCAACATGAGATCTTTGACTTGAAATAACTGACTCTTGATCTTCTTATTATAGCTCTATTTGAGATGGTTTTGGTACACCTGTAGATGGTTCAAACCATCCATACACTGCTCATCTAGTAGTTCCAACACGTTTAATTGTGACACCCAATACTCTTCATCAGAAATAAGATTTTACCATTATATTCTCAAGCATGGGAGCTCAAACTTGATGAGTTGGATTTCTTTTGATCTATAGACCAGGGAGAAATGGGATGCACCTATAGGTGTGTGGATACTCATTTGGTAGGCCCATAAGGTGGGGTTCAACAATAGGTGCTAGTCATGACCAACTTCATTTATTATTTTCTTTAAGATTTTCAAGATGGTTTTATTTGTAGCCTCATCTTATCCTTTACATTGTGGGTAGTATGGGGGTGGAGAAGCAATGTTGTATATTAAATTTTTGGCATAGCTCATGGGAATCTTGGATTTTGAAGGGTGTTCCACTACCAGAGATAAGGGCTTGAGGAACACCATAATGCGAAATGATGCAATTCAAGATGAATTTTGAAATTTGCTTCCTTGTTATATAGATCATGGAAATGGATTCTACCCACTTTGTGAAGTAATTTGTGGTAGTGATAATGAACTTGTGTCCATAAGATGAGGTGGGTGTGATTTTGTCGATAAGATCAAGCCCCCATTGTGAAAAAGGCCAAGGTGTTACAATTGTATGAAGCTCCTAAGTTAGTACATGGATGAGGTCTCTGTGTTGTTGGCATTGCATGCACTTTCAAACATAGTCATGTGCTTTTTTCTCCATTTTAGGCCAATAGTACCCAGTCCTTAGCAATTTCTTGGCCAAGGTCATACCACTAGAATGCAAACCACAAATACCATCATGTACCTCATTTAAAGTTGTGAAATATTCCTTGGGGTGAAGGCATCACAAGAGGGTTCCTTTAATACTCCTATGGTAAAAGGTGTCTCCTAAGATGACAAAATGGGATGAATTCTTAATAAAGGTTCTTTTTATATTTGGGGTGATGTCAGTGAGAAATAGTCCTATTATTAGGTAGGTGAATATGTCTTGGTACCAAGGATCATTGGGACCAACAATTTCACACACAAACTTAGATTATGGTACCTCAAAAGCTACTATGAGATGTTGCTTTAAAAGAATTCATATTTGTGGAAATTTTGTGGGATATTTAGTAATGATCTAATTTAGCCATGGCATCAACTACTCTATTGTTTACCCTTAGTATCTGATCAAATGTCATGTCAATGAAGAACTCTTTGAGATCCTCCACCAACTTCTTGTATGGGGTAAGCTTGCCATCCTTCATTTGATATTCATCATTATCCTAGTCGATAATTAGTTGTCAGTCCCCATAAACCTTGAGTTATATGATTTTCCATTGTACTGCAATCGAGAGCCCTATTACAAGAGCCTCCTACTCAGCAATGTTGTTGGTGTACAAGAAAGACAACCTATAAAATTTTTGGATATAGTCTCCTTGTGGTGTGATGAAGAGGACTCATACTCCTAATCCATGTTGTGTGTATGACCCATCAAAATATACTTTTGAATGATCTATTGTACTAAGACTAAAAATGGAATCATTTGGAAACACTGATACTAGTGGGTTCTCTAAATATATCTAAGTGCCTCTACCAATTGATCTACAATTTCTTGTCTCTTAATGGCTTTCCTTTCCACATATTCAATGTACTATTCCATCAAGATCATGACCCACTTATTCATTCATCCTGTGAGTGTTGCTTTTGAAAGTAGATACTTGAGGGGGTCTATCTTGACGATGAGCTTTATTTGAGGAGCCAACATATTGTAGGTGAATTTTTCTAAGGAAAACACTACTGCAAGGCAAGTATTTTCTATGAACATATAGTTTAGCTCATGTCCCACCAATGTTATTCTAATATAGTATATAGCTCTTCCTTTCCCTATTTCATCATGTTTATCTAATAGAGCCACTAGTGTTGTCTTTGTAGCTAATATATAGAGTACCAATGGTTTGTTCTAGATTGGTGGCATGAGGACTCACAATTTCAACATGTATTCCTTAATTTGATTGAATGCATGATCACATTTCTCATTCCATTTGTATGCTACCACCTTGTGGAGTAGATGAGAATATAGGATGGTTTTATCTACTAACTATGCTATGAATCTGTAGATTGACTGAGGCCTATCCTATAAACCCCTTAACTATTTTAGTGTTCGTGGTGCTTCCATGTTGAGGATTGATTTGAATTTGAGAAGATATATCTTGATTCCCCTCATTGATATAATATAACCTAGGAGTTTTCCTGATTGTGCATCAAAGACACATTTCTTAGTATTGATTCTTACCTTATATTCCTCCAATCAATCAAAGATAGGGCCTAGTGTTGCTATGTAATATTGAAGATTTCTTGATTTGGATAGTATTTCATACGCATAGTCCTCTACAAATTTTTGGATCATGTCATGGAAAATAAAATTTATATCCCTTTAGTATGTATTTACAACATTCTTTAACCCAAATGAAATCACGTTCTAATAGTAAGTGCCCCATGGACAAATAAAGGTCATTTTATGTTGATCATATTTTTCTATCATGATCTAATTATACCCTAAGAACCCATCCATCAATGATAGAATTCAATGCCCTTCCATTAGATCTACAATCATTTCTATGTTAGGAATAGGGAAATCATCCTTAGGGCATGCTTTGTTTAGGTCTCTAAAGTCGGTAGAAATATAGATCCCCCTAGTGGGCTTAGAAATAGGTACAAGGTTGGAAACCCATTTGGGATAGTCAATGGATTGTATGAAGCCAATGCCAAGGAGTTTTTGTAGCTCAAGTTTGACCAATAATGTGATATGCAGATGCATCTTTCTTAATTTTTGTCTTACTAGTTTTGACCTTGGATAGATGGCTAGATTATAGACTACTACCTCTGGATCAAGGCCTAGCATGTCAGCATAGGTCCATGCAAAATTCATTTTCCTTTTTTTCAGAAATATAGCTATATTTTCTTGTTCCCCAGTCAAAAGTGACTCAGCATAGAAAGTGATATGCGGTGTTTCTTCAATTCCCAGATTGATAGGGTTGCATTTTTCTACTAGTATTGTTGATTTTTCTTGATGGATGACACTAGAGGGAAGATTGAATCCCTCATATTTTGGAACCTTAGAGAGCTTTTCACCATTGGATACATCCTTTATTTTTACTATTTTTGGGTCAAAAAGTGACACAGTGTGATTTTCACTTAGAGACCTAGATGTTACTCTTAGATTTTCTATTTTACAACTAAGAGATTCAATCATTTCCTTGTAGTACACATGTGTTTCCAACTCAATATCAAACCTTTATTTATGATATCCATATGATAGAGTATCCCTTAGTCCCATGAATTCTAAGAGACCTTCATTATTTTTAAATGTATCTAAGATCGGTGGTCCTCATTGGTCATAGTCTATCAATTCGAGGTAAACAAGATTTAGTCTAGTGGTTTGGTTACTTGAATCAAAAGACATGGTGGTGATCATAAATAGTATCCACCTGAATGAGTGCACAAGAGGATGGATCACCTATTTTTTTAAAGCCCAAAATAACTAAAAATTATCCAAAATATGTTACTAAAACAACCATAAATTTAACCTAATTGTTATAGTAATTATGAGGGATGATTTTAGAGCATAAAAATTTATGTACCTAGCTAGAATATTGTTGTTTCTGAGCTATGGAGGACTCATTCACCTTCAATGGAAAATGGTTCCTTTTAGGGTTTTGGAAAACTAATTTTAGGATCTTGTACCTTGATTTCTGGACTCTTGAAATCCTAGTTATCAAGTTCTAGAATCCTACAATTAATTCTATAGAGCTCTTTATCTGATCTTGCACCCTGAATGACAACTTTAGCAACTTTGACAACTTTGCAACTTTGCTCCAAAGCTTGCTCCAACCTATAAAATATTTAATTTAACACGCTCAAGCGTAGAAAAATTGTTGATTTGTTAGTGAATGGGAGTTTTCCTCAATCAAACCCTTTGTAGGTAATTAAAACAAATGATGAAATGAAGCATGAAAATGCAATAATGTAAATGTTGTAACCTTGTATTTTCTATTATGATGTAAATCTGCAACAATCATGGAGTGGCCATGAAGAATGTAGATTTTGGATGTAAGATGAAGATTATAAATAGATACTTAATGCCACATTCAATTCTTAGATCAACACACATGAATGCATTAAACCCTTGACATGATTATAGGACCTTGAATTACTGCAGTAATGACTTTAAATCTTCCTTGTAATTCCTTGTAAATGCTCTAATGATTGATCACTTGAATCCTTGAATGCTTAGGATTACTCTCTTGCAAATATTAGGTGAAACAATGTGAATTAACCCCTTATTTATAATAAATTAGGAGATTAACCCCAAAATTGAAAGAACTAAGGCTAGCACTAGATCTAGAAGAAAGATAATTAAATTCCCACTAGAATGAGATTCAAAAATGAGTGTCTCATTAAGGGAGGATCCATTCACCACCAAAAGTGAATGGATCTTGGCTAAGTTTCCAAGACCAAGCTTTGGGGAGCTAAAAGGGGGCTAAAAACCCATTCTAGATCACTAGAAAAAGAGGGTTCCTATTAAGAGAGGACCCATTCACCATTAAGGGTGAATGGGTCCTAGCTTTGCTTACCAGGACCAAATTTTTTCCAATGAAATAATTTGATGTTTATTTTATGATTGTTGGGAAGGATCCTCAGGACATGTCAAAATTAAGTCCTAAATTTGAATCAGAAGGGGGTTAATAACTCCAATTAACCACAATGAATTAAGACCACCTACATAAGTGTGAAAGTGATTTAAAACACTTAAAAAAGGCATAAATTATTTACAATTTTATTGTAAAGGGGCCCATTAGGCTTAATTAAACAAATAAGTCCTAGAAAACTATGAATGTGTGTTACAAAACTTTACAACACCTATGCAAAGGATCGATTAATTTTTTTTTTAGTTATATAAAGGTCCTAGAATGGTTTTAATGTCTATAGGGAATTACAACTCTACTCGAAGACACCATTAATTAAACTTTAAGGTCAATTATCCAAACAAGAAAGGAAAATGATACTTTCTTTGTTACTACATTTTGGCCCCACTTTAGTGAGAGGATGATCGCACGTCAAACTCACACTAAATTATACATACAAGACACTTAAGTATGCATCAATTACACAGATACATGATCATACCATATCAAACACCAAAAGAAAAGAAAAGAAAAAAAAGAAGGATCAAGCACAACTGACTCAACACAATGTGAGGTGATGGCTAATTGTCCATAACGAATGCTACTCACTCTAGGGTAGTGGAACCTTAGGTTTTCCACTAGGTGAGTTGTCCAAAATAATTGGTTTAATGAGAAAGGCATTCTAGTGTGTTGGCTTCCAACCATTTAATGAGTAATTCATTGTAGTGTATCAACTTCCCATCATACAAACCATACAAAAGTTATCCTCTTGATAACATTAATAAGGCACCACAAAAAAAATGTGTTGGTAAATGCTTTTGAATGTCATTTAAAAAAAATTAAACAAAGGGGATTTTTAATTATTCATTTAAAGGTCTTCTTCATAGGGAGCATTATGCCTAATGTCTCCAAGAGAGGAAAAATCAAGGTGTTAGATCACCCAAGGGATGCCTCATTCACATCATGCCATGACAACAAATTGTACACTCTTGGATGCCATCAAACCCAATGAGACCAACAAGAAGAGGACACATCACAAGAAGAAAGAAAAATCACGCCATGAAATTTTCCAAAAGATGTCATAATTGTATGCCCCCACTTTAAAGTTGTTGCTACACTATCACTATGAGAAATTTCTTTAAAGTAGCCAATGATTTTGATCCTAGGATATGAGAGCTTTCCTTGAAAATCCCTATGCCAATTCATATGTTTCCAAAGCAAGTTGTGTCATCAAATAGGAAGGAATGGTTGTCGCCATAAAAACATAAGGGACATATGGATTTGGGGTCAACATTTCTATGCTAAAATTTTGTTGTAGAGCATGGACCCAAATACTCATAGAACTAGAAGAATGGCACAAAGAGAGTGAAAAAAAAGAAAAAATTGTTGGGTCAACATGGAAGAGACATGAATGTCTCGACACCTTACACCATCCCCAATAGGAAAAAACAAGACAAATGAAAACAATAAAGGAAAAGCTTTTGGATCAACATGGAAGAGACATGAATGTCTCCATGCCTTATGACATCCCCAAAAGAAAAACACAAGACAAATGAAAAATAATAATTATGACATAGAGAAGAATGAAGGTACATATAGAAGAATAGACAAAAGAGAGAGAGGAACATGAAACAAAATGGCATGGGGGATCAAATTACACACATACGATCACAAATAAAAATGAAAAAGAAAAATACTAGTAAGGCACAGGAAAATCAACCTAAAGTAGATTGTCCACCTCCCAATCTCAATTGGTATAAATGAAAGGTAGGAAACTAGCCAAAGGTACAACATCAAGTGTTGAAATAGGACACACACCATGTTCAACACTCTTATTAGAATATTTTTCATTTAAGCTCATGGAAGAAGGAAACAATGCATTCAACTCATCATGCACTTGTTCATCAATCTTTGAAATGTTAATGTCATCATTTAAATTAATCACAATAGGAGGTTGAATAAAAATTTCCATACAATTCTCTTGTTTATGTTGCAGCAATGTTTGAGAGTCATCATGCTTTGCTTCAGGTAGGTTTTGATTTTTATTTTGTATGCTATTTTTTTTCTTGAGTTTTCAATATACGAGTAATAGCATGATGTCTATGTCTACGCTCTCTAGAACTTCAATTTATTTTTAGTTTATTGTAAATTTATTTTTGTGTAAGAGCAGGTTTATCAATCATAGGTTCCTTCTCTTCCTTGGGAGGACTAGAGGGAAGAAGAATAAGTTGCTCAACTTCTTTCTCTTTGACTTTGTAAAATTGTTTGACTCTAGGAGAGACAATGGTATTATTTGTGTTATCTCATGGTCTCTTATATGAAATTGCAAGAGGTTGTTCTATAGGTTGTTCTTGTATATTCATAACTATTTTTTGGTTTGAGTATTGTCTTGTCAAGGATGGTTGGTTTGGTTATAGGTTGAGGCATGTTACAAAGGGATAGTTCTGCTATTTTCTTTACCTTGAATTTTTTATATGATTTGGAAAAGAAGTCTTCATTAGGCTTGATAGGTTCCATAGGATTGGGAAAAAAGTAATCTAGTGAAAATTTCCCTTTTTCTAAGGTCAAATGGAATCCACTATGATGCACATTGAAGATGTCATTTCCAAATGGAAAATTTATACATTTATGCACAGCTGAAGGGAAAAAATTCATGGAGTGAAGCCACGGATAGCCTAGCTTCAAACGAAATTGATCCAATCATGGGATGATGGAGAATGAGACTATTAATGTTTTTGGTCCCACTTTTAAAGGGAGATCTATCTATCCTATCATAGGGAAAAAAAATCCATTATGTGTCTTTATACATGCTTTCAGGTTGGAAGATGCATCTTGATATAGCACATGCACATATAAGAATTATTCTATGACACAATCTATCCAAAAACAAGATCAATCAATATCCCATTAGTGGGCTTATTGTTGATTCAACAAGCTATGTAAAAAGGACCATCAAGTGCATGTTTAGGTATATCATTTTTTGAGAAAGAAATGTCAAGAGGTTGTTTATTCAAGCCCTTACGAGGTCTAGATTTGATAAATGCTATCAATTTGTTTGTGGGATGTTGTTCAATGGTACTTTTATTGTCATCATTCATGTCAACATTCATCACATCACTCTTTCTTTCACTAGCTTTGACAAATGAAATATGGTGCTTAGGCATGGGATTTGTAAATAAGCATTTTTTCAAAAGCCTTTAGGTAATAGTGTAGTAGGATCATATTCTCTAACAGGAGGTAAGGTAAGCATGTTTTTTTTAATAAGTTGCAACATGATATTGTGAAGGATATTAGGTAAAGGAGCTCTCTCTCTCTCTCTCTCTCTCTATCCCTGAAAGGAGTTGTTGATTGTATAGTAGCCACTTGATTGTTATTTTGTTGATTTGTATGGGGGGGATTTAATTTTAAAAATCCCTTACTTTGTTTCTTGAATGGTTGATAGTTGTTTTAATTTGTGGATTCATTATTTTCATGATGACTAGGGATATTTTTCACATCATGGTCACTAGTCAAATTTTGATGATCATAAAGGGTTGTGCATAACTGTGTGAAGGATGGAAACCTCAACATTGCAAGATTTCTTTGTAGTTTACCTTGTAATTTGGAAATGAACATTCTCTGAAGGTCAGAATCAAGGATCTTAATGTTCACTTATGAATAAAGTGTTTGATATCTTCCTATGAAATCAGTCACTTTCTCATCCTCTTTTTGTTTGTATGTCATTAGATCTGCAAGGGTCATTTTGGGACCCATGTGAATATAGAAGTGGTTATAAAAGGAATGAATGATTTAATTGAATGAACCAATTGAATTGTTAAGTAAAGATGAGAACCACTCTAGAGTAGTCTCCTTTAAGGATCTAGGGAATAAGGGTATGTGCAGGATCATTATGGAAAAAATAGGCCCTTAAGTAGTGATAAAATTCAGAAAAATCAAAGTTAGGAAACTTGATGTAAAAATTTGAATAAGTTATCTATATTATTTCAAAAATATGTAAGAATAGAATTTGTAGAAAATTGAAACTACTAGGTTTATTTTAAAAAAATAAAAATCTATTTGGTGAAAATTTAAAATTTCAATGCAGTAGCACTTAAATTTCAAGAAAAAAATAAGTAGGTGTCTGTCTGACCACCCTAACCACAATAAAATGATAATATATTTTAGATATAAGTAGAGGACACATGTCTAGATGTGATGCATATATTTTTGTAAATTTTTTTTAAAGTAAATAATTAATTATAATTTTTTTATTAGAACTTCTAAAAAATATAAAAATTTGTATGTTTGACCACCTTAACTTGGTCAAAACTTCATAAAATTATTTTTTTCTAATCCCATAATATGAAAAGGATAGAATGTGACACATGTTTTAGAATTTCAAAAAATGTGATACCATTTGAAAGCTATAGATGTTTTTCAATCAGCCTATCAATCAGGATTTTAGTCGTAATTCAAATAAACAATGAATATTATTTATTTATTAAATTCAAAGTAAAGAATAACTTATATTGGTGGAAAACTAAGAATATCCTTTAAAAACTCTTTTCATTTCATCAATTTTGGGTAAAAAAAAGTCGTCAGCCACATACCCTACACATACCCATCATATTACCACTTTTTGGCCCATCATGATCCTACACATACCCATAACTTGGCTAAAAACTTATCACCAAAGATAAAATCACTACATAAGGCTATGAATTTGGAAACATGGCTTATGAGATCTCCTTTCCCACCATATTTCTCAAAGTGAGGGACTTCTATTCCTTGTGGCATCCATGCTCTTAATATGTCAGGGGAAAATGAGGTAGACTTAATGTATTGCAAAAGGTTGACCATTATTTTTTTGTTGTAGTGTTACCACTTGTTGTTGAAGGGATTTCATGCTTTGCAAAAGTGAGTTAATGAGGGGATCATTTTGGTTATATGTTTGGGTAGAATAGGATGGTGTAGCGTATGTATGTAGAGGGATAGTGAATTGTAAGTTATTGAAGGTGGATTGATGAGATGTTATTATGTTTGAAGTATTTCCTATAGGGATACCTATAGAAGTGTATATGGTGGTAGTAGGTATGACTATTGTTGTTGGTTGAATGGTAGTTGTGGGTTGAAAGGTTGTTGTATTTTAGAATTTTTTTGTAAGTTGGAATGTTGTTATGGGTTGGAATGTTGTTGTGGGTTGGAATGTTGTGGTAGATTGAAAGGTTGTTGTAGGTTATGTACTAGTCTATATAGGTATGTACATTGGTATTGTGGAGGAGGGGATTGGAATTCAACTTTGAGTTTGAGTAGACCCTAAAGCTTGAGTGGAAGTGCTAATGGTAGGGAGAGTGTTGGTAATGTTAAGGACATTGGTTGTAGGAGGTGAAGTAATGGGGATGTAAGAATGCAAACTATGGGCCATGGAAGGTGATGGAACCTGCAAATTTTTTATGTTCCATCTTAAATCCTTGTTGCATTTGAATATTGGGATGATAGCTAAGGGATTAGAGTTCTACTTGCAATCACTGTTGAAGGGTTATTATATTAGCTTAGAATCTTTCACTTAAGAAATCCTTGGCTCTGAGTGCTTAAAATGTTCTATTTTGTTGTTGACTTCCTATTTCACATTGCCAGTCACATTAAAACATCTTATGACATTCACGGTCGTAGGGTAACCAATCCCCCATGCTTAGGTCTGAGTTTCATATTTTTATAAGGTTAAGTAAAGAGTGTTTTTGGCCTTTACATCCTTTGCATTTTATGACTTAGAAGCTTTTGATTCCTTTCTTTCATGTCATCCTAGAGGGTCCCCATCTACCATCTCTCTTTATCACTCATTTTATAATACGTCAAGAATGTATGTTTGGAATTGGCAATAAGCGATGAGATGTATCTCTAAGTTGTTTTTTCTCATCGTAGATAGTTTCTAGAGCATTTGATGTCAATGCATGATGAGTGATTCTCTTTGTCTCCCTTTGTCTCATTAAATCTTCGCCTATCGCTAATGTCCTTTGAGCCTTAAGTATTGTAATAGTGATAAGCGATTGATCTAATTAGGATCTAGACTAAATTGTGTATTTGAATGCTTAATAAAAAAAATAGTGAAAATTTAATACATGCATACATTATCGAAATTACGCATTTAAAACTTAAGGTGAAAAACAAAATTGAGAGAGAAGAAGATAGACAGTGCAAACGATTTGATAACGGAGTTCACCACAAATGTGACTATGTCTCCAGGTCCGCTCCAATAGAGTGAGACCAATCCAATTAATCTCCAAAAATAGAATTACAATTGCACTAAGACTATTTCCTTCTAGCACTTCAGCAACATGACAAAACTCTGATGTATAGAAATGACTCAAAAATCTCCTTAGAAAAATCTCCCTGTTTCTCTAATTCAATATTTCACCACCTGGACTTGAAAATTCTGAGTGAAAAAAACTCACTCCTAAACTCCCCTTTTATACATCAAATTTACGAAATATTGTAGAAAACAATATGATTTACCAAAATCTCCTTAATCTCCCAATTTTACATAGTAATCTTCAAAATATCCCCCTCATTTTCACATAAATCTACATTAAATCCCATAAAATAAATTTAAGCCCTTTGTTGTTTCATTCTCATGATTTTGTTATCTTAATAGATTTTAATTAATCCTTAAAAAGGATTATGATTTAAAAATTGGAGGGAGTTTGCTTTTAATTAAAGGAAATCAGTTGAAAATAACTCATCAAATAAATTTGATGCCATATATTTTTTCAATACTATGCAGGGTGTAATGGTTAATGCTCCTTTTGGTGATCGGTAGGTTCGGGGTTCAACTCCCCATGGTCACTTTTTCATCCAAAAATCTCGCTAGTAAAATAACAAAACAAATCGGCCGCAATATGTAATAAGGCATGCATTGTTTGGTGCAATGGTCCGGCGGTCATTTTCAGGTAATGAGAGGTGGAGGGTTCAGATACCCCCACTTAAATACTTTTGTTCAAACTGACTAACAAACCCATGCTGGAGGAGATTGGATGTGGCACACCAAAGATGTGCCATGTGGCACAATCTGATTGGCTGCTTATAGATGATGAAGCTGTGGATTGTGCATGTTGATTGCGAAGCCGATGAGAATGATGACGTGGCAGATGAGGTGAGTACAGATGGACACGTGTCGCGGCATGATTGTTCATACAATCTGAGTCAACTGCCACATGTCACACTTGGATTCATCCACTTGTATTTCATACAGTATAGACTGACCAATGATGTCACCCATTGTACCACCAAGTCAACTTAACTTTGACTGCCAATATCTCAAGCATACGATGTCGGATTTTGACGAAACGAACATTTCCATAATCATCTCAATGAGCTCTTCAACTTGAAGCCACTTCCATTGATTTTTGAGATGATCATTTTTTTGCTTTCTGGATGACCCTTGATGGCAGTTTAACCCAAGGTTTGACTGGCCATAACTTGTGCAAATAGACTCTTTTTTCCCCCATTCAAGTTGTGTTGGAATTAGGACATCAAGTTCTTTCTAATGGTGCTAAAATATGGAGTATTGGAGATTCTTCAATTTTTAGTGAAAATATCCCCCAGATCAGGCCTCCCCACTAGAGAACTTTTGGACCTCCAAAAGTGGCATTTATTCAAACATCAAGTGAGGACTTGGCCTCCCCACTTGTCCTGTATCCTCTGTACATTTGTATACTTGGCTCACAATCAAAATGAAGACTGCAATAACATTGTTGAACATAAACATCACTTTATCACTTCCATAAGCATCTACATCAACTGTTGTAGCCACTAACCAAAAAACATTGACTAACATCAAGCTAAAAAATAATGCAAATATGAAAGAGAACAAATCAACAACATATTGATCCTTCACAACAGAAACATTTTTACCCAAGGATCCATCAATGCTTTCAACCACCATTCCCTCATGCTGTATTGTGGGTGCATCCTGCAACATCTAATCCTGGTTAGCTACTCCAAGTTCCTATCTAGAACCACCTGTACTAACAAACATAAGAGTTAAATATTTACTTGCATTAATCACCCTCTTAAATTTCCACATGTTTGTAAAAGAACGATCAATCTTAGTCTTGTGAGAATGTACTATATACTGAATTCCATCTTTAAACAAATGACAATGATTCTTTTCCCTATAAAAAATAGCTTTCCGATCATATAGATAAGGGCTACCCAGAACTATCCCACAAATATCTAGTGGAACCACATCAAACTGTACTTCATCCACAAACTTACTAGTGATTGCAAATTTTAAAGTGCATTGTCTTGTTACTTGCAATTTATCATTCTCGCAAATCTAGCCTAGTGGATAAGGTTTCTTATGGAATGTACTTTTCAATCCCAAGTTTCTTACAACATCTTCAGAAATTAAGTTAACTTGAGAACCACTATCTATGAGTGCATCAATTTTAATGTTCTTAGCAACAACCCTTAAATGAAACAACTCATTCCTTTTCTTATCTTTAGAGACATCATTAACTTTAGAAGTAGAAGCACAACTACCAAAGGAAACACTAAAATTAGGAGCTTTACCTTTCATACCCATAGCTGTTATCTTAGTTTCCTCATCAGATTCAGAACCAAGATCCATAACAACATTTGTGGCTTTCTCCTTACCCTTATGTTTCTGATTCTGTCTTTGAGCCCACTTAGGCTTCAATTCGGGATACAACTTCCAATAGTGATCTTCATCATGACCCTTCCTATCACAATGAGAGCAAGGAAGCTTGTCATCCTTCTTGACTGTAGCTATCTTATTTCCTTTCCCTATCTCTGCATTCTTAGAAGATTTCTTTACAGAGTTATCATTATCAATGAAAGAACCCTTTCCTCTTGACTCTAAATGTATAGCTTGAACAGAAAATTCATCCAAATTACAAGGGTTCAATACCAAAATGGAATGTCTAAGATATGAATGAAGACCTCCTATGTACTTTAACAAAGTATCCTAGGTGTACAAAGGTACATTTAATGCAATAGCCTTCTTTCTAAATTCATGGTTGTACTCTTGGACAGTTTGACCTTTCCCTTGTTTAAACACTTGCCAATTCATCATTAATTGTTGCATGTGACCTAAGGGATAAAATTGTTTTTTAAGGGCATTAATAAATTTTGACCAAGACAAATTGACTTTACCATGTTGGGAGATTTATGCTCTAGTCCTACTCTCCCACCAAGTTAGAGCTATACCCCCTAACCAAAGAGTAGCAAGTTGGATCCTATCAGCATCATCTACGAGGTTTTGGACTCTACAATAGTCTTCAATCTGCTAAATCTAATCATCTAGTTTTTCAGCATTTAATTCACCACAATATTTTGGTAAGTCAAATTTTACATCCAACTTAATTTTGGGCTTATGTGCACCCTTAAAAGGATTAAAAGGCATAGAGTGAGTAGAAGAAGGAGAAGAAGGAGAAGAGGGAGAAGAAGGAGAAGAGGGAGGTGTCTTCAGAGGCTCAGGATCATCTCTTGATTTCTTTCCTTTTCCTACATGAGCTTCATGTCTCTACCTCCTTTCTTGCCTCTCTTGGAATAAGACTTCGACCATGACCTTCATGTCGAGAAAAGCCAATTCTCAAATTCCTTCTCACTAAGCTCAGAACTTTGTCCATCCTTTGGATTTGCCATCTATTTTCGTGAATGAGCTCTTCGTCTTCCAGTCTCTAGATTATACTCTTCAAGTTTTCCTTCACCCTTTTGAATCCTGGATCTTGTTAGCATTCAAAACCACTGCAATAATAGTCACCAAAAGCTCTGATACCACTTGATCTAATTAGGATCTAGACTAATTGCTTGCAGAATGCTTAACATAAATAACAACTTGAAGGAATGCTTAAATGAAAAAATTTAATATCATTCAAATGCTTAATCAACTTAGCATAATAAAATGATAACCAAGACAATGAACTGAAAGAAAGAGAGAAAAAGAAAGAAGAGATCAAACACAATTCATAATGGAGTTCGCCACAAACGTGACTACGTCTCTGGGTTTTCTCCAATAGAGTGAGACCGATCCAATTAATCTCCAAAAATAGAATTACAATTGCAACAAGACCATTTCCTTCTAGCACTTCGGTAGCATGACAAAACTCCGATGTACAGAAATGACTCGAAAATCTCCTTAGAAAAATCTCCCTATTTCTCTGATTCAATACTTCACCACCTAGACTTAAAAATTCTGAGTGAACAAAAATCACTCCTAAACTCCCCTTTTATACATCAAATTTACCAAATATGGTAGAAAAACATATGATTTACCAAAATCTCCTTAATCTCCCAATTTTACATAGTAATCTTCAAAATATCCCCCTCATTTTCACATAAATCTACATTAAATCCCATAAAATAAATTTAAGCCCTTTGTTGTTTCATTCTCGAGCTTTTGTTATCTTAATAGATTTTAATTAATCCTTAAAAAGGATTATGATTTAAAAATTGGGGGGAGTTTTCTTTTAATTAAAGGCTATCAGCTGAAAATAACTCATCAAATAAACCCGATGCCATATATTGTCTGAATACTATGCAAGGTGTAACGGTTAATGCTCATTTTGGTGATCGGTGGGTTCGGGGTTCAACTCCCCACAGTCATTTTTCCATCCAAAAATCTTGCCAATTAAATAAAAAAAGAAATCAGCCTCAACATATATTTAGGCGCACTCTATTTGGTGCAACGGTCCAGCGGCGATTTCGGGTAATGAGAGGTTAGGGGTTCAAATTCCACCACATACATCTTTTTGTTCAAACTGACTAAGAAACCCATGTTGGAGGATATTGGATGAGGCCCATGTTGTATGCCAAAGACGTGCCACGTGGCACAATCTGATTGGTTGCTCACAGATGATGAAGCTACAGACTGTGCATGCTGATTGCGAAGCCGATGAGGATGATGACATGGCCGATGACGTGTGTACAGATGGACATGTGTCACAGTATGATTGGTAATCTGAGTCAACTGCCACATGTCACACCTGGATTTGTCCACTTGGATTTCGTATAGTACAAACTGACCGATGACGTCGCCCATTGTACCACCAAGTCAACCGAACTTTGACTACCAATATCTGGACCATACGATGTCGGATTTTGAAAAAATGAGCATTGCTAGAATCATCTCGATGAGCTCTTCGACTTGAAGCCACTTCCATCGATTTCAGAGATGATCATTTTTTTCACTTTCTAGATGACCCTTGATGGCAGTTTGACCTAAGGTTTGACTGGCCATAACTTGTGCAAATGGACTCTTTTTTTCCTCGTTCAAGTTGTGTTGGAATTAGGACATCGAGTTCTTTCTAATGGTGATAAAATTTAGAGTATTGGAGATTCTTCAATTTTTAGTGAAAATATCCCTTGGATTAGCCATGGCCTTTGGTCTGATGTTCTTATCTTCATCACTCATCCCAGATGGTTATGAAATGGTAAGTTTTCAAATAGTGATGAGTAATATGATTCATATTTTGTGCTTCACGTATCATAGATGAGTTTTAAGTGTTAAGTTATATATTAGTGATACACGATACAAGTATTCAATGACATTGTGTAGATCTCACATTGTTTGGTGCAATGGTCCGGCAGTGATTTCGGGAATGAGAGGTTGGGGTTCAAATTCCACCATATACATCTTTTTGTTCAAACTGACTAACAAACCCACGCTAGAGGAGATTGGATGGGGCCCATGTGGTACACCAAAGATGTGCCATGGCACAATCTGATTGGCTACTCACAGATGATGAAGTTGCAGACTGTGCATGCTAATTGTGAAGCCGATAAGGATGATGACATGGTCGATGACGTGTGTACGGATGGACATGTGTCATAGTATGATTGGTTCATACAATTTGAGTGAACTGCCACATGTCACACCTGCATTCGTCCACTTCGATTCTGTATAGTACGGACTGACCGACGATGTCGCCCATTGTACCACCAAGTCAACTGAACTTTGACTGCCAATATCTCGACCATACGATGTCGGATTTCGATGAAATGAATGTTGCTAGAATCATATCGATGAGCTCTTTAACTTGAAGCTGATTTCGTCAATTTTGGAGATGATCATTTTTTTCTTTTTGGATGACCCTTGATGGCAGTTTGACCCAAGGTTTGACTGGCCATTACTTGTACAAACAAACTCTTTTTTTCCCCGTTCAAGTTGTGTTGGAATCAGGACATCGAGTTCTTTCTAATGGTGCTGAAATCTAGAGTATTGGAGATTCTTCAATTTTTCATGAAAATATCCCTTGGAGCAGCGATGGCCTCTGGTCTTATGTTCTTATCTTCATCACTCATCCTGGATGGTTATGAAATGGTAAGTTTTCAAATAGTGATGAGTAATATGATTGATCTCTTGTGCTTCACGTATCACAGATGAGTTTTAAGTGTTAAGTTATATATTACTGATACACGATATAAGTATTCAATGCCATTGTGTACATCTCACATTGCTAATTTCTTGTAAAATATGAGGAGAATTAGTGATGAGTGATGGCCTAGTGCTTTTATATCTTATCACTCATTGTAAATTTATTTCAAATCTTAAGTTTCAAAATAGTGATGAGCAATAGCGTTATCTATTCAAAGTTTATTTTGCTAATTTTAATAGATCTTATGTGCAATGTCTTTTGTATTGCTGATTCTCATGCAGGTGTACATGTCTTAACCTGGCATCCTTGATGTATCTCTTGTCACTAATAAGATCTAAGGTGTGATGTTAAATTAGTGATGTGTGATGGGAAAATGAATGTGATCAAGGATTGGCCATAGATCCAAGGGATAAGATTTCATCGCATGAATTCTTGCATCACTGATGGAGCTAATGAAGGAAGAGATGTATCAACAATAGGTAATGGCTATTATTGGAAAAGGAAAATTGGTAGAATCTTGAGGACATCGTATAAAGTGAAAAAGAAAGTAGCGGAATGAGTGGAGAACCATTGATGTGGCTTTAAAGAAAGATGATTCAAAGGGTTGAACTTCATTGCAGTAATACTCTCATCATTGATTGCACCCTAGAATTTGGGAGAGGCCTCTAGTGAACGATGAAGTATATAAGGAAATTTCTCTTCAAAACGTTGATTTTATGTTCTTCACCAATTTTAATGAAGGATCATGGATTGAGTTGGTGATGTATTTAGATATTAGATTGTGTATGATTAATCAAGATTAAGTAAAAATATGACAACATTTGAGGTGGCATCGATGTTTTCTTTGAGCAAGTTGCTAAAGGCCAAAAAACAATGCTCATGATCACCAGGGATGAAGTTTTAATGCTTTAAGAGTGACGACCCAGATTTAAAGATGAACTAATAAGTTATCAACTTGCTTGCATGAGGGGTTGTTGAATCATTAATTTTTGCATGCTCCAAATTTTCTATTTAATGTAGATTGCTTGTTGTTCATTTTCACCATTTTTCTAGTTTGTAATGAATGTTTGGTGTGGGTTAGTGAAGAAGTGTGAGTGCTATATTTCCCTAAGTTGAATAGTGAACATTCTTGTCCCGTCTTTGATTTAGAGTCTTTTAAGTTGTCAATTTTGACTCATTTGAGACTAGCTAGTTCTACGAGATTGGAAAGACTAGTGTTCCAATTTAGCCCATTAGGAGGTCTAGCCAACTTAATGTGTTTGAGTGTTATGAGGATATGTTTGTAGTGGAGCAAGTAAACTAGGCAACCCCTAAGGTTTCAAAGGGTAAGAGGAAGGCTATAGGTCACAAGAAGAAAGCAATTGTCCAGAGTACTAACAAGTTTAGAAAGAGGACCATTTCAGAAGAATTGGTGAAGTTTAAGGGCAATGAGTTGGCTAATCCTACTAGAAAGGCCATGAAAAAATACAAGAGTCATCGGGCCTACCTGGGAAAACATAAGTCTCCCATTGTGCTCTCTGATAGTCCTTCATATGCTGAAGGTGACACTGACTTAGGATATGGCCAGTATCTTCTCTCTCTGGTGGCATATGCAAGCTCTGATGATGATGTGGTAATGGTTTCTCCAATTTCCTCATGAACAAGGAGTGGTCAAGCATTCTCTGATGCTAACGACTCAGAATAAAGTCTTCTCCTTGATTTTTTTTTTATGACACCATGTTCTTTGCATAGGAGGTTTTCTTTTCAATATGTTCGTGGCTTTTTCTTTTACTCTTCCATGTTGATGTGGAGGTCCTCCAACTAATATAATACATAATATTTTTGTTCAATGTGGATGTGGCGGTAATGATAATGGTACCCTAGTCATGTGTTTTGTCTTTTGTCTTCCCCTATTCTCAAATGATTACATAAAAACCATCTAGGGAGTTTCCTTAGAATCAGTTGACATTAGGTTTTGAAATGAAGTGAAATGAAATTGTAACTTAGCCTGATACTTGTTGCTCCCCTATTTATAAAGGGGATTTCATGGATGATGTTAGAGAGTTCAGATAATTTTGATTCCAAGAAAGGCCTAACTGAAAGCTTTGCTCAGAGAGCAATAGAATGTAAATAGATAAGTTAGTGAATATATCAAAATCCAATTTAGGGCATAAGTCATACTGTACATGATAATCTTAAAAATAGTTTTACAAAGCAATATTAGTAATGAAAGAAAATACCAATTCTAAAATATGTTCTCTCCTGTGTATTTTCTTGCAAATTATGAATGAAATTATTAATTACGCTAAGAGGCATATTCAATTGTAGAGGGAAGAATGTTTCTCTATAAACATTAACCCTTTTAAAAAAAAATTGGTAGTCATTTGCCTGTTTTGATAGATATTAATAATAATAATATTCACTAGTTATATGTAATGACTCATATAGCATCAAATTTTTGCTAAAAACATAAGAAAGGATGAGATATTCACATAAAACCATTAATATTCATTTTTTGTAACATTTTCTAAATAAAGCATTTGACGCATCAATCCATTTTTTGTTGTGTAACGACTGATTTAATGAGTCTAAAGTTATGTGTAAAGAGATGCATTGAGAGTGGGAGTCATGTATTCAAGAATTTATATCTAAAGTAGCATACTAAGAGTCTAGGGATGACAATGTGCTTGTATTTCATTTTGCAATGTTTATATATCATTGCCATGAAGGTATTAGGAACTTTGGAAATATGAATACGAATTGGAATTTTAGTGAAATTTTTGTGTAGTTAAATCTTATTTCAGCTACCAAATTAATGTGATGTATGACTGTTGCTTATGATTTCATTGGTAATGTGCAAGAAAGAAAGGATGCCATTACAAGAAGGGAGAACCAATGAGAACAAATTGAAAGACATCCTCTTATGGTTATGTACTTGATTTCCTTATTTTGGAGCTTAGAAGGAAATAGAGTTATTGTGTTTATTCTTTTGGGTTGAAAGGGTGTTTATTGTGTGTCATGTGAGATGTAAGTTGGGGTTAAGGTTTACAAACCCTTTTATCCAAGTGTGAAACTCAGATGGAACCTTGAGTGGGTCTTTAAAGAGGGTTTTTGGTCAATTTATTGGGTTGGAATGCACAAAAAAAACCCCATAGGGTCTATAGCATGGTGGTAGGGGTCAAGTGGGCTTGTAATAGGGCCCCAAGGGTATGATTTGACTTTTGAAAAGTCCTCATAATGAGTGACGAATTTTGAGGAAAGAATGGGGTGAAAATGAGGGGTTGTACAAGTGCATGTAGCCCTCTTAAATAAGGAAAAGACCCTCATTAATGAGAGAGGTACACTCTCACATCCCCATCTAGAGGTTATAATTTTTTGAGACTTCTATATAGTTGGAGAAGAAGAAGAAGGGGGTGTTACCCACTTCTCCTTTGGAGAATTCTGCTTGAGATTGGAGAGAAGATGTGAGAGGAGAGGAGATGTGCTTCTTAGAAGATGGTGCTCAAACTAATTGGCTTGGAGAGGAAAGATGGGTAGAAGAGCTCACTCCCTTTGCCTAAAGAAGAGATAAGTTTCCTTCCACTCTTTTTGTTTATGGTAGAAGAAAGTGATATGTTGCATGGTTGTGGTTGAAGCAAAAGTAGATGAACTAGATGTAGGAATTTTGGGTGCTATGTTATTCTTTGTCCCTTGTAAATTTTTTTGAAGAGACTTTGTTCATGATCTTGGAGCTAAGAAACTACCTTGCTCGGGGGTATGGCTAGAGTCCACGAGGCTCCATGACGCCATTATGGTAGGGTGGAGAGCAAGCTGCAATTCCTGAGTTGTAAATCATTGTTTCATTCAATAATATTGACAATATTGTAAGTTTAGAAATGGTGTGTTTCACATTTATCTAATAATAAAATGAAAAGAGCAGGCCTAAGTTCTTGGTATGCAAATTCATTGAACTTTCTTTCCAATAGTATTTGTATTCTTGCAAGTTTAAAAGATGGGTTCACATCCATTTAATAAAAGTCAAAGAAAAGAACCTTCTCAACGTATGAAATTCTTGTATCATGTGAAACAAACACTGTAAAAGTAGCCTAGAATTGTATGTGCACTTCAAGAAATTCCTTGTTATTTTGTATGAACCATTATATTAATGGTTATGTTTATCACAGCGAAGGAAAAGGGTAAATATGATGCTTGTGACACTGCAGTGGATTATTTTTTTTTTCTAGTACCCACTTGGTTATCTGCAAATGGAAAAAGGTGTAAAGTAAAGTAACTTTTTTTTTCCTTACGCTTCACAACGAGTTTAGGCTCTAGTTTCCCAAAAGTGTATAAGAGATACAGTTAGTTACAAAGTGAATATACCTATGCCTTTATAGCAGAACTTAGAGCATGATCGTGGTCGTTTACGGATGAACCAAAATTATAGTTAATGTGTTGTTTTGGTGGGAGAACTAGGTATTGCTATTGTACAAAAAACATAGGGAAAATATATATATATATATATTAGATGCTATATTGTTTGAATCTATTGTTCTGAGAGTTATTTACTTAAAAATGAAAGAAGATAAAGGACAGGATATTTGGTTGCCTTTGTTCCAACTCTGGAAATGAAATTGTACATTGTTGTGATAATGTCTTACTATGTGACTTTTCTCCTATAGATTCTGCAATGAGTTTAAACTTTTATTAGTGGTTAAAAAAAAAGAGAAAGAGAATAATGATACTTTCAACTCAATGGAACCTTTAGATAATCTCATATGCAAACCCAGAAATGAAAAAAAAAATAGAAGAGTTTTGGGAGGGAGTCGCCATCCTCAAGGTATGACACCAGCGCTGGTCTCCCCTTCTCCATACACTTCATAA
>VDFB02049217.1:73348362-73568440 GCA_007258455.2 Sequoia sempervirens
TGAGATTTCATGATTTGACGACAACTTTGACAACTTTTATAACTTTGAGAACTTTATAAATCTTGTTCTTCAAAAGGTCTTCAAGTATTCTTCAATCTAAATCTGCAATCACACATACAAGAGAGAAAAATGTTTTATTTTGGTGAATGGGGGTTTTCCTTGGACAAACCCCATTTTGGTAATCAAACCTTGAATTGAAATAATGCATGAAAGAGGGAATGAAGAATGAAAAAATCTATGTTACCACTCAACAAACCCTTGAAAGAAACCTTGATAATGGAGATCTTAGGAGATCTATAACTTAGATGAGATGGATGAATTGTGTGTGGATATTGACACATGAATCATGCTTGGAATGATACTCTGAATACTTGATTTGATCATGAAACCTACATCACAATGTTAGCTCCAAAACATGCATGATGCAAGAAGAATTTGACATGAATAGATCTTGAATGTTACAATAAAACTTTGATATATTTTCTCTTGAATACCATTGATCATGAACTTTTCTATACTTTTGTTCACTTGAAAATTCTAGATTCTTAGATGCTGAAATGATGAAATAACCAAGTGTATTTATAGGTATGTATCCTTAATTTCTCAAAATTTAAATATCAAAAGCCAAAATTAAATTATAGATTTGGAATCATTAAAATACCACCAAAGACACAATTTTAATTTAGGTCCAAAGGTTTAGGGAGGACCTATTCACCCATGAGCAAATGGGTCCTAGGTCCATAAACCTGGAACATATATTACTCAATGTAAAGTGTTATGTTTAGGAATTAATTTTTTTGGGTTTCCCCTTCAGAAAATGTAATATAATAGGCTTGAAAATGAATTCAAGGGCCAATTAAGGAATAATTAAGCTCAATTAAATTAAGAGGGCCCAAATAAGTGTGTAAATGTAAAGAGGTACATTTAACAACACTAAATGAAGGCATTATTAAGTCCAATTTAAATTAAGAGGGCCCAAAAAAGTGAGAAAATGTAAAGGGTTACATTTTTCTACTCTGTAACAAGCTTATGTGATTGTGAATTAGGTAGTGGGTTGATGTATGTTCTAGGTTGCATCTATTTCCACTTTATTTATTTTTCCTTATGTGAACATGTGATGTATTTTATGGATTATCACACTAGATACATATGTGATGTATTTTTGAATAGTAACTATTGTGATGTGATGTACATATGAGCCCATCACTAATGTACTTGTGATGTGTGCATGAGCTAGTCACTATTGTAATGTGATGTACATATAAGATCACCACTAATGCATGTGTGATATGTGTATATGAGATTGTCACTATTGTGATGTGATGAACATATGAGCCTGTCACTAATGTACTTGTGATGTATATATGATCTAGTCACTATTGTGATGTGATCTACATATCATCCCATCACTAATGTACTTGGGATGTGCATATGAGCTATTCACTATTGTAATGTGATGTACATATGAGCCTGTCAATATTGTACTTGTGATATGCATACAATCTAGTTGCTATTGTGATGTGATGTACATATGATCTTGTCTCTAATCTACTTGTGATGTGCATATGAGCTAGTCACTATTACAATGTGATGGACATATGATCCCAACACTAATGTACATGTGTGTATGAGCTAGTCAATGATGTGATGTGATGTACATATGAGCCCGCCACTAATATACTTGTGATGTACATATGAGCTAGTCACTTTTGTGATGTGTGTGATCAAGGTTTTTACCCATGGTTAGATCAAGTAATAAAGAATGGATTAAAGCATAAAATATCATAAACTAATGAAGTGGTGCAAACACATACCTATTCCATTACTGAATTACATTCATTACCTTTCTCCATTTTTCTTTGAAGCTTCAAGTGCCCTCAATATTGAAGATGCAACTAAAGCATGTGACAATGATAGAAAGATATCAAAATTATGTGCACAAGAATTATTTCAGAGATTCCCCAAATGTCCTAAGATGATAAATGACTGTGGTATTTATAGAGAGACAGATGGAAAATGAATGGATGAGATCAATTGAATTTTAGTTCAATCAATTGCAATAATTAATTGAGATGGGATGAGATAAGATCAAAAGTGAAAGACCAAGAGGAAATTGAATGATTTTTCGACAAAATAAATTAGTTCAAAGAGGAACATGAATTATAAAACAATGGAAGCATTATTTAATTATAGAAGAAAAAAGGAAATCCAATTTTTCAAATTAAATAGTAATTTAATTAAAAATAAGTGAGAGGGAAAGTCCATTTGGAAAATCATTTATATAAATATTATTTATTTAATTATGGAGAAAGAAAGATAAGCGAATAATTAAATAATTAGAAAATTAATTATTTAATTATAGTAGACAAAGTGGTGATAATTAAATAAATTAGATTTATTTAATTATAAGGGACATGAACTTTAGTGACATAATTACATAATATTTAACTAATCAGAAGCTGAGGTGAAGTGATGGAAAGATTTAATTAAATAATTAAAATTACTTAATTAATAGGAGAGTGATGACATTAGAAAATAAATGTTAGGTTCCTACATTTCCCCCTCTTTGATACAAAGTATTTTATCGTGTTGTGTCAAAGAAAAAGTGAAAGGTGGAAAATTGGGTTCTCTCCCACCTTTAGGGTTTAGGTACCTAAAAGGGGCCATTTTCACTATCTTTCACTCAAGAACAAACCCTTGAGATCTCAATGCAAAAGAGAAAGAGATCTTGCAAGAGGGTTGCCCTAGGGGTTGAATGATCTAATGAGGGGTTCACCACCAAGTTTAGACTTGGAAAAGATAATGAAATGCATGGTGTAAAAAAATAATAATTGAATGCTAACTAACACTAAATGACCTAGAAAGATAAATGAAATGCAACAAAAAAAATATAAAAAAGAAAAGTGTGCACCTAGGAAACTAGAGATGGCTGAATAGAGGTCTGAATCACTAGAAAATTTGTTGTTAAGGCTGATTGGGACTCATTCACCAAGTTGGGTGAATTAGTCCAACTTTTGGGAAACTGTGCAAGAACATAAATCTCCCAAAAGGGTATCCAAATCTGCAAAATCCTAAAAATGCATTGGAACTAGGAATCATTTGCCAGAAGTGGTGAATAAGTCCAATTGGGATTTTCTACAACTTTGAAAGTTGATTCTACTCTTCCTTTTCTGATTTGTTCTTCTTGACTGGTTCTCGGATCTAAATCTCTGATTTGTACCCTGTAGATAATCTCCTAAGGTTCTTCAAGGCTTGATGACAACTTTGATCACTTGAGAACTTTTATCCAATCTTGCTCCTTATGAAATGTGCAACCTAAACCTATAAATCACATGCAAATGAGAGGGAAAAAAAGTTGTTGTGTTAGTGGATAGGGGTTTTCCTTGGTCAAACCCCTTGTTGGAAATCAATCCTTGAAATGAAAGTAAATATGAATGGAGAATGATGAATGAACAAAAGATAATGTTGTAAATCCCCAAACCCTAGCAATAAGGTGCTACAAATATGCTTAAAATCGTTGTAATTTATGTGGTTCTTGATTCTTGCTTGAATGATGTTAATTTTGCTTGAAACACTTGCTTGAATGATAAACCCTACATCACAATTGTTAGCACAATAACAAACATGATATATGAAATCTTTGACATGATGATTGGCACTTGAATGTTTCTCTAAAAATGCTTGATAATCTTACCTTGAATGCTCTTGAATGCTCTTATGAATGTTCAAATGCTCTTGTGAACTCTCTTGAGTGCTAGGCGAGAATATGAGTGAAAGAACCTTGTATTTATACTCAATTATGCAAGAATTCCCAAAATTACAACACTACCAACTGACATCATATTTAGGAGAATAAAATCCCATCAGAAATTTGAATTAAATTTAATTTTTGACCACACGAGAATCACCCGCCCAAGGTGGAAAATGAGTCCCATCAGGCATAATGTATGGAACCAAAAACCAAAATTTCTTAGAAATGTGTGAAATCTGGTTCGGGGCCAAAAGATCTAGGTGGGACCCATTCACCCAAGGTGGAGAATGAGTCCCATACACTAAATCTAGGCCAAACAATCTAGGAACACTTGAACTATGATTTTTCAATGATTGGTGTCATGATTATCCTCGAAAAGATGCAATAAATGAGGCTTGTGGATGCAAAATAGGACCAATTAAAGTAGGAGAAAACCCAATTATTAATGAAAATCCTAGAAAAGGGTGAAAGTGTTTTACAACACTTTACAACACTCCAAATAAGGAAATATTAAAGTTGATTTTGATTAAAAAGAGGTTTATCATGTTTAATTATTTGATAAAACCCTAGGAAAGTGTGAAAGTGAGTTACAATAGTTTACAACACTTCAGAAAGGTACCATTAAAATCTATTAGTTCACAAGGG
The DNA here is from genome assembly GCA_007258455.2 of Sequoia sempervirens. NCBI lineage: Eukaryota > Viridiplantae > Streptophyta > Pinopsida > Cupressales > Cupressaceae > Sequoia > Sequoia sempervirens. The sequence continues at coordinate 73,352,759 of VDFB02049217.1, forward strand.
CCCAAGACCTAATGTGAATGTGTCATTCAAATTACAACACTAGATCAATGCAACATTAAGCCAAAATCCACAAGAAGGGTCTAAATAAGTGTGAAAATGTAAAGGGATACATTTTTCTACACTACATTTAGCCCCCACTTTAGTGAGAGTAGGAACTTGCTTCAAACTCACACTAAAGTAGACAATCATGCATCAAGAGGGGTTCAAATGTACCAATGTCAGTAAGATGAGATGACAACAAAAAAGAGGGGTTATCAAGCCCCCAAGATCAAGATCCCATGGAAAACCAACATAGGAACAAAAGATCACACATTAGAATGATGTAAAGAATAGAAACAAACCACAAGTATACACTATCAAAGATGAAAGAGAGAAAAATGTAAAAGATAAAAGTGAATCAGATCCATCTTTGACCATTTTTCCATCTAGATGTGGATCAGATCTAGGCTATTTTTCTAAAAAATGCATACTCACTCTAAGGCAATAGAACTCCTAGTTGTCCATTGGGTGAGAAGTTATAAAAGGTGAGTAACATACACTCATGGATGGTATGCACTCTCACATACATGCAAGTGGCTATGGGGAAAGTCATTCCCAAACCGGGCTTCCTACTCAAACCATACCAAAGTTATACCCCTTGATAACTTGTTAGGGTGCCACACAAAAAATATTTTTGAGATTAATTAGTAAAGAAAAACTTTGTATGATTTGGGCTCATGAACAAACAAGATGGATCTACAAGAATGCAAGTTGTGTTATGAAAGATGGCCATATAACAATAAATGCAAAATGATAAAATGCAAAGAATGTTCAAATTTGTCTTACTTATTCCATACACGGTCTTTAACTTGGGGAACATTGTGCCTAATGTCTCCAAGAGAGGACCAATCAAAGAATATAAGATTCACAACTTAGGGGATGCAATGTGTTGCATCAAGCCACTAAGAGGAATGTAATATGCTAAGATAGATCATGCTCCTAAAGGACATTACACCCAATTTCATCCATAAAGTGACAAATACATCATATGAAATAAGAACACTGCATCAAGAACTAAGAAAAAAAAATGCAAAATAATAATGCATATTTTTTTCTTAGTTCTTGGTGCAGTGTTCTTATTTCATATGATGTATTTGTCACTTTATGGATGACATTGGGTGTAATGTCCTTTAGGAGCATGATCTATCTTAGCATATTACATTCCTCTTAGTGGCTTGATGCAACACATTGCATCCCCTAAGTTGTGAATCTTATATTCTTTGATTGGTCCTCTCTTGGAGACATTAGGCACAATGTTCCCCAAGTTAAAGACCGTGTATGGAATAAGTAAGACAAATTTGAACATTCTTTGCATTTTATCATTTTTCATTTATTGTTATATGGCCACCTTTCATAACACAACTTGCATTCTTGTAGATCCATCTTGTTTTTTCATGAGCCCAAATCATACAAAGTTTTTCTTTACTCATTAATCTCAAAAATATTTTTTGTGTATAACTTTAACTTTGGTATGGTTTGAGTAGGAAGCCCGGTTTGGGAATATGACCTAATGTGAATGTGTCATTCAAATTGTGAATCTTATATTCTTTGAATTGTGAATCTTATATACTTTGACCTAATGTGAATTGTGTATGGGGAAAGTCATTCCCAAACCGGGCTTCCTACTCAAACCATACCAAAGTTATACCCCTTGATAACTTTTTTAGGGTGCCACACAAAAAATATTTTTGAGATTAATGAGTAAAGAAAAACTTTGTATGATTTGGGCTCATGAACAAACAAGATGGATCTACAAGAATGCAAGTTGTGTTATGAAAGGTGGCCATATAACAATGAATGCAAAATGATAAAATGCAAAGAATGTTCAAATTTGTCTTACTTATTCCATACACGGTCTTTAACTTGGGGAACATTGTGCCTAATGTCTCCAAGAGAGGACCAATCAAAGAATATAAGATTCACAACTTAGGGGATGCAATTTGTTGTATCAAGCCACTAAGAGGAATGTAATATGCTAAGATAGATCATGCTCCTAAAGGACATTACACCCAATGCCATCCATAAAGTGACAAATACATCATATGAAATAAGAACACTGCACCAAGAACTAAGAAAAAAAAAAGAAAAATAATAATGCCAATGTATGCCCCCACTTTAAATAAATTGCTACACATTGTACTATGAACAATTACTTTAAAGTAGCAAATGAAAAATACAAATGGAGAAGACATGAGAACCAACTTGAAAATCCCTATGCCAATTCATATGTTTCCAAGTAAAGCTGCATCATGTAGGAGATAAAGAAAGGAAAGGAGATGGGTTTCCCTCAAAATAAAAACACCAAACACATAAGGGATCTATGGATTTGGGGTTAGTATGTTCTTTGCTGCAATGTTTTGAGAGAGCTCAGAACTATCATCATCCCCAAATACAGAAAGAACTAGAAGAATGACACAAAGAGAGCGAAAACAAAGAAAAACCTATTGGGTTAACATGGAAGAGACATGAATGTCTCGATGCCTTGCGTCATCCCCAAAAGGAAAACACAAGACAAATGAGAAAAAGAGAAAAAGAAAGGAAAAGGAGAAATAAATCCTTTTGGATCAACATGGAAGAGACATGAATGTCTCAACGCCTTGCATCATCCCCAAAAGGAAAACACAAGAAAAATGAAAAAGAGAAAAATAAAAGGAAAAGGAAAAGAAAAAAGATGTACGGCATAGAGAAGAATGAAGGTACGCATAGAGGAATGTCACAAATAGAGAGAGAACATCAAATAGAACATTACTAGGGAATCACATTACACACATGCAATCACACAAAGGAAAATGAAATATAAAATAATGCAAGAGACTAGTAACGTGCATGCAAGTCAACCTATGAGTAGGTCATCCACCTCCTAGTCAGGTTCATTGTATACCGAAGATAGGAAACTATCCAAAAGGAGAAGGGAAAGTGTCAAACTAGGGGAAGTACTAGGTTCAACACTCTTTGTAGGAGATTTTTCATTTAAGCTCATGGAAGAGGAAAACAATGTATTCAATTCATTATGCACCTATTTGTCAATTTTAGCAACCTCTTCATCATCATCCAAATTAATCACAACAAGAGGTCGAAGGATAATGTCCATGGAAGAGTTCAAATCTTATTGTGGTTGTTGTATTGGATTGTTTTGTTTCAGGGTAGGGGTAGAGACATCATGCATTGCTTCAATCAAGTTTGGATCTTCATTTTCTTTGTTTAATTCTTCATGCAACCTGCAAGCAAGGGCACGATGTATATGCCTATGCTCTCTAGCACCTCTTTTTTCTTTTAGTTTTATTTTCAAGTTGTAGTTGTGTAGGAGTGGGTTGATCAACCATGGGTTTATTTTATTCCATAAGGGGAGGAATGTAAGAAACCACAGGAGGTTCTTCGACCACTTTCTCTTTGGCTTTAAATATTTGTTTTACTCGAGGAGGTGTTGCAAGGTTGTTTTCATTATCTCTTGGTCATTTACAAGATGTGGGTGAAGGTTCTGTCTTAGGTTGGTCTTGGTTGTTTGGGACTTGTTTAGGTTCAATCATAGTTTCGTCAAGGATGGTAGGCTCAGATGTTGATGAAGACATGTTTTAGAGGGATAATTTTGTTATCTTCTTTGTCTTGAACTTTTTATAGGATAGGAAAAATAAGTCTTCTAGTGGCTTTATAGGTTCCATGGGCTTGGGTCAAAAGGAATCTAAGGAAAAATTTCCTTTGGATGACAAAGGATTAAAGCCACTATGTTGGACAGAAAATATTTCATTGTCAAAGGGAAACTTTAAACATTTATGTACAACCAAAGGGACAACTTTCATGGAGCGAAGCTAAGGGTGGCCTAGCTTCACACAAAATTGGTTTGACTATGAGATGATGGATAATGTGACATCTAATTTTTCTAGTCCTATTTGGAATGGTAAGGTGATCGATCCTATTGTAGGGCAAGCAAAAAAATTGTGTGTCTTGATCCATGATTTTGGTTTATCATATAGATCTTCATAGAGCTCATGCAAAAGTAATAATTCCTTGGTGATCACATTATCTCCATAGACAGGATCTATTAGTATCCCATTAGTGGGCTTGTCATAGATACCATTGGCTATGTATAGAGAACAGTCAAGTGCATGTTTAATTATATCCTTAGACAAGAAATCAATGCCAAGAAGACTCTTAGTTTGGCCCTTATGATGAATGACATCTATTACCCCTACCATTTCATCTATAGGATTATTATTGATAGTATTATTTTGAATAGAATAATTGTTATCATCATCTATGTCAACATTTATCGCATCATTCTTTGTAGTTTCGTTGGCTTTGACAAATGAAATATTATGTTTTGGCATTGGGTTGGTGAGAATTTTCAAATTTTGGTTGGGAGGGGCAACAAATTTATTTCCTTGATCACTAACACCTCCAATGGATAGACAACCAGAATCAATGAGGTCTTGCATAAGATGTTTAAGATGTTTGTGATGTTTCGTGTCATGTCCATTTTGTTAGTGATAGTGGCAATAAGAATTTTATTTAAAGCTTGAGGGTAAAGGCTTATTATGTTAGGTGTTTTGACAAGAGGCAAGGTAATCATTTGTTCTAGAAGTTGAGTCATTGTGCTATGAAGGGTATCGGGAAAGGGAGTGAATTATCTTTTCGGGTCTCCATAGCTAAAGGGTACCATGGATTTGAGAACAACTACTTGGTTATTGACATTTTGAGTTTTTTTTTGAGGTATATTAAATTGAAGGAACCCTTTATTCTATTTTCTAAATGTTTGGAAATGTTTTTAGGTTGCAGGCTTGAATTTCTTGATTTGGCTAGAAGTGGATTTTGTATCATGACTACTAACTGAATTTTGATAATCATGGAGAGCAGTACACAAGTGCATGAAGGATGGGAATTTCATCATGGTAAGCTTGTCCTGAATTTTACTTTGCAAGTTTTCTATGAACATCTTTTGAAGGTGATGGTTAGGGACCTTGACATCAATTTGGGAATAAAGTGATTGATAGCATGAGATAAAATAATTTATATTTTCTTCCTTTTTTTTCTTGCATCCCATTAAATCAGATAAGGTCATCTTGGGAGTCATATGCACTTGGAAATGGTTTGCAAATGCATCAAAAAGTTCATTGAATGAATGAATTGAGTTATTCAGTAAAGAAGAAAACAATTCCAAGGTAGTATCTTTTAATGATCTAGGGAAAATTTTGGCCAACATTTTATCATCAAGGACAAAGTCACCACATAAGGCAGTATAAGCATTGGCATGGTTAGAATCATATCCCTTCCCTCCATATTTCTCAAATCTAGGAACCTCTACACTTTGTGGCATCATTGTTGGCAATATCTCGAAGGATTGTAGACTAATTTTGACATAATATGTAGGTGGACCATTTTGATTTTGGTTTATGGTGGAAATTTGTTTTGGAGAGATGAAATAGTTTGAAAGAGTTGAGCTATGAGAGGGTTATTGTTTGTGTTATGAGATGGAAGTGAAAGTGGGGAAGGAGTGTATGTGTTCGCAGGACAAGTGAATGGAATGCTTATAGGTGGTAAAGTTGTAGGAGATATAACTTGTGATGCCACATAGGAACTAGGGATGCTAGCAAGAATACCCAAGGAAGGAATCATATTACTAACTTGTTGCGTTGTTGTTGTGACTTGAGGGTTCCAGTATAGGTAGGTATTGAGGCTATTGTTGTTGGAAGAGGAATATGAGTTCCTCCTTGACTTGTAAGATTGCTTGTTGGAAAAGGCCAACTTGGTTGAGGTGAGATGTTTTCCAAAGATTTTCACTATGTTTTTCACAAGGTCAAGCCCTTCTTCACTTTCAAGCATGTGGTGAATATTATCTATAGTGGGGATGGAAGTAGTTGAAATGTTGTCATTTTGCACTTGATGTTGTAAGTGTGCTAGGTACTCATGAATGTGAATCATGTTTTCTTGTGGGACACTATCATTCCTTGTTTCAACTGGCACGCTACTTCAAGGCAAAGAGTTGTTAAAGGTATTGTCCATATATAGTGTACTAATGCCAATACCTAGAGTGAAAGAGCTAGAAAACCCAAGATCCACAACAATTGTGCTATCACAAGATGACATGAGTCTCAAACTTCATCTCACTACGGTATTTGCAATATGGCATCAAATACTCATACAAAAGCTACTAAATGCAGGGTGAATGCAAATGAAATGTAAGCTAAGAACAATGAAATGCTTATAACTAAAATTATGGAAACTAAAACAAAAAAGGAATAATAGTGAGCAAAAACTTAGAAATTCAACTTTCAATGCCAAAAAATGCAATGAAAAATATACAAAGGGACAGATTCGCCCATGGTGGAGAATGAATCCCAGTGATCATTTTTGAAAATTTTCAAAAATTTTGAATTGAATTTTATGATTTTTATGCTTTATGAATTGTATGTGAGATGCAAATGCAAATTCTGACTATTTTTTAATGAAATTGGATGCACAAATGTAAGCTATATGAGCTTTCACTAATGCATAATTTGAAACCCTAAAATATAATTTAACCAATGCAAGTCATAATGCAATGTTAATGCAAGAAAGATAATGCACTCCAGATCAAAAAATAATGTATTCTAAATGTAGGTTCACCAAATTGAAAGGTGGAAAATTGGGTTGTCTCCCACCTTTAGGGTTTAGGTACCTAAAAGAGGAAATTTTCACTATCTTTCACTCAAGAACAAACCCTTGATATGTCAATGCAAAAGAGAAAGAGATATTGCAAGAGGGTCATCCTAGGTGTTGAATGGTCTAATGAGGGGTTCACCACCAAGTTTAGACTTGGAAAAGATAATGAAATGCAAGATGTAAAACAAAACCCTAATAGAATGAAAACTAACATTAAACGACCTAGAAAGATGAATGAAATGCATAAAACTGGAAAAATAGAAAGTGTACAGCTGGGAAATTGGAGATGGCTAAATGGAGGTCTACATCACTAGAAAATATGTTGTTAAGGTTGATTGGGACTCATTTTTTAGGATAGATGAATCAATCTAGTTTCTAGGAAACCATGCAAGAACAAAAATATGCCAAAAGGATATCCAAATCTGCAAAATTCTAAAAATACATTGGAACTAGGACTCATTCGCCAAAAGTGGCAAATCAGTCCAGTTGGGCTTTTCTACAACTTTCAAAGCTGATTCTACTCTTCCTTTTTTGCTTTGTTCTTCTTGACTAGTTCTTGGATCTGAATCTCCAGTTTGTACCTTGTAGATAATCTCTAACGGTTCTCCAAGGCTTGATGACAACTATTCCCCAATCTTCCTCCTTATGAAATGTGCAACTTAAACCTACAAATCACACACAAAGAAGAGAGAAAAAATGTTGTTGGGTTAGTGGATAGGGGTTTTCCTTGGTCAAACCCCTTGTTGGAAATCAATCCTTGATATGAAAGGGTGGGTGCATGAAGATGGGTAGACAATTTGTGGATTTTTTTTTTTTAAAGTTATGAAAACTCATATCGTGAGTGCATTATAACACGCTCATGTTATGGAATGGTGTGCCAATCTTGAGGCTCAATCACAAAAAAACTCATAACTTGAGTGTGATATAATGTGCTCATGTTTTGACCTATTAAAAAGAAAAAAATAGTAAAAAAAAATAATTCTTACATTTTGGCTCTATTTTTTTCCGATAGCCAAAACCCCCAACTTTCACGCTTGTGTTAGATAGGAGGAGGTATTGTGCAAAAATATTCATCAACAATTGATATTTCATTGTGAGGATGCCACAACATTGATGAGGAGGTGTGATAGGTAAGGATTGTTTCCTTTTTGTTTTGAATTTGTTAGTTTTAGGTTGTATTTGATATTATTTTTTTGAATTTGTAGGAGATGCAAATCAGCCTACAAATCCTCAAAATCCTCAACAAGCAGAGCAAAAAAATCCTCAAGAACAAAATCAACCACAACACAACCTCCTCCACCAATCCATGAAAACCCTCCTGGCACTCAACAAAATTTAATGAGTGAAATTGAGAACAACAAAAAAAAACTTGAGGATTTAATCAATAGGCTGAGTAATCCAAATGGTTTAACCATAGAAAGAATGACCCTAAAAACTTCATTGAAAGATATGTGAAAAAATGTAGATTCAATTAGCAAACAAATAACTGGATGGAAAGATAGGAGGTAGGCGTCTAGGGATTATTACATGGATAAGTTATCATATAAAGATGTAAAGGATTTAAAAATTACAAAAGGTGATTTATGCTCCTTCTTCACTAACCCATGCACACATCAAAATCTTACCCTCAATGCAAAGAGGTTTCCTATTCATTGGTGCCACCACCAATAGATTAGGAACTTTTTTTATGATAGGTGGTACATGGTTTTTTATTACCCATCGTGCAAAAATTGTGAAGTCTCGTAGTATTTCCTTAGGAAACTATACTGTGAGTTCATATTGAATAAAATCCCAAATTATTTTGATATTAGGGACTTCTAGGGGAGAGGTGTGGGGTTGGCTCAAGATATACCCAATGAACATCTAGATCTTATGCAGCAAGGGAGATGACCTCTTGCTAGGCCGCCTCATGAGTGCATTTTTATCCTTTCCATCACGAAGGAGAGTGTCAATGTAGAGACATTGCAGGTCATCAACACTTTGACCTAGAGTGTCATCAATCATGTTAGCCCTATTCTATAGCACCATCTAGGTGAGTTTTAAAGTGGTGGCCTTCAAACCCATGTGTGTCAATCTTGCGGGGCGACTTCTTCATATGACCCCACCCACACTCAGGAGGTTACTATGTAGGATCTGTCTATAGCTATGGAGATGGAGAGGGAAGCTGAGATTTTTGCATGATGCATATGGAATTGATTCTCAAGTAAAAGTTATCATGTTCATTGAATTTAATTTATTAAATTTTGATTTTGAAATGCAATATTAACTAATCTAGTTTTATGATTTTAATAAAACTACAGGGTCACAATGTGAGACTAGATACACTAGCCCTACAACTACTTTTTTCTGTAGTACACCTATCGTTGGGGTATGTAACTAGTAAAAAATTATAAATTTATTGCAAGTAATAGAATTGTTTTACGAAAGTTATTTTAATATGTGATTTTGGATGTTGAACAGGCTAATATTGGAGGTTTTGAGGGAACACCTCACAGTGCTAGTGGCTTTACTCAAACCTACACACATGTAATAGAATAAAGAATTTAACTAATGAATTATATTTAATAGACTTGTGTTGTTTATATTCATATCGTTGATTACGTTGCATTGCACATCATTCAAACTCAAAGAATTACTTCACATTCCATAACTAATAACTATATTTTGATAGATGACAAAATTTCAACTACAATATAGTTTTTTAGAAATTCAACATAAGTAGTGATGCAATTACTTCACATAGCATAAGTAGTAAGTCTAGGAGCAACTTCCAATTGCATTTTCTTGTCATGGCATTCCATGAGACCACTTTTACTGCTTGACATCTTTTCAAATAGTTCACTTCCTTGTCTATGCTATGGATGCTTGGAAGGAATATATATGAAACAATAATAGTAAGCAATAGCATAGACAAGACAATGAGTTTTATGAAAAAATGCCTCAAAGAAATGTGGTCTCATGGTGATGTCCATTACCATGAGACCCAATTTCTTTGAGGAAATTTTACAAACAACTCACCACCTTTTCTATGCTACCACATTTTCCATACATTTCTACCAAATCATTTTATCAAACAGTTCATTTCCTCACTGCTATGCCTAAAAGCTTAAAAAAGGTGCTTTCCAAAAAATAATGGATGCTTGGAAAAAATCTATGAAAGCATAATAGTAAGCAATAGCATAGACATTGCAGTTAGTAGTTTGAAAAAATGCCTCAAAGAAAGGTGGTCTCATGGTAATGGAATGCCATTCCATCACCATGAGACCACATTTCTTCAAGGATTTCTTCAAAAAGCTCACTGCCTTTTTTCTGATACCACATTTTTCATAAATGTGTACCAAATCATTTTATCAAACTACTCACTTCATTGTTGTTATGGCTAAAAGCCTAAAATAGGTGCTTTCCAATAAACTATGGATTCTTGGAAAAATTTCTATCAAATCATAATAGTAAGCAATAATACCATAGAGAATGCAATGAACTGTCTCAAAAAATTGCCTAAAAGAAATGCAGTCTTATGGTGATGGAATGCCATGATGTGCATTTGTTTGTAATGGAATTCCATCACCATGAGACCCAATTTCTTTGAGGCATTTTTTCAAAAAATTCACTGCCTTCTCTATGCCACCACAATTATCATAAATTTCTATGAAATAATTTTACACTACTGTATTTGACTCAAAATTCTTACGAATGTTTGTTGACATATCGACAAACTATTGTTGAAATACCGACGAAACACTCATATAAATTTTTTTCCTTTCACAACCAACTTTTATATGTTGAAACCATGAACCAACATCGCCGGTCATCACCATGGAAAATGGAACCAATGTTCACTGGAAAATTCATGCAAACTTCGTCCATCTAGCGACGAAAAATAACCACAACACAATGCAAAATGCCTCTTCGAAAGTGTCAAAAAAACACCAAATGTTTGTTGCAATTTCAACGATGTGGAGCATGCCATTACAATGAAAATATCATCACATGTACAAAAAAATTCTCAAAATTTTTAGTGGTTTTTCGGTTTATGTTCATCGAAATTGTGATGAAACCCTATAGTTTTTTTTTTTAAAATTATTTGTTCAAATGTATGCTATTACATACATTTGAATGAATTTTATTATTGGTGTGGTTGAGTTTGCTGATTGGAGCCTTATGGCTCTGTTCATTTTAAAGGACCATGATTGTTGTCACAAATCTATTCCTTTGAAGCCCGTGATGAGAAAATTAAGCACTAACAATAGACCATAATCTTGTCATTGTCTTATCATAACCATGAGTGTAAACTGCAACTACATTTATAAACATGCAACAAACAATATGCCCACTGGTAACAGAGAGTTGACCAAATTTTTTTTGCAAGGCATTCACATCAAATAGATATACAATTCAATGATCATTCTAAGGAATATATCTCACCAATTTTAGGGGATTATAGTGACCTGAGTTTACCACTGTCAATTATGATGCAGTTTACATAGAAATGAATGATACTGAAGCATATATAAAATAAAATATATCCAGAATAGACATCTCTAATGTTGTCACAATTGATATGCAACTACATTATCAATTTGTTGTAAACATATCTACATAGCATCTGATGATTTCTCAATCTCTCTCTATGAAAGATGTATAAAATTCCAATAATAAGATAAGGGGAATGAAGACTAAAACTTCAAAATAAATGAACTGGGAGACTAAAATAGTGAATGATTTATAGATTTTTTTTTATAGTTACATGGTTGTTGTTAGAGTTTTGTCAAAGCACAAAGTGTTGGTGTGTTGACATTATCTTATGTACATCTAAAATTTATACATACTTGTCCTCTTTCTCCAATGGAGTTTTCTTGCATAAGGATTTCTCCAAGTAAATCAAATCTATATGATTTCTTGATTTTATTGTTATTGATGATTAATGCATCTACACTTTATTCCTTTATGGTAATCCTCGATAAAGAACATATTTCAAATTTGCACACTTTATAGAAGATTTTATTGCAGTAGCATGTATAGATTACCAAGATAGAGAAGAATTCCAAATACTTTCAACCAAATAAGAAAAGAAATTAATAACACAACAATTAATTGTCAAAAACACATAATTAATCATAAAAAATGCAAAGATTAATCACTAAAAAAATATGATTAATGGGAAAAACCACACAATTAATTGCAAAAATTTAATTTTAAAACAAAATAAAAAAAGCATGGTCAACGTTGATTGACTGATTTTTTTCATTTACATGCATTAAAATCACCTTTAAATCATGTTTAAAACATTTCAACTCTACTCTCAATTTTATTTTCTCTAAAGTGTGTTTTTTCTAAAGAATTGTCAAAAGTGACATCTCATTAATATCAGCGAGCAATCCCAACTCACAAAGTGACAAAACTATGGTAGAAGTGAACTCCAAAAGACTATTCAACAATAGACAATGATATTATCAAAGTAGGAATAGCATGGTTCATAAACTATTCAATAAATTATAAAGAAAATTCAACACTAAAAAACCAATAGAAAAAATTCTGAAGTAAGAAGATGGATCTTGATTACCTTACACCTCTAAACCATATCATCAAAGTATTGTCTTTCCTACCCCCGTAAAGCTTCAAACTTATCAACTATATCAATGCCAACCTTATGCTTTGTCTTTGGATTTGATGGCTCAAAAGGACATGTCAAGATAGCTATCTTTGTGTCCTCAATTCTTTTAGGCATTTGTGGATGACTCAAATCTTTGTCAATAACAATGCCTTCAACCAAATCTGTATCTTCGAACCTTCCACCAAATTTTCCTTCAAATTTAATCAAATCCAAGTTAGCATCCTTTCTTTCCAAATTTTCAACAAGAAGAACTACTTTGACAACAATCTCTACTAACATGTGTTTGCATATGTTAACACTCCATCAAAGAAAAAAACTTCAATACAAAAAATTTGGCATTCAAAAGAATCAATTGTTATCATAGTTGTAGGTAGGATGGAACTTATTCCCTATGTAATGAGCATACAAATTGATAAGTAGTCAGTATCTCCAAATCTCAAAACAAGTAAATTCAAAATCAGAATCATGTCCAAAATTTAATATAAATTACTCCAGAGTTTAATAAAAACAAATTTGTAAATAACATGTGTGCAATTAAAATATTTACAATTGATTTTGTACAATTTTTTTTTCCTTCATATAGCACTTCACTAAGCTATTGCACACTGTTATGGAAAATAGGAGATAGGGTATTCTACTTAAGGGGCGTATGTACTCAATTATTGGCAAAGCTAGATTGTTGTTTCTAGTCTTGCATATTAAGTGTATAGGCTATGTATAGAATAAGGTCACCCTTTATGTTCCTCTATGCAACTATTATTAATTATTTGAAACTAATGTAGAAAAAGGTGATAATTGTCTTGTCGTCTTCATGATTTCATTTAACTTGCTTAATTACACGAGTGTGAAAATTCCTAAGGTAGAAATCCAGAAAAAGGACAGTTAGAGTCAAGAAGATAAAATAGAAGAATCAACAAAAGCCCAATGCAGCCACGGCTCCATAGCCTTGCTAATAGAATTTTTTATCTACTATCCAGAATCTCTCAGTGATCTCTACCTTGATGATTCATTGAACAAGAAACTTCTCTTGAGGTGTTTGATTGTAAGAAACCACATTCACTACTACAAAAAAGGTCAATGCATCAGCATTGTCAAGTCATGAAATAATCAAGCTTCAACCAAAAAGGAACAACCAAATTCCCTCTTTTGGCAAGAAAATTAAATCAATACAATAAATGTTCAATCCATGCTTACATATTATTGATGTATCTAGTTCAATGGACAATGCTTTAGTGTAACTAGATGGCATACATTGTTGTAATGATGGTTACCAGAAGAAAACAAAATATATCAAGGGTTTCTAAACAGAGCAACAACACAACATAATCAAGGCCCCCAATGAAATCATTCAAAAAGAATATTATGTGAATATTTTGTGAGTAACATGGAGTCTTGACAAATGTTAATGATCATAAGGATAGTGACCTTGCAATCTTGTAAAATTGATTTCTTTTACAGTGATCCCTTAGAATTTGATTATTTTCAATGTAAAGTTCTTCATTTCGTGTAAAGGGCCATGCAACTATTTTTGTAAGTACATAGTGGCATCAATGAATGTGTTTTGAGTCCTATTGTAATCCATGTTGGGAGTGATCAAAGATAGTGAGCATACAAGAGGTTGCAAGTTTGATTTTTGACAGTAAGTTCCCTACTGATCATGAGTATTGTTCCTTTGAGAATATGTTGTTCCTTTGCTCAAGCCTTGTATCCATGGATTTAACACAAATTGATCCTTGATGTGTGTTAATCCTTGAATTACCAAATGAGAAATTGTGCCTACAAGGTAAATTAGGTGAGTTTGTTGATTGGAGCCTTGTCCTTCCAATCCTTTTCAAGTTGCGAGTATGTGTAGGATCATGATGGGCCAAAAAGTGGCAATATGTAAGTGATATGATGGCCCATGTGGCTGACAATTTTTGTTTTACCCAAAATTGATGAATCGAAAAGGGTTTTTAAAGGAGATTATTAGCTTTCCACGAATATAAATTATGCTTTACTTTGAATTTAATAAATAATTATTAATCATTTTCTATTTGAATTACAACTAAAGTCCTGATCGATAGGATGATTGAAAAACATCTATAACTTTCAAACGGTATCACATTTTTTGAATTTGAAACATGTGTCACATTCTATGCTTCACATACTATAGGATTAAAAAGAAAAATTGAATTTCATGAATTTTTGACCAAGTTAAAGGGTTGACACATGAGTTTTTTTATATTTTCTAAAAGTTGTAATAAAAAATCATAATTAATTATTTACTTGGAATAAAATTACAAAAAAAAATATGCATCACATCGGGACATGAGTCATCTACTTATATCTAAAATATTATTAAAAATATTATCATTTATTATGGTTATGGTGGTCGACAAACACCTACTTCTTATTTTCCCTGAAATTTAAGTACTACTACATTGAAATTTCAAATTGTCACCAAATAGATTTTGTTTTAAAAAATAAACCTAGTAGTTGAGAAACTAAATTCAATTTTCTACAAATTCTATTCTTACATATTTTTGAAATAATATAGATAACTTATTCAAAATTTTATGTCAAGTTTTGTAACTCTGATTTTTCTAAATTTTTTGCCACTTAAGGGCCTATTTTTTCCATGATGGTCCTGCACATACCCTTGCAATCAGCATTTTCATTGATTTTTGTCCTCCCAAATCATAACTTTAAAAGAATTAGTAAGATTCAACCAATATGCAACTAAAATAAGTACTAACCTTATGCAATTTCTCAAAGGAATCTGTTTGATGCGGGATCCATCTGTGGATAGCTTCCCCTACAAAAGCTGTCATCCAGGGTAACATATGAGATGTGTTAAAAAGTAAAATAAGTACAAAGGGTAACATATTGAAGCAAAGAGAACTAATGAAAATCACATAAGCTTAAAAGTGAATCATAATGAAATATTGCAAAGTGCATTACCTTATTGAGCTTCTCTTTGTTTTGAGAATAATTTAATATTCTCTACTTAATAGGGCCAACTACGTGAAGGTGGAAGCTCATTTGGCCCCTCCCCCCCTAACATCACTCTCAATTCCCCATACCCAATCATATAACATTAATCATTCATTCATCCATTAATAACACATAGCATTCGTTCATTAACATATAACATTCATTCATTAAAAAAATCACATTCATTCATTAACATATAACATTCATTCTTTCAGTTTTTACATATTATCAAAAATATGGTTGTCATAATATGATTACAATCACTTTTTTTTTCTTTTTTGTAGCTAAATAAAGAAGAAGTGGAGTATCATTTTCTAAATCATCTATCCCCCCCTGAGTCATTCTTCCCTTTGCTCATTATCTTAATGTATGCCTAGTCATGTACTCATGATGTGGAGGCTACTAAAAGGGGTGGTCTACTGCAATAACAAAGAAATGTTAAAATGATATGTTTTATTATTATTGTTACAAGTATTTCATTAATTAAAATAACATTAGAGTGGTGCTCTTTACTTGATGGGGCCACATCATGTTCCTAATCTTGTCTTATAGGCTCATGCTCAACATGCTAAACACCCTCTAAATCCTCTAGAGTTGAAACACGAAAGGTTACATTAATTAATACACCAATTGCAAGTAAATATGTTTAAAAGAACATTAAAGTGGTATTATTTACCTGATGGGGCCACATCATGTTCCTGATTTTTTCTAGCCTAATAATGCTCAACATGTTGATCATGCTCTACATGCTCTAAAGATGAAACACAAAAGTTTACATTAATTAATACACCAATTGTAATTAAAGATGTTTAATTGTAATAATCCATAATGCATTTTGTAGAGCACATGAATACATCTAGTACCAGAATGCACATGGCCATGACCTTCATCTGGAGGTTGTGCTCCACCCTCACTAGGCTACATTCCAATGTCATGTGCAACATTATCATTGCTTGCTTGTTTAAAACAAATAGGCACATAATTACTTTATGGTGGAAATTAATATTGAATAAATTGCACAAGTATTCAATTTTAAATAAACTTCATTGAGTTTATTTACTTGTGTGTCAGATGCAGTGGAAGCTTGTGTTTTCCTAGTCAAGAGTCTTAGGCGTTCATCCACGAATCCATAGCCTTGTTGGAAGGAAATATTCAGGTCCTCTTCTATGGGCACTCTATTGAATTCAGAGCCCTGCATTTTTGCATAAGATCATGAATTTTTCTTTTACAGTGTGATAAAACCAAAATTTTTTGCAATTTATTATTTGGATGCAATATTTCATTTATTGATACATACAATTTGTGCGGCTAATTTCATATAACCACTAGAGCCAAGTTTGTGTTGTGTGTGTTTTTCTACTATTTCCTTTGTTACCTTCGATGTGTCAGGCAGCCTATGAAAATTTTGAAATATGTTAGATTATGTAAAAAGAAAGAGTAATCAATATATAATTACATTGTTGATAGTATCACATACCTTCCTTGGCCTAGTGGTGTCTTTCCTTTTTTCTTTTCAACCTTCTCCTTTCCATCTGACACCAGGTCCTTCCACTCCCTCTCAAGAATCATGGGGGGACACTCGTACTTTTTGTTCTTCTCTAAATGTGACCTATATTGGTCCCTCACATACTTTAGATAGGTACCAACTTTCTTAAGGACCTTGGTTTAGTTGAATGTGTTATTACCAAACAACACAACTAAATGGTTAATGAGCTAATCTTTTAAATATTGATTTTGGGAATTCCACTGTGTATGTATGGTGGGCCCAAAGATCTCCAATATAATATCATTTAGGTGTTTATAAAAAACATCATTTCCTACAAAACAATCATCGGATAATTAGTCTAAAAAGAGTGATCAATAAGTAAATTTCAATTGGATTATATATAATAATAATTGAAACATTTTAAAGTACCTGGGACCTTCTCTAACTTTATGGGAATGAAATCCTCAGTAACCACAAATGTCACCAGAAATGTTCTTGTACTAGTAATACAGGAAGATCCAGAAAATGTTGCTAAAACATCACTAGTACTAGTGGCCTCTGCATCCCCAGGTACATGTCCTAATGCATGTTTTGGCATGTGAACTCATTTCCAGAGGGTGCACTACTCGATGCTTGCATGATATGTGTTGTTGACATTTCAGTCAACAGGATAGGCATGGATGATGGGGTCGGATGATGTGATGTATACGTAGGAAGATCAAGATTGACACTTGTACCAATCCCTACTCCCTAGGTAGCACCTGCAGTACCCTGATCATGGCTAGCAACATCATGAGAACACAAAAAATCCTATAAAAACAACACATATTTTAGCTCATGACATAAAAGAGTACAAAATATAAAACCATGAATGAACTTATGTTATAATTAAAGATCTCATGACAAATTACTTGCAAGTTTCATGCTCTCTAAGTCAATATTTTAACCCTTTCTCTTATCTCATCTATTTGAGGCACTATGAATAACAATTGAAGGATTTCTTCATTGCATTTTTTTGGGTCTTCCTTATCATATCCAGATTGTTTGTAGAATATGTGATGACATCATCACATAATAGTGACTAAACCTCCCTATGGATGCTCTCCTCTACTCTTGGTTACTTTCCCCAATCATCTGATTGCAACAAGAATATTAAAAACATTATCGAAATTAAACCAATAAACTTATGAAAAAAACATAATAATAAAACATTTTGATCGTATCTAATTTGTACAATTACAATGAGGTAAACCTTTCGAGTAGAAGCACTTGAAGATGCATAGCAATCTATGCTCTAGGCTAGAGCCTTCACCCTATGATCAATGTCCCACTATGACAAAAATTTAATATATAAAAACATATTACCAAAATGAAACCAATACACTTACAAAAAAAAACATAATAATAAAATGGTATATTGGAGTCATTAATTTGAGGTTGGGTAAGATGGTATATAGTACGTACCACCCCCATAGTAACTATTTTTGTATCTATGTGATTCAAATTGTAATCGATTAGCAACTCTTCCCTTGCAATTATTGATTTTATCGCACATACAAATACACAGTTTCCCTCACACGCCTTGAATATGCAATTGGGTTGCTTATTTGTTGACCCAGGTCATGTACTATTTATAAATCCTACAATATTCCTTGATGATTTTGGCCTTCTATCAATGTACATAGCCACTCCTTTATTTTGATCCTTATCTTTTAGCTATATATAATTTGATAACAGTGCATACCTATGCATACTTCATGTATATCAAACCAGCTGCATCCAATCTTTGTAACTGTAACAAGGTCTAACATACTCCATCAATTAAGTAACTTTTCTATAACAAACCTTTATTATATCCATGCAAAATAGGTCCAAACCATGTAATGACGATGGTGCTATACGATATATCCTCTCGTTGACACAAAAATCAGTGTTTATTGGAGGAAGTTCCTTGGGTAACCATTGTTTCCATAGATTTTTGTATGTCAAGGGTACCTCGATGTCGCCTATGCTCTCATCATCATAATAACATGACCCCCTTCAGTAAGAAAAAATTCCATGTGCTTACGGAATTTTCTTCTAATCTTTTGACCTCTAGTTGATCTCCCTCTTCTAGACCCGCTACATGTATTGCTTTCCTCTTCTCTTCCTGAATTTCCCTCACTCGAGGAAGAAAAATATGAAAAATACCTATTTGGTGGCACCTGCACTTCATCAAATGAGAGAGATAGTTACCGAAAATTCCTTGAGGTTTTTCATGGTCCATCAAGACATGGTTGATCATAACTAGAAGGTGACAAAGAGAATCTACAAGAGATCATGGACTTAGTAGAGCTTTCCTAGAAGAAGGAATTAGTTTTCCACACCCTTCAGCTTGGTCAGTTATTTTTCATGGACTTTGATTTGATTTCAAAAGGCATTGATAAAGCTAAGATGTATGTCATCTTATGTTGTCTTGTGACAAGAGAATCTTCTTAGGGGGGGTCTATGGTGTAGGAGCACCAAGAGCCCTTTGAGGCCACCATGACCATTTTGGGTCAATATTTGTAATAAGGCCATGATGAGGCCATTTTTTTTCTTTTCACGAGTAAATAAGGTCATTCCATGTATTGGATCAAAGTTGTAAGGCCATTGTGCCATTTTTTGTCATCTCTAGGCCAACTAGGTCCTGAATAGGTTAACACTATTCAACCCCTCTAGATGTGGCTAAAAGTGATGACATTGATGTAATTCATTGTTTTATGTCATATTTAGCATGTTTGAGGAGTCCTAGGTTGATGAGATCATTTGGTTGAAAATTGCAAAAGTTGTCAAAATTGCTCAAAAGTTGCTATGAGCAACTTTGCAATTTTGGTGCAAAAGGTTTCATTTTGCTTCCCAAACCTTGTTTTTTGAAGCCTTGGGTTTTGGTAACATCTAGAGGAGTCATTTTCTTGTTTCTTGGAGGTTGATTGGGTTATTTGGTGGAAGGTTGCTATTACTTTCTATACATGTCTATGATTTTTTTTGGACCACCTTCGTTGAAGAAAATAGTCCCTCTGAGGTAGTTTCCATTTGGGTAGGCAACACCTCGATTGGAACCACAAATTTTCTTGAATTACCTTTAGAATCTAACTTTCTAACCTTTCTAACCCCTTATAAATGAGAAGGCCTTCTTTTGATCCATAGAAAATAATTTTTTATAGTTATATGAAGTTGTTTGTGATGTAAGAGAAAATTGTTGAATTCATTGCAATAAAGTTATTCAAATCAAGTTATTTAATTGATGAGCTAAAAGCCTCTATAATGAATGGTACATAAGGCACAACACTTGTTGTAGGTATTGCAATTGGGATAGCAAGCTAAGTGGGTTTAACCTTGGAGGAAACTCCATGGATAAGTGCACTTGAGTGGAGTCATACTAGGATTGACCTCTCGAGAAGGCACAATGCTTCACCTTTGTGAGTATCACCTAGATGCAATGAGTGCTAAGTGTTCCATTCATTTTCATGAGAGGTTGGAATTATTTATAAGGAGGCTTGGTAAGTTGTAGTAAGTGTGCTTTATGGATTTGATGCGATGAATTTGTTTGATGATGTGAACTTGAGGACAAAAAAATTTAGTAGATCAACAAGAGTTGAACAAAAACCTAAGGGTGGATTTGCAACGAAGTTCAAAATTGGGCCAAATTTGTTAAGTCTCCATTGGAGACAAATTTTTAGGGGTTAAGGGTTTGATTCAAAACTAAGGTACTTTTGCAATTTTTAGAATAAAGTTATTTTGATTGGAAAATGAATTATATTATTGTTGAAGCATGCAATTTAGTGTTGGGTGAATCAATTATTGTTTGGAGGCCAATTTGGAGTTGAAATCCAAAGCTATGGGTTCAGGTTTTGATATCCTCTAGCAATGTGCCCTAATGTGTTTTAACATAATATAAGGTTGCAGAGCATTTGATCAAGGTTTGGTCAACAAAAATGGATTCCCTAGGACTATTACAATAAGGTTTAATAGGAAAGTCACGTGATTAGTGAGTTTTTCTTGACATTTGATCATTGAAATTGAATGTATTTGTGTTATAATGGTTAAAACAATGCTCTACTATCTCAATGGTCCTATTTAAACTTGGTGGTTGCATTGAATGCAAAAAATTGTATGCTTTTCCATGGATTGTTATGTGTTGGTAGCAGTTGATAATTCTGATTTATATCAATGATAAAGGAAGGATGTTAATATGAGTGAATCATTTGAATAGGAATGCCATGAATGTAAGAGGTTAAGGGGAGACATTGGGGCCCTCTTATATTTTTATTTGGTGGAACCATGAGTTTGAACTCTTCATATACACTGATTGGTAACCCTAATTTTTATAACAGTCAACAACATTAATTGTTTTGCAAATAAAAAAAAGGTTCTTGTGCATACAAATGTGTTATGAATGTTGGTGGATGGTTGGGATACTCATAAAAATTTTGAAGCCCAAACCACAAAGTTTATGATACCTTTCATGTTCTCTTACGAGTCACTAATATTAGATATTAAGGTAATGTATTGACAGTCTAATGAAGTTTGTGGCTTTTTCCTAATGTTGTGTCTCTCCATTAGAGATTGTGCAAACAACATAGGGATGTTTGACAGAGTAAAAGGGGATTTCTTTGATGGTAATCCCTTTTAAGTATTGAGATTTGAGTGAGGAGTGTGATCATATTTGTTTTGGATAAAGGGCTGGTTATTCTTGAAATCAGAACCAGTGACCTTATTTAAGGAAATAGTACAAATCAGTAGTTGTTCTTTATATCTTGTTTTATGAACATTGAAGGGTAATTGGAATGTACCTTGATTGGTAAATTTCTTGTATGTATTGGTTATGATTAGATTTGTTGGTAAGGTTGATGGCCTTTGGAGCCATTTGGAAGTGGTTGAGTTGTGAACAATTATGGAGACCTTATTGTCTTAATCTTAATTTTTTATATCAGAAAGTGGATATGAAGATTCATGTTCCTTGAGGAGTAGAAGGTTGTGTATCTACAATCCTTTATGTAATGGTAAGGTGCTATTGTTTCAAGATGACTTTGAAGTTATTTCATCCTATATGCATTAATCGTGTCCTATGAATGATTTGATAGATGATGTTATCAAGAAAAGATAATATTGTGATTGAGAGATACTTATAAGAGTGTTTTTTTTACTTTGACAAGGTCAACTAGGGTTTGAAGTCTTTTCTAAGCATAGCCAAGGTTTGAGAATAATTTCTAAGGTATTTTGTACCTAAATATGCATACTTTATTCTTCTTTATCTTAGAAATATATGAGAAAAATCATTGTGTTCATTTCTATAATTCATGGGCAGAAAAAAATGATTTTTTTGTACTTTTTCTAGGGTTAGAATTAGTATTACCCAAAAAATTATTTCTTTAAGGAGAAAAATCAGTCTTATTATTTTGATCGTAATTCTGAGTTTATTTGTAGAATTTGTTATATGTAAATAAAGTTTCAAAATTATTCTGCCCTAGTTTTGAAAATATTGTTGTTTTTCTATTATCCCTATTTGGGGATATTACATGCAAATGGGTGTTGGATGCAAGAAAAACATGAAAGATTAATGATAGTAGGTTTCCATAATCCATATCATAGATTTTTGTATTGCTTCTGGATTTGGTTGTGTAAAGAGTTTTTAGCATCAACGTTTCGAATCACACTCCATGATCCATCAACAGGATGATCTGCAATTATTCATTTTCTCCTCTTGCTCTCTTTCATCCTGATGATGGATCGTGGAGTGTGATTCGAAACATTGATACTAAAAACTCTTTACACAACCGAATCCAGAAGCAATACAAAAAACATGAAAGATGTTGAGAAAACACAATATCCTGCCCCAATAAGCCTTACCCACTCAATGTAAAAAAACACACTACCATTTCAACCTTGTTTAGTAAATTGGAAGGATTTTATAGTGGATTTGAAGATTAATGGGATTTGACCAAAATATAGCATGCAACACTTACAATGGATTTTCTGGCACTTGCACTTGTTCATCCTCTTTCTCCCTCCATTTTAAAATTTCTAGTTGGTTGGATGCTTTGTGGGTGGCTTGGTATTTTAATTGATCCTTGCAGTCATTATGCCTTCTGGATCGTAGCCCCAACTCTCCACTCCTGCATGCGTGGGTTTCATAGGAGCCAAATAGACTAGTTCATTTGTAGTACCCCTCCATTCTCACCTGGGATGTGTAGGTAGTCTGGCTAAGGAATCAGAAGAAGAAGATGGGACAAGAGCTTCTAATGGTATTTTTGTGAGTATGATATTATATTATGATTGCATTTAATTGGTGATGCTTTTATATAGATGCAGTATTAGGTGGTGATGCAGTGAATTAGTAATTGTTCATGATGATATGAGGTGATTTGTATATCTTAGTGATGTTTTTTTATATTCAATGTTGTAGTTGCTAATGTGGTTATGGTGAGGGGATGGCGTAGCATCACTCATTCGCGAGTGCCCTGCTACGCTGCGATTCCTTCTCACAATACAATGCTTTGATTTTATATACGTATGCACATGTACACAACTTCGTTTGTATGTAGGAATTGCAGGTACATAGTCTTGATTCCACCTGCTTCGGCAGGACAGGGCGAGCACCAATAACCCAACAGCATAATGTTGAAACAGAGATGACTTGGAAGTCATCCCGTCCCATGATGTCAGACCGTCTTGTTTAAATGGTTTTGTGCATTCTTGTAATTGTCGTTCTTTGTGGTCGTCGTTTGTGTTTTGTCATACATTATTTATGTTGGTATTTTATAAGCTGTGATTTATTTTATTTAATTGATGGAAATGATTGTTTATTAAAATGTTAGATTAAATTGTATTGAAATATTTAAATTTTTTATTTATTTTTAAAAAAGTCATGTATTTTATTAAATGTTAATTAAATATTAAATTGTGTTTATTATTTTAATTAATTATCTTGTTGAGGATAATTGTTAGAATAAATTATTTAAATTAATTAGATAATGTGCTTTGCAAGTAAAGTTGTAAAAATAGAAATTAAAACAAAAAGTATTGTGGGATAGAAAAATAAATAAATAAAAGAAGAGAAAAAGATGAAAGAATGAATGTGATTTGAGATTTAACTGAAAAACTTGCTTTTAAAGATATAATCTCTTTTATTGATGATTTTTAGAGCTTTTGCAATGGAATGGTATTATCTTTTATTTAATTGAAAATTTTGGAGAGTTTTTCACACACGCAGAGGATTATTGAGAAAAAAGTTGCACAAGTGAATGGTTATGTATTTTTTAATCTTCTGAAGTTTGGGAAAAAGATAATTTCATTCTTTTGCTTGCTATATTTTGAGGAGAGTTTTAGAAAGGGATTGTCAATCTTTTGTTGGTGTTATTCTGGAGAGTCTTCTGAACAAATAATCGGATTCGAGTTTGAGCACGAAATTCTGTAGAGGAGATTTCGAAGCAGCAACTTGAGGCACTTTGTAGAGGCCATCGAGATCAAGCAAGCTTTATCAGATTCCCGAGAGCGTAGGACTACAGGTTCCACCCTCTCTTTTCTTAATTATTTTTTTTGAAATCTGTAAAAAGAATAGAAATGTGTTTTAGAATCAATCTTTGCTTATAAAAGAAAATCTTTCTGAGAATTAGATATAAATATGATTAGAAAATAAAATAAATAAATAATTAGATCTTCTTTGTATGAGAATTCTTTTGAAATTTGAAATCGTTTCTATTGCAAACAAACAGAAAGAAACTTCGTCGAATTCCGTTTGAATATTCCCAATTTCTCTCTATTATTTTACTGTGGAAAAGATCAATCTTTGTATTTTAATGGATTTGAAATATTATTTGATAATCATTGATATATATTTTAAATATGTGATAATTCTGTATTTTACACAAAAAATTGTGTTCTTTGTGTTTATGTAACTATATATATATTAAATATATATATATACAAAGTGAGATTCGTATATATATATATTTCTTCGTGGAAATATTTATTGTTTCAAAGTATTTGCATATGGTCAAATTGAATGAACTATTAAAATAAATTTTGGAGTTTTGAATTATGTTATTTTACTGCAACTGAATGAAATTTTATAAAAAAATAAAATAAAATTAAAAAATTATTTATTAGATTGGAGAGGGACGGCATTGGCTGAACCCCCCGTTCCCTGTGCAGCTGACAGACTGCCGCACAGTAGTCTTGAAGACTATTGTGCGTGGAAGTCTCGACTGCTGTGCACAACAGTCCCCAGGACTGTTGTGCGTAGTCCCTACAGGGACTGTGACGGTAGGCCTCGGCTTGGGTAGGTTTATTTAGTTTGTTTTTAATTTAATTTGAATTTAATTTTATTTAATTTTATTTTTTATATATATGTAGTTTATAATATATATATATATATATTTATGTTTCATTATATATATATATATAATTCAGAAATTTTAAATATAAATTAATAAAATATTTTGTAATTATATGTTTTTAATTTTTGGAAATAAATAATGAGATTTTTATGTATATATATTTAATGTAATTTGTTCAAAATATGAGTGTAATTTAAATATATATGTATAAATACATTTGTATATATATATATATTATGATATATATATATAGGTGTGTATATATTTATATATATATATATATATATTTATATTTATAAAAGATATACTGAAATATTTCTTATGATTGTAAAAAAATTAGGGATTTAAATGGTGTTGATTAGATAGAAATAGAGAAGCACAATATAGGTTTTCTGGTTCGAAAAATGGAATTCATAGTTTTGTTAATTATTAAAAAGGAGAAATTATTTATCATTTGTATTTTATTTCGTAGAATTCATTGTGGGAGTAGAGATTTTGTGATAGGATAAAATGTGTTGCTAGTTATGAAACCCTTTGGAGTGGTTTATTTTGCCATTTTAATCATTGTTGGCTTTCCTTTTGAGGCAGAAACCCCATTGTTAATTGTGAGTTCAATTTTTAGTTATTGTTAAACTTGGTCTTCTCCAGAGGCATAATTTATTTTATTGGATGCTTATTCTTGTATTTTTGGGATTTGAATATTACATGATTTTGAGCATTATTATTTTGAAGGGTTGTACGAGGTTGTAGTCATTGTGATTACGAGTTATCGCGAGATGGTTTTGCCTCGCATGTTTTGTTTTGAGTTATATGTTTTATTCTTTATAGTACAACCCTTGCCTAGTTTTGATTTATGTTAAGGGTCTTAGGGAGAGTGGCTCTTCATGGGGGCCGATGCCTCAAGTTGGAGGAAGGGCCAGGAGATCCCATGAGAGCTATGCGATGACACTCTCCACTAGACACCTGTTTGATTTGTTGCTTATTGCTTCTGGAAATGTATTTTGGATGTTATATTAGTTCTATTGGATTTGTACTCTTATTGTTGATTCAGATTCTTGTGAAAATGATTTATGAATGTTCTTTTGTGACTTGTTTAATTGTTATTGCTTTGTTTAATTGTGATGAGTTTCATAGCTTTATCTTGTTATGTTTGATTCGTGTTCACGTTGATGGTTATTTTATTGTATACCTTGAGTTTGTATTTGTACTATGTTGTTCTTGGAGTCAGTTTGAAATTCATGGTCAGGTTCTCTTCCTTGTCACCTCTGAGCATGGGGGGTGAGTTATTTATAATTCAGATGGTTGGGTGGAACGTGCTCCTCACCCGTTGGGTTCCCCATCAGCAGTCTATCTTCTTAGCATTTCTACAGTTGGTGTTGCACCAGTGTTCCTTTGTAATTCAGAGTTCATTGTATGTATATTATCCCACATGTTGGGGAAATTTGATGCAATTATTAATCAAGAGCTTGTAATGTAATATTAAAATGATGATGTAATAGTTAGGGAATTTTGTAACATTATTGTGAGTGATTTTGTATAATTATGTAGTGATACATTCATTCTTGGTTCATGGATGTACTCTTATTCATGGTTATTATAATGTAAATGGATATGTTATTTATCATTATCTTTTACTTTTTGTTATTAGTTGTTTTGGCGAAGTAACCTCACGTGCCCCAGAGAATGTAACACTTAGTTGTTAATGTGCAATGTAAATGTAATTAATGTACAAATGTATGTTTACTTTGTGTATTATTTAAAAAAAATAAAATTGTTTGCAATGTTTGTTCTCTGGGGTTTGCACGGCGGGCGTTACATCATTTTTATACTTTCAAAAGAGAATTTTATATTTCAAATTTAAAATACAATTTGGGTCCAATTATTTTCCTTCATTTTAATTATTATGTAAACTTGAAGCACAAAATGTCTACAAAAAACTTTATTTGAACACCTCCTAGAAGATATCAAGGGCCTAAAAATAATAATCTAATAATAATGCTACATTAGAAATTGATTTGACAATCTAGAATAATATGCACATTTCACTAAATTAATGTGAACATGTAATATTATTTGTCCATTTTAGTTGGATTTTGATTAAAGAGTTTGATCTAACATCTAATATCATGCAATATTTCCTCTAAGAAAATGCATTTGGAAAGTACAAAGCTAGATTCCATAGCCTTCATTAATATCCTTATTTCTTTCAATATGGAAGCTTTGATTGAGGTATGGACATCCATCAAAGTATAACATATAGAGGTATATTTTCCACATGTTGAGGTTACAAGGGTATGTGCAAGATCATCATTGTAACGCTCCACCACACAACCCTAGAGGAAGTTGCAATTAACTACTCAAATGTACTAATTTTTTTTTTGTTTAAGTACAAATAACATATAAGTTCACTACCCATTTCCAACAACCTCTAAGGTTACGAGACTAAGATTACTTAAAAAACCAAACAAGAGACATCAATTGAAACCATAACATTTCATTACTTAATAAATTAAGTACACATACATTCCATACATGTTAAATTACATCAAAGAATAAGAGATACCACATGATTTCAAATAACAATAATTTAATAATAAGATTACAACTCTCATTCCTTGAATGAGGTAAATACAATAAACATGGTTACAAATTACATCTTCCACCTCGATAACAAATGAGGGGTAATAAATTACAAGATTCAACTGAAATGAATAAAGCATGTCATGAAACTGGATCCCATGAGCTCTCCAACTAGAAATCTCATCCACACGAACAAGAAGAAAACCAAACGAAGTAAGGTGCACATTCCACCCAACCAAGGGATACCCGAAGGTTCACCCCCTCTACTAGGAGATAGTAACAAGGATTCCTAGACAAGACCATCTACCTCTAGACATAGGCTAATACATAACTTAACTGAATCAAATAAAAATACATCACTTAACACAATAGTTACAATGCTTCCAGAGTTAAATAATCAATTGCATCACTAATACAAACATACTGTTGACTTAGGAGAAGTGTCATCACAATGTTATATGGGATATTTTGGTAAGTCTTCCTAGGTCCCAGCCCCCATCTTAGGATGTTCTGAAAAGCTCTAACGACTCTCATCCCCTCATGCAAACCAATGCAGAATTAGTTATCTCTCGTAAAGACAAGATAATGATCTTTCCATTCTAGCCCTTCTCATCTCATCCCAAGTCTATACAAGCCCTTGCATCCATGAGTGAGGAAAAATTAATCTTATTAACTGTTTGATACTACCTATTCCTCTAATCAGTTTATTTACGTTATCACTGGATTAACTAACTTACAATGAGTTACCCTGGCACCACTTTGTGTGTTGGCCCTCATTGCAAGCCACTCCTCTAAAACAACACGTGGAATAACTCCACAACCCAAGGGTACACAAATGTGGCCTAAGGATATTAAATCCCTATCCACAACATAAATCCAACACATCTCATTCGTGATAACTGGGTATCTAACTAGATACATATAAACGCACTACCCAAGGCAATTCCAAGGTTGACTAACATATTACGAAAACCAACACAATTAAATAAAAACCCCATTTGGAAGACTTACATAAACAAATAACTTCATTTTCCCAACATTAAGAAAGAGAGAAATCACATAATGAAAGGACAATTTTGACAATCTATTAATCTACTTAGGATTTCCTAAATCCAATTAACTCAATTAACATTACTTGCAAATACTCAAAAGTAAATAAAATTTACATTTGCAACATTGAGGAATTTAAAACTAATAATTTAATTCCATTTTCCTTAACTATACATAATAATCAAAATCAAATTTTAAATAAAATCATTTTTTTTGCATCTATTATAATAAAATAACCATCTTAGGATCAATATATTTAAATATAAATATATGTTAAACATACATATATAATTGTATACTCAGTGTATATACAATTATATATATATATATATATATTTAAATATATAAATACTATTTAAATATATATTTCTAAAATCAATTTGAATTTTCAATCATTTAAATCAAATCCCATTTTTGCTAATTAAATACACAGAAAATATACATATATAAATATATATTATATATATTAAAATAATATATAAAATATAGATTTACATATATTTTTGAATTTATAAAACATATATATAAACAAATATATATATATATATAATATGTATTATATATAATATATAATATACATATAAAATTTATAATAATAATAATAATAAAAAAGAAGTAAAGTCAACAACCATCCCCAAAGGAGGAGGACACAACCTATGGCTATGCCCAGCCTCCCCTGGTGGAGGCGATGTTGCCTATGGCAGCGCTTCCCCCACACTGGGTGTGGGGAGCGCTGCCACAACAACACCCTCCACTAGGGGTAGCTGTGTGCAACCACAGATGCCGCCTCTCCCAAACATCATAAAAATTAATTTTTAAATGATTTTTTTTTTATATAAACACAATTAATTCCCCTCCCCTGCTTAGAACATCAAAAATTTTGATAGAATTTTTTTTAGGTAATTTAATTTTTAAAAGAAAATTTTCCAGCATAAAGATTCTGGTATATATATATATATATATATATATATATTTCCATTTTATAGTTTATTTGGGAAAATTTTCTACATAAAATTTATAGAAGAAGAATTTTTTTAAACAAAATTCATGATATAAATTTATGGAAATTCCCAAATCCAACAAAGAGGTTCTTCTAATTTTTTTTTGTTTCCTTTTCAATTTTCTATTGTTAAAACTTGAGAATTTTTGTTGCAAGAGTTTGTTTTTCCAAAGAGCTTCCATTATTTCAATAGGGTTTTCAAATTCGTTTGCAACCAAGTGTTCAATTTGAAAATCCAAATTTTAAAAACAATAATAAAAAACAAGAATTACCCTATTTGAAGCTTGAAGAAGAGAAATCTGGTGTTGAGCTGCAATTTCCAATTTTTCCAGAATCTTTCCAAGTCTTCACTCCAATTCCAAAATGTATCCAAAACAAGAGAAACCTTCCTTCCTTCTTCACAACAATTTTTCTTCAAGAATGAAAAATCTCCCTTCAATTCTTCCCTAAATTTAGTCAATATCCTCCAAAATATCCCACAACCACCATAGTTATTTCTCTCTATCCATTTTTGAGATATTTTTCTTTTTTAAAAAAATTTAAAACCTAATTTCTTTTCAACAAGACTTTATTACTTTCTAAAAAAAAATCTATTTCAAAAAGAATTTAAAGCTTTTAATAATTTCTTTTCAAAAAGCATTTAAAACTTTTAAAATTTTCTTTCAAAAATAATTTAACACTTTTAATTCCAAAATGGATAACTTAATTCAATTCAACACAATTAATTTAATTAATCAATAAAATAAATCTAATCCAAGATTAGATTATTTTATTAATTAAATTAAATTAATTAATAAATTAAATAACATTTCTAACATTATATCTAGATTTATTTAATAAACAACTTAAATACATAAAGCCATTTATTTACCTTTTCTAACTTGCAATTAAATAAAATCAAGGAGAGATGAACAACATTAAAACAACTAAACCCATCTACAACCCGACAACACACTATGACCAAGTTGATGACTTGACACGGAAAACCTAGCTACTATCTCCCAATTGAATACCATTGGCCAATGGACATGCTCAAACCTGTGAAACCAGGTGGAGTCGATGTCCTGTACTTGTCAACCTGTGAACAAAGATTCTATCGAACATACATATATATAATATAATAAAACACACCGTGAAGAGGAAATCACAGAATCATAGGTGACTCGCAAG
The DNA here is from genome assembly GCA_007258455.2 of Sequoia sempervirens. NCBI lineage: Eukaryota > Viridiplantae > Streptophyta > Pinopsida > Cupressales > Cupressaceae > Sequoia > Sequoia sempervirens. Next base: position 73,383,667 of record VDFB02049217.1, read on the forward strand.
CGAGTGGTACAATCTCAACCCTTTCACCAATACAATATTACTAACTAACGAATCTAACATCAATAATATACTCAAAAGCATAAAGAATCATTAATTCAAATATCTTCTAAGCTAATTCAAAGCATGCCATAATGATAACATCAGAGTAAACTACCATTAGATCAAAATAAAACATTCACATCACTTTACAGATTGTGATCAAATAGTAACCAAGTACCATAGTCAAAATATTAACAGAAACAAAGCATAACAAAGAAGAACACTATTTGATAAAAAGAGCAAAAATTGGCGGTGTGCTACATCCTTCCTAGGGTTAGGCTTACTCCTAGAAGCCTGCAAACAAATAGGGATAGAGCTCCCTCATTCTATCTGCATCTTCCCAAGTGGATGATGTATTATCCCTAATATCTCACCCATGAAGAGCAAGCATTCTATGCTCCATTAGGACCATGGGCTCCAAAGCCAGCTGCCCATCCTCTACCTATAATGCATTCCAATAAAGTACATGAGAAATGTCTAGATGGTACGGCTGAAGAACTGAAACATGAAAAACATCATGAATATGGGAGAGACAAGGTGGTAAAGCAAGATGGTAAGCAACTAGACCAATATTCTCGAGTATCTTGAAGGGTCTAACAAAGCAAGGTGCCAACTTAGAGCCCTTCCCATAATGGATTGGACTCTTTCATGGATGCACCCACAAGAAGACTCTATCACCGATAGAAAACTGATGATCCAATCTATGCGCATCCGCATACTTCTTCTGCCTATCTTGCACTGCCACCAAGTGCTCTCTAATCCTATTCACCTATTGCTCCATATCCTGCAAAATCTCAGGAACCAAAGTTACTCTATCCTCCAGTCGATCCCAACTCAAGGGAGTGAGACATGGTCACCCATACAATGCCTGAAATGGAGGCATGCTGATTGAACTCTGGAAGCCATTATTATAAGCGAACTCTACCAAATAAAGATAATATTCCCATTGCATCTATCGGTCCATCACATACATACGTAACATGTCCTCGAGGATCTAATTGAACCTCTCGGTCTATCCATCTGTCTCTAGGTGGTAATTTGAACTAAAGTTCATCTGTGTCCCCATCACATGCTATAATGAAGTCCAAAGAGCTGAGGTAAACACTAGATCCCAGTCAGAAATAATCTGACGTGGAATACCATGTAACCTCACTATGTCCTCAATGAATACTCTAGCTACGGATGATGCAAAATAGGAAGAGCAAATAAGTGAGAAGTGTGCTACCTTCGTCAACCTATCAACTATCACCATAATTGCATCATGTCATCTCGAAGAGTTGGGTAAACCAATAATGAAATCCAATGAGATTATATCCCACTTCCACTCTACTACTAAATGCGGTTGCAGAAGCTCTACTGGATGCTGGTGTTTAGCCTTCACCCGCTGACACTCAAGACATCATGACACATAATCCGTAATATCACGTTTCATCCCTAGCAAAAAATACAATTGACGTAGATCTACATATATCTCCTTCACCCTTGGATGGGCTGAATAAGGTGCACAATGTTCTTCAGTCATGACCAAGGTACGAAGATCACCTGATGAAGGAATGTATATGCATGCCATGTGCCTATATATCTCATCTAAATCCAGAGAATATCCTGAATACCTTCCCTCAAGGGGTCTACCTACCTCAATCTCCATCCTAACCTCCTGATACCAACTATCTGTTGGAAGGGAAGAAAGAATCTGACTCCACAAATCTACAACAAGAGTCAACTCAGATATCTCATGTCTCCTCCTACTAAGTGCATCTACTATGACATTCTCCTTTCCATGGATATACTTCACTTCAAAGTCATATTCGCAAAGAAAATCCATCCAACACCTCTTCCTAGCATTATGGTTGGGCTATGTGAAAATATATTGAAGGCTTCTGTGATCACTATGCAACTCAAACCTATGGCCAAGAAGGAAATGCCTCCATCTCGTTAATGCATGAACAACTTTCGCTAACTCAAGATCATGTCTGGGGTAGTTCAGCTCATGATCCTTGAGTTTTCGTGATTCATATGCAATGACACGACCCTCTTGCATCAACACTGCACCTAATCCCTCCAAGGATGCATCTGTACAAACTACAAAGTCCCCAATCGAATCAAGTATCGCAAGTATTGGTGCACTGGTCAACTTCTCCTTAAGATCCTGAAATGCTGCCTCACACTTCTTTTACCTCTCAAACCTCTTCCCTTTCCTCTAAAAGGAGGTGATAGGATACCCTATTCTCAAAAAACTGTGCACAAAATGCCTGTAATAACCCGCTAGCCCCATAAAGCTACGTATCTCTGCCACATTCGTGTGCATAGACTAATCAGAGATCACTTGGATCTTTGCAGGATCCACTAAAATACCTTCCCCTAAGATCACATGACCAAGGTACTGGACCTCAGTCTTGAAGAATTCACACTTTGATAGGTTAGCATAAAGCTAATTATCCCGTAATCACGGTAATACCTGCCACAAATGTTCCTCATGCTCTTCCACTGTCCTAGAGTATATCAAAATTTCATCAAGGAACACAAGGACAAATCTATCTAGGTATGTATGAAATACCTCATTCATTAGACTCATGAACATAGAGGGTGCATTCTTCAACCCAAATGGTACTACTGTGAACTTATAGTGACCATACTGCATTCGAAATGTTGTCTTATGGATGTTTGATTCGAAGATACGAAGCTGATGATATCCTGATTTAAGATCAATCTTTGAAAAGATCGTGGCACCCTTGATTTGATCGAATAGATTGTCAATCCTAGGAAGTGGATATTGATTCCTGATGGTCACTTTTTTCACCTGTGGGTAATCAATACATAACCAAAGTGAACCGTCCTTCTTTGGGAAGATAATTGGTGCTTCCCATGGAGAAACACTAGGGCTAATGAAACCCTTCTCTAACAACTCCTCAAGCTGCAAGCGAAGCTCTTTCAGCTCCTGAGTGGTCATACGATAAGGAGCTCAGGAAATGGGTTATGATCCAGGTACAAGGTCTATCTTGAAGTCTATATCCCTCTGAGGTGGCATCCCTAGAATCTCATCTAGAAAGACATCGGAATACTCCTGAAGAATGGGGTGACTATCAAGAGAGACTTTCTCTTCTCCACCTCCTAAATCCAAATCATCCATTGTAACAACGAATAACTAGTAACCCTGGCGTACACACCTTCTCAACTGCATAGTTGAGATAACCCTCAAGAAAATCAGCCTCTGAACTCCCACTATCTCTACTTCTCTGCTAGATGCCTCAATGCATCAAATCGACTTACATCGACAATCTATAACCTCACTATGTGCCTCTAACCAATCCATCCCTATTACAACATCATAAGAACTCAATGGAATAACTCAGAGGTCCATTGTAGTATGGAGAGGTCTAACCTCCAATCTACACTTTGGTACAAGGGAATGGGAGGAGACTCTCGCACTCGAGGCTACTCAACCTACCACCTATCATCTTGCCTTACTATACCTAGTGTACATTGTGTCACAATGGAAGAAGAAATGGAGTCCTACGGTCTAGAATAAAACAAAATGGTAACTGGTTTACCCAACAACATACCATATGTCTCAACAACAGTACTCTAACTCTCTACCTGGCGGTTATCAATTGCTGCGAAAATATGATGCCCTCGGCCTGCATCTCCAACTATCAGCTCAGATGCCACTGGTCCCTGAGAAAACCTAGATGTGCCCCTATTGGGACACATTCTAGCTATATGACCCTGCTGGCAACATGTGAAACACCCAGTACCTCTACCATAGCCCCTACCTCTAGGTGGTGAGCTAGACTACTGCACACTACTCCTGAAAGTGGACTAAGAACTCTACGTTGGCTGATGAAAGCTGAAGCATTTCATACACCTCCAGTTCTTGTCCCCCTACCTCTGCTGGAAACCTACTGCTACTACTGACCACTCTACAAAGGTCCCTGCTAAGCCCTAGAAGGTGCACCTCCCTGAGGCTGACCTCCTCGAGCACTAGACCTTGCTGTTGAACTGCTACCTATCTGAACACCCATGTGGCCTCCCAGTGCCATGGCCAGATTATGCTCTACTAGACATGCTTTCTCCACCACTACCTCCATGGTTTTGGGTTTGAAAACCCTCACACCTCCATTAAGATGAGCATTTAAGCCCCTGACAAAGTGGTGAACCAACATCCCCTCATTGTCTCCTATCCCTGCATACTATTTGAGCTCATAGAAGGGTTGCTCATACTAGTCAACTGATAAGGCCAACTAATGCAAAGTGTGAAACTCATCACCTCGATGTTAATGCTAGTGCTCGGATAGGAAACAAACTCTGAACCGCTCTAGAAAAATCTCCCAAGATACAGAGTTAATGTCAATGTGGAGCTTTTGCTCCTCTAGCCTCCACCATGTGGATGCGAACCCTCACAGATGCATGATAGTACACCATGCTTTGGTATTGCTTCCATAAGGATGCATCACAAAGCACCTATCAAGGTCTATAAGCCAAGTCTCAACCTCTAACCTAGTGCCTGCTCCATCATACAGTAGTGGATGTGCCCTGAGTAGATCTCTCATATGTGTCTCTTTAGAACTGAGGTGGAACTTCCCTCTCACCAAGATTACCCTAAACCTCAGCCTGCCTCTGACCAAGGAGCTCTAATGCCTCCTCAAGTGCTTTACGTGTAACCTTAATCCCCAGAGGATTATGCTACTGGTAACTACCCCTTGAGACATTCTGCGATGCCTGATGTTCCTCCTAATCCGGAATAAGTGGAACATGAGGAGGAGAGTCATGCTGACTCACATCCCGACCGCCTACATGACCACCTCCATGCCCTCTAGCTCTTCCGCATATGGGAGGCATAATCTTGCACAGACACATCAATGTATTAAGCAAGGTACACAACTTAAAAATTACAAATTAAAAGCTTAATGGGTACATCATAATCCTAGAGTACCCAGTATTTAAACCTGGGATCTGATAGCATATGTAACGCCTTGTCACGTAACCCTAGAGGAAGTTGCAATTAATTACTCAAACATACTATTTTTTTTTAAGTGCAAATAACATGCAAGTTCACTACCCATTGCCAACAACCTCTAAGGTTATGAGACTGAGATTACTCAAAAACCCAAAAAAGAGACATGAATCAAAACCATAACATTTAATTACTTAATAAATTAAGTACACATACATTCCATACATGTTAAATTACATCAAAGAATAAGAGATACCACATGATTTCAAATAACGATAATTTAATAGTAAGATTACAACTCTTATTCCCTGAATGAGGTAAATCCAATAAGCATGGTTACAAATTACATCTTCCACCTCGATAAAAATGAGGGGTAATAAATTACAAGATTCAACTAAAATGAATAAAGCATGTAATGAAACTAGATCCCACTAGCTCTCCAAATGGAAATCTCGTCCCCACAAACAAGAAGAAAACCCAACAGAGTAAGGAGCACGTTCTCCTAGGTCTCGACCCCCATCTCGGGATATCCTGGAAACCTTTAATGACTCCTGGCCCCTCATGTAAACCAATGCGGAATCAGCGATCTCTTGCAAAGACAAGATAATGATCTTGTAGCACCCCTCCATTTTGGCTCTTTTGATCGGGCAGTATTTTTCTTTGTTATACTTTGTTCTGCTATTACTTGGACTTTGGTACTTGGTTACTATTTGATCACAAATTGTTAAGCAATGCATATGCATATTTTAATGTGATTGAATTTTACTCTGATGTTATCATTATGGAATGTTTTGAATTAGCTTAGTAGATATTTAATTAATGATGCTTATGCTTTTGATTATATTGTTGATGTTAGACTCATCAGTTAGAAAGTTTGTATTGGTGAAGGGAATGGGATTGTATCACTCGTTTGCGAGTGCCCTACAATTATGAGATTTCCTCTTCCCTATGTGTTTTATTATATCATATATATGCATGTTCGATATACTCTTTGTTCGTAGGTTTACAGGTATAGGACATTGATTCCACCTGATTTCATAGGTTTGATCATGTCCATTGACCAATGGTAATCGATTGGGAGATAGTAGCTAGGTTTTTTGTGCCAAGTCATCACCCTGGTCATGTGTGTCATCAGGTTGTAGTCAGGTTTAGTTGTTTTAATGTTGTCCATTTCAACTTGGTTTTTATTTAATTTCAAATTATAAAGGTAAATAAATGGCTTGTGTAGTTCAATCGATGATTAAATATATCTGGATTGTAATGTTAGAAATTTTATTTATTTTATTAATTAATTTAATTTAATTAATAAAATAACATAATCTTGGATTATATTTATTTTATTGATTAATTAAATTAATTATGAGGAATTGAATTAAGTTATCCATCTTGGAATTAAAAGTGTTATATTCTTTTTGAAAAGAAAAATTTTAAAAGTTTTAAATTATTTTTGTGAAAAGAAATTTTTAAATGTATGAAATTCTTTTGGAAATGAAAATGTTTAAAAGCATTTAAATTCTTTTGAAATAGAAATTTAGAAAAATGAAATAATGAAATAATGAAATAAAGTCATGTTGAAAGAAATTTTGGGTTTTAATTTTTTAAAAAAAAAAATATCTCCAAATTTGCAATAACTATGGTGGATGGGATATTTTAGGGAAGTTGACTAAATTTGGGGAAGGATTATGAGAGCCATTCCAATTTTTTTATTTTTTTATTTTTAAAAAATTGAACTGTGGAGAGAAATTGCTGTGAAAAAAAAGGGAAAGAGGGTTTTGTTCATGCTTGATTGGATTTGGATTTTGGAGAAGCAAGTTGGACTTCTTGGAGGAGTTGGAAACAAAATAAGAATTCAGAGCACCATTGGTAACCTTTTAAGCTTTTGAGAAAACCAAGTTTTCTTTCTATGGATTTAGTTTTCATTTTGAAATGTTTTGCAAATTTTTATTATGTTGTTGAAAAAATTTAAACTCTATTTGATTTGCAAGGAAACCCCATGATGTCAAATCTTGTTTCAAAACTTGAAAAACCTTTGTTGAAATCATGGGAAAGAAAACAAAGAAAGATTCAAACAATAGACAATTGAAAGATGCACAAAAGAAATTTGCATTATGAATTAGAAATTAAGAATTTATGCTTGAAAATTCTTTGGCTGTGTATTTTGTCCTGTAGGAAAATTTTTCCCAATTTTGGCTGTTAAACAATGGGAATTTATATATATATATGTGCATATATATATTTTGTTATATATATATATATATATATTGAGGTTATGCTTATGCTGGGAATTTCATTTTTTTCCTAGAAATTTTATTTTTTGGCAAAAACCATGTTTCACAGAGGATCTCTATTTTTTTTTTTCTATGTTTTGTTATGTTTTAAAAAAAATATTTATATAATATATTTTTTTGGGGGAAGCTGGAGGCTGTCCCCACAGCCATCCCCATGGAAGGCGTTGTGGAGGCAGTGTCGCTACCTTTATAGGTAGCTGCGCTGCCCACACAATGCCCCCCAAGGGAAGGCTACGTAGGCAGCTAGGCCTCTCCCTTTGGGAGGGGTCCGCGGCTCTTAAAACTGTCCCTTTGTTTTATTTTTTTATTTTTAAATTTTATTTATTTATATTATATTATATGTATATATATTATATAATATTATTTAAATAAGATTTTTTTTACTATTTATATATAATATATACATTATATATATATATATATAATGTGCATATATTATAGATATATATATATATAATGTATATATTATGTATTTGTAAATAATGGGATTTGGAATTTATAGGGTTGATTTGAAAAATATATATATTTAAATGATAACTATATATATTTAAATATGTATATATATTGGTATATACATTAAGTATATACTTTTATATGTCTATTTAATGTATGTATTTATATTTAAATATAAATTATTTAAGATGATTATTGTTACTTTAAGAGAAGAAAAAAGTTCTTTTTATAACAAATGATTTTATTTAAAAATTTGTTTTTATAACAAATGATTTTACTTAAAAAGTGGGTTTTTATAACAAATGATTTTATAACAAAGGAAGAGATGGAGCGCTCGAGCAGGAAAGGAAGCGGATGAAGCAGTTCAAATTCTGCGTAGGCGGGAGATGAAGATTCAGACGAAGAAGATGATGACGGCAGGAGGAATCTTGCTGCTGAGGTCTGCCCTATTCACGGTGGGCTAGCTTCAGGGTTTTCTGGTGGGAAGAGGAAGGCTTTGGTTGTCTGTCGGTGCCTTTCTCTCTCTCTAAGGCTAGCTGGGCGTCCGTGGGAAGCTTGGACCATGGTTGAGACTAGTTCTGCACCTGGCGTCAGTTTTCTTGAGGTGGTTCGTGCGCCTTCTTCCGAGGGGTGGTCTCTTTCTCCTCTCTGGTGGGTGGACCTTCCTCCTCTGTTTGTGTTGGCGGTTTATAGATGGGTCAGCTTCTTTTTTAATCGTGGACCCCCACCTTCTTTTGATCTTCTTTTATTGCTTGGGAGTTTGGAAGCTTCCTATTTTTCTATGGGACTGTGTGGTGGATGGCATTTCCCTGACTAGATGAGCTTCAAAACTGTGTATTTTAGGGCTTTTTTTGCCATCGTTTGCTCTCAGTCCGAGTCACAGAATTCTGGTAGTTTCTCTACTCCTCTTTGGCCCCTGTTTTCATCTAGTTTCCTTTTACTATGTGGGGGTGTCATTGTTGGTGTTTTTTCTGCAAGGTTTGCTTATCTGAGGGCTACTTTGTTTGCCTCTTCTTTTGCTATGTCCCTTTGGCAGGAAAATGTTGGTTTTGTTGTTTCTTGTCTCTCCTTGTTCCCTAAAGCATTTTTTGTTTTTCTGGGAGAGGTGTGTCTGCCTTGGAGTCCTTCGGGGCCTCTTTGGGGTGTTTTCTTTTTTAAAACGAGGTCTGTGTTTCTCTTTTTACTATTTGTGACCTCTGGGTATTATTGTGGTGGGGGTATTTTTGTCCCTCGCCTTCTTGGTTCCATGGATTTGCTTTTCAGGTCTCTTTTGGCACATCCTTGGGTTTTTCTGGTCTTTCCTATGGAGGTGGTCCTATCTTCTATTGAGGGGGAGATGGTGGAGGCCAGAAGTGACTTTTCTCCTATAGAGGTGGAGTGGGATGCTGCTAGTTGTGCTGGGAATGGCTATTGGGGGGCTATTGAAGCCCTGTTTTATGGTGGCCTGGGTTTTGATGAGGACCTACATGCTGTGTTCTTTTCTTTATCTTCTATGGAGGTGGAGATTTTGATTAGGAAGCAGATCTTTGAGTTATTCAATCCCAAGGTTTTTGAATGTTGCGGCTATGAGAAGTTTGGAGTTCTTTCCTTTAGAGGTGGAGAGAATATATATCTTTTAAAGGATATTGTTGGTGCTCTGTGCTCCTATGTTTACCTGTCCTATAAAGATGGAAGGAGTGGGTTGCTGGACTCTGCTACTTTGGCTGGTGGAGCTTTGATCATGATTTGTATTGTGAAAAGTTGCATATTTGGGCTTAAGGTCCCTGTCAAAACCTTGTGTTATGGGCTGCTGGTCTTGTCCATAACTATTGAGTGTAGTGGGTTGTTGGTCCCGTCAAAACCAACGATGCCAAGATTTATGTGATTTCTTGGTTTTTTTTCTGGGCAACCTGCTGGCTTGTGGCAGGTTGCTGGAGTTTTTTCATCCCTAGTGAGCTGCTAGATGTTTTATTTCTTTCTTTGAGCAACCTGTTCTCCTTAGGGTGGGCTTCGGGTCCACTTAATACTTGATGATTTCGGGTCCATTCAAAACCTATTGTTCATGGTTTTGGGTCCATTCAAACCATGTTTTTCCTTTTTCAAAAACAAATGATTTTATTTAAAGAGTTGATTTTTATTATTGTGTGTAATTGGAAAAAATAGTATCAAATTTTTAGCTTAAGTTCTTTAACATTGTCAATTTAATTTTAATTATTTTTGAGAAGTTGCAAACAATTTTAATTATTTGTATTTGATTACATGCAATGTGTAATTGCTTGGCTTGGATTTAGGAAATCATTAAGTAGGTGATTAAATCATCAATTTCCCTTTCATTATGTAATCTGCCTCTTTCGTGTTGTTGGGAAAATAGAGTTAAATGTTATGTAAGTCTTCCAGATTGGGTTTTTATTTGATTTCAGTGGTTGTCGTGATTTGTAGTCAACCTTTGTTTTTCCTTGAGTAGTGCATCTTATTGGATCCCATGTTATACCCAGTTAACATGAATGGGATGTGTTGACTTTATGTCATGATTAGGGAGTCATTCTCCTTAGGAGGCACTTGTGTACCCTTTGGTTGTGGAGTTATTCCATGTGGTCTTAGAGAAGTGGATTGCAATGAGGGCTGACACAAAAAGTGGTGTCATGGTAACTCTTTGTAAGTTAGTTAATTCAGTGATAATGTAAATAAACTTATTAGAGGTTTAGGTTGCATCAAACACTTAACAAGATTAATTATTGCCTCGCTCATGGACACAAGGGCTTGTATAGACTTGGGATGAGACAAGAAGGCCTGGAAGGGCAAGATCATTATCTCATCTCTACGAGAGATAACTGATTCCACATTGGTTTGCATGAGGGGCTGGGAGTCGTTAGAGGTTTCCAGGATATCCCAAGATGGGGGTTGGGACTTAGGAAGACTTAACAGGATATCCCATGTGACATTGTGATGACACTTCTCTTAAGTTAGCAGTATGTTTGTAACAGTGATGCAATTGATTATTTAACTCTAGAAGCATTGTAACCATTGTGTCACATGATGTTGTACTTGTATTTAATTCAGTTCAATTTTGAGTAGCCTATGTCTAGAGGTAGATGGTATTGTTTAGGAATCCTGGTTACTATCTCCTAGCATGGGGGGTGAGCCTTCGGGTATCATATGGTTGGGTGGAGCATGCACCTTAATATGTTGGGTCATCTTCTTGTTTGTGTGGATGAGATTTCAAGTTGGAGAGCTTGTGGGATCTAGATCCTTTTCTCGTGCTTTGTTCATTTCAGTTATCATTGTAATTTTACTACCCCTCATTTGTATCGAGGTGGAAGATGTAATTTGTAACCATGTTTATTACCTCATGTTGGGACTGTAAATTTTTGAATAAATTCATGTGTTGTTCACATTCATATTTTTCCAAATAGGTCCTACCTCGAACACATTTCCCTCGTTTCATGCATATTTTCTCCATTTTTTCCCATTTTGCTCTGTATGTTGCATCGGGTCATGCCTTTTTCATTTTGCAGTCCTTATCGACATGGGTTCATTTTTGTTTCCCTGATCAATTTTTCATTTTCTGGTTGCATGAGTCTATGTTGCCTATCGGAAAGACTCATTTGATGTCACAATGATTGAAGTTTGTATGCAGGTGGCATTCAGCAGGACTTTGTCATTTTTTCGGCGATGGAGGAAAATTGTTTCGGTGAGAATGTTATCTTCAGGCTAATGTCTCAGCAAGTACTTCTTGTCTTACCGATCGATAAAAGAATGGGTATATCGGCATAAGTGTTGTATTCGGTGTGTAGTCTCACTGAGGATTTCTTGTCTCACTGATCAGTATTTGCATACATGTATCAGCAGGAGTTTGGCCGTCGTGTTGAGGTCTTAGCGAATTCAATATGTCTTACCGACTTTGCATGGGTGTTCACTTTGGCCAGAGTCTTTGTTTTCGGCATTGGGTCTTGGCGAGACCTTATTGTCTCACCGACCGACAGAGGGGGAACAGGCTTATCAGCGAGAGATTCTTCTTTGATGTATGTCATGGGGACCTCCCTTGTCTTGCTAACCGATTTGATGGATGAGCTTTTCGGCAAGAGTTACGATATCAATATATATCATAGTGAACCTATTGGGTCTTGTTGACAATGTCTTATGTTTTTCTTTCAGTGTGGGGTTGGCTTTGTCTAGGAAAACATGTGTGAGCTCGAGGTGCTTCAGTGAGACTTATGTTTTGGTGTGTGGACTTGGCAAGCCCATCAGGTCTTGCTGACATATAGAACAAATGGATTTCAGTAAGAATTTTTTATTTCTCTTGGCAATCTTGGTGTGGTCAGTTATTTTTTGTGTAACAAAATAATCTACAAAATGTCTCGCCAAGGGTTGGATGTTATAGCGACATACATAAGGCAGATAGGCTTGACGGCGAGATGAAACATAAGTCATGGTGACTCAGGGTGGATAAAGGTAGCTTCAGTAAGACAAAGTGTATTCTATATGTGGTCTCCCTGATGCCGATAAGTTACAGCGACTCAAGGCGAATGAAGATTCTCGGTGAAACATGGAACGATCTGTATGACATCTCCCCAATATCATAAAGCTACAGTGATACTTCTTGACTTTGGCATAGTGAATAGTTGGTCATGGAAAAAGCGAATAACATAGAGAATAGAGGAACATGGCAAGACAATGATAAACTATTGAATTTCCTTTGGCATACTGATGGATTCTCATCCGACTGGTTCACTGGCGATTAAAAATTTTCAAATGTTGTTGGCCGACATGTGAATGCTTAATAACTGTTGCAGGACAACATTGATTTGCCTGAATTCTATGGTGGCCGACATTAAGTTTCAAATATTTTATTTTCTTAATGTTGGTGTATAAATATGCACCCTGATTGTAATTGAGTGATCATCAAATTTTAGATTAGAAATAGTAGGTAGAGATGGATAGAGTAGAATAATTTTCTCATGTCAGAGACTATGGTGAATTTTTTCAAATGGCGATTCCAATGAAATTCAGCTGGTGTGGCAGTTTATTTTGGTATCAATTGTATGTTGAGTTTATTGAAAAGTATTGCTAAGCTGTCTCCAATTTGATTCTCTCTAGTTTTTTAAATTGACATAACAAGTTTATGTTCAGTTTTTCAATGCACATTTGTTGTATTTGTGTGATTAATCTATTGGTTCTCTCAAGCAGAGATTAAATCCTTCTTTTTTTATCATAGTAATCAGGAAGATTCATCTGGATTATTAAAGTAGAGCTTAGTAGTCATAATTCTGCATTGTTTATACAAGTTATGAATAGATCATATGCCTACAATTTGATTTTTTGCCAGAATAAGTTTCCCACTTCTATTTCATTTGACTCCACATACCCAACAAGGAACTGGTCTCTACAATTTCATTATTTGAATTCATTTAGTTTCTTTATATCTGTTAATTAAGCATTTTAGGATTTAGATCATAAGATTGCTATCAAGTTTGATTTCATTTGTTCTCTTCCATTTGCCATTGTGTAAAAAGCATTTCAGAAGGATAATCAGAAGATAAGTCTGCTCAATTCAAGAGGTACACTCGCCTAGGTTAGCACCACCTAAAGAGTAGAAGGTTGAGTTATCTTCACCTTGTATGTTATCCTAAAGCGTATCAAGAGATTGGCAGCCTTTTAAGGCATTCATCCTGCATTTTTGAGTGCTAGCAAATTGGCGACTCTACTGGGGACTATATCAGAATATTCGGTTGAAGACCACATTATAGAGTCATTGGAGGATAAGTCTTAATTTGAGAAATCTCAGAAAGAGTGATTCCACTAGGAAAAAGATCAGAAATAATAATTTTCCTACTTTTGGAAAAGTAGGTGGTGACTCTGAAATAATTTTTGTAGTTGTTCAAACATGAATGGAGGAGGATCTCGGTTCAGGGGAGGTCATACTGGAGCTCCTCATGGTCAGCAATATGTGCCATATCATCATACATAGCACTATGGTTTGATGTACCAACATCAGTACCCACCTAACGCCCCCCCTCATCAATACACAACAATGATCAAATAGTTTGATTTGTCAGGGATTCAATTATCCCCTTATCCAATGGATGGTAGTTGGAGAGGTCTTGTTCCAAATTTTACGGGGAATGGTGTAATCACTGCTGAAGAGCATCTAAGAAGTTTCAATGCTTTCATCTAGGATTTGGGTGTGCCATTTGAAGATTTACACATGAGGCTATTCATGATATCACTTGTTGAAGATGTCAGGGATTGGTTCAACAGCCTACTAGCAGTCTCTATTGATTCTCTCCAAGGATTTTAGGATAAATTCCTCTCGCAATTTGGGAATCTAAGTGCACCAAATGCTACTCTTCGTGAATTAATACACATTCAAAAATATCAAAGTGATACAGTCTATAATTTTAATTAGAGATTTAATAAGTTGCAAAATAAAATACCTCTTGGATCAAAGTTGCCAGATTTTGTAGCACTGAGTATTTATTTGAATGCATTTGATCCTAAGGTAGGGTATGAATTGAGAAATAAATTCCCAAGAGACTTAGTTGAAGCTCAGAAGATGGCACAGACAATTGAAAACAATAGGAGGGCTGCAGGGATAATGGATAAAAGAGACAATCCTAAGGTTCGTCAACAAAGTAACAGTTATCAATACCGACAGGAGAATACTTACATAAATGAAAGGTCGAGGTTGCATGACTTGCCTTATAATATAGACTGGAAGGATGAGAAACCTATAACAGCTAGTCCTGGAAACAAGGAGGCTCTTGATCCATTGATAAAGGGAACCTACATGGTAAGTAACAATTATTTTTGTGAGGTTTGTGATATGCCACATTCCCCAGATTATTGTGTTGTAGCACAGACAATGCAAGAAGAGGGAATGCTGATGGGAAACAATATAGAAGGTCACATAGTATATTTGACTTCAAATACTTTTCACCATGTTGTGGAGAGGTATTCATCTTTAGATGATGAAGGTTATAAGCATGATGTTTCAAATTAGAAATACAATGTTCATATGCCTGAACAGCAGGTCCTTTCTGACTCTGAAGAAGATTATACATAGCCACATTTTGTTGAGGTGCCTGCTCAATATAGTATGAAGAGACTTACTGAAGAAGAGATAGAAAGACTAATTGTTTCTGATCAGAAGGAAGAAAACAAAGGAGAGACATTGGAGCAGAAGAAAAGGATTGAGGCAGAAGGCTCCTCTTTTAACTTCATTCAAGCATTGTCCCAGGGAATAAGGTATGGGAACACTATCAATGTTGAATCCAATTGTTGTATTTCTAATGAGTATAGAGAAGTTGATCAGATGATGCATCCAATAGAAGATAAGACATGTGTAAGTCAGAATGACTCATATGATTGCCTACATGAGAAAGGTGAAGGTACAAGAGATTTCTCTTGCATAATAGATTGTGATAGGGAAAGCAGTGCATGTTGTGAGGAATCCAATGAATATTCAAATTCTAATGATGAACCTGAAGAGTTTGATCTACAGTCAAAGGATTCTTCTACCTCTTATAAATATCTGGATGAAGTGGCAATGGGAGATGTTGATTCATCAAATAGTAAGTATACAATACCTTTGGCTGCAGTTGAAAGTTATGAAGATACATTTGATCATGATGAGGTTTGTACATTTGAAAATGATTTCCAAACTTTTTCAAACTCATTGTATGATGAAGAGTTAAATGAAGATCAGATGATTTTTTGCCAAGGTATGTCCAAGAATGAGTTTAAGATATTTTCAAATCCATTCTATGAAAAAGAGGAAATAATTCCATATAAACAAAGTATTTATGGCATAAATGGAAACGCTGATGATGTTTCTGATTTCCCATTCTCTAATGGTATTGGATTTATTTTTGATGATGACAAAAGTGAGGATTTTAATTGTAGTGATGAAAATGTTGAAACTTGTTCACTTGTTAGTGAATGGATTGCAGATTTGTTAACTCCTGAATGCCAGGGATTTGCACATGAAGATGATCTTCAAGTTTTATGTCCAACTTACTTTTGTTTTGAAAGTGAAGGATCTTTGTGTAAAGATTCTTATGACTCCCTGTGCATTTCTTGGATGATGGTGAAACCTTTGGTGTTGATCAAAATTTTGTCTCCATTCAAAATGAGGTATGTGATTTTGAAATTTTTAACTCATGGAGAAGAAATTTGTCTGCATACCAAGGATGATAGAAGTCCAGATTTTATTGGTTCATATATGCATGATATGGAGGATATGAGTCATGATCCAGTGTTGTCTCTGAATAGAGATACTAAAGAGGTGCAAAAGGTTTCAGATAATGTTGGTTTGACAGAGTTTTTTGTTTTTCAAGAGAAGCACTTTGATTGTGAATTTTGAATACAGCTAGGAGAATGCTTTATAATACATGACAATGAGAAAGATAATGAGAAATATTGTATTGAATATGCATGCATTTTTTATATTGAAGATAACAGGGGTTTGTCTGATGATAAAGAATTTGAACTATGGGATGGTATAGGGATTTTGGGCCAAACTAAGCATGATGATTCTCTAGGAACTTGCAATAACAGTGATAGGAAAGATTGCATGAGAATCTTTAAGAGGAATCTGATGAACTCAATAGAAAATCAGGTATTTAATAGCGGAAAGCTTGGTTTGAGTTTCAGATCATAACAACTCAAGACAAGTGAAGTTGAAACATAGAGGATTTAGGGTTCCTAGTGCATGGAAAACTCTTGCTTGTCATCTTTAAAATTCTTTCCATGCACAGTAGTTTAGAGCTTTGCATTCATTTCCTTTTTGCATTCATTTTGCATTCATTCTGTCATGCTTCCTGCCCATTTTCATTTTGCTCATTTTGTGTCTGGTCTACTCACCCAAAGATTCTGGATCCTTCCAATGATCTGACTATCGTTCATCCCCAGACGGAGCCACTGTTGGGATTGTAAATTTTTGAATAAATTCATGTGTTTTTCACATTCATATTTTTCCAAATAGGTCCTACCTTGAACACATTTCCCTCGTTTCATGCATATTTTCTCCATTTTTGCCCATTTTTCTCTATATGTTCCATCAGGTCATGCCTTTTTCATTTTGCAGTCCTTATCAGCATGGGTTCATTTTTGTTTCCCTGATCAATTTTGCATTTTCTGCTTGCATGATTCTATGTTTCGTATCGGCAAGAATCATTTGATGTCACAACAATTGAAATTTGTATGCAGGCGGCGTTCGGAAGGACTTTGTCATTGTTTCAGCAATGGAGGAAAATCATTTCGGTGAGAATGTTATCTTCGGGCTAATGTCTCAGCGAGTACTTCTTGTCTTACTGATTGATAAAAGAATGGGAATATCAACATAAGTGTTGTATTCAGTGTGTAGTCTCAATGAGGATTTCTTATCTCACCGACCCGCGTTTGGATACATGTATCGGCAGGATTTTTTCCGTCGCGTTGAGGTCTTAGTGAATTCAGTATGTCTTACCGACTTTGCATGGGTGTTCACTTCAGCCAAAGTCTTTGTTTTTAGCATTGGATCTTGGCAAGACCTTATTGTCTCACTGACTAGCAGAAAGGGAATAGGCTTATTCGTGAGAGATTCTTCTTCGACGTATGTCATGGTGACCTCCCTTGTCTTGCCGACTAACATGATGGATGAGCTTTTCAGCAAGAGTTACAATATCGATATATATCATAGCAAACATGTTGGGTCTTGCTGACAGTGTCTTATGTTTTTCTTTCGGCGTGGGGTTGGCTTTGTCTTGGCAAACAGGTGTGAGCTCGGGGTGCTTTGGTGAAACTTATGTTACGGTGTGTGGTCTTGGTGAGCTCGTCGAGTCTTGCCAACAGATATAATGAATGGATTTTGGCGAGAATTTTTTATTTCTCTTGGCAATCTTGGTGTGCTCAGTTGTTTCAGTGTAACAAAATAATCTACAAGACATCTCACCGAGGGTTGGATGTTATAGCGACATACATAAGGCAGATAGGCTCATCAGCGAGTTGAAACATAATTCATAGTGACTCAGGGTGGATAAAGGTAGCTTTAGTAAGACAAAGTGTATTCTATATGTGGTCTCCTCGATGCCGGTACATTACAACGACTCAAGGCGAATGAAGATTCTCGGTGAAACATGGAACGATATGCATGACATCTCCCCGATATGATAAAGCTATAGTGATACTTCTTGACTTCGGCATAGTGAATAGTTGGTCACAGTGAAAGTGAATAGCACAGAGAACAAAGGAACATGGGAAGACAACGATAAACAATTGAATTGCCTTCAGCATACTACTGGATTGTCCTTGCGATTGGTTCACTGGCGATTAACAATTTTCAAATTTTGTTGGCCGACATGTGAATGCTTAATAACTATTTCAGGCCAACATGGATTTTCCCGAATTATATGGTGGCCGACATTGAGTTTCAAATATTTTATTTTCTTAATGCTGGTGTATAAATATGCACCCCGATTATAATTGAGTGATCATCAGATTTTAGATTAGAAACAATAGGTAGAGATGGATACAGTAGAATAATTTTCTCATATTAGAGATATGGTGCATGTTTTCAAATGGCAATTCTAATGAAATTCAGCTGGTGTGGTAGTTTATTTTGGTATCAATTGTATGTTGAGTTTATTGAAAAGTATTGCTAAGTTGTCTCCAATTTGATTCTTTCTGGTTGTTTAAATTGACATAACAAGTTTATGTATAGTTTGTCCATGCACATTTGTTGTATCTGTGTGATTAATCTATTGGTTCTCTCAAGTAGAGATTAAATCCTTTTTGTTGATCACAGTAATCAGGAAGATTCATCTGGATTATTAAAGTAGAGCTTAGTAGTCATAATCTTGCATTGTTTATACAAGTTATGAATAGATCATATGCCTACAATTTGATTTTCTGCCAAAATAAGTTTCCCACTTCTGTTTCATTTGACTCCACATACCCAACAAGGTACTGGTCTCTACAATTTCATCATTTGAATTCATTCAGTTTCTTTATATCTGTTAATTAAGCATTTTAGGATTTAGATCAGAAGATTGCTTTCAAGTTTGATTTCATTTCTTCACTTCCATTTTCCATTGTGGACAAAGCATTTTAGAAGGATAATCATGAGATAAGTCTACTCAATTCAAGAGGTACACCCGCCCAAGTTAGCAGCACCTAAGGAGTAGAAGGTTGAGTTCTCTTAACCTTGTCTATTACCCTAAAGTGTATCAAGAGATTGGCAGCCTCTTGAGGCATTTAGCCTGCATTTTTGAGAGCTAACACCTCATTCAGGGAATGAGAGTTGTAATCATATTGTAAATTATATTATTGGAAACATGTAGTATCTCTTATGCCTTTGATGCAAATTTTATCATATATGGAATGTATGTGTATTTAATTTGTTAAGTAATTAAATGTTATGGATTCAATTCATGTTTCTTGTTGGGGTTATGTAAACTCAGGCTCTTAACCTTAGGTGTTGTTGGAAATGGGTAGTGAATTTGCATGTTAATTGTACTTAAACAAAAACAAAATTATTACGTTTGAGTAGTTAATTGCAACCTCCCGTAAGGTTGTGTGTCAGGGCATGACACATGGTATTAGAGCTAGGTTTAAACATTGGGTACTATGAGATTATGATGAACCCATTAAGGTTTTAGTTGTGTACGTTTTAAGTTGTGTACCTTGCCTAATACCTTGATGTGTCTATACAAGATTATTCCTCCCAGATGTGGAAGAGGTAGACGACATGGATGTGGCCATGTAGGCAGTCACGATGAGAGTCAACATGACTCTCCTCTTGATGTTCCTATTATACCAGATCAAGAAGAGCACCAGGCATCTCAGAATGTTTCAGGGGGTATAGATCATCAGCATAATCCACTAGGGATTGAGGTTGCACGTAGAGCTCTTCAGGAGGCATTAGCGCTCCTTGGTGAGAGACAGGCCATGGTTCAGGGTAACCCTACTAAGAGGGAAGTTCCACCTCAAACAGAGATGCACATGAGATATTTTCTCAAGGCATGTCCACCATTGTATGATGGAGCAGGCACTGGGTTGGAGGCTAAGACATGGCTCATAGACCTGCATGGGTGTTTTGTGATGCATTTGTATGGTAGCAATACCAAAGCGCGATGCGTTATCATGCACCTATGAGGATTTGCATCCACTTGGTGGACGTTAGAGGAGCAGAAGTTTCACATAGACATCAACTCTATATCTTGTGAGATCTTCTTAGAGCGGTTCATAGCTTGTTTCCTATCTGAGCACTGGTGTCAGTGTCAAGGCAATGAGTTTCATTACTTATGTTAGTTGGCCCTATCAGTTGAGCAATATGAGTGATGCTTTTACGAACTCAAATAGTATGAAAGGGTAGGAGATGATGAGGGTATGTTGGTCCACCATTTTGTCAGGGGCTTAAATGCCTATATTAGCGGAGGTGTGAGGGTTTTTGAACCCAAGACCATGGAGATAGCATTGGAGAAGGAACATTTAGTGGAGGAGAATCTGGCTTTGGAATTGGGAGGCCATATGGGTGTATAGGTAGCTAGCAGTTCGGCAGTAGGGTCTAGTGCTAGAGGAGGCCAGTCTCCGGGAGGTGCACCTTCCAGAGCTCAACAAGGACCGTCGCAGAGTGGGCAGCAGTAGCAGTAGCAAGTATCTCATGGGAAAAATAAATGTTTCCAATAGAGGTATGGGATAGGAGCTGGAGGCATATTAAACACTTCAGCTTCGATCAACCAACCCAAAGTTCTCAGTCCACCTTAAGGGGTAGTGCGCAGCAGTCTAGCGCACCACCTGGAGGTAGGGGCTATGGAAGAGGTACTGAGTGTTTCACATATGGCCAACAGGGTCATATAGCTAGAATGTGTCCCAATAGGGGCACATCTGGGTTATCTCAAAGACCAGTGGTATCTAAGCCAACAGTTGGAGATGTTGGTCGAGGGCATTGTGTTTTCACAGCAGTTGACAACCGCTAGGTAGAGCATTAGAGTACCATTGTAGATTCATATGCTATGTTGTCAGGTAATCCAGTTACCATTTTGTTTGATCTAGAAGCGTTAGACTCCTTCATTTCTTCTTCTGTCATGACGTGATGTAGACTGGGTGTTGTAAGGCATGTTGATAGGTGGCAGGTTGAGTTAGCCTCGAGTACGAGAGTTGCATCTAATTCCCTTGTACCAGATTATAGATTGGAGGTTGGACCTCTGCATACTACATTGGACCTTTGAGCTATTCTTTTGGGTTCTTATGACATTGTCATAGGGATGGATTGGTTAGAGGTGCATAGTGCAGTCATAGATTGTCGACGTAGGTTGATTTGATGCATTGAGGCCCCTGGCAGAGTGGTAGAGATAGTGAGATTTTAGAGGCCAATTTCCTTGAGGGTCATCTCAACTATGTAGTTGAGGAGGTGTGTGCATCAGGGTTGCCAGTTATTTGTTGTTATAGTGGATGATTTGGATTTAGGAGGTGGAGAAGAGAAATTATCTCTTGATAGTCACCCCATTCTTCAGGAGTATTTCAATGTCTTTCCAGATGAGATTCCAGGGATTCCACCTTAGAGGAATATAGACTTCAAGATAGACCTTGTACCTGAATCAAAAACCATTTCATGAGCTCCTTATTGTATGACCACCCAGGAGCTGAAATACCTTCGCTTGCAACTTGAGAATTGTTAGAGAAGGGTTTTATTCGCCCTAGTGTTTCTCCATGGGGAGCACCAGTTATCTTCATGAAGAAGAAGGATAGTTCACTTTGGTTATGTATTGATTACGGATAGCTAAACAAAGTGACCATTAGGAATCAATATCTACTTCCTAGGATTGATGATCTATTCGACCAGATCAAGGGTGTCACAATCTTTTCAAAGATTGATCTTAAGTCAGGATATCATTAGCTTCGTATTTTTGAATCAGACATGGATAAGACAGTGTTTCGAACGTGGTATGGTCATTATGAGTTCACAGTAGTACCATTTGGGTTGACGAATGCCCCCTTTTTGTTCATGAGTCTGATGAATAGGGTATTTCGTACATACCTAGAAAGATTTGTCCTTGTCTACCTTGATGACATTTTAATATACTCTAGGATAGTAGAAGAGCATGAGGAACATTTATGGCAGGTATTATAGTGCTTGGAGGGATTAGGTGTAGTGTCAATGCAGGAGGGTCGTGTCATTGCATACGAGTCACAGAAGCTCAAGGATCATGAGCTAAACTATCCCATGCATGATCTTGAGTTAGCGGCAATTGTTCATGCATTAATGAGATGGAGTCATTTCCTTCTTGGCCATAGGTTTAAGTTGCACAGTGATCACAGAAGCCTTCAGTATATTTTCACACAGCCCAACCTTAATGCTAGGCAAAGGTGTTGGATGGAGTTTCTCTGCGAATATGACTTTGAAGTGAAGTATATCTAGGGAAAGGAAAATGAAGTAGCAGATGCACTCAGTAGAAGGAGACATGAGATATCTGAGTTGACTCTTGTTGTAGATTTGCGGAGTCAAATTCTTTCTACCCTTCTAGTGGATAGTTTGTATCAGGAGGTTAGGATAGAGATTGAGGTAGGAAGACCCCTTGAGGGTAGGTTCTTAGGTTATTCTCTAGATTCAGATGAAATATTGAGGCACATGGGATGCATATACGTTCCTTCCTCAAGTGATCTTCGCACCTTGGTCATGACTGAAGCACATCATGCACCTTATTTAGCCCATCCAAGGGTGAAGAAGATGTATGCAGATTTGCATCAGTTGTACTTCTAGCTAGGAATGAAGCATGATATTGTGGATTATGTGTCATGATGTCTTGAGTGTCAACGAGTGAAGGATGAACACCAGCATCCAGTAGGGCTTTTGCAACTGCATTTAGTACTAGAGTGGAAGTGGGATATTATCTCATTGGATTTCATTGTTGATTTACCCAAATCTTCAAGACAACATGATGTGATTATGGTGACAGTTGATAGGCTGACGAAGGTGGAAAAATTCTCACCTATTCGCTCTTCTTATACTACATTGTCTGTAGCCAGAGTGTTCATGGAGGACATAGTGAGGTTACATGGTATTATGCATCGGATTACTTCTGACAGGGATCCAGTGTTTACCTCAGCTCTTTGGACTTCATTACAACATGTGATGGGGACTCAGTTGAACTTCAGTTCAGCTTATCACCCAGAGAGAGATGGACAGACTAAGAGGGTCAATCAGATCCTCGAGGACATGTTACATATGTATGTAATGGACCAGCAGACACGATGGGAAGATTATCTCTATTTTGTAAAGTTCACGTATAATAATGGTTTTCAGAGTTCTATTGGCATGCCTTCATTCTAGGCATTGTATGGGTGGCCATGTCACACTCCCTTAAGTTGGGATCAACTTGAGGATAGAGTGACTTTGGGTCCTGAGATGTTGTAGGATATGGAGCATAGGATAGGAAGAAGAAGTATGTGGATGCACATAGAGTGGATCGTCAGTTTTCTATGGGCAATAGAGTCTTCTTGAGGGTGCGAATGTGAAAGAGTCCCAACTATTATGGGAAGGGCTCTATGTTGGCACCTCGCTTTCTCAGACCCTTCGAGATTCTTGAGAAGATTGGTCCAGTTGCTTACTGTCTTGCTTTACTGTCCAATCTCTCGTGTATTCACAATTTTTTTCATGTTTTAGTTCTTCGGCCGTACCATCCATACATTTCTCATGTACTTGATTGGAATGCATTATAGGTAGAGGATGAGCAGCTGGCTTTGGAGCCCATGATCATAATTGAGCGTAGAACGCTCACTCTTCGAGGGTGAGATATTGATCAAGTTAGGGTCCAGTGGGATCCTAGGGATGACACGTCATCCACTTGGGAAGATGTAGCTAGAATGAGGGACCTCTATCCCTATTTTTTTGCAGGTTTCCAGGAGTAAGCCTGACCCTAGGGAGGGAGAATGTAGCACCCCTCCATTTTGGTTCTTTTGATCAGGTAGTATTTTTCTTTGTTATACTTTGTTCTGCTATTACTTGGACTTTGGTACTTGGTTACTATTTGATCGCAAACTATTAAGTAATGTGTATGCATATTTTAATGTGATGGAATTTTACTCTGATGTTATCATTTAGGCATGTTTTGAATTACCTTAGTAGATATTTAATTAATGATGCTTATGCTTTTGATTATATTGTTGATGTTAGACTCGTCAGTTAGAAAGTTTGTATTGGTGAAGGGGACGGGATTGTATCACTCGCTTGCGAGCGCCCTACAATTCTGAGATTTCCTCTTCACAGTGTGTTTTATTATATCATATATATATATATGTTTGATATACTCTTTATTCCTAGGTTAACATGTACAGGACATCGACTCCACCTGATTTCACAAGTTTAAATGTGTTCATTGACCAATGGTAATCGATTGGGAGATAGTAGCTAGGTTTTCTATGCCAACTCATCACTCTGGTCATACTGTGTCATTGGGTTGTAGTCGGGTTTAGTTGTTTTCATGTTGTCCATTTCACCTTGGTTTTTATTTAATTTCAAATTATAAAGGTAAATAAATGGCTTGTGTAGTTAAATTGATGATTAAATATGTTTAGATTGTAATGTTAGAAATGTTATTTATTTTATTAATTAATTTAATTTAATTAATAAAATAATATAATCTTGGATTATATTTATTTTATTGATTAATTAAATTAATTTTGAGGAATTGAATTAAGTTATCCATCTTGGAATTAAAAGTGTCAGATTCTTTTCGATTTTTTTTTTTTAAGTTTTAAATTCTTTTTGTGAAAATAAATTGTTAAATGTATGAAATTATTTTGGAAATGAAAATGTTTAAAAGCATTTAAATTCTTTTCAAATAGAAATTTAGAAAAATGAAATAATGAAATAAATTCATGTTGAAAGAAATTTTGGGTTTTAAATTTAAAAAAAATCAAAATATCTCCAAATTTGCAATAACTATGGTGGATGGGATATTTTAGGAAAGTTGACTAAATTTGGGGAAGGATTACGAGAGCCATTCCAATTTGTTTTTTTTTTTATTTAAAAATTTAATTTTGAACTGTGGAGAGAAATTATTGTGAAAAAAAAGGGAAAGAGGGTTTTGTTCATGCTGGATTGGATTTGGATTTTGGAGAAGAAAGTTGGACTTCTTGGAGGAGTTGGAAACATAATAAGAATTTAGAGCACCATTGGCAACCTTTCAAGCTTTTGAGAAAACCAGGTTTCTTTCTATGGATTTAGTTTTCATTTTGAAATGTTTTGCAAATTTTTATTATGTTGTTGAAAATATTTAAACTCTGTTTGATTTGCAAGGAAAACCAGGGTCAAATCTTGTTTCCAAACTTGAAAAACCTCTGTTGAAATGATGGGAAAGAAAACAAAGAAAGATTCAAACAATAGAAAATTGAAAGATGCACAAAAGAAATCTCCATTATGAATTAGAAATTAAGAATTTATGATTGAAAATTCTTTGGTTGTATATTTTGTCCTGTAGGAAATTTTTTCCCAATTTTGGATGTTAAACAATAGGAATTTTTATACATATATGCATATATATATTCTGTTATATATATATAATGTATATATTATGTATTTTTAAATAATGGGATACAGAATTTATAGGGTTGATTTGAAAGATATATATATTTAAATGATAACTATATATATTTAAATATGTATATATATTGGTATATACATTAAGTATATACTTTTATATGTCTATTTAATGTATGTATTTATATTTCAATATAAATTATTTAAGATGATTATTGTTACTTTAAGAGAAGATTTTTTTTTTTTTAACAAATGATTTTATTTAAAGAGTTTATTTTTATTATTGTGTGTAATTGGAGAAAATGGAATTAAATTCTTAGCTTAAGTTCCTTAATGTTGTCAATTTAATTTTAATTACTTTTGAGCAGTTGCAAACAATTTTAATTATTTGTATTTGATTACATGCAATGTGTAATTGCTTGGCTTGGACTTAGGAAATCCTTAAGTAGGTGATTAAATCATCAATTTCCCTTTCATTATGTAATCTTCCTCTTTCGTGTTGATGGGAAAATAGAGTTAAATGTCATTCGATTTTCTTTTGATTTTGGGGGTTTTTGTGATTTGTAGTCAACCTTTGTTTTGCCTTGGGTAGTGCATCTTATTGGATCTCGTGTTATACCTAGTTAACACGAACGAGATGTGTTGACTTTATGTCATGATTAGAAAGTCATTCTCCTTAGGTCACACTTGCCTACCCTTGGGTTGTGGAGTTATTCCATGTGTTGTCTTAGAGAACTGGCTTGCAATGAGGGCCGACACACAAAGTGGTGTTGGGGTAACTCTTTGTAAGTTAGTTAATTCAATGGTAACGTAAATAAAATTATTAGAGGTTTAGGTTGCATCAAACACTTAACAAGATTAATTTTTGCCTTGCTCATGGACACAAGGGCTTGTATAGACTTGGGGTGAGATGAGAAGGCCTGGAATGGCAAGATCATTATCTCATCTCTACAAGAGATAATTGATTCTGCATTGATTTGCATGAGGGGCTGGGAGTCGTTAGAGGTTTCCAGGATATCCTAAGATGGGTGCCGAGACCTAGGAAGACATACCAAGATATCCCATGTGTCATTGTGATGACACTTCTCTTAAGTTAGCAGTATCTTTGTAACAATGATGCAATTGATTATTTAACTCTGGTAGCATTCTAACCATTGTCTTATGTGATGTTGTACTTGTATTTAATTCAGTTCAGTTTTGAGTAGCCTATATCTAGAGGTAGATGGTCTTGTTTAGGAATCCTGGTTACTATCTCTTGGCACAGAGGGTGAGCCTTCAGGTATCACATTGTTGGGTGGAACGTGCACCTTAATCCGTTGGGTCGTCTTCTTGTTCGTGTGGATGAGATTTCCAGTTGGAGAGATCATGGGATCTAGATCCTGTTCTCATGCTTTGTTCATTTTAATTTCCATTGTAATTTTATTACCCCTCATTTGTATCGAGGTGGAAGATGTAATTTGTAACCATGTTTATTGGATTTACCTCATTCAGGAAATGAGAGTTGTAATCGTATTGTAAATTATATTATTGGAAACATGCAGTATCTTTTATGCCTTTGATGTAAATTTTAGCATGTATGGAATGTAGGTGTATTTAATTTGTTAAGTAATTAAATGTTATGGTTTCAATTTATGTTTCTTGTTTGGTTTAAGTAAACTCAATATCGTAACCTTAGGGGTTGTTGGCAATGGGTAGTGAACTTGCATGTTAATTGTACTTAAACAACAACAAAAATTATTGTGTTTGAGTAGCTAATTGCAACCTCCCCTAAGGTTGTGTGGCAGGGTGTTACAGATCTTGCCATTCTAGGCCTTCTCATCCCATCCCAAGTCTATACAAGCCCTAGCGTCCATGAGCGAGGCAAAATTAATCTTATTAAGTGTTTGATACTACCTATTCCTCTAATCAGTTTATTTATGTTATCACTTGATTAACTAACTTACAATGAGTTACCCTAGCACCACTTTGTGTGCTAGCCCTCATTGCAATCCACTCCTTTAAGACAACACGTGGAATAACTCCACAACCTAAGGGTACACTAGTGCGACTTAAGGATATTAAATCCCTATCCACAACATAAAGCCAACACATCCTGTTCGTGATAACTAGGTATCTAACTAGATGCATTTAAATGCACTACCCAAGGCAATTCCAAGGTTGACTAATAAATTACGGCAACGCATGCACAATTAAATAAAAACCACATCTAGAAGACTTAAACAAATAACTTCATTTTCCCAACACCAAGAAAGAGAGAAATCACATAACGAAAGGACAATTTTGACAATTTATTAATCTACTTAGGATTTCCTAAATCCAATTAACTCAATTAACATTCCTTGCAAATACTCAGAAGTAAATAAAATTTACATTTGCAACATTGAGGAATTTAAAACTAGTAATTTAATTCCATTTTCATTAATTATACATAATAATCAAAATCAAATTTTAAATAAAATCATTTTTTTTGCGTCTATTATAATAAAATAACCATCTTATGATCAATATATTTAAATATAAATATATGTTAAACATACATATATAATTCTATACCAATGTATATATATATATTTTATTTATATATATATTTCTAAAATCAATTTGAATTCTCAATCATTTAAATCAAATCCCATTTTTTCTAATTAAATACACAAAGAAAATATACATATATATATATATAATATATATGTATATTGTATATATTAAAATAATATATAAAATATATATTTACATATATTTTTTAATTTATAAAACATATATATAAACAAATATATATATATATAATATATAATACATATATATTATAAATAATATATATATATATATATATAATATGTATTATATATAATATATAATATACATATGAAATCTATAATAATAATAATAATAATAATAAATTACAAAAAAGTAAAGTCAACACCCATCCCCAAAGGAGGAGGAGGCAGCCTATCGCTGCACCTAGCTTCCCCTAGTGGAGGCAGCCCTGCCACAACAACGCCCTCCACTAGAGGCGGCTATGTGTAGCCACAGCTATGCCCCCCCTCCCCCCCCACCGAAACATCATAAAAATTAATTTTTAATTCAATTTTTTTTTTATATAAACACAGTAAATTCCCCTCCCCTGCCTAGAGCATCAAAATTTTTGATAGAAAATTTTCTAGGTAATTTAATTTTTAAAAGAAAATTTCCTTGCATAAAGATTCTGGTAGATATATAACATATACATATATATATATATATATAATTTTTTATTTCCATTTTATAGTCTATTTGGGAAATTTTTCTATAGAAAATTTATAAAAGAAGAATTTTTTTAAACATAATTCATGACATAAATTTCTGGAAATTCCCAAATCCAACAGAGAGGTCCTTCTAATTTGTTTTGTTTCCTTTTCAATTTTCTATTGTTAA
Organism: Sequoia sempervirens; assembly: GCA_007258455.2. NCBI lineage: Eukaryota > Viridiplantae > Streptophyta > Pinopsida > Cupressales > Cupressaceae > Sequoia > Sequoia sempervirens. The sequence goes on from VDFB02049217.1 coordinate 73,412,309, forward strand.
AACTTGAGAATTTTTGTTGCAAGAGTTTGTTTTTCCACAAGAGCCTAAATTTCTTAAATGATTTCAACAGTGTTTTCAAATTTGTTTGCAACCAAGTGTTCAATTTGAAAATCCAAATTTTCAAAACAATAATAAAAAACAAGAAAGAACCTGTTTGAAGCTTGAAGAAGAGAAATCTAGTGTTGAGCTGCAATTTCCAATTTTTCCAGAATCTTTCCAAGTCTTCACTCCAATTCCAAAATGTATCCAAAACAAGAGAAACCTTCCTTCCTTCTTCACAACAATTTTTCTTCAAGAATGAAAAATCTCCCTTCAATTCTTCCCCAAATTTAGTCAATATCCTCCAAAATATCTCACAACTACCATAGTTATTTCTCTCTATCCATTTTTGAGATATTTTATTTTTAAAAAAATTTAAAACCAAATTTCTTTTCAACAAGACTTTATTACTTTTAAAAAAAAATTATATTTCAAAAGGAATTTAAAGCTTTTAATAATTTATTTTCAAAATGCATTTAAAACTTTTAAAATTTTCTTTCCAAAAGAATTTAACACTTTTAATTCCAAAATGGATAACTTAATTCAATTCAACACAATTAATTTAACTAATCAATAAAATAAATCAATTCCAAGATTATATTATTTTATTAATTAAATTAAATAACATTTATAACATTATATTTAGATTTATTTAATAAACAACTTAAATACATAAAGCCATTTTTACCTTTTCCAACTTGCAATTAAATAAAATCAAGGAGGGATGAACAACATTAAAACAACTAAACCCGTCTACAACTCGATGACACACTATGACTAGGGTGATGACTTGACACAAAAAACCTAGCTACTATCTCCCAATCGAATACCGTTGGCCAATGGACATGATCAAACCTGTGAAACCAGGTGGAGTCAATGTCTTGTACCTGTCAAGCTGCGAACAAAGAGTCTATCGAACATGTATATATATAATATAATAAAACACACTGTGAAGAGGAAATCACAGAATCGTAGGGCACTCACAAGCGAGTGGTACAATCCCGTCCCTTTCACCAATACAGTATTACTAACTGACGAATCTAACATCAAGAAGATACTCAAAATCATAAAGCATCATTAATTCAACTATCTGCTAAGCTAATTCAAAGCATTCCATAATGATAACATCAGAGTAAACTACCATCACATCAAAATATAACATCCACATCACTTTACAGATTGTGATGATTTAGTAACCAAGTACCATAGTCAAAGTATTAACAGAAACAAAGAATAACAAAGAACACTATCTGATCAAAAGAGCCAAAACTAGAGGGGTGCTACAATCATGGAAAAAATAGGTCCTTAAGTGGTGAAAAATTCATAAAAATCAAAGTTAGGAAACTTGACATAAAAATTTGAATAAGTTATCTATATTATTTCTAAAATATGTAATAATAGAAATTGTAGAAAATTGAATGTAGTTTCTAAACTACTAGGTTTATTTAAAAAATAAAATCTATTTGGTGAAAATTTGAAATTTCAATGCAGTAGTACTTAAATTTTAGGGAAAAATTAAGAAGTAGGTGTCTGTCTTACCACCCTAACCACAATAAAATGATAATACTTTTTTATAATATTTTAGATATAAATATAGGACTCATGTCCTGATGTGATGCATATTTTTTTATAATTTTTTTCCAAGTAATAATTAATTATGAATTTTTTATTACAACTTTTAAAAAATATAAAAACTCGTATGTCTGACCACCTTAACTTGGTCAAAACTTCATGAAATTCATTGTTTTTTAAATTTTATAGTATGCGAAGCATATAATGTGATGCATGTTTCATTTTCAAAAAATGTGATACCATTTGAAAGATATAGATGTTTTTCAATCAACCTATCAATCAGGAATTTAATCGTAATTCAAATAGAAAATGAATAATAATTATTTATTAAATTCAAAGTAAAGCATAATTTATATTTGTGGAAAGCTAAGAATATCCTTTAAAAACCCTTTATGTTTCATCAATTTTGGGTTAAAAAAGTCATCATCCACATATCCTACACATACGCATCATATCGCCACTTTTTGGCCCATCATGATCTTGTACATACCCACAACTATCCTAGTCATATCACCTACTTTAAGTGTTGTGCCAACACATCTAACATGAAACAAATCTACAACACTATATAAATAGATATATGGTAGAAATATATAATTGTGAATTACATTTACTTTTCTTGTTTTTTCATATTTGTTCTCTATAGGTTATACCATACAGTATGTTATGCGTAATAGTAATCTCTTTTGTTTGCATGAATAAAATTCTTCACATCTTAAATATAAGATAGATATAAATATGTAAATATATGCCAAGTCAATAAGAGTGGATGGTGCAAAGTATCTAGGTGGTAGATAAGGATATGATGATATGATTGAGTCTTTCTTATGCCATGAAGGCTTTTAATAATTCATGATTTTGGGTTTATTTTAAAATGGATAGTTTAAACAAGATGTGCTCTTCATATATGAATTATCATCTTCAATGCATGCTTCACAAGTGGGACATTTTAGTGCTATAGGAAATTTATAACAAATGGGTGGCCCTAGGAAACTCATGTAAAATATCTAAAAGTAACACTGATCTTTCTAATGTCAAGCCTTTTACAAATAGTGTTTTATTAAACTATAAGTAGATTATTGTCACCACTCTTCATTCCACATGAAATTCCAAATGTAGCAATTGCTTTGTTGCTTTTGTCAAGTTTCATTAACCAAGATATTTAGTGGGTTGAATAAAGTTGTGTTATGACCCTTGGTCTCTTTAAAATAATTAGACAAGATTAGGGAGAGGAAGGGGAGAAAATTAAACTCCTTCAAAATAGGGGTAGTTGTGGGTTTATTGGTTTTCTTTGTATACTATATACTTGGTTCCTCTAGGATAAATAAATCACTGTAGAAATGAAAGATGTTTGATTATCTACCTAATATTGTTTTGTGTTTTTGAAATGGAAGAGATCTACTCTCTAGAAATTCCTATATGCTAATGGTCAAATTATTAGACTATTTAGATCATTTTCTTAGTTGTGTATCCTAACTAATATAGAGTAAGCTTTTTAATTTTAATTGACTACTACATAATAGTTTATGTGTTGAAAGAATTGTTTCCATTCTTTGTAGTTTTTACATTGGAATGCAAATCATATTTAATTTCATGCCAATATACTTCTTTCATAAAGATATTTGTTTGATTTTTCCTTGTTATTTTCATCTTAAAATTTAATAAAATGTGTTCTATAATATAGAATTATTTTCAAATTGGGACAAAAAGGATTCTAAGAGATATATTTAATCATAAATTTTACAATCATAAATATCATTTAATTTGTATGTTGTAACTTCACTTTTAGTTAAAATAAAAATAACTTAAAGTTATATATACATATAGTTAAATTGGAAAAGTTATTTGAGTTAATTACTAAATTTGATTTAAAAATGTTCAACACTTTAGATAAATTCAATTAGATATAGTTAAATTGGAGGTGTCATTTAAGTTAATAATTAAATAATGTAATAATCAATTAAATCAAGGGACATAATTTTGGATGTGTTTGAATTTAATAAATTACAAATTAAAATAGACATAAATTACTTGAAATAAGTACTTCATAACCCATCTAATCAAATCATAACCTATCAAAAAGGCAATAGGAATTTTCTAAAGAAAAGAACACTTGACCCAATCATAAGTGTATGGCCTTCACAAAAAGGAGTGATCCACCTTAGCAATAGAAACTACCCCATCCAAAATTTTCTCATATTAGATAAAGCTACAATGTTCCTCCAAGATAATCCAATCAAATCATACCTTATGTGTCCTAGTAATCAAATTGGAGAGGATCCTAAAAATGGCATTGCGAAGGGTGATTGGTCTAAAAAATTTAAATGACTTTGTAATTATTTCACTACTACGATCAATGTGTCATCTTTCATGAAATTTTCCATAACACCATTCATTATCATCATATAAAAATTTCTAAGAGAGCTACAATAGTTGTAACATCATGAATTAAAAACATTAAAAAGTACATCATGAATTAATTATGTAACCATATAAGTCAAATATAATTCTATCAAGAAATCATTATCAAATAGATAATATAATTGCATAACTCGTACATTTCAATGTCATTGATCTTCTTCTTCATCAAACTCTTTGTTTGTATCATCTGATCCAGATTTGACATTTTAAGGATTGGTCATATCATCATCATCATCATTGATATGAGTTTCGATAATGTCATCATCCACACGGATATCATCTTCATGAACATTAACTCCTACATCATCACGATCTAGTTCCTCTTCTTTAACATCTTCATCAGGCATATCATCAACTAACTTTGATCCCAATCATCATCTACATCATCTTCTAGTTCTTCAGTATCTTCTTCTTCCACCACATTATACTTTAACGTCCTTCCTCTTGGATCATGCGTCTAACAAAAAATGAACAACCCAGCTTACCTGGAACCTCTAAGTAAAATACCTGCTCACATTGGCTTGGAAGAACATAGGGCTCATTTCCAGCTCGGTAGATCGACCTTGTATTAACCATGGTAAATTCATTATCATGTTTAATAACAATTCTCTCAAGATCATTTTCATTGAATCATAGTCTGTACCATTGGATGACAAACATAACTAATTTGAAGGACTTAACGTCACACTCAAGTATATCATCCAAAATCCCATAGTGTAGTACCCCTCCATTTATGCTTATGTTTTTCGTTGTATGTTTTGGATCGCTGATTTTGAGCGACTATGGATTTATTTTGTCGCATGATGATACATTGTGGTGATTACTATTTTCGAACATGCTTTAATATAGCATAGATGTTTATTTTCAGAAGATTATTGCTATGTATATGTTTATGATAGACTAATTGTTATTTAAATTTGTCAGTCTGATGTGACATGTATTGGTGTGGAGAACAGAATCGCATCACTCTCTTACGAGTGCCTTGTGATGTCTGTGATTTTCTTCACACGGTGTGCCTGCACAATGGTTTATATATATGCATGTTATTGCTTGGTTGCAGGATTGCAGGTACATGACACCGACTCCACTTGGTTACTCTGGTCTGAGCATGTCAAGACTCAACAGAAATGTTGATTGGGAGGTAGTAGTTTGGTTCATCCTAGTCTAGTCTATAACCCCGTCATAGTACATTGTCTATTTTAGTTCAGAGTCATAGATTGTCTTGTATTTTTCTGTTTGGTTTAATTGTTTAAAAGGAAAAATGTCAATTTTAATAATAGTTTATTATGTTTTAATTTATTGTTATTTAAATTAATTTTTAAATGTTGAAGAAATTAGTTTTCCATGTTATTTAATTAATTAATTAGTTTGTTTGGTTAAATGGTTTGATCATAGAGATTAAATTTATTTACTTAAATAAATTAATTAATTAAATTAAATTGTTCTATATGAGTGAATAGATTTATTTAAATTAAATATTAAATTGGAAGTGGCATTTTTATTTGTAAATGAATTTTGGAATTTTAGAAATGGGAAAATGAAATAAAATAAATGCATGCAATTTGAATATTGATTTTAAATTTAAATAAATTAATTAAATGCATGCAATTTTGGAAGGCAAGATTGTCGAGAAGTGGTTAATAGATATTTTTCACTTCTCGACATCTGTGCTAGTGCATTTATGACTTTTGGTTGAGGGATTTGATGGATATTATTCTGGATCTGGGAAAACACAGAGGATTATTCTTGCTTCACAAGAAAATATCAGAGCTTTGCTAAAAATTTTGGTAAATTTGGTTTGTGTTATTTGGTTCTATTGAATACTTGTGGAAGATTCTTTGGTTGAATTCTGGTTTGGGATTTTTTGTACGAAAAGCTTTGGAGGCTACAGGCAAGTAGTTCTTCACCAGAAAGAATATTTGAAGCTTCAGGGAAATAGGTACTTCCCTTGATTTATAATTTATTTAATGTTGAAAAGAAGTTTGTGAAAACAAGTTTTACATTCCTAAATTCCTATTTTTTTTTTCACGATAATTTTTTGAAGATGAAATAGTTATTTCTCTGTTAAAAGTCTTCTATAGACTCTATTCTTATTGTTGAAAATAGCCTATTGGAAATAATTTGTATTTAGTTTTGTGAAGGGAAAACATTTTTATGGGGAAAAGAAGTTGAAAAGAAAGTGAAACCTCTGGGGTAAATTAGGATTTGAATGGAAATACTGTGTGTGTTTTTTTTCAAAAAACCCTGAAAAAACTTATTATTTCCCCAATTTCCCCCAATGAAACTCTTTAGAAATTGTATAAATATATATATATATATATATAACACTATATATATACATATATATATATATCTATACATATATATATATATACATAAATTGGATTGTGAAAGAAACCTTTGTTTTTTTTATTGAAATCGCCATACGGGTGAAGTCGAGGGTTCATATTCCTTTTTTTTGAAAAATGTTATTGAATATTGAAAAATCATGAATTATACACGTGAATTTTATTAAGTTTATTTTATTGTTAAAATATTTTTGAAGGTATGGTAGAGGGGGCCGCGGGGCTACCCCACAGCTGCCCCCATATGGGGCGATGGTTGTGGAGGTAGCCGGCGCTACCCTCATAGGCAGCGGTGGCTGCCACACAGCCGCCTCCCCATACGGAGAAGGCTGCCGACTGGTAAACAACTGTAGCTGTGTGTAAACAACGATTAATGTATATTTCATAAAACTTGTGTTATTAATTAAAACAAAAGAAATTTCGAATAGCTTTTGATTCGAAAATAATTTTGATTAGGGTTTCAATATATAATATATCTATATATATATATGTATGTATGTATGTATATATATATATATATTATTTATATGTTATTTAATAAAATTATTGCAAAATGTAGGTTTATTTTGAATGAAGTAAGAAATTATTTTGTGTATAATTATATGTTAGGTATAACATTAGTTAGATTTATAACAGAAAAGTTAAAATAGAAAATTTGGTGGATATTGATTAGTGAAGTTGTGAAAGTTTAAGTTAGAATTAAATCATGCTATTTTTTTTTTTTTTAAATTCTTATTGTATGACTAGATTTAGTAAATCTGAATAATAAATGTTTATTTTTGTTGATTTGCTTTAATTGTGTTTTTAGTTGGGAAAATTGGGAATGTCCTAATTATTCAAGTCTTCTAGACCAATTGTAAAAGTGGGAATTGTGATTGTTAAAGTTAAATTCTTAAGTTAGCTAAGGTTGTGTACATGGTATTTGCATGGTAATTAGACACCCGATTGTACGAACATAGTCATTGTTGTTCATTATGAAAAGTGTAGAATTTCTTGTTGTATTTATGTACACCTTGTAAACCTTAGTCAAGAAAACTTAGATTCCTTTGTTATGTTTAGGGGAGTGGCTTTTTGTGAAGGCCGACACACAAAGTGGTGTCAGGGTAACTTACAAAGAGTTAGTAAGTCAGTGATAACTAAATGACACAATAGTTAGATTAAAATCCTTAACAAGATGTTTATGCCTCACTTAATGACTCTTGAGCTAGTTCAGTCTTGAGTATAAGATGAGAAGGCCTGGAATAGCAAATCAATGTCTTGTTTCTTCAAAAGACATTCGATTCCACAATGATTCGCAAATGGGGCTGGGTTTCGTAAGAGGTTACTAGGGTAACCCATGTTGGGGGCCGGAACCTAGGAAGAAACACCAGGGTAACCTTTGCAACGTTGTGATGACACTCCACCTAAAATAACAGTTAACCTTTTTTTTGTAGTACATTCAATTGTCATAAATCTGGAAGCAATGTAACCATCAGTTAGTGTGTACTTGTGTCTAGGGTTAGTAGATTATGTCTAGGTAACCATATTACTATCTCCTAGCATAGGGGGTGGACCTACGGGTACCACATGGTTGGGTGGAACGTGCACCTTACTCTGTTGGGTCCCTAGTTTTTGATTATGGCATCGAGAGCTTCATGGATGGAGAGCTCGCACTTGGAAACTTATGTGTACTTCCTTATTGCATTATTGTAAAACTTGTATTGTAAAGCATCCCTCAATTTTTATGAGGTGAACATTGTAAAATGTAATTATTATTGAACTACCTCATCAGATGGATGAGTATTGTATTATTTTATCAAATGCAATGTAAGGAAACGTATTTGTACTTTATGTTATCTTGAATGGTATTTCAAATGTTATGCAATGATTATCCTTAATGATTATGTTAATTAATATGTGCAATGCAAAATACTAAAGTCGTCTATGGAAACTCAAGTAGTGTAGCGTCGCGTAACTTAATGAATGTATGCAACTAATTAGCGTAATATTAATACTTTTAAAAAAAAAATATTTCACCTTTATACACTATTGCAACATTCCTTAGGTTATTATGATGGGGCATTACAGATTGGTATCGGAGCCAAGGTTACAAACACTGGACGCTCTGGGTAATCGCGAGCCCATTAGGTTGACCTAGTACGTAGTGTCACTATTTTTGAGCCTTAGTTGAATATTATCTAAGACTCGTTATTGTTATGTGTAGGAACATGCCTAGGTGAGGAGGAAGAGGTCATGGTAGAGGTCGAGGTGGAGGCCGAGGGCCAATCCCTCAGGTTACTCCCCCTCTGAGCCCTCATCACAGTGATCAGGTAGAACAGTTGGATCAAAGGAATGAGGGACATAATCCCGAATAGTCAAGAGTAGAGGGTTCATAGATACGTCCTTTATTAGAGAAGGTCCTAGCTCATCTTGGACCTAGATAGGCAGTTGAGCAGGAGGTTATTAGAGAGAGAGATAGATCTCCTAGGAGAGTAGATGACTCAGCACATCAGGATGCTATTATTGTAGGACACATGAGGGATTTATTGAGGGCATGCCCTCCTACCTTTGATGGTTTAGGAGGTGGCTTAGAGGCTGAGACCTAGCTACTAGATTTTGGTAGATGCTTCGCCATGCACCCATACAGTAGCAATACCCATGCGAGATGCGCTATCATGCATCTGAGAGGATTTTCCTCTACTTGGTGGCACCTGGAGGAGTAGAAGCTCCACTTAGAACTAGGTCAGTGTCTTGGGAGATGTTCCTAGAGAGGTTTAGAGCACGGTTCCTATCGAAACACTGGAGGCAGCGATGGGCTGACGAGTTCCATGATCTACGTCTTTTGGCTCTTTCTGTTGAGCAATATGAACATAGATTCTATGAACTCAAGCAGTATGCTGGTATTGGCGATAATGAGCCTATGCTAGTACAACACTTGATTAGGGGTTTAAACGCCTGCATTAGTGGTGGTGTCAGAGTCTTTGATCTAAAGACTATGGAAGTTGCAGTGGAGAAGGCTCGCATAGTGGAAGAGAACCTTGTTATGGCATTAAGTGGTCACACGGGAGTGCAGATTAGCAGTGCTCCTACAACAGGTTTTAGTCCACGGGGTGGACAGGCATAGACAGGAGGTTCCTCTAGGAACCAACAGACACCCACAAAGGGTGGGCAGCAACAACAATAACATACACCTCAAAAGAATAACAATCCACAACCACAACAAGGTAATAGTCCTCAAACAGGAAAGGGTCGCAACTGGTGGCGCAACAAGCGCAATAGGCAGGATCAACCTGCGTAGAGTGCTCAGTCTAGTGTCAGTAGAGGTAGTTTCCAGCAATCCAATGCACCTTCAGGTGGCAGAGGATTCGGTAGAGGCACAGGTTGTTACTCATGTGGATAGTAGGGACACATAGCTAGGCAGTGTCCGATGAGAGGTTCTACTGGTTTTGGGCCTCGACCTACAGTTTCAAAGGCTACAGTGGGTGATGTAGGACGATCACATACAATATATGTTGCAGTTAATGACCGCCAAGCTGATCACTAGAACACAGTGGTCGAGACTTCAGGTAAGTTACATGGTGTTAGTGTTTCCATTTTTTTTAATTTCGGAGCTACAGACTCCTTTATTTCACTGACCATCATTGACTGATGTGGTCTTGTGGCGGTAAAGCAAGGTGGTAAGTGGCAGGTTGAATTCACCTCTAGGGTGAAAGTAGGAGTAGAAAACTTAGTACATAATTGTGAACTTAAAATTGGTACGTTAACTACCTTAGTAGATTTATATGTTACACCTTTAGGATCATATGACATAGTACTAAGTATGGATTGGTTAGCATCTTATCATGTTGTGATTGACTGTTGACTTAAGACAGTTGAATCAATGATTTAGGTGTGAAAGTGGAAATTATAGGTGTGCAAAGACCTATCTCTTTGCGGATGATATCTGCTATGCAATTAAAGAGATGTCTTCGTCAGGGTTGTCAACTGTTTGCAACAACAGTTACCAATTTGGAAGAAGGTGAGAGTCAAGAGGTATCTCTTGATGATCATCCTATTCTTAGGGAATTCATTGATGTGTTTCCAGATGATATACCTAGAATGCCACCGAAGAGGGATATTGACTTTAAAGTTTACCTAGTTCCAGGAGCTGAGCCTATTTCTAGAGCTCCATATAGATTGATGACTCAGGAGTTAGAGGAACTTAGTATCCAGTTAGAGGAACTATTAGAAAAGGGATTTATTCATCCTAGTGTTTCCCCTTGGGCAGCACTTTTCATCTTTGTAAAGAAGAAGGATGGGTCACTTAGGCTATGCATTGACTATCGTCAATTGAACAAGGTTATGATTAAGAATCGTTATCCTTTGCCTAGAATCATTGATCTTTTTGATCAGATTAAGGGAGCTAATGTGTTCTCTAAAATTGATTTGAAATCTGGTTATCATCAATTGCGTATAGCTGAAGCAGACATTCATAAAATTGCTTTTCGTACTCGTTATGGGCACTACGAATTCACAGTAGTACCGTTTGGGTTAACGAATGCACCATCAGTATTCATGAGTTTAATGAATGGTGTTTTTCATACATACCTTGATCACTTTTTCCTTTTATTTCTCGATGATATTTTGATCTATTCGAGAAACATGAAGGAACATGAAGAACACTTGAGACAGGTATTGCAATGTTTAAGGGAAAATCAATTGTATGTGAACCTGAAGAAGTGTGACTTCTTTCAAACTAAGGTAAAATACCTTGGACATGTGATTTCTAGAAAAGGTATTGCTGTGGATCCTTCAAAGATTCAAGCTATTGTAGATTGGCCCACGCCTACTAATGTAGGTGAAGTTCGTAGTTTTATGGGTCTAGCTAGTTACTATAGGCAGTTCGTTGATGGATTTTCTAGAATCAATCATCCTCTTACTTCTCTTTAGAGAAAAGGGAAGAAGTTTGTTTGGATAGAGCAATGTCAGTTGGCTTTTCAAACACTTAAAGAAAAGTTGACTAATGCGCCTATACTGATTGTTCCTGATCCTACTAAGGATTTTGTAGTATGCACGAATGCATCCTTAGAGGGTTTGGGAGCAATTCTAATGCAAGATGGGCGTGTGATTTCTTATGAGTCTCACAAACTCAAGGATCACAAATTAAACTATCCCACTCATGATCTAGAACTAGCTGCGGTAGTGGATGCATTAGTTCGGTGGAGGCATTTCTTATTAGGTCATCATTTCAAACTTCATACTGATCACCATAGTTTGCAATACATTTTCACACAACCTAACTTGAATGCTAGGCAGAGACGGTGGATGGAGTTCTTGTGTGAGTACAATTTCAAAGTGAAATATGTTTAAGGAAAAGAGAACGTAGTGGCTGACCCTCTTAGTCAGCGTCAACATGAGATCTCTGCTACTACTCTTGAAGTTGATTTGAGAGGTCAAATAGTAGCAGCACTTCCTATTGATAGATTGTATTAGGAAGTGAGGTCGGAGATTGAATCTGGTAGACCTTTAGAAGGTCAATTTGCAGGATATGTCCTTGAACTAGATGGTATATTATGGCATTTAGGTCATATTTATGTACCACATTTAGAGGGTCTTCGTACATTAATTATGACTGAAGCACATCAAGCTCTGTATTCAGCTCATCTAGGAGTTAAGAAAATGCATGTCGATCTTCGGAAATTGTATTTCTAGCCTGGTATGAAACGTGATATTGCTGATTATGTATCGAGATGTCTTGAATGCCAGCGAGTCAAAGCTGAGCATCAACATCCTGCTGGATTATTGCAACCACATCTCATTCCGGAATAGAAATGGGATATTATATATGTTGACTTTATTGTAGGGTTACCTACGTCATCATGTCGACATGATGCCATTATTGTAACTATTGACTGATTGACTAAGGTAGCTCACTTCTCACCAGAACGATCATCATATAATGCTTCATCCGTAGCTAGGATATTCATGGAGGACATAGTTAGATTGCATGGGATTCCTCATAGGATTATTTCGGATAGAGATCCTGTATTTACTTCAGCCCTATGGACTTCATTACAACATGCTCTAGGTACACAGTTGAACTTTAGTTCAGCATATCATCCTCAAACTGATGGAGAAATGGAGAGAGTTAACCAAATATTAGAGGATATGCTTAGAATGTACGTAATGGACCAACAATCACATTGGGAGGATTATCTGTACTTAGTAGAATTTGCTTACAATAACAGATATCAGAGTTCCATAGGTATGCCACCATTTCAGGCATTATATGGTCGTCCTTGTCGAACTCCTTTGAGTTGGGATCGACTAGAGGATAGAGTGTTACTTGGACCTGAGATTCTTTGAGACATGGAGCAACAGGTCGACCGTATTAGAGAACATCTGATAGTAGCACAGGATAGGCAAAAGAAGTATGCCAATGCGCATAGAATAGACCGACAATTTGTAGTCGGAGATAGAGTGTTTCTTTGAGTGTGACCGTGAAAGAGTCTGATCCGTTATGGAAAAGGCTCTAATCTTGTGCCTCGTTTCGTTGGGCCATTCGAGATCTTAGAGAGAATTGGTCCTATGGTGTATCGACTTGCCTTACCACCCAGTTTTTCTTGTATTCATGATGTTTTTCATGTATTAGTTCTTAGACGATATCATCCCGACATTTCTCATGTACTTGATTGGAATGCATTACAGGTAGAGGACGGGCAGCTAGCTTTGGAGCCCGTGGCCATTCTACAGCGCCGGACACTCAGTCTCAGGGGTTGAGATGTTGATCAGGTGAGGGTCCAATGGGATCCTAACCATGAGGCTTCTGCTACTTGGGAGGATGCGACATGCATGAGGGAACTTTATCCCTATCTGTTCGCAGGCTTTCAGGAGCAAGCCTGATCCTAGGGGGGAGGATGTAGTACCCCTCCATTTATGCTTACGTTTTCCACTGTATGTTTTCACACTGTTACACTATGGTACTTTGATTGGATATTTTGGATCGCTGATTTTGAGTGACTGTGGATTTATTTTCTCACATGATGATACATTGTATGGTGATTACTATATTCGTACATGATTTGATATAGCGTAGATATTTATTTTCAGAATATTATTGCTATGTATATGTTTATGATGGACTAACTGTTATTTAAATTCGTCAGTCTGATGTGACATGTATTGGTGTGGAGAATGGAATCGCATCACTCACTTGCGAGTGCCCTATGATGTTTGTGATTTTCTCCACACTGTGTGCCTATACAATGGTATATATATATATGCATGTTATTGCTTGGTTGCAGGATTGTAGGTACATGACACCGACTTCACCTGGTTACTTAGGTCTGAGTGTGTCAAGACTCAACGGAAATGTCGATTGGGAGGTAGAAGTTTGGTTCATCCTAGTCTAGTCTATAACCCGGTCATAGTACATTGTCTGTTTTAGTTCAGAGTCATAGATTGTCTTGTATTTTTCTGTTTGGTTTAATTGTTTGAAAGGAAAAATGTCAATTTTAATAATAGTTTATTATGTTTTAATTTACTGTTATTTAAATTAATTTTTAAATGTTGAAGAAATTAGTTGTGCATGTTATTTAATTAATTAATTAGTTTGTTTGGTTAAATGGTTTGATCATAGAGATTAAATTTATTTAATTAAATTAATTAATTAATTAAATTAAATTGTTTTCTATGAGTGAATAGATTTATTTAAATTAAATATTAAATTGGAAGTGGCATTTTTATTTGCAAATGAATTTTGGAATTTTAGAAATGGGAAAATTAAATAAAATAAATGCATGCAATTTGAATATTGATTTTAAATTTAAATAAATTAATTAAATGCATGCAATTTTGGAAGGCAAGATTGCCGAGAAGTGGTTAATAGATATTTTTCACTTCTCAACATCTGTGCTAGTACATTTATGATTTTTGGTTGAGGGATTTGACGGATATTATTCTAGATCTGGGAAAACACAGAGGATTATTCTTGCTTCACGAGAAAATATCAGGGCTTTCCCAAAAATTTTGGTAAAATTGGTTTGTGTTATTTGGTTCTATTGAATACTTGTGGAAGATTCTTTGGTTGAATTCTGGTTTGGGATTTGGTGTACGAAAAGCTTTGGAGGCTACAGGCAAGCAGTTCTTCACCAGAAAGAATATTTGAAGCTTTAGGGAAACAGGTACTTCCCTTGTATTTATAATTTATTTAATGTTGAAAAGAAGTCTGTGAAAACAAGTTTTACTTTCCTAAATTCCTATTTTTTTTTTCACGATAATTGTTTGAAGAGGAAATAGTTATTTCTCTGTTAAAAGTCTTCTACAGACTCTGTTCTTATTGTTTAAAATAGCCTATTGGAAATAATTTGTATTTAGTTTTGTGAAGGGAAAATGTTTTTATGGGGAAAAGAAATTGAAAAGAAAATGAAACCTCTGGGGTAAATTAGGATTTGAATGGAAATACTGTGCGTGTTTTTTTTTTAAAAACCCTGAAGAAACTTATTATTTCCCCAATTTCCCCCACTGAAACTCTGTAGAAATTGTTTTATTTTTCCAGTTTGAAACCCTGAGGAATTGTAGAAATATATATATATATATATATATATATATACATATATATATATCTATACATATATATATATATACATAAATTAGATTGTGAAAGAAACCTTTGTTTTTTTTATTGAAATCGCCGTACGGGTGAAGTCGAGTGTTCATATTCCTTTTTTTGGAAAAATGTTATTGAATATTGAAAAATCACAAATCATACACGCGAATTTTATTAAGTTTATTTTATTGTCTAAAATATTTTGAAGGTATGGCAGAGGGGGCCACGGAGCTACACCACAGCCAGCCCCATATGGGGCGATGGTTGTGGAAGCAGCCGACGCTACCCTCACAGGCAGCGGCGGCTGCCACACAGCCGCCTCCCCATACGGGGAAGGCGGCCGACTGGTAAACAGTTGTAGTTGTGTGTAAACAACGATTAATGTATATTTCATAAAACTTGTGTTATTAATTAAAACAAAAGAAATTTTGAATAGCTTTTGATTCAAAAATAAGTTTGATTAGGGTTTCAAGTATATAATAAATATATATATATATATATGTATGTATATATATGTATGTATATATATATATATATATATATATATATATATATATATATATATATATATATATATATATATATATATATATATATATATATATATATATATATATATAATTTATATGTTATTTAAAAATTTATTGCAAAATGTAGGTTTATTTTGAATGAAGTAAGAAATTCTTTTGAGTATAATTATATGTTAGGTATAACATTAGTTAGATTTATAACAGAAAAGTTAAAATTGAAAATTTGGTGGATATTGATTAGTGAAGTTGTGAAAGTTAAAGTTAGAATTAAATCATGCTGGTTTTTTTTTTTTTTAATTCTTATTGTATGACTAGATTTAGTAAATCCGAATAATAAATGTTTATTTTTCTTGATTTGCTTTAATTGTGTTTTTAGTTGGGCAAATTGGGAATGTCGTAATTATTCAAGTCTTCCAGACCAATTGTAAAAGTGGGAATTGTGATTGTTAAAGTTAAATTCTTGAGTTAGCTAAGGTTGTGTACATGGTATTTGTGTGATGATTAGACACCTGATTGTATGAACATAGTCATTTTTGTTCGTTATGAAAAGTGTAGAATTTCTTGTTGTATTTTTGTACACCTTGTAAACCTTAGTCAAGAAAACTTAGATTCCTTTGTTATGTTTAGGGGAGTGGCTTTTTGTGAGGGCCGACACACAAAGTGGTGTCAGGGTAACTTACAAAGAGTTAGTAAGTCAGTGATAACTAAATGACACAATAGTTAGATTAAAATCCTTAACAAGATGTTTATGCCTCACTTAATGACTCTTGAGCTAGTTCAGTCTTGAGTATAAGATGAGAAGGCCTGGAATGGCAAATCGATGTCTTGTTTCTTCAAAAGACATTCGATTCCGCAATGATTTGCAAATGGGGCCGGGTTTCATAAGAGGTTACTAGGGTAACCCATGTTGGGGGCCGGAACCTAGGAAGAAACACCAAGGTAACCTTTGCAACGTTGTGATGACACTCCACCTAAAATAATAGTTAAGCTTGTGTTTGTAGTACATTCAATTGTCATAAATCTGGAAGCAATGTAACCATCAGTTAGTGTGTACTTGTGTCTAGGGTTAGCAGATTATGTCTAGGTAACCATATTACTATCTCCTAGCATGGGGGGTGGACCTACGGGTACCACATGGTTGGGTGGAACGTGCACCTTACTCTGTTGGGTCCCTAGTTTGTGATTATGGCATCAAGATCTTCATGGATGGAGAGCTCTCACTTGGAAACTTATGTGTACTTCCTTATTGCATTATTGTAAAACTTGTATTGTAAAGCATCCCTCAATTGTTATGAGGTGAACATTGTAAAATGTAATTATTATTGAACTACCTCATCAGATGGATGAGTATTGTATTATTTTATCAAATGCAATGTAAGGAAACGTATTTGTACTTTATGTTAACTTGAATGGTATTTCAAATGTTATGCAATGTTTATCTTTAATGATTATGTTAATTAATATGTGTAATGCGAAATACTAAAGTCGTCTATGGAAACTCAAGTAGTGTAACGTCGCATAACTTAATGAATGTATGCAACTAATTAACGAAATATTAATACTTTTTTAAAAAAAATTAGTTCACCTTTATACACTATTACAACATTCATTAGGTTATTATGACGGGGCATTACACATAGTATCAATTTTCTGAGACTTCTGGATGTATGTCGAGCTTCTAGATAAAACATTAGTCACCTAAAAGACTGTAGTTATCCCAGAATCACAAGTTTTCTTCATGTCATTCAACTTTATAATCGAAAATTTATGACTATTGAACCACATAGCCTTGTGGTGTTTCACCTGCAATATGTCAAACATGTAAAAATTATTGCATCATCAGTTGATAAACATATTTATTCTTAGTCAAATGTATGAAAAGAAAAAAAATCAACATATATATACATCAATATAATTGAAAATAATTAAGTAATATGGGTGATTAATATATTTATATGTACCTATTTATCTCTTAAACTATATGTTAAACCAATTTCACTTGGTGTAACATTAGAATCTCCATTATGATGAGCTTTTTTAACCAATGAAGCCACACCTTCCCATGTTAATGCATGACCAGATTGATGACATCATTCAATCCATACCATCATCCAATAAAAAAAATTGCAATGTATAAATGTAGTGCATCCCACTCTTGACCAACAATATTAGAAAAAAATGAAATTCAGAAATAGGTATGTGTAGGATCATGATGGGTCAAAAAGTGGCAATATGATGGGTATGTGGCTGATGACTATTTTTTTACCCAAAATTGACGAAATGAAAAGGGTTTTTAAAGGAGATTCTCAACTTTCAACCGATATAAATTATTCTTTACTTTGAATTTAAAAAGTAATTATTATTCATTTTCTATTCAAATTACAACTAAAGTCCTAATTGATAGGCTGATTGAAAAACATCTATAGCTTTCAAACGGTATCATATTTTTTGAATAAAAAAAATGCATCACATTCTATGCTTTGCATACTATAGGATTAAAAAAAAAAAATTGAATTTCATGAAGTTTTGACCAAGTTAAGGTGTTCAGACATACGAGTTTTTATATTTTTAAAAAAATTGTAATAAAAAATTCATAATTAATTATTTTCTTAGAAAAAAATTACAAAAAATTGTGTACCACATCGAGGCATGAGTCATATAATTATATCTAAAATCTTATAAAAAAATATTATCATTTTATTGTGGTTAGGGTGATCAGACAGACACCTACTTCTTATTTTTTGCCTGAAATTTAAGTACCATTGCATTGAAATTTCAAATTTTCACCAAATAGATTTTTTGATTTTTTAAATTAACCTAGTAGTTTAGAAACTACATTCAATTTTCTATAGATTCTATTCTTACAAATTTTTTAAATAATATAAGTAACTTATTCAATTTTTTACGTCAAGTTGCCTAACTCTGATTTTTTAAATTTTTTTGCCACTTAAGGGCCTGTTTTTTCCATGATGATCCTGCACATACCCAAATGACGTATAATTAGTTAATTACCATGGTAGACAACCTTAATTTATAATTGATGTATATTGAAGATTAATAATTAAATAAGTACAATATACATAAAAACCAAATGTAAAATTATTCTAATTAATCTCCATGACCATCTTATAATTACCTCTCACTTTCCTCAATCTACCTTTCCCCCATCAAGTACTCCCCTTCAAATTTTTTAATGGAGTTGGGATCCCAAATGCGATCTACATAGATCTATGCTACAAACTTAGGAAGATATTAAATAATGTACACCATGGTATACCATATATCCCTCCACCATAGAACCCTTAGGATGTTCTCTTTGTCTAACCAAAGCCTTCAAAAATTTTAGGTGCCTCTCAACCATCCACATTGACCTTGTGTGTACAATTCCACACAATTCAATCTCCTCAACTTGGTGTATGATGTAGTGTTCTTGTGCATTGAAAAATGTCGAAGGTAGACACTTTTTCATTTCACACATTAGACAAGAAATTTTTCTCTTCCAATAATTTATATCTTCTTTATGGATTTCTTTAGATGACAACTATCTACAAATGATTCAAGGCACAAATATATTAATGATATTTAACAAAAATATACAATATATTACATCACAAGTAAAAAATGGAAAATATAAGATCTACACAACGAAATGAACAAATGTCACTACTTCCCTCATGTATTTTCCAAGATCATATATAACTTGTTTGACATTGTTGTCAAAATTGTTTGGGAGAGATAGAGGTAGAACATACTGCAACAATTATAAAATGATCTTTTCATTATTTTTCAAAAAGTAGTAAACATTATACACTGAAAAGTACATGTAGTGTACAAATATAAATATAATATACCAAAATATTTACCTTAATGAAGGTATGCTAATCATGTGTTTTCCTCCCTGACCCAAATTCACCTTTCTTTGTTATGATATTGTTTATGTTCGTAGCAAATCCTGTGGAAAATCAAATTTTTCATATGACTTCTTTCATAGCATTGTTTTTTTGCTCCATTAATAACCAAGGAAGGGCACTTATATTAATTTGGTCTCCATCGCTATTTAATTGAATGAAATTTTTCATTGCATGATTGGCTTCCTAAATGTCACTACAAATTTTGACAATTTTTTCTTTGTCATGTCTTTCATCTAATATTTTCCATAACGTTTCTATTATATTCTTTCTAATATGCATTTTATCAAACAAATGCACAATTTGTAGTTGCTGATAGTAGGGAAACCTACTAAATTGGTTGGGATAACTTTTTAGTCCCTGTGGAAGCTAGTCATTAATGCCTTGATGACCTTCATGAAGCATATAAGTTAAAAAAATTAACAATGACAATCATTTTCAATTACACCATGAGTAAAAAAAACACAATATAAAAATATAAATTTCAAACATATCATATATGATAGATAAAATTTTTGATCTAATGTATAACCTTGACAATTAATTTTATTATATTTCAACTTCCTTAGGCGAGGTGTAATTCTGTGGTTTTCATGTAGTCTCTTCTTTCCCATTGAAAAAATATTTTTTTGTAGTTCGATACTTATGATTTCTATGGAGGAAGTTCCTATACTCATCAAACACCCGCTTTCCTAAACTGATGAAATTTCATCTTTGGACCAAAAATTGGACATGCAAATTTTCCCTTTGTTTGAAGACCTGCAAGATCATATATAATTGGATTAAATATGTGAATTTTTATAATTATATATAATGAATAGATTATTTAAAAAACATGCATGATATCTACTTCATAAAATTAAATATTGTTAAAGTGTATTCGAATGTTATAACATACCACAAAAATGTGTTAGCCCTGGGGCATCATGAATTGTCCGTACAAGCATTGCATGGAATTAAAATTGTTTTTGTCCTATTTGTCTAGAGACATCATACATACTGACACCATTCCATAACTTTAATAACTCATTGATAAGAGGCTTGATATATACATTCATATCTTTAACTTGGTACTTACCTAGCTGAATGAACATAAACATTACATAATTATTATAACCATTTTATTGCAATATATAAATTAATGCACATGACTATTAAATAAAAAAATAAGTCATTATGCAACAAATAAGACAAATGAGATGCTACTACGTTAAAGAAAATTGATGTAAACAAATACCTGGAACAATCATTTCCAACATTATGTGTTCCCTCTTTATTGACATCCATGGAGGAATTTTATTTTTGATAACAAAAATAGGCCACACCGAGTAAATAGATCTCAGCTCTCCAAATGGATTGACATTGTCTACTGCCAATGAAAGCTTGAGATTATGAGGTTCTGCTTTAAAGTGTGGCCACTTTTCCTCCATATCCCTAAATGCAAAACCATCTGTAGGAATTCTAAGAATGTCATCTCCACTTCTATTTCATGCATGGTAATCCATAAATTGTGTTAAGCATTCACACCTAAATAATCGTTGCATACGTAGAATAATGGGAATATAAAAAAGAACCTTGTGAGGAACCCTTTTTGTTAGTTGATCTATTTGATATCTACTGATATGACATTCTGAGCATTCTATTGCAAATTCATGTTGTTTATGATATATAATATGATCATTGGGACATGTGTCTATTACTTGATACTCCATTCCAATATCTTTCATAATGGCAGATAAATCTCAGTATGAGTGAGGTAAAATATTTGATAGTGGTAACAAAAATTCACCTATCAATCTACAACAAAAAAATAATTTGTTAATATAAAGAATATTAATGGTACATATTTCATCGTTTATTTACTAGTGATGAACTAACAATTAAAATAGATTGAAAAGTATGACATATATGGCATACCTTAACATCTGTGAGATTAGTATGTTGGATAAACCATTCATAACCTTCAATTTCACTAGCAACAATACATCAAAGAGAAAACTTTTTTGGGAGCCTTCATAAAGGGGATCGTATGCCTTCTCAAGTATAGGTAAATCATGAACATCATCAAAGTAATCTCAATCATCATGATCAGTTGTGCCACTAAATGTGTCATGGATCAATGTATTTGTACCATCATCTTCAACTATGTTTTCTAGTGCATGATCTTCTTCTTCCATAGGATCATTAATTTCATCTTCGATATTCACAACCCCATGTTCTTCCACTTGCAAAACCACATTCTTCAAGCTGTGATAATCCATATCATGTGCCCTAGGGTGCCCCACCTTTATAATAATGATCAATAGAAATAAACCATGATCATGATCAAGTGATTTTTTATATATATAAAAAATGTTAAAATGATATAAACATTTACAAATTCAATCAATATAAAGACATATAATGAGCAACTTACCAATGGATGATAATCATGCCCCCCTTCAATGTGACCATGTTGCCTACAATGTTTCTCAACTATTGTGATTAAAATTCTTCTCATATTAAAGTCCTTGCAATTATTGCAAGGACAATAAAATTTCCCATTACCCTTTCTTTTCAATCTAGCCTACAATCTAGCAAGTTTCTCTTCATTTTGTTCTAGAATAATATTATCTAACATGATTTTTCTTTACCAAGTTTGAATATTTAGATCTTCAAAAAATATCAAACTCACACTCCAATAATTTTTAATCATAGAAAGGTAACAAAATCTAATAATTCTAATATTTTGCACCAAAAAGATTCGGCATGCAACCACCCTTGCAAAAGAGAAGATAGTCTAAAGTTAATGACCCCAAAAAACACTTTAAAATGATAATTCTAGAACTTATTAAATTATTATTTCCAACCATTAGACTCCTAAAATCATAATATTGAACTTGCACAACAAAATCTGGAAATGAAATTTTGAAAATGCACAAGTCTAAAAATGAAACTTGATGAGATGTTCCTTTAAAATATGATTTTCAATCCTGGAACAAATATGACTTGAAAAATGAATTTTAGAAAAATAAAATGACTACCCTCAACCTGGTGATATCTTCTTGAATTTTATTTTATTTTCCAAGAAAATCGTCCTTAGTTCTCCACAAACTGTCACAAGTATAACAAATTCACAAGTAGAGAAAATTCAGAAGTATAGCAAAAGACTGTTGCAAGTATAGATGAATTGTTGAGCTCACTTTTATTTATTAAAAAAACATTCATCAGAACTCTAACGAACAACCCACTAACCATATGTCAGCCACAATTTGACATTACATGTTTGTCGAAATATCAACGAAAAATGAGGATCGTCAAAATTTTGATGAACGTCAGGAATAAATTTATTTTTTTTGTTGAAAATTTCACATTAAATATCATAGGTACTCGACAATACATCTAATTATACATCTTTCATCATAAATTTTCATCGTATTTTGCAATCAAATAAGTTAGTGTTATTAAACGGTTCAGCAACTTGCTGCTATGGGTAAAAGCCTAAAAACATGTGCCTTCGAACAAGATATGGATAGGGGAAATAGTAAGCATGATAGTCAAAAATATATATTCTAATAAGTACTCAAAATTTTGTTTATTATCTCATATATTATAAGTCATGATGTGGATCTCTATTATAGTTTTTGTGATTAAATAATTTGTTGTTTTATTTTCAGATGTTGCTAGCAAAAACACCTCTAAATGTGATGAGGGAAATGGACATCAGTGTTTCATCTACTATACAATCCTTAATGGCTCTGACAAGGGAGGTATGAGGCAAATTACTAAATTTACATTTACATTTGTTGTTATAGATGTTAGTGAAAAAGAAAACCATTATTGATTTGTAGTTTAATTTCTATTTGGATGGTTTATACAGGGCTTGAGCATGCCTTAGCATGGGCATGTGAATATTTCTCTCGTAGAGAGTGATCATGAGATGGTGGTAAATGATTATTTTGTTAAATATATCATTTTTTATAATGTAATTTCTATATATTAATGTCTTTACTTCTTATTGTAACAGTTAAAACTTCACCAAGAACTAAACACTAGGAGGAGTAGCGGGAGCACTCCTCGAGTGCAGCACAAATGAGTGACAGACCTATTGCCATATGATCAATGGGCAAAGGACAAGAGTTTATTTTGAGATCCTAGAGAGCAATGACTTTTGATTCTAGAGCCCTTTGTTGTATGCCTATATGAAATTTTTGTACATATTTTGTATTGGATATATTTGACATTGTATGCCTATATGGCATTCTTGTAAGCCTATATTGCTATTTTGTACCTACATTTTATACTTATATCGACATATATTGATGTATGCCTACATGAATATTTGGTTAATACAAATCTATATTATCGATGGTGTCCATATTTGTAGTATAAATCCATGGTTCAATAGATATGAGTTACATGTTTTCATGAGTATACCTTGTATTCATGCATATACTTTGTATTAATTTGCACATGTACTATGTATTTGTGTGTATACTTCAAGGCTTACATGCTTATGAGTACTTGTTCTTCCCTTATTCACATGTACATGTTTGACTTATTCATGTGTATACTTATTAATTGGTTAGCCCTAGCATTGATCATTGTTTTCCTTCATGGTTTGTCTTGAATATTAATTGATTGATGCTAAAAAACTTTATCTAAAAGAAAAAAAACATGCTTTCAATTGGTATTCCATGAAATGACTTATAAAAAAATTCCAATATATTTAATCCTTTGATTGGAACAACTCAATTAAGCAAAGGATACATAATCTTCACAAAACTTGCAAAACATAATATTTAGAGTAGATGAAGTACTTAACTTCTTAACACATTATCATAAAAATATTTATCCTGATTAGTCTTTAAACATTTTCATAGCATAATATTGATAGTGAAAAATGAATTGTTATGTTCTTGATCCATCACCATATAAACATGTCGAAAGATTTATATGTCAAATTTTTACAATATTATTTTCTGTATAGGAAATGAACTTGGGAGAAATCAAGTTATAATTTATAACACATATAATAAATGGAATCAACATTGTCCTAGACCCCCAAATAGGTCTATTTAACAAAGCAACACCCTCTCAATCACTATTCATATTGAAAAAAACCATTCAGTAGCATTTACCAGTCTGCAAATCCACAAAATCCATAATTTTTAGGGCATGATTGGCCCTCTAACCCCACTATCCTCTAGACCCTCACTTTTCGCAAATTTGAGTAGGGTTTATTGAAAACCCCATATCCAAACCTCATACAACCTCAAAAACTCTTCCAAAACTCTTCATTTTGCCTGTAAAATCTTAATTAACCACCAAATTATACTGCCCCTTAACTTTACCCACTTTTACTCCCTCAAACCTCTCTTTTTCATTCAAAACCCCTTTTTTCCCAACTAGGGCATCATGCAATAACATAATTTTGAACTCCCTTGTCCTTGTAGACCTTTTGAATATGTAAAACTCCACAACCTCACCCTATTTCCAACCTATTCTAACTATTCTCAAGAAATTTCTTCTTTTCACCTCATCTAGCCTTGCTTTTAAGGCCTAAATTCTGAATTTTCAAGAGGGGAAGCATTATTACTCTTCCAATTCCTTTACCAATTCTATTTTCTTATTGGTACTCCCTATCGTACTTACATAATTGATTCAAATGACCCCACACTAACTCAAAACTAAAAGAAATATTACAAAATGGCCTATCATGGCCTTATTTGACATTATCATAACTAAAACGACTAAAATAGACCTTTTTCATCAAATGGAGGAACAAGGTGCTCTGCACCAATGATCATACACTTTTTGTGTGGAAAACTCAGACTTCTCAACCATCGTGTGTATGTTTCTCTTTTTGATTGTTTTGCATGCCATCATAAGGGATCAAGCTGGTTGAACATAGCTCAAAGAAGTTTCGTGTGTTTAGGTGTGAAAGAGGATGGCCTAGTGTAAAACTACCTATTGAGAAACATTGGAGTAGTTTGTAAGGTCACATGAATTGAAAAATGAAAGATGCACCACTTTGCAACTTTACATTGCTTGCATTTGACACTTTTTCCATCAAGTGAAAAATTGACACCATAGGAAAATGACTCCAAGATAACAAAAATTAAGAGATGTTATTGTTGAGGGGCCCAACAAAATCCCATAGGCTTAGACAGAGAGTTTGTAAGCATCATAGTTTTAGAGTAATAGCCCGTCAAAATTTGCTTACGTTTTGCACTTTGGACCCTTAAGGGATCAAGCTGGTTGAACATAGCTCAAAGTGATTATGCATGTTTGGGTGTGAAATAAGACCATTCCTAGTGTAAAAATACCCATATAGATGTATTCGAACAATCTATAAGGTCACACAAGCTGTAGAACAAAAGTTGCACCACTTTGCAACTTTCAACTAGTAGCATTTGACAACTTTTTCCCCAAGTGAAAATTCACCACCAATGGAAAATGCCTCCAAAATAGTGAAAAATAGGAGAGGTTGTAGAGGAGCCCAACGTGATCCTATAGGATCAAAGAAGAAGTTTCTAAGTTTCACAGTATCCGACTAACAACATATTGAAGTTTGCACCATTTTGCACTTTGGACTCTTAAGGGATCGATCCGATTGAACATAGCTCGAAGAGATTCTGTGTGCTTGAGTGAATAATAGGACCATGACTAGTGTAAACATACCTATTCAGATGCATTAGAACAATCCATGTGGTCACACGAGTTGTAGAATGAAAGTTGCACCACTTTGCAACTTTGGAATGCTTACATTTGACACATTTTCCATCAGGTGAAAATCTGCCACCACAGGAAAACCACTCCAAGATAGCGAAAAATGAGAGAGGTTATTGTAAAGGGGACCAACACAATCCTATATGATTATATGAGAATTTTCTAAGCGTCATAGTATTCGAGTAACAACATGCTAAAGTTTGCAGCCATTTTGCACTTTGGACTCTTAAGGGATCGATCAGGTTGAATGTAGCTTGGAGCAATTCCACATGTTTGGGTACGAAATAGGAACATACCTAACATAAATATACATATTTATATGTGTTGGAATAGTATGTGTGGTCACACGAGTTGCAAAATAAAAGTTGTACCACTTTGCAACTTTGCACTGCTTGCATTTGACACTTTTTCCATCAGGTGAAAATCCACCACCATGGGAAAACCACTCTGAGATAGAGAAAACCAAGAGAGGTTATTCTAGATGGGCCTAACATGATCCCATAGGATTAGATGAGAAGTTTATAAGTGTCATGGTATCTATGTTTATGCTCTTGTATATTTTTATGGAAAAGGGTATGAAAAATGAGGTTTCACCCTAGGGTTTGATAAAATATTGCATGTAGAGGTTGGGTGATTGTCTTTTGAGTTTGTATAGGTGATTTTAAGGTCTAAGGTGGTGGCATGTTCTAGTAAGGTGTGCAACTATTCCTTTCAATAAACCCTCCTCATACTAGCATAAAATAAAGGTTTTGTGGTTTGGCATGGTGGAGTGAGTTTCTCCTTAGAAAAATTGTGGATTTGAGGGTTTGGATACATGAGAATTGCTGCCCCAACAAGTTTAGGGGGTTGTCGAATGTTTAAAGGTATGTTCCTTTGTAAATTATGCCTAGTTAGCATAATTAAGAAAACGATGAAGGTCATTTTTGATGCATATGTTCCAATATAGTCACTATTGATTTTGAAGTATGTGTTGTAACTCAATAATGGGTATCTAGATTAGTCATTTTTTTGTGAAGTCATTTTAGAATTTATGATAAAATCATTCTTATTTCCTCAAATCTAAGTTAAAAGACTTCAAAATACTTTCAAAAGTTACCTAAATCCTTGCTCTAAAGAAGACTAATCAACAATCAAAGTATAAGGTGTTGTACAATCTACACAAGCTTGAAACAAAAAAGGAAAAGTGTTGCAAATACAAAAAAACATCATCCTTTATTTACTAATTTTGCAATTGTGCAAGTAATGTAAGTTTTGCATTTTTACACCAAATGACAACTTTTGTGCAATATCACTTCACTAATCACCTAATGACCTATTTGAGACTTTGAATACATTACATATGACCTTCACATGACCTTTTTCACATTGTTTAAATTTGAAAATTCAAATTTTGCAAATTTTCCTATTGATGGCATTTAGAGAAAAAGATGCTCCTACGCCGAACATGAACTCAAAAATTTCAATATTTGAGTAAATCTCATTACAAGTAAATCTCATTACAATTCCTTAGGTACTTTTTTCTCAGATATCTCTTACAATGTCACTCATACATTTGAGAATCTCTTTAAATGTCTACATCATAGGTGCTCATGAGCATGTTAACTTCAATTGAGTAACTTGAGATTCCCTAGCTAAGCTTCACACGCTCTTTTATAATGGATTCAAATCAGAATTGAGATTTCTCAAGATCGTAAAAATAAGGATGTTGCATTTCTTTTTTTGCTATGATTCTCTTTGATGGCTCATAAATCAGCATTTTCTACAATGAGAGACCAATCAATTTTTAGTAGTTTACTTACAAATATGCAAAGTAGAAGAAGAAAAAGAAAGAGCATACAAAATGGAAATAAAATGAAAATAGTTGGAAGGAACTTATAGATAAGCACGCCAGTCTCTCAACTTAGTCATTCCTAGTCATACATCTTCACTGGGAGTTCCAAGATACCTATTGCACACAACACCTCTCATGAATAGAATAACTTTAAATTCGAAATGCTCTTATAATTCCTACATCATAGGTGCTCATGATAAGATTAACTTCAAATAAATAACTTGAAATTCCCTCACCAAGCTTCTCACACAGTTTTGTGACACCATTTCTATGAGGCATACATAGCCCCTACCTTTTCAACCCTACCACATTGACAAGCTAGTGGAGTGAGCTAGCTTTCCAACACTACACTAGCTTGCAATGTGGTAGGGTTGAGAAGGTCGGGGCAGTGTATGCCTCATAGAAATAGAATCTCATAGTGATGCATATCACCATGAGGCTCCATTTTTATGATGTATATCACCATGAGACTCCATTTCTATGAGGCATGCACTGCCCCTACCTTCTCAACCCTACCACATTGACAAGCTAGTGGGTCAGCTAGGTTTCCAATGTGGTAGGGTTGAGAAGGTAGGGAAAATGTATGCCTCAGAAAAATGGAATCTCACAGTGATGTACAGGGGTAGTGTATGCCTCCTAGAAATAACATTTGATGGTGAGATGCCATTTCTATGAGGCATACACTGCCCCTATCTTCTCAACCCTACCGCATTGGCAAGCTAGCTCACTCCACTATCTTTCCAATGTAGTAGGGTTGAGAAGGTAGGGGCAGCATATGCCTCATAGAAATGGCATCTCATGGTGATCTGTGAGATTCCACTTCTATGAGGCATACACTGCCCCTACCTTCTCAACCCTACCGCATTGGCAAGCTAGTGCGCACCACCCTAAACACAGTTTTAAGGTTTGAAAGTCATTTAAAATGGTGTATTGACCCATTCCTCTCACTGTGGCCACTTTAACTCAAGGAATGGGTCTACAACATCACTAAAAAGCTGTGGTAATGTTGAGTAAGTACAAGGGAGTTCAAAAGTTGAGTTGGGCCTGAACCCTTGTAGTGAAATTTGGTGTTTTCCATGTGAATTTGAGAGGTTTTCACATGATAAAGTGAGTATTGTGTTAGGGAATCATTGTTTCTTGTTGAATTGAGTTTGTGTAGGCCATTTTAGAGTGGTGGCATGTTGTGATAAGGTTGGGAAGTGTGTTTTCCAATAAGCCCTAGGTTATTTGGCTTAAAAGGAGGGCTTTTGGTTTTTGGTTTTTGGTTTTGGTTTTGATTGCAAGATAGGCTACACCTTTCCCCATGTTGCTAATGTAGCCTTGAATAAAGAGTCTTGTAATAGTGGAGAGAAGAGTTAGAATCCCTTGTAAGTAGACTAATCAAGGAAACATTTAAAATATATCACAACTAAAAGTGATGAGGTAGGTTTAGTGATGAGGTAAATTTAGAAATAGAGATGAAAACCAAAATATTTTCTAAGATCTATCAATGTGGGAGGAGTACATTCCAATTTTTTAGAGACATGTATGGAAAATTTGGTAGCATAGACAAAGCAATCAACTGCTTGGTATAACTATTTGACAAAATATCTTGATGAAAGCTTCAAAGAGTGGTATGTGCATCCATAATAAAGGACTGAGAAATGATGTTTTATTTTACTTCCTTAAAATGTATGTCATATATATGTGTATACAAAATGTGGAAGCATACACAAGGTAAGTCAATTGTTAAATAACAAAATGCCTCAAAGAGATGTGGTTTAAAAATGTAATTGGAAAGTGTATAGAATTTTGTAATTTAAAATGTGCATTGACAACCTAAGGTTATAATGACAAACTAACAATGATCAACATGGAATATGAAAAATAAAAAAAATGAAAGCAAGCCATATTAGAATCAAAGAAAATGTGTGAATACTTCACATACCTAAAAAACTAGAGTTTCAAATAGAGGAGTTCAACCCAATTATGTAGCCTTAGCTTCTTCTTTCTTAGAACTCCTCAACAATTTGACTTTTTCAAAAGCTTGTTCCCCTTCCAACTTCAATTGTATATTAGTTTGCAATGGAATTCAAACTTGAATTGATATTATATGCCTTTCAATGTGAAAAATCTGCTATTTCATGCAAAGGTGGTACAAAGATCATGAAAAAGGTGGTGGAATGTGAAAAACATGCATGCACACTTCACATCATAATCAAAAAGCTATTTTTTGTCAAAGCACATGTAAAACCAGGAGAATATGCAAAATGTGGAACTTGAGATCATGGGTATATTGAGTTTTTTTACCATTTTTAGTGCAACACAAAATAAACTCACATTATAACGAGAGCGTGTTATTTCTTACTAAAATGACCATATCTCTACTTCTTCAAAACACGCTTGTGTTATGAGAAAGTTGGTTTTTTAATAGATTTATTTTCTCTCTTTTTCTATACCATATCTACCCTAATCATATCCCTCCCCTCTACCCTGATACCCTAATTCTATCTATCTCCCCTCTACCCATTACCATTAACCGTTATACCCTCTCTCTCTCTCTCTCTCCCTCCTGCACTCTCCCTCTATCAACTCTCTCACTCACACACTCCTATCTCTCACTCACCTCACCCCACCCTTAAACCCTAATTTACCCCTACCCTACCCTAACCCTTATACCCCCATCCCTCTACCATTTATCTCTCTCTCTCTCTCTATCTCTCGCCTCTCTCTATCTCCTCCTCCCTCCCTCCCCCCACCCCTCTCCCCCATCAACTCCCTCTCTCCTCACCACACGACCTCTCCCCACCCTCTACCCCACCCTTAAACCCTAATTCTATCTCTACCCTCTACCCTTAACCCTTATACCCTCTATCCTCTACCATTTATCTCTCTCCCCTCTACCCTCTACCCTCTATCTCTCTCCCACTCCCTCCCTCTCTCTCTCTCGTCTCTCCCTCCTACCCCCTCTCCCTCTCTCAACTCCCTAGATCTCTAACTCACTCACTCCTTCTATCTCTCTCCCCTCTACCCTCTACCCTTAACCTATTTTTGTTTTTAAAAAAGGGGGTTGAAATTTATTGAATCAACTAGCAAAGTAAAAAAGCAGGGGCCACAAGCCTAGAAGAGAAAAATACCACTAACAAAAGGAAGCCCCCGAAGGGGAACAACTAATCATCCATATCTCCCTTGACCAGCCTCTCAAGATCTTGAGCACAATTTGGAGGAAAGTGAGCCCTATATCCCACCATCCATCCCTCCCTATGATCCGAAGCCCACTTAGTGAGGAAATCAGTAGTCCTATTCCACTCGTGAGGAACATAGCAGAAAGAGACTGCATCCAAAGAAGCACCCAGATTAAGAATTTTTCTACCCACCATAGCCAAATGCCAATCCACATCCTCCATCATTGCAGATTCGACATATCCACCACAACTTGGGAGTCAGACTCACAGATAATCTTACCCCATCCTAGAGCACATCCTCCTTCAAGAGCCAAGAGGAAAGCAAGCGCCTCCATGTAATTATTGGTCTGTAACCCCTTATAATATGAGAAGAAGAAAATAACCTTACTAGAGCAATCCCTGTCAATTCCTCCAACCCCAGCATGCCCAAGATTTCCCCTAGAAGACCCATCAGTATTGATCTTAAGGGTCCCCAGAGGGGGGAGCCACTTTCCCTCCCTAAAAACCTTTCTTTTAGCTTGCTTGCTTCTAACCTATTGCTTCTTAAAAAGGGCATCACTACAAATAGCACAAGAAATATTCAAGTTTTGAACCACTCGCACATCTCCAGGATCAATATCCTCAGAGAAGTCACACTTCGCAGCAAGGGTTTCCTGAAGCATATTTATCACTTGCAACCACACCTGTTGCACCATCTTCAGCTTATCTTGAAATATCTTTCGGTTCCTTTTCAACCACCTTCCAGATAATAAATCTTGGACCAATGTCCCAAGCCACCTCAAGAAAGGAGGTCTTAGAAGGGGGTCTACCAAGACTATTCCAGAACTCAACCAAAGGGTTAGCATGAATACAAGCATGCTCCCAAGCTTCCCACCACTAGTTCCAAATAACCTTGGTGAAAGAGCAATGGAAAAAGAGGTACGAGATATTTTCTTCATTTTTATTACACAAAATACAAATAGAAGGCCCATGAAAGCCCCTCTTCTAAAGATTCTCCCATGTAAGGCATTTATTCTACACCACAAGCCACAAGAAAAAATTACATTTGGGCCAAGCTGACTTATTCCAAATCTGCTTCCACCAATAACTATCCATCCTATCAAAAGCTAGTCTTTCCAACTCTTAATAACTAGATGCCACTGAAAACTTTCCCTTTAGATTAGGTCCCCAAGTGAGGGTATCAACTTCTCTCAAAGAGTTACATGCTCTACCTACAAGAATCCTAGCAAAAGTCTCCCTCTCGCCCTCAAAAACCCCTTGAGGCCATTCATAGGGTTCTTTCCATCTGGCTCCCTCGCCACAACCCACCCTTAAAGTCCCCTTAAAATCCTCAACTTTACTCCAGCTAGCTATAAGAAAGTTATCACAAAGAGGTTGAAGGTGGGAGTATTGAGATAAGATAGGAGGGAACCCATCCCAATAATCCTCCCAGAACAAGGCATCTAAGCCCTGATTATAAATCCAAAAAAGACCCTTTTTGACTAGTTGCACTCCTTTCTTCAAAGTATCCAAAACCATGGATCCCCTTCCTGTCAAATTGTATCTTGGTGCATCTTCCCCATTCACCCCACCAAGATACTGAACATTAAGGATCTTAGCACCAAGATACTTAACATTAAGGATCCTTGATCTTGGCTTGTGCACCATCTCCAAAAGAGTTTATCAGCAAGAGCCCTACAGATCAAGCTCATTTTCCTCAAGCCAAGGCCCCCATCCTGCTTTGATCTACAAACACAATCCCATTTGACCAAATTCCACTTAGAGGATAGCAAGTTACCTGTCCATAAAAATTGTCTGGAAAGGGCATCAAAATCCTTATTGAAGCTAGTCGAGGATGCCTACACAAGACACCTATAGATAGGAAGAGCCTGGACAACAGACTTCAAAAGAGTCACTCTACTAGCAATTGAAAACCACCGGTGGGTCCAATGACTCACCTTGCTCTGAAACTTATCCAAAATTTCCTACCACACACGCCTTGATAGTCTTTTTTCTGAAAGAGGGATTCCAAGGTACACAAAAGGAAGAGTTCCAATTTGAAATCTAAAGATCTAAGCAATCCTAGCTTGAATAGGAGCAGGGGTATTGAAGAAAAAGATATGAGACATTTCTTCATTAATCTTCTATCCTGAGGCTTGCACATAAATTTCCAAATCTCTTCAAAAATTAATTGCCTCTTGAATTCTTGTTGCACCCATCAAAGATGTATCATCCACAAATTGGAGGTGGGAAGAAGGAGGAATGCCATGCCCCCACTTCCAACCCTGAATTAGACCCTGCCTAACGTGAGACTTGAGAAATCTTCCCAAACCTTCCACCATCAAAATGAATAGGTAAGGGGAGAGAGGATCCCCTTGCCTAAGGCCTCTGGACACACCAAATAGGTCTGTAGGTTCACCATTGATCAGGACAACAAAAGAGGGTGAAGTAATGCAGCTCATTACCCAACTAATCCACTCCCTCCCAAAACCAAAGGCCTCAAGAACTTTTTGCAAAAAACTCCATTTGACCCTATCATAAGCCTTGGCTATGTCTAGCTTTATGAACATGGATTTCTCCTTAGAGGTAGCCATAGAGTGCACAACTTCTGTGGCTATGATAACCCCATCCAAAATCTACCTTCCTATAAAAAATCCCCCTTGTTCCTCATAGATTAGATTACCGAGCCATGGCTTTAATCATTCAACTATCACTTTTGTGATTATTTTGTACGTCACATTGCACAAATAAATAGGTCTAAAGGAGTTAAGAAAGTTAGCTCCTTCCTTTTTGGAATGAGGGAAAGGAAGGTTTCATTCAAAGCCTTAAGCGTCTGCTTATTGCTAAAATATTCATGCACCCCTTTAAAGAGATCCATCTTGACTATATCCTATAAATCTTGAAAGAACTCTATAGGAAAACCACCTGGTCATGGGGCTTTACCCTTTTTCATTCCAAACACCATTGCTTCTATCTCAAATAGAGAGACGGTCTTAATGAGAGCCTCATTCATTTTAGGAGTGACATTGGAGGGGATGCACTCGAGTACCAAATCCTCCTCAACCCTAGCAGGATTAGAGTCTTCTAAAAATAGACTGACAAAAAATCTAGTGTCCTCAAGAGCAATCTCCCTATGAGAGGAAACCAAAGTCCCTTCAGTTGTCAGTAGAGAATTGAGAGCACTCCCATGTCTTATATCCTTTATAGTGTTGTGGAAGAACTTAGTGTTTTTGTCCCCTTCTTGGAGCCAATTGATCCAAGCCTTTTGTTTCCAATAAATCTCATCTCATGGCTCCCATTCTTCCAAATCTCTCAGCACCATAGCTTCTTCTCTATATAGCCAATCAGATAGACCCTGCTCTCTGATTTGACGAGTGATAGTGTCCACCCTCAACTGAGCATCTCTCTTAGCTGTGAAGAGGTTTCCAAAACACATCATGTTCCACCTTTTTAGCTTAAGCTTAACATATTGTAATTGCTTAACAAAGGAAAACATAGCAGTGCCATAAGCAGGCTTCCCTTCCCCCCACCAAGCAAGCATATGATCCTGAAGAGAAGCATCCCTTAGCCACATAAGCTGAAACTTAAAAGAGGGATTCTTTTTCATTTGAAACTTAGAGGTAGATAAAAGAATTGGCCAGTGATCTGAACCTCTCTAGTCCAAAATATCCGATCTAGTATTCCAACTATCCTCCATCCAATAGCAGGGCACAAGAAACCTGTCTAACCTTTCTGCTATCGCCTTCACCCCACATCTTCTATTATTCCAAGTGAACAAACCATTGGAAGGAGTAATATCCACAACCTTCAAACTTTCAATGTTACTCTTCAAAAGGCTCGCAGAAGGTTCAAGCCTGTGATTACCTCCATGCTTCTCCTCTAAACTTAAAACTGCATTAAAATCTCCTACTAGAATCCAGGGGAACAAAGGAGAAAAAGAATGAACATATCCTATATGTGACCAAAGTAAATCTTTTCCCATGAAATCAATTGAAGCATAAACACTAGTGAAGAGACAATTCTCACCGATTTCGCAACAAGTGGCCACAATGGAAATAGAAGACCTACTAGAGATCCACTAGAGTGGGACCAACTTGCAAGGATCCCATAACAAAGCCAAGCCCCCCAAACATCCTTGAGTACCAATGCATTTACAAAGACTTCTAGGAAAAATCTTAGCAGGCATGGAAAGCATCCTATCAATAGATAAATTAGTTTCCTAAATAAAAACCACCTCAGGTGAATAAGACTTAATCAATTCCTGAATAGCCTTATGTCTAGGGATGCTATTCAACCCCCTTACATTCCATGAAAGAACAATCATTTCTAAGATAGAGGAAAGTGGGAATCAATAGTCTTCATAGAACTAGACTCCACTAAAGTCTCTCCCACTAACTTCACCTATTCTTGGTCCTTCTTGCTCCCCACCTTAAGAGGCTTCTCTGAAGCATCTTTTTTAATGGTCTTTTGATGAATACCTAAAAAAAAAGGGGATCCCCTTCTTGTGCTCTCCTCCTGCTGATATTTTCTAGCACAAGACTTAGATTAGGAAGGAGAAGAAATCTCCTACAACTCCTTGCCTCCACTGGCTCCCAACTCCTCCATAGGCCCCACAGAAGAATCTATATCTATCTATATCCTAATCACTCCCTCCTATAGATTGGTTTGAATGACATTGTTTTCATCCCCACCTATTTCCCTTGCCTCCAAGAGATATTGTCCAGTAGGAATATTAGCAATATTTCCATCAAACTATTCCAGATCATCTAGAGCATCAAACCTATTGAAAACCTCATCTACTTGTCTATCCTTAAAGGTCCTCTTTTTGCCTTGGCCCTTATTATGAGCTCTTATAGGAATGAAACCCTCCTTGTCCTCCCTCATGGGGGCTTTCCCTTTATCTTGATTAGGAGGTGCACTAGCCGACCCCATTTTTGAATCCTCTATAGGCTTAGATTTGGGAAAAATCCTCTGTAAATGCCCATATTCATGACAAAAGTGACAACAAAATAGTAGCATTTCATAATCAAGTTGAATCCATGGGCTTGATCCCAAGAAAATTTCTATAGAATCAGGAAAGGGCTTATTCAAATAAATTTCTACACATACTCAGGCATAGGTAATTACTTTCTTTTCCATAGTCTATCTTGAAGGACCAACTAGTTTTCACAGTTGGCTTGCAGCTAAGCTGAAAATATCCTCTCTCCAAAATTCCAAAGGAAGCCACAATAACCGCACCCAAACTGAAACCTGTGAAGGAAGCTCTTCTATAGGATTGAATCCAACATTCCAGGGCTTGTTGAAAAGGCCCACTTGATTGTAGAAATAGGGCCCTCCTTCAAATACTTTATTTTTGTCTGACATGCAAGAAAAAACCACTTGAAAATAGCCATTGGCTTCCAACATTACATCCATATCCCCCTTTGGAGACTAAGTTCATTGAGCCCACAATTCCAAAAAGGGAAAACACACCCGAATCTCCAGAAAATTATAGATCAAAGCATGTTTTGATAGCTAATTGATATCATCTACAACGGAATCAAGATGAATCTCAACAATCAGCTGATTATCACTCTTAGCAAGACACCCATTCACCTTTGAAGGCATAAAACCTCTGGATAGATAAGAGGGCTCTCCCATTCCTGATCCATTCTCACCAAATATCGGATTCACATGCAAAAGCACTGATGGACTACCTTCCATCATAGTATCCTTAAAAGACAACCCCCTGCCCCTAGAAGAAATCCCACTAGGAGCCATGCAAGACCTCAAAAAGAAAACTTTGAAGGGCAGACCACAGTCCCACCACCACAAAAAGAAACCCAAAAATCATAGTCCCACTAGGAAACATAGAGAACAAAGCCCACACCCCCCTACAGAAACAAGAAAGACCCCCAACCAACAAAAGAAACCAACCAGAAGGCAACACATGAAAGAAATAAAAAGGAAGAGAGGCCCACGAATACCCCCTTGTAGCTGAGCCACTCCCACACCCAAAACCACCCCCAATTAGTAGAAAAAACCCCCTCATGCACTAAACCCAAGAAGAACCTAGACAAACGCAGCACATGCAAGGCAGAGAAGCCAAAAGGCACAATCTGTAGCCCTTACCAAGCCACGGGCCTGCCGTCCTCCCACACGCAACTCGCCATCCATCAAGGTTTTCCCATCTATCCAATTCTACCCTTAACCCATTTACCCTCAACCCTTAAACCTTAATTCTATATCTCTTCCATCCACCCTCTACCCTCAACCCTTATAACCTCTATCCTCTACCCTTTATCTCTCTCCCCTCTACTCTCTACCCTTAACCCTTATACACTCAACCCTTAAACCCTAATTCTATCTCTCTCCCCTCTACCCTCTACCCTTAAACCTTATACCCTCTATCCTCTACCCTTTATCTCTCTCCCCTCTACCTTCTACCCTTAAACCTTCACCCTCTATCATCTACCCTTTAGCCCTCTCCCCTCTACCCTATACTCCTAACCCTTATACCCTCAACCCTTAAACCATAATTCTATCTCTCTCCCCTCTACCATCTACCCTTAACATTTATACCCTCTATCCTCTAACTCTCTCTCTCTCTCTCTCTCTCTCTCTCTCATCTCTCCCTCCTACCACCTCTCCCTCTCTTAACTCCCTCTCTCTCAGTCACTCACACATATCTCTCTCCCCTCTACACTCTACCCTTAACCCTTATACCCTCTCCCCTCTACCCTCTACCCTCTACCCTTAACCCTTATACCCTTTATCTCTCTCCCACTCCCTCCCTCTCTCTCTCTCTCTTGATTCTCTCCCTCCTACCCCATCTCGCTCTCTCAACTCCTTGTCACTCACTTACTCCTATCTCTCTCCCCTCTACTCTTAACCCTTAACCCTTATACTCTCTACCCTTAAACCCTAATTATATATCTCCCCTCTACCCTCTACCCTTAGCCCTTATACCCTCTACCATATCTCTCTCTCTCTCTCCTACCCCCTCTCCCTCTCTCTCAGTCACTCACTCCTATCTCTATCATCTCTCCCTCCTACCCCCTCTCCCTCTCTCAACTCCCTCTCTCTCTCTCTCACTCATACCTATCTCTCTCCCCTCTACCGTCTACCCTTAAACCCTAATTCTATATCTCTACCCTCACCCTCTACCCTTAACCAATATACCCTCTATCCTCTACCCTTTATCCCTCTCCCCTCTACCTTCTACCCCTAACCCTTATACCATCAACCCTTAAACCCTAAATCTATCTCTCCCCTCTATCGTCTACCCTTAACCCTTATACCCTCTATCTCCCTCTCATCTCTCCCTCCTACACCCTCTCCCTCTCTCTCAGTAACTAACTCATGTCTCTCTCCCATATACCCTCTACCCTTAACACTTGTACCCTCTCCCCTCTACCCACTACCCTTAACCCTTATACCCTCTACCCTTAAACCCTAATTCTATCTCTCTCCCCTCTACCCTCTACCCTTAATATCTCTCCCATTCCCTCTCTCTCTCTCTCTCTTGAGTCTCTCCCTCCTATCCCCTCTTCCTCTCTCAACTCCCTCTCTCTCTCACTTACTCACTCCTATGGTAGAAACCAAGATCAGACATGCAAACCAGAAAACCTTCCACATAAGAGAAAAAAAAACAACAAAGCTATTGCAAAAAGATGTGCAAATATTATTATTCAAGAATTCATAATTACATGAGATGATTTGGTTTATAAAAGAAAAATATGCATAACCTTAATCTTATCATGAGTAACAAGATAGCTCAACAAGATAAAGATGAGAATAATTAACCTAGGATTTAAATATTACCTAAGTAAAGTTATGCAAGTGTAATTAAATATTAATTACACTAACACCCCCCCCATAAGTGCAACTTAGGGAGACTAAAAAAATCATGCACCTAAAACTAAGATGAATGCAAGAAAGCATGATTGGGTCCCGGAAACAAGACCTAATCAGGTATCCATGTACAATTGTAGTAATGAGGTAGAAAAGGAAAACCCAGTGGGACAAAACCCCCCTGCAAGGAGATGATTACTGCAAAGAAGCATTGGAAGAACATTATGGAGTAACACTGGAAGCTGAATCAGGAAAGCAAGGAAAGATACTTCTATCTATAAGAAACCAAAGAGGAATCATAATAATGTGACAATAGACCCAATGCCATGGAGCACTGGAAAACTAAAAAATTGGAACAACCTTGGAATCCATAAAGCAATAGTAGATGAAATGATGAAAAAATCTAGAAACAGTTTATCTCGATGCTAATTCCAAACTATGACTAAAACTCTTCCATGGGAACAAGTACCATAAATACTCTAGAACATTAACCATAAAAATATGTCCCTAAAACTAAGATGGATCTAAACCAATGCAGATCAATAACCATAAACTCCCAATCTAAAGTGTGAATTGATGTGAATCTAATATGTGTCAAGCAAGAGCAAGATGTGGCCAAAAGAAACTAAGAAACTAGATATAACCCGTGTGATCTATCAACAAATCAAGATGAAGATGGAAGTCAAAGTGCATACACATTCTAGTCAGATTATTATCCAAGAA
The DNA here is from genome assembly GCA_007258455.2 of Sequoia sempervirens. Lineage (NCBI taxonomy): Eukaryota > Viridiplantae > Streptophyta > Pinopsida > Cupressales > Cupressaceae > Sequoia > Sequoia sempervirens. The sequence continues at coordinate 73,451,931 of VDFB02049217.1, forward strand.
ACCCCCCAGATGGAACTTTATCTCAGTTCATTTATTACAATAACTCAATGACTGTAAAAGGAGAGAATGTTAAAACACATGCATAAATAAAAAAATTGAAATTGATGTCAGATCTGTGTAGAGGATAGAATCATCTTTCTGATGCTATGAGAATGGCAAAAAAAAGATCACCGAGTCAAAATATATGCCCTCTAAAGTGAAATATGAACATCTGACTTCAACAGCTAAAAAATCCCACCAAACATCAAAAATTTTGAGAAAAAATTGCACCATCAGAAAATTGGGCTCACTAGCTTTTTAGCGATGTCTCTTTTCAAAAAATTCCCCTCCGGGATCAAAAGTTATGACAAAATGAAAAAAATGGCTATTTGGGGGCAAATCAAGGTACTCAAAGGCTAATAGGGTGCAAAAAATAAGCACCTTTCACTCTGGCCCCTGGTCCACCATATGACCAGTGGGAAATTTTTTATAAAAAAAATACCACCGCCTGGCGAGCGATGGTCGGGCTAAGCAGTGACAAACTCAAGAAGATCTTGTAGCCATAGCCAAAAATAGGCTCAAGGCATGAAACCCTCAAGGGACCCCGAACTACTCTGCATTGAATCTCTCCAAAATCTGGGAAGGGGTTGCATATCAAGGCTCTGATACCATGTTAGAAACCAAGATTAGACATGCAAACAAAAAATACTTCTATATAAGAGAAAAACAAAAAAACAAAGCTATTGCAAAAAGATGTGCAAATATTATTATTCAGGAATTCATAATTACATGAGATGATTTTCTTTATAAAAGAAAAGTATGCATAACCCTAATCTTATCTTGAGCAACAAGATAGCTCAAAAAGATAAGGATGAGAATAATTAATGTAGGAATTAAAATATTACCTAAGTAAAGTTATGTAAGTGTAATTAAATATTAATTACACTAACACCCCCCCATAAGTGCAACTTAGGGAGACTAACAAAAGCATGCACCTAAAACTAAGATGAATGCAAGAAAGCATGAATGGGTCCCAACAACAAGGCCTGATCAAGTACCCATGTACAAATGCAATAATGAGGTATTGAAGGAAAACTTAGTGGAACAAAACCCCCCTACAATGAGATGACTATTGCAAAGAAGCACTGGAAGAACAATGGAGGCTGAATCCAGAAAGTAAGGAAAGATACTTCTATCTAAAAGAAAACAAAGTGGAATCATAATAACGTGATAGCAGACCCGATGCCACAGAACACTGGAAAACTCACAAATTGGAACAACCTCAGAATCCATAAAGCAATAGTAGATGAAATGATGACATAATCTAGAAATGGTGTATCTCGATGTCGATGCCAAATTGTGACTAAAAATATTCCATGGGAACAAGTACCATAAAGACTCTAGAACATTAACCACAAAAACATGTCCCTCAAACTAAGATGGATCTAAACCAATGCAGATCAATAACCATAAACTCCCAATCTCAAGTGTGAGCTGATGTGAATTTGATATGTGTCAAGCAAGAGAAATATGTGGCCAAAAGAAACTAAGAAACCAGATATAACCCATGTGATATATCAACAAATCAAGATGAAGATGGAGGTCAAAGTGCATACATACTCTAATCAAATTATTATGCAAGAAACCCACTAGATGGAACTTTATTTGAGTTCATTTATTACAATAATTCAATGACTATAAAAGGAGAGAATGTTAAAACACATGCATAAATAGAAAATTGAAATTGATTTCAGATCTGTGTAGAGGACAAAATCACCTTTTTGATGCTGTGAGAATGGAAAAAAAAGGATCATCGAGTCAAAAGATATGCCCTCCAAAGTAAAATCTGAACATTTGATTTCAACAGGTAAAAAATCCCACCAAACAACAATTTTTTTGAGGAAAAACTGCACCATCAGAAAATTGAGCTCACTAGCTTTCTGACGATATCTCGTTTCAAAAAATTCACCTCCGAGATCAAAAGTTATGACGAAATGAAAAAATGGCTATCTCAGGGCAAATCAGGGTACTCAAAGGCTAATAGGGTGCAAAAAATAAGCACCTATCGTTCTGGCCCTTGGTCTGCCATATGACCAATGGGAAAGTTTTAAAAAAAAATACTGCCACCTAGCTGGTGGTCGCAGGGTTGAGCAGTGGTGGTGTCGCCTCCTTGCACCACCCGCTAGCAGAGCTCCCCCAAGGCGGATGTGACCGAGGGTCGAGGATAGAGGGGAATGGGAGAAAGCGGCCAGTCAATAGGTCCCAGGAAGATAAAAGCCAGTGTGAAGGCTGATGGGATGGGTGACTAGAGAAATAAGGGAGGCTAGTGGAAGGTAGCTGGAAAAGAACGCTTGCATATGGGAGGTGAGGTTGGTGGAAAAACCGACAAGGACTATCAGATGGGATGGGCCGACAGACCCCTATTCGCCTGGTACGAAAGTACCATGAAAACATAGTCCACAAAAGATTTAAAAAATCAACCCCCACTAAAATATAATCCTCCACATTTTTTCACAAATTTTTTTTTTTTTAAAAGCCTATACAAATTAATATGCAGAAAACAATATTTTGAATTATTTTTCTGCAAAATTTATAAATTGTACCCTATACCTAGCAGGTGTATGGCCTACTAGGTAAAAAAAAATTGCCTCATGAATAGATGACACCAAAATAGGTCGAGTTATATGTCAATTTTCGTCTCTCAAATGCTTTGGATCTGATGGCGAGGTCCGATCTTCCTAAAAATGCACCAGACGCTTCACAACTCTCAGATATGGAAAATCTTCAAACCCTCCTAACTTTGGCATAAAATGTTGGATTTAGGTGAAACAAAAGTTGATCTTGACTTTTTCGATAGCCCTAGACTCAAATATGAGCTCATATTTCCTCCAATGTGTGTTGAAAGTGACCATGCAAGAGAACCCAATAGAGAGACAAACTCAAGAAGATCTTGCAGCCATAGCTAGAAATAGGCTCAAGGCATGAAACCCTCAAGGGACCTCGAACTACTCTGCATTGAATCTCTCCAAAATTTGGGAAGGGGTTGCATATCAAGCCTCTGATACCACATTAGAAACCAAGATCAAACATGCAAAGCAAAAAACCTTCCATATAAGAGAAAAACAAAAAAAGCAAAGCTATTGGAAAAAGATGTGCAAATATTATTATTCAGGAATTCATAATTACATAAGATGATTTGATTTATAAAAGAAAAGTATGCATAACCCTAACCTTATCTTGAGCAACAAGATAACTCAACAAGATAAGGATGAGAACAATTAACCTAGGAATTAAAACATTACCTAGGTAAAGTTATGCAAGTGTAATAAAATATTAATTACACTAGCATCATATTTCTCTCTCCTCTACCCTCTACCGTTAACCCTTATACCCTCTACCCTTAAACCCTAATTCTCTCTCTCCTCTCTACCATCTACCCTTAACCCTTATACCCTCTATCATATATGCTCTAGGGTATGTGTAGGATCATCATGGATAAATAGGCCCTTAAGTGGCAAAAAAATCAGAAAAATCAGAGTTAGGCAACTTGACATAAAAAAATGAATAAGTTATCTATATTATTTCAAAAATATGTAAGAATAGAATCTGTAGCAAATTGAATGTAATTTCTAAACTACTAGGTTTATTTAAAAAAGAAAAAATCTATATGGTGAAAATTTGAAATTTCAATGAAGTAGTACTTCAATTTTAGGGAAAAAATAAGAAGTAGGTGTTTGTCTGACCACCCTAACCATAATAAAATGATAATATTTTTTTATAAGATTTTAGATATAAGTAGAGGACTCATGTCCAGATGTCATGCATATTTTTTTGTAATTTTTTTCCAAGTAAATAATTAATTATGAATTTTTTATTTCAAATTTTTAAAAATATAAAAACTTGTATGTCTAACCACCTTAACTTGGTCAAAACTCCATGAAATTCATTTTTTCTTTTTTTAATCCTATAGTATGTGAAGCATAGAATGTGATGTGTGTTTTAGATTCAAAAAAATTGAAACTGTTTGAAAGCTATAGATGTTTATCAATTAGCCTATCAATCATGACTTTAGTCATAATTCAAATAGAAAATGAATAATAATTATTTATTAAATTCAAAGTATAGCATAATTTATATTGGTGGAAAGTTGAGAATCTCCTTTAAAAACTATTTTTGTTTCATCAATTTTGGGTAAAAAAAAGTTATCAGCCACATACCCTACACATACCCATCATATTGCCACTTTTTGGCCAATCATGATCATGCGCATACCCTCTATCTCTCTCCCAGTCTCTCCCTCCTACCCCTCTCCATCTCTCAACTCCCTCTCTCTCTCTCATCTCTACCTCCTACCCCCTCTCCCTCTCTCAACTCCCTCTCTCTCACTCACTCACTCCTATCTCTCTCCCCTCTACCCTCTATCCTTAACCCTTATACTGTCTACCCTTAAACCCTAATTCTATCTCTCTACCCTCTACCCTCTACCCTTAACCCTTATACCCTCAACCCCTAAACCCTAATTTTATCTCTCTCCCCTCTACCCTATACCCTTAAGCCTTAGACCCTCAACCCTTAAATCCTAATTCTATCTCTCTCTCCTCTACCCTTAACCCTTAACCCTCTCTCTCTCTCTCTCTCTCTCTCTCTCAACTCCCTCTCTTTCACTCACTCACTCCTATCTCTCTCCCCTCTAATCTCTACCCTTAACCCTTATACCCTCAACCCTTAAACCCTAATTATATCTCTCTCCCCTCTACCCTCTACCTAGAACTTGATGGAATTATTGCCTCAATCTCATAGGCTGAAACCTCTAAGAAAGCATGGTCGCTGGGACTGGTGAGATGTATGACTGATCTACTAGTTGATTATGAACTATCGTTGTGACCTCTGGAATGTCTTGGTGATTGGTATACCCTTGTGAAATTTTCTGGTCACCGAGACCATGATGATGTCTTACTGACTAAGGCTATTGTTGTGACTTCGGTGTAACCTTGGACAATCAGAATGATGTTTTAGAGATGATAGGAAGTCTTGCTGATATCAGCGTGACCTTTGGTCTTTCTGGCTGATGTGGTAATCAGTATGACTTGTTCCTATCATAATCTGTCTTGGTGACAGGGAGATGTCTCACTGACAGATATACACTTGGAGTCTTCGGGGTGACACAGAGGCTTCGCTATGAACTCTTGGCAACTTATGTTTGTCTTGCCGATGGTGTTGTTCCCAGTGGATATCGGAGTAACTTAAATGCTTCTGTATGATGTCCTAGCGATATGGAAAGTCTCACCGATAGTTTACTTTTGGGTTATCGGGATAACATTAGGGTTTGGTAAGAACTCTTAGCAACGGATGTTTGTCTCATCGATGTTGTGGGATGTGTTCGGTATGACTCCTGGAGACTTCAGTATGAAGTCTTAGTGATTGGTGGAGAGTCTCACTGATAGTAAATGGTCCTTGAGGTGACATGATGTATTCGCTGTGATGTCTTGGTGAAAGACTATAGTCTTGCCGACTGTTGGATGCTTCGATGTAACATAAGAAGTCTCGGTGTAACCTCTTGGCAAGTGGTAAGTCTTACCAACGAGTGTTCTTTTCAGCATGACTTGAAGACTTCGGTATGAAGACTTGGTGAACTACGGTAGTCTTGCCAATAGCAATGTTGAGGTCAATGTGACTCTGGAGCTTTGGTATGTTTTCTCATCGAATAACAATGGTCTTGACGATAGCGATACAAGTGGTGATCATCGGTATGAGGTCTTGGAGACATGGTGAAGTCTTAGTGATAGCTTTCTGGACTCGGTGTAACCTCTTTCCGATAGGGATGACTCTTGGAAATACCGTTAGTCAGGTATTGTGGCATCGGGGAGACACAATTAGTGTCTCACCGACATGTGACACAAGTTGATCATTGTTGACCGAGTGAAGACTATCCTACATGGTGTGACTTGGATGTATTATCTTCTATGCAAGGAAGTGGAAACATCTACAATGCTAATTTGGATGATTCATTAGTTGTGATCCAACAGTTGGAAACAAACCAATTCACAGAACCTTTTGACAATGAATGTATATATGTATGCATTGTACATTATGTACAATATGATGCAGAGACGAAGAAGAGCTAGTGGAAGAGCCAGAGAGAACAAGAGAAGGAGAGCAATAAAGAGATGGTCAAGTGGCTGGCTGAAAGGACAAGGCCATGAGGCCGAAACAGAGAATGTGAGTGGCAGGGTTATGCTACCAGATTCTCTCCTGATAAAGAGTGTGCTACCAAATTGTATCCAAAATGAACAAGATGTAATCTCCGAAGTGGCTATGAGCCTGAAATTGTATTGTAACCTTTTTTTGTTGAATAATACAATGGCTCGATCTTTGGAGTGTGGGGTTTTTTATCTGAAAGGATTTTCTCCACATAAATTTGTTTGTTCTGGTTTCTGTCTCATCTTTCATGTCTGTTAGTTCTCGTTGTAGAATCTGTTAATGCATGCTATTGAATTTACATGTGCTTCACTCAGAAGGGTTAATGTGGGAAATGAACTATGTATGTTCCGCTTTAGGAAATAGTTGTACGTGTCTTTGAGGCAATATAATTGGAAATAAAGTTACCGAAGGCACTACTATTCTTAGAGGCTTCTCTAAGATCCCCCTACTTTACCCTAACAAGTGGTATCAGAGCCATCTTTTGGTTGTTGTTTATGGGTATTTCTCCTATGAATATTTCTTAGCTTGTTTGGTTGGAGGAAATCTGGAAGAATGGACTAATTTATTGATCCTTTGATGAGTGGAAGTCTTGTGATATTCAGAGACAACACACAGCTTGAAGGATGGTGGAGATGGAAAAGGGAGTTGATCATGTTGTTTTGATGAGATCTGTGTCTCCTAATTGGTAGCAGTAGAATCTTGGTGTATGAGGTGGATTTCTTTTCTCCGTGGCTATGTAGCAGTAAGGCTTTCATATTGGGTGTCTGTCTGAGAGGCTCCTTCATGATATGGAGAATCCTAGGTTGTTTCTCAGCCATGGAAGAGAGTACTTATGCTAGGTGGTGTTCCCTGGTGTTGGAAGGCATGATTTCCTATTAACCTCAAATACATAAAGGCTATGGAGTTAATCATTAGATGATTTACAAGCTTGTGAAATAGCTTTTCTCTCTTTCTTGGATGCATGTACATGTTGGTGGTTTAGATTTGGCCTGAAAGAGGCATGATTTCTTGAACTATTTTTTTCCTTTAAGGATGTTTTTTACTTGCATGGCTCTGTGGTTTTACAGGTTTTACACGGTTAAGCAAAACTTGTGATTATGTGGGGTTGTTGTTAAGCTATTTTCTAGAGCCTGGATTTTGGGGTGTTGTTGGATGAGATAGTTGCAGTTCTACATGCATGCAGCTTTGTGCATGGTTTGAGAAGGTGTGATTTCTTCTTTGCATGGGAGTGTTGGTACGTGATTTGTCACTCATCATTCCTATGGCGGTACTTGTGAGTTCCTTGATTATGGTGCTCGTTGTGGACATGATTGGAAAATTAGATTTGGCCTGTTTCAGTGTTTGAGTCATGATTGTCTAAGTGGTTATTCTCTTTGAAATATTAGTGTTGTAGTTTCCCATGTGATGATGGGTTTTCATGTTCGATGTTTGTGATCTATGAGTTATGTGGTTGGTGGATTAGCTACCCATTGGCTACAGTGAGATAACTTGGATGTGGACTATCTTTATCCACGAGGTTGATTCATTGCTGGTGCAGACTTGTTAGTTGGCCTTGTCTGTTGGTCACTTGTGCATTGGTGTGATTGCTTTGAGATGAGAGGATGGATATTGTTTGAGTACCTTAATAGTCAGTTATGGGAACTTGAAGCAGGTGGTCATTATGCTTGGAGACCTCAGATGTCATGTTTCAGTGGGAGGTTTAGCAGTGACTGTGGGTTCATCACATGGTGGTGAATGGTCTTCTTTAGTGTTGCAGATGTTTCAAGGGGGAGCCCTTAGATCCTGTTGCTGCAGAAGGGTTATTACACATTTGCATGGACATTATCTGAAGATGTACAACATCTTGGATCCATGGAGGACACTTGGAGTCTTTGGTTGAGGTGTTAGTGGTGCTTGACAGGTGATGTTGGTTTTGAGTCTATTTGCTTTATGTCATGTATACTCTTGTGCACTAGAGTTTTGGCATTGTGCATTGAACTTGAGACCATGGTGAAGTCACTAAAGCATGGTATCTCCTAAGGGGATATGTAGATCATGGTGTCATGATAAGTTCATGATTCAAATGATTGGAGCTTTGACAGTGGTCTAGTAATACTTTGTGTATTGGGTGGTTTGATTATTTACTTGATACTTCATGATAGTGCAGTAATGCAGTTGAAGTTTAGCATGAGATGATCAGTTTCTAGCACTCATGGATACATGGAGAATAAGGTGAGGTTGTTCTTCTCTTATGAGAGAAGTGTTGTTGATTGGTATTCTTGATGAATTTTTTCAGTAGAAAGTCCGAGAAGCCTACACCTTGGTTGAACGTGAGTTCAATAAGAGACCTATGAGGAGATTGCTCTTGGATTAGTCATGATGACTTGTATATCTTGAAGGAGTATTCTTGTTCCCACTCTTGGTCTACTCGACAGTTTATTTGAGAGGTATTTGGCCCATTATATTTTTCAGATGTGTTTTATGTTCACTTTCATGATATGGATCTTGAATTGTTGTTTAATGGTTCTGGAGGATTCATGGTGGAAGTTGTACACCTTGTTTTATCTCCTTGTTACTAATTAGAATTGGTAGGAGATGATGTATGGGCTGATTTCCTAAAAGGGGAATGAAGTATGTTGATTTTATTTTGGGATGAGAAGGATATCATTCTTGGCACAATTGGCTATTAGAAGTGTATGTAGGAGGATATTCTATAGGAATATGATGTGCAAAGTTTCTCTCTGTAGCCTTGAAGGTTTGTGGTGAGAGAAATGTTTCATGTAATAGTTTGTTGTAGGTTGTGCATGCATTGTGGGTATTTCCTTGGTACTACATGGTTACATTTTCTATGTGTTATTATTGGTAGACTTGTGATGTCTTTGGATTACTCGAACAGTGGGAGTTCCTATTGTGTTTTGTCTTCTTTGACTGGTTGGCACTTGGAGCTTGCATTCACTAATGATGGGTTAGTTTTGGAGCAGCGTGAGTTTACTAATGCTGATACCTTTGAGGTATGAGAGATTGGATGGAATAACATGAGTTGTGGGTGCTATTTTTCAGTCACGTGCATTTATCAGTTGGACGAAGGCAGTCAGTATGATTTTCGTTCTAGTTGGTGTTTTCTATCTTGTTTCTAGAGAAAGACTTCACTGTTGTGTTCTGTTTGAAGCTTTGAAGTTGATATTGCTTCTATATAGAGTTTGAGCACAGTGAAGTGGTAGTAGTATCTTATTGATGATATCACTGGGATCTTTTGCTTGTGTTCATTGGAATGGTGCTTATTCACCTTGGCTTGTATCTTTCTTCCATAGGTGCCATGTTGGAAGATGACATGATTGTTGCCTGAATTATGGACATCTTGGATGTTGGAGAAGAATTCTTGATGGAGCATGAGAGCATGTTTTAGATCTATGTAGTTTTCCTGGAAGGCTGTGATCGGTTGCATTTTGTTGTTGTATAGTGATTTGTAGTTGGATGCCTGGTCTTTGTTGTAGATTGTCTCGTGGATTGTTATATGTGGAATCTTGTTGATTGGGTGTCTTGAGTATTGCGGGGTCTGAACTGGTGGAGCTAGTGTGATCTTAGTTCTTGGTTGCTTTGGAGGTGCCTTTGTGATCTTTGTCAAGTGGGAGATTGTTGGAATTGTTGCCTCAATCTCATAGGCTGAAACCTCTGAGAAAGCATGGTCACTGGGACTGGTGAGATGTCTTCCGATCTGCTAGTTGCTTTTGAACTATCGATGTGACCTCTCGAATGTCTTGGTGATTAGTATACCCTTGTGAAATGTTTCGGTCACCAAGACCTTGATGATGTCTTACTGACTAAGGCTATCACTGTGACTTTGGTGTAACCTTGGACAGTCGGAATGATGTTTCAGCAATGATAGGAAGTCTTTCTGATATTGGTTTGACCTTTGGTCTATCTAGCCAATGTGGTAATCGCTATGACTTGCTCCTATTGGAATGTGTCTTGGCGATAGGGAGATGTCTCGCAAACAGATATACACTTGGATTCTTTGGGGTAACACGAAGGCTTCGCTATGGACTCTTGGCGACTTATGTTTGTCTTGTCAATGGTGTGGTTCCTAGCAGACATCAGATTAACTCAAATGTTTCGGTATGATGTCCTAGCAATATGGAAAGTCTCATCAATAGTGTTAATTTCGAGTCATCGAGATAACATTAGGGTTTGGTAAGAACTCTTGGCGACAGGCGTTTGTCTCACCGATGTTGTGGGATGTGTTCAGTATGACTCCTGGTGAAAGGTGGTCTCGGGGTAACCTGGAGAATTCGGTATAAAGTCTTAGCAACTGGTGGAGAGTCTCACTAATAGTAAATGGTCCTTGAGGTGACATGATGTATTCGTTGTGATGTCTTGGTGAATGATGATAGTCTTGCTGAATGTTGGATGCTTCGGTGTAACATAAGAAGTCTCGGTGTAACCTCTTGGTGAGCGGTAAGTCTTGCCGACGAGTGTTCATTTCGACATGGCTTGAAGACTTCAGTATGAAGTCTTGGTGAACTTTGGTAGTCTTGCCGATAGAAATGTTGAGGTCGATGTGACTCTGGAGGTTAGGTATGATGTCTCATTGAATAACGATGGTCTTGGCAATAGCGATACAAGTGGTGATCATCAGTATGAGGTCTTGGAAACATGGCTAAGTCTTAGCGATAGCTTTCTAGACTCGGTGTAACCTCTTGCCAATAGGGATGACTCTTGGCGATATCGTTAGTAAGGTCTTCTGGTATCGGGGAGACACAGTTAGTGTCTCACTGACATGCGACACAAGTTGATCGTTGTTGACTGAGTGAAGACTATCCTACGTGGTGTGACCTGGACGTATTATCTTCTATGCAAGGAAGTGGAAACATCTATGATGCTGAGCTAGATGATTCATTAGTTTTGATCCGACAATTGGAAACAAACCGATTCACAAAGCTTGTTGAGAATGAATGTATATATGTATGCATTGGACGTTCTGTACAAGAGGATGCAAAGATGAAGAAGATCTGGTAGAAGAGCCGGAGAGAAAAAGAGAAGGAGAGCAATAGAGAGAGGGTTGAGTGGCTGGCTGAAAGGCTGAAGCCATGAGGCCGAAACAGAGGATGTGAGTGGCAGGGTTATGTTGTTGGATTCTCTCCTGATAAAGAGTGTGCTACCAGATTGTATCTAGAATGAACAAGATGTAATCTCTGAAAATCCTATGAGCCTGAAATTGTATTGTAACCTTTATGTTGCTAAATAATACAATTGTTGGATCTTTGGAGTGTGGGGTTTCTTATCTGAAAGGATTTTCCCCACGTAAATCTATTTGTTCTAGTTTTTGTCTCATATTTCATGTCTGTTAGTTCTTGTTGTAGAATCTGTTAATGCATGTTGTTGAATTTACATGTGCTTCTCTCAGAAGGGTCAATGTGGGAAATGAACTATGTCTATTCCACTTTAGCACATAGTTTTATGTGTCTTTGAGGCAATCTAATTTGAAATAAAGTTACTGAAGGCACTACGATTTCTAGGGGTTTCTCTGAGATGCCCCTAGTTTTCCCTAACATAACTCTTATACCCTATATCCTCTACCCTCTACCCCCACTCCCTCTCTCACTCACTTGTTCCTTCTATCTCTCCCCTCTCTACCCTCTACCCTTAACCCTTTTACCCTTAACCCTTAAACCCTAATTCTATCTCTCTCCCCTCTACCCTATACCCTCTACCCTTATTCATTATACCCTCTATCCTCTACCCTCTATCTCTCTCAAGTATCTCTCTACTACCCCCTCTCCCTCTCTCGTTCACTCCTATCTCTCTCCCCTCTACCCTTAAACCCTAATTCTATTATCTCTCTCCCTCTCTCGCTCACTCCTATCTCTCTCCCCTCTACCCTTAAACCCTAATTCTATTATCTCTCTCTCTCTCTCTCTCTCTCTCTCTCTCTCTCTCCCTCCTACCCCCTCTCCCTCTCTCAACTCCCTCTCTCTCACTTACTCCTATATCTCTCCTCTCTACCTCTAGCCTCTACCGTTATAACCGCAACTCTTAATCCCTAATCCCTCAACCCTTAAACCCTAATCCCTCAATCCCTATACCCTCTACCCTATACATTGGACCCTTGACCCTAATCCACCAACCCTATACACTCAATTCTCTACCCTCATCCTTAAATCCTAAACCCTTAAACCCTCTACCCTATAAACCCTTAAACACTCAACCCTAAACCCTCAACCCTTAAAATCTCTACCTTCTACCCTCAACCCTTAAACCCACTTGTAAACTCTTTACCCTAATCCCTCAACCCTCTTAACCCTTAATCCCTCAACCATTAAACCCTAATCCCACAACTCCTATACCCTCTACCCTATACATTGGACCCTCATCCCTAATCCTCCAACCCTATACCCTCAATCCTCTACCCTCAACCTTAATCCCTCTACCCTATAAACCCTTAAATAGTCAACCCTAAACCCTCAACCCTCAACCCTTAAATCCTCTACTCTCTACCCTCAATCCTCTACCTTCTAACCTCAACCCTAATCCCTCAACCCTGAAACCTACTTAGTAAAGTCTCTACCCTAATCCCTCAACCCTCTTCACCCTTAATCCCTCAACCCTTAAACCCTAATCCCTCAACCCCAATACCCTCTACTCTATACATTGGACCCTCAACCCTAATCCCCCAACTCTATACCCTTAATCCTCTACACTCAACCTTAAACCGTCAACCCTCAACCCTTAAACCCTCTACCCTTTTCCCTTTACGGGTATGTGCAGGATCATGGTGCGCCAAAAAGTGGCAATATTATGGGGGTATGTGGCTGACAACTTTTTTTTCACCCAAAATTAATGAAATGAAAAGGGTTTTTAGAGGAGATTCTCAACTTTCCAAAAATATAAATTATGATTTAATTTGAATTTAATAAATAATTATTATTCATTTTCTATTAGAATTACTTAATAAAGTCCCCATCATAGGCTGATTGAAAACATCTTATAACTTTCAAACGGTATCATATCTTGAATCTGCCACATTCCCATGCCTCACATACCATGATCAAAAAAAAAAAAAGAAAAATTCACCCCCAACTTTGGACTGCCAAGGTGGTCGGTGACCAGTTTTTATATTTCTAAAAGTTGTAATAAAAAAATTCATACTCACTCCATTTACTTGGAAAAATTACAAAAAAAAATGCATCACATCCTAAATGAGTCCTCTACTTACATAAAATCTACAAATTATTATCATTTTATTATGGTTAGGGTGGTCAGACAGACACCTACTTCTTATTTTTTCCCTGAAATTTAAGTACTACTGCATTGAAATTTCAAATTTTCACCAAATAGATTTTATTTATTTTTAAATAAACCTAGTATTTTAGAAACTAAATTCAATTTTCTACAAATTCTATTCTTACATTATTTTTAAATAATATAGATAACTTATTCAAATATTTACGTCAAGTTTCCTAACACCGATTTTTCTAAATTTTTTGCCACTTAAGGGCCTATTTTTTGCACGATGATCCTGCACATACCCTTACCCTATACATTAAACAACCCTCTACCCTATACATTGGACCCTCAACCCTAATCCCCTAATCCTATACCCTCAATCCTCTACACTCAACCTTAAACCCTCAACCCTCAACCCTTAAACCCTCTACCCTTTTCCCTTTTCCCTATACATTAAACAACCAACCCTAAATTCTCAACCCTCAACCCTTAATCCCGCAATCCTCAACCCTCAAAACCTAAACCGTCAACCCCGACACCCTCTATCCTATACATTGGACTCTTAACCCAAATCCTTCAACCATATGTACCCTCAACCCTAATCCCTCAACCCTATACCCTCATCCCAATACTCTAATCCCTCAACCCTATAGGTCGTCAACCCTATACCCTCTATTCTCAACCCTCTACCCTATACATTGGATCCTCAAGCCTCATATATCTATGCTCCTCCCTCCTCTTCTCTCCTTCTCTCTATCCATCTATCCCTCCCTCTCTACACTAATCCCTCAACCTTAAACTGTAAACCCTTAAACCCTTAAACACTTAAACCTAAACCCTCAAACCTCAACCCTTAAACCCTAAAACCTTAAACCCTCTACCCTCTACCCTCTACCCTAAACCCTAATCCCTCAAATCTAATCCCTCAACCATTACACCCTTAAGTCCAAGAAAAATCCCTACCCTAATCCCTAAACTCTCAACCCTTAATCAATCAACCCTTAAACCCTCAATCCTCTACCCTCAACCCTTAAACCCTAATCCCTCAACCCCTCTACTCGAGATACCCTATGCGTTGGACCCTCAAACCTAATCTCTTGACCCTATACCCTATATCCTCAACCCTCAACCCTAAACCCTCAACCCTCAACCCTCAACCCTCAACCCTCAACCCTTAAACCATAAACCCTTAACCCCTCTACCCTTGACCCTATAAATTAAACCCTCAACCCTCAATTCTCAACCCTCAACCCTTAATCCCTCAACTGTCAATCCTTAAACCCTGAATCCTCAACCCCTATACCTCTACTCTTTACATTGGACCCTCAACCTAATACTTAAACCATATAACCTCAAACCTATACCCTAAACCCTCTACCCTTAACCCTAAACCCTTAACCTTAAACCCTTTAACCCTAAACCCTTTAACCCTAAACCCTTAAACCTTCTACCCTATACCCTCAACCCAATACTCTCTACCATCGACTCTAATCCATCAACCCTCACCCCTTAAACTATAATACCCTAGAAACCATCAACCCTATAGGTCCTCCACTCTAATCTCTCAACCCTATACCCTCAACCTTTATCACTTTCTCTCTATCTATACATCTCACCTCTCCCTCCCTCCCTCTCTCCTACCCTCTCTTATTGTCTCTATCTACCCTCTCCCTCTTTCTGCATACCTCTCATTCAATCAATCCCTACCACCCTCTCTCGCTCCCTCTATTTATCTCTCTCTATCTCCCTCCCACTCTCTCCCACTCCCTCTCTCCCCCTCTCTCTCATGTCTCTCCCTCTAGAAACCTACCTAAGTAACTCTCTCTCTCTCTCTCTCCCCTCTCTCTATCTATCCCTCCCACCCTAACTAGATAAGTCCCTCTCACTCCACCCCCCTCTTTCTCTCCCTCTTTTAGGTCACTCCCTCCCACAACCTCTCCCTCTCTTATGTCTCTCACTCACACTCCCTCTCTCTCCCACTCCCTCCCTCTCGCATTCCCTCTCACTACCTATCTCTCAAGTCTCTCCCTTTGGCACCCTACCTACACAACTCTCTCTTTCTCTCCATCTCTCTCTCCCCCTGACCCCTCTCTCTCTCTCTCTCACTCCCTTTATCCCTCCCACCATACCTAGCTAATTCCCTCTCACTCCAAACCCTTCTCTTCCACTTCCTCTCTCTTAAACTCTCACTTTATCCCTTTATCCTTCTCAGCCCCCTCAGACTCTCAAGTCTATCCCTTTGGCACCCTACCTGCATAACTCTCTTTCTCTTTGTCTCTCTCTCTCCCACTCTATCAATACTCTCTCTCCCACCCCCCTCTCTCTCTCACTCCCTTTATCCCTCCCACCCTACCTAGCTAAGTCTCTCTCACTCCAACCCCTTCTCTCCCACTCCTCTCTTAAACTCTCACTTCTACCCTCTCCCTCTCTCTAGACTCCTCTCTCTCTCTCCCTCTCCCTCTCCCTCTCCCCCTCCCCCTCCCCCTCCCCCTCCCCCTCCCACCCTACCTAAAAAACTCTAGATCTCTCTCTCTCTCTCTTAAAATTCTCCCTCATTCTAAAGATATACATAAATACATACATACAAGAATAATACTTATGTACATACAATCCTACATACATACAATAAACATGCATTGATACATACATACATACATACATACATACATACATACATACATACATACATACATACATGACATACAAGCATACAAACATATAAATATATAATCATACATTCAATAGAGTGGCATTTAACATAAAGCAAGACATAATGTGAGTGTAGTATACCATGCTTGTGATATGTCTTGCTAGACATGCTCCCCAGAAATGATAAAACCATGTCAAAATTGAGATATAACGCGAGCATGTTATAACACATGCACTTTATATCTTGCTTTGGCAATCCCCAAGCCTTGGGATTGGTATTTTCCTTGGAATACCAAACCAAAGGCTTGGAGGGCATTCCCAACAACCAGCGATGTTCTTTTGTAAATTCTACATTTTTTCACATAATCGAGTTTCTGCTCACCGTTAGGATTGCACGTGGTTCAATATCAAACAAATCGAACATCTGGGTAATGTTAGGTTCTCTCTTAGCTATCCAACGATGCAATTTTTTTCACTTTCTGAAAGTGTTAAGCCTTTCATCCATAATTTATTTTCTTTGTATGTCTCTTTTTTGGAAAAAAACAATGTTTGTTGTTTTTTTTGTTATAAATTAACCGTTCATTGAAATTGAAAATAAACTACATTTTTAGAAATTAGAATCCATTCTACAATTTTATTTTATTTTTAAAAATCAATTAGTTTCCAAAAATTTTAGGGGTAGCATGACCAAAATTCTATTTTTTAGGAAGTGTCCACTTCAAAAATTAGTAAAAAATCAAATATTCATTAAAAAATTATCACAAAAATTATGCATCAACTACATACTATTCGATAACTTCTTACCATAGCGACTTTAAAAATACTAAAAGAAAGTTCACCATACAAGGGTCATACAAGAGTTGCTATGTTATGCTTTTCTGACAAAAACATCACCAATTTGTGTATGTCCCTCATTTGAACCCCTTAATCTCAACCATTTTAAAAATAAATAAATTAGTAGTTTAGAAAGTAGACTCAGTGCAAGTTTCAATCCTTGTTTTTGTTCCATCTCAAAATTTTGAGTGTAGCTATCCTCAATTTCACGTCCAAGGTCAGTATTTCCTGATTTTACAAAAATGTTGTCCATTTAAGTCTCCTTTTTGGCAACTATCTTTGTGCATTTACCTGAAAGTAAATATGAATGGAGAATGATGAGTGAACAAAAGACAATGTTGTAACTCACCAAACCCTAGCAATAAGGTGCTGCAAATATGCTTGAAATGACTACAATGGATGTGGTTCTTGACTCTTGCTTGAATCATGTTGATCTTACTTGAAACACTTGCTTGAGTCATAAACCCTACATCACAATTGTTAGCACAATAAAAAACATGATATATGAAATCTTTGACATATTGAAATTGGAACTTGAATGTTGCTCTAAAAATGCTTGATAATCTTCCCTTGAATGCTCTTGTGAACTCTCTTGAATACTAGGTGAGAATATGAGTGAAAGAACCTTATATTTATACTCAATTATGCAAGAATTCGTAAAATTACAACACTACAAACCAACATCAGATCTAGGAGAATAAAATATTGCTAGAAATTTGAATTAAATTTGATTTTGGGCCACATGGGACTCATTTACCCAAGGTGGTGAATGATTCCCATCAGGCATAATGTAAGGAACCAGAAACCAAAAGTTCTTAGAAATGTGTGAAATCTATTTTGGGGACAAAAGATCCAAGTGGGACCAATTCGCCCAAGGTGGTGAATGAGTCCCAAACACTAAATTTGAGCCACACAAGCCAAGAATGCCTGAATTATGATTGTTCAATGATTGTTGTTGGGATTATCCTTGAAAAGATATAGTAAATGAGGCTTGTGGATGCAAATTAGGGCCAATTAAAGCATGAGGAATCCCAATTATTAATGGCAAGTCTAGACAAGTGTGAAAGTGTGTTACAACACTCCAAATAAGGAAAGATTAAAGTTGATTTTGATTAAAATTAGGTTTATTGTGTTTAATTATTTGATAAAATACTAGGAAAGTGTGAAAGTGAGTTAAAACACTTTACAAAACTTTAGAAAGGTACCATTTAAATACATTAGTTCACAAGAGCCTAAGACCTAATGTGAATGTATCATCCACATTACAACACTAAATTAATGCAAAATTAAGCCAAAGTCCACAAGGACAACCCAAATAGGTGTGAAAATTTAAAGGGACACATTTTTCTACACTACAAAAAAATATTCCCCAATGAAAGTAGGATGAGGAAGGATGATGAGAAGGTAGTGGTATTCCCCCTCGAGAGGACAAGAAGGTTCAAAGAACACAAGTGTGCTCTAGAAATAGATGAGAACACTAGAAGATGAAGGAGAAAACGATAGAGGAAAATAGATAAGGATGATGAAGATGCAGACTAGAGGAAATGTTAGAGTGGAAAAGATGAAGTTTAGCATGGAAGAAATGGGTGTTGAGATAGTGCTAGTTGAGATGATTTGTGGATATATATATTTTTATACAAGGCTTGTGCATTTAATCATCATTGGGCAGTAAAATATGACAAATATACAAAAAAACACCATGGTATGACATAGACCAAGGTGTGCAAGGTCATCCATCTATAAAACAGATAGTCATAGACAAGGAATGTCTTAACACATACTAAGGGTCATGTTTCCCTATTCTTTCTATCAAGAAAAACTATAGATAATAATCAAATAAAAGGAAAGTCATGAGACATCATCACTCCTCTAAATCCTTCATGGGACATCCTTGAGGTGGCTAGTAAAATGACTAAAGTAAATCCAAAATATAAGATAAAATAGACCAACAAGGACAATAGTCGTTTAGATTGTTTGCTAATAAGTGTTTTCCAATGTGTTAAGGGATGAAGTGAGTGATGGGTGGGTTGTTTTGACAAGCATTGGTTTTAGGAAAAGAAGCATGTCATATAAGATGCCAAGTCTGGTTTTAATCATATAACTACCTATATAAGGAAAATGGCAAAGTGTGATAGTGACAAGGTTTAGTTTCAGGAAGGAAACATCCTTTATAAGACCATTGATTTTGAATGATTTGACTGGTTTGATTGCTATGAAAAATGATTGATTTGACTTGTAGACTTTTTGGCTTGCTTGTCTTGTTGATTCAATAATTTGTTTTTGAAGTTCAGATGATGATGTCGCATCTGAGTTGAAAGTTTTTGATTTATTTTGATTGACCTGATGAACCCTAAAAGACTGACCTAGGGGTCCTTGGGGGCTCATCGATAGATGGCCTTTCTTATGTAGTAATGCACAAAGACCTCATAGTTTGACATGACCCTTCAATTTTTTTGATGATAAAGGACTGAATCATGATTTTATTTGAGAACACCTAAAAGATTGACTTAATGCCTTTGGAGCACATTGGCAGATGGCCTTATCCACATCTAGTCATAGAGGAAACATAGTTTGAC
The DNA here is from genome assembly GCA_007258455.2 of Sequoia sempervirens. Lineage (NCBI taxonomy): Eukaryota > Viridiplantae > Streptophyta > Pinopsida > Cupressales > Cupressaceae > Sequoia > Sequoia sempervirens. The sequence continues at coordinate 73,471,373 of VDFB02049217.1, forward strand.
AATGAAAAATACTGTCATGACTAACTTTGACTCTATTTCTGGGATTTTTGAAAGTTATTTGGATGCTTTTATATTTTTCAAATGTTTTTGTATTTTGGATTTTGAAGTTTTATTATTTTTTTTGGATTATTTTGGATATATAATTTTTGGTCTTTTTCAAATGTTTTGATTTTTTTTATTTTTTTCATTTTATGAGGATCATGACAAATTCATGTTGATGATTCCTACAACCACATGATAAAGCACACACAAGAATCCTAGGAAAAACATGCTCTTGCCCCAAGTCAAGCTGAAAACCAATTGATAGGTGATGATAACGATGATGATGTTGTTTGACGTGGGAAGGACACATCCCACAACAACATGAGGATGATGATAATGTGACTAAATGATCAAGGTCTACAAAAAGGCAAGGAACAAAGCCAAGGAATGTTTTGGATGATGTACTAGGTTACATATAAAAATTGTATGGATTAGGCTAGTTGCATTTGGAATGACTTCTTATTAGGATTGAGTGGGATGCTAGAAGGATGTTGGATAAGTGGATTAGAATCCTTAAACCAATGACAAGGGAAATCCAAGTCTAGAAATAGCTATGAAAGGATAATGGATTGATTTTAGTAAAGGATGGGAGACATGAGGATTACTGGCATACAATGTCCAAGGACTATGTCGCATAGGAATAATGTGTTTTCTCAAAGGTATGGGTTTGGACAATGCTACGAAGGCTATGGCATGATATTTCATGGATAGTGTATGACCAAAGGATATACATGTCAATATTTTTACCAAAGCATGATTTATGTTTGTACCCAAATCCTTATCAAGATCAAAGTAGGCTGGGAAAATGGATTGGAATGATAGGGCTTAGATGGATAGATGAAAATGTCATAAGAACTATACCAGAGATGAGACAACTTGCCCCCAAGTGTACTTGTCCACATAGATAATTTTCCTTACACATGATGCATGTTTGCCAGGTTTTTCATCATGGTACTTATCCAAGGCACCGTGAAAATGGTTTTACTATTTGAAAAAAAAAATCTCTTTATTATTTTCTTGATTTTTTTGATTTTTTTGTTGTCACAAGATGTTTGTTTTCTAGGTTTTCATCAAGGTGACATTTTTTATATTTTTCATTTTTTTTTTTGTATTTTCTATATGGACTTGATATTTTGGATGATCATTGATTGCTTTGAATCCTTTGATAGTGCTAATGTAGAGACTGGGGCCATGATACACCAATGATGACCTTTATGAAGTAGTTACCTTTTCATGATCATAGCGCTTACATACAACTGATTGATGTCATTGTGATCCTTGTTGGTACTAGAGTTGGCCTTATCAAAATATGCACATTGCGATATAGTACCATGAGAGTCCTTACAATAAAGAGTTGTTTCCAAGATGTGATGGATTTGTGAAGTAGCATCTTTGGAATGATGGATGATGGTAGATGTGGAAGGATTGTTTGGACGTTTGGATGAATCACTTTTTATTTTCCAAACTTGGGATGGTGGAGTTTGGATTTTGGATTAGGATAGCATTTAGAACCAACACATTTATATTCCTTGCTTGATTACCATTTTGAAGGAGGTGGAAATTTTTAATATGTAGGAGACCTCTTTTGTTGTGGCTCCACATTTTTATTGACTTTTGGATTTGGAATATTTTCTTTGCTTGATCCATTTTTCTTTGGGATCCATTTTAACTTTATTTGTCCACTTGGATTTTTGTTTGATTTAATGGCCTTTGATTTTTGAATTTGAATTTTGGATTTGTAATACTTTTTTTTTTTTTGGTTCCAAATGGAAGGTTTATTCATGTTGGAATGATGGTTTATGGTGTGGATGGAAGCAGTGTTGGCAACGACCTTATCGTAATAACTACTCGTGGCCCCCATTTTGATGTTTGTATTAGATAAGGTTGCCCCCAATATCGAGGAGGTACCACCTGTAATGAGGAAAAGGGGAATTCATTTTCCTTGCTTAATTTAAGAATAATTAATGATAAATTGGGTTTGATCTTGCCTTGATCTAGTGTTGTGGTGAGTTTTACACATCCACATTAGGTTTTGGGCCCTTCTAAGCCAAATAAACTTAAATTTTCCCTAATTTATTGTTGTAAAGTGTATTTATTAACACCTTCACATTAAATTTAGGGAGCTTATCAATTAAGTGGACCTAATCTAGTGTTGTAATGTTTTCTACACATTCACATTGGATTTAGGGCCCTTCTAAGCTAAATAGACCCATTTTTTCCTTAATTTAATGTCAAGTGAAAGGTATTTATTTACACTTTCACATTGAATTTTATGCCATCTTGTATTTATGGCCTTAATATCATCATTAATAGTGCCATAAGACCCTGTATTATGCATTCCGAGGCATATTTCAATCAAAAACCTGACAAGATCAACAAATAAGCTTAATTAACACACTCCCCAACACTTTAGCAAGAAAAATAGGCCCTGTGGGACTCATTCGCCACTTTGGGTGAATGAGTCCCATCCAGGTGGGACCCATTCACCTAGCTTGACGAATGAGTCCCATTTGGCCTATTTTCAAGGTTTTAAGCGAGAAAAACTAGGTTTTAAGTTCAAATTTTATGTATGTTGGCCTTTGAGATCTAATACATGGAACCTTAGATGGATTTCCTATATAAATGAGCTCTCAAATCATTATTTCATTATGCATTCATTATATCAAGTCAAGCATTCAAGAGTTAATAACTCCAAGACTTTACAAGATCATTAAGATAGCATTCAAGATCATTTTTAAGGCATTCAAGGGATGATTCTTCATCAATTGTTACAATAATTCAAGATCCATCATCATGTCAAGGATATTAAGCATCAAGCATTTTATTGAGCTAGTGTTGTGATGTAACATTGAAGATGCAAGATCAAGCATTATTCTACACCTATTGTTAGGATCAAGATCTATAACCTTTATGGCCATTTCACCTTGAGTTGTAGATTTACAAGACATCATTCAAGGTATTATTTTCCATTATTATTTTCTTTGTTTCATGTTTCATTCGTTCATTTCATTGTCTTGTCATTTTTTTTTTAATTACCTACAAGGGGTTTGACCAAGGAAAACCTCTATTCCCTATTCAACACTTTTTCTCTCTTTATGTGATTGTAGATCTAGGTGCTTTGAAAAATTGAAGATCATTGAAGATTAGGTTACAAGCTTGGAGAAATTTTTTAGAGCTTCCCTATTTGCAAGGTCATAATATTCACCAAAAAGTCACCTACAACCCCAAAATCAGGGTTTCGGATTCAAAAACAAAGAGGAACGAAAAGAGTAGAAATTGAATAACATTTTTAGATTTTAAAGTTACAAAAAACCCTAACTAGACTCATTCGCCACCTTGGGTGAATGAGTCCTAGTTTAGGTCAATTTTGATATTTTTGCAATTTCAGATACCCTTTTTCGAGAAACTCATTCCTGTACATAAATCCATATCTAGGACTAATTTTCCTAGAATGGTGAATGAGTCCCAGTAGGCCAAAATTTTAGGATTTACAACATTTCTAGTCTCCATTCAAGCCTCTACAAGTTTGTAGGTGCAAACTTCTAATTTTATAGCTTTTTGTTTTGACTTATATGCATTTCTAGGTCATTCATTTAAATTTCATGCATCACTAGGTTTACACATTTAAACTTGAATTTCATTTATCTTTTCAAGTCATTACTTAGTGGTGAACCCCTCATTAGCTTATAATAATCCTGTAGGACCACCCTATTGCAAGATATCTTTCTCCTTTGCATTGAGATCTCTAGGGTTATCCTTGAATGAAATTGGAAAAGTGGGTTTGCTCTATGTCCTAAATCATATGATAGCACCTCCCATACCACCTTTTTCTTCATTTTATTTTGGTGAAACTACATTTAGAATACCTTCTTTACTGATTTAGAGTCTATCATCATCCTAGATCTAGCTTGCATTGACTTTGAATTAGGGTTTGCATTAGTTAATTGGCATCTAGGGTTTCTAAATTTTTGCATTAGTGAAAGTGCATATAGTTTGCATTTTTGCATCTCAAATGATTGAAATTTGAATTTGCATTTAGTTTATAGATCATACAAACCAGAAAACATATAAATCACTCAAAATTACCTAACTTTTTTTAAAAATCTCCCTATTGGGACTCATTCATCACCTTGGGTGAATCAGTCCTAGTACACATCTAAAATTGTCTTTTACAACATTTAAAACCTTGTTTCTACACTTTTGTTTTTTGGCATTAGTTATCTATTTCAGCTGGTTGAGTTTATGTTACATGCATTTCACTAAATCTAGCTTAAATTGGTCCACTTCATGCATTGCTTAATTCCAAATTTTCATTTAAAACATTTCATCTTTCAGGTTGTTGCATAGTGTAATCAACAAATTACCTTGTTTGAAATCTGAAAATTGCATTTACACATTTCATTGTAGGCCTTTACATTACATTTTAAGTTTGCATAGATTATTGTTCAAAAATGTTATTTTCAGTCTTTTCCAAGTTTGCAAGAAAAAAGTTAATCAATAAACATGTTAGTCATTCATTCAATGCATTCCCTAGTTATGAGAGTCTCTTAGTGCAAGAGATTGGAAATGTTGACACTTTCCTTAAACCTACACCCCCTTTTATCTATCCTATTTTTGGGAATGATGTGATAGAAGAAGATATAAGCATGGACATTCATGATGATCATAGTTGTTCTTCTCCTAATACATCTCCTTTTAGTGATGAAGGTATTTTGGTGAAAGAAAAGGAAATCATTGAGAATAATGAAGGTCTTGCTTTCCCTTCTCCTCATTCCCCTTGGGAAGATAATATAACAATAGAAGATGAATTCATTGCCACCACTTATTTTACATTCCTCTCCCAACACTTCCCCTACTTGTGAGAATGCTACAGTCGTGAACAACCATGAAAATAACATTTGTGAGGAGTACAAGTTGGTGTTAAGAGATCTAATGATAAAGAGCTTTGAAAATCCTAGCTCTCCTACTTGGGAAGACATTATAGAGCATAGGGATAAAATCATAGATAACTATGATAATTGCATTGGATCTTCTCCTAATATCCTTCATAGTAACAAAGATGATAGTTTTCCATGTAAAACCCATTTTTTCGTCTTTCAAAAATGATGATAGTTTTGTGTTAGAAGATATACTTGAAAGTTGTGACAATCTTGTTTCTCCCTTTCCTAATGCTCCTACCATTTAGTGAGATCTATTCAAACAAAAAGATCTAGTCATTGGAAATCATGATTCTCCTTCTCTTGATGCCTCCCCTAGTTGTGATAAAGCTACTTTACAAAACCTAACCATGGAATGTGATGAACATCTTGTTTATTACTCCCCTAAAATATCTCCTACTAGTGTAGATATTAGGGCACACGACAATAAGACCTTAGCAAACAAGAAAAAAATCATGGAAAATGAGGATAATCACATTTATCCTTCTCTTGATATCTCTCCTAGTTGTGAAGAAGAAAGTAACGAGAGTCACGAGAATCCTATTTGTCTCTCTCCCCCTAGGGAAGACATTATGGAACAAGAGAATGCCATCATTGATAAACAAGGTGATACAACCATTGATAACTCCCTTACTTGTGATGAAGTAATTTTGGAAGAACCAAGCTTTGAATGTCATGCCTAAAAAACTCTCCTCCTAGGGAGAATATCATGGTGCAAGAAAATGACAACATTTTGGCTCCCTTTGATAATGATAAAAAGGTGATTCTAGATTTCCCTTTATTAGAAATACATCAAACCAAAACCATTGAGGTTATGAATGTGCAAGTTTCCATTAGATTCCCCTTGATTAATGGATCTCCTACATATCCCATAGGACATCCTAAGAATCTTCTAATTCTTTATGCACCATCACACAAACCTCAAACTCAAAATAAACCTGAACTTATTTTTTAACCACCTAGGAATAATGTATCATAGCAGCTGATTCATAATATCGTTTCTCATACATATAACACTACAAACAATCCTCAACCTAAGAAAACACCTTCAACATCCCTCCCCTTTCCTAATCCTATCTTACCCGTCGTCCTCGTTTTCCTTCGAATAGTAGAAAGGAGTATGATCTTGTGGAAAAACTTAAGAATACTCTTGCAAAGATATCCTTGTGGGACCTACTTAAAAATTCACCTAATTATCTCACTGCTTCAAACAACCTTCCAACAAGTTGTGATCCCCTCTAGTGAAAATTCGAATGACATAGCAACAATGATCCAAGGAATAAATGTTGACATTATTTTCCACCAAAGTGAACTCCCCCCTTTGGAAGTACAAAAACAAAATGAAGAACAAGCTCTTTCATAATATTAGCTCGATATAAAAGAACGGGGATTAAGAGAACCCTTGTTGACAATGGATTGATCCTTAATGTCTGTAGTGTGACACTTTTGGATAGGCTTGGCCTAGATAAATAAAAAATTCAACCCGATTCTTTATCTATTAAGGGATTTGATAATGTAGGAAAACAGGCACTTGGTGTGATCACTTTACCTATTACAGTTGGAAAGGTCACATTACAAACACTGATCCATGTTATGCCTCATGATCTTTCATATAATATCCTTCTAGGAAGACCATGGATTCATACAATGAATGGGGTTCCTTATACTCTTCATCATAAAAAGAAATACATATACAAAAAATAGTGTACACACTTGAAGCTAACCCTGACCCAAATAGTTGTTTAAACATTGAGAAAAATAAATAAAATCCTTTGAAAACATTAACACCAACTACACAAGTAGAACCCATACAACAAGAAGATAAAGAAAAACATCTTGAAGAAGTCACAAAGCTATTAGAAGATGATTGGGGTTCCTTATATTTCACACCAACATTCATGGGAGAATACAAGATCATAAAGAAGGAGTCTAAAAATAGAAAAGAAAAAGTGGTAATGTCAACACAAAATTCAAAAAACCCTTTGAAATCATCCACCTCAACCACTTTAGAAGAAAATACAACATACACAACAAACTTTGACAAAACTAATTATCAACAACCTTTGAATCCTAAAGAAATGCAAAAGCTTTACGGAAGAGGGTTATGAGCTTATGAAACAACTTGGTTATAGTGGAAAAGGATGTGGTGCTAGAGAACAAGGTATCCATAACCCTATAGAGCCTCATATGCAAGAAAAGACTACTGGTCTTGGTTATTGTCCTTCAAAAGACATAAACAAGCCTTCACTCAATATCAACACTATCACAAAAGATTCTTCTAAGAAAACTTTAACATTAGTGCATCCTGAACTAATAGACACTAGTGGTTTTGATTGTTATCCTTTGAAAGAAATGAAACAAAAAAAGAAATCTTCACTTAATGTCAATGTCATCATGCAAAACACTAATTATTTGAATTCGTTAGATTTTACACCCTCCAGTAAAGGAGGGAACAAAATCTCACAATCTAAAGAGTCTTGTACTAAGCAAGAAATATCTTTTCTCCAAAAAAAAACAATATATTTTACTTTTGATCAAGAGGGTATCTTGTCGAGACTCTTGCAAGATCATTTGATACCTCTCCCTACAAGAACATGAAATAAATTCTACTATAAGCATTCAATTTGTGCATATCATAAAGATCATGGTCATGCTACTAATGAATGTAAGGCTTTGTGTAATAGAATGCAACATTTTAAGGAATATGGTACCCTTGCTTGTGTTGAGGCACCTATTTCTTCTAATTGACACTTATTTTCATCCTATTCGACTCATCCTTGTCTTGCACTAAGTGGGGGAAAGGGGTTATTTATCCTTGTCCTCGTATGTCATTTGTCGTTGTCTCTTTTGGCTAGTTGATCACCTTTCATGTACATATAAGGGAAAGCTTGGGATCTGGATGACATGCCTTAAGTTGGCTCGTATGTGACATACTTATTCATGGTGTAGTTCAAATTGGAAAGATATGACTTGACATAGGGCTTTCTGATAAGCTCTCATGTCTTCTTATACTTTAAAGTAATTGCTCATAGTAATGGTGTTAGCAACTACTTTAAAGTGGGGGCATAAATCGACACTTATGTTTCATTGTGCAATTTTCTTTCTTCCTGTGGTGTATTTTTTTCTTGGTTGTATCATTGGGTTTGATTTCCTCAAAGAGTGTGATATTTCTTTGATTTATCCTCTCTTGGAGACATTAGGCACAATTTTCCCTAAGAAGAGACCTTGCACAAATTAATAAAAATCCCCTTGAATGCACCTTACACTATTTATTAAATGGCCACCTTGCATAATACACTTTTCTCTCCTATGGTGCCATCATGTTTATTCATGAGTTCCAAGCATACAAAGTTTTGCTTGCCTCATGAATCTAAAATTTTATTATTTTTTCATGAGCTCCAAGCATACAAAGTATTGCTTGCCTCATCAAGCTCAAAAATCATTTTTGTATGGCACCTTATTAAAGTTATCAAGAGGTATAACTTTGGTATGGTTTGATGGGAAGCCGAATGAGGGCATGAATTTCCCTTAACCACTTGCGTGTTTGTGCAAGCCCATACTGGCCATGTGTGTATGTGTCTCACCTTCTTGGATTTCTCACCTAGCTGACAACCAAGAGTTTCGTTGCCTTAGAGTGAGCGTACATTTTTGGAAAAAAATCTTAGATCTAATCCACATCATGTTGGGCAAATGGTTGAAGCTTTATCCACCTCATTTTTATTTTTACTTGATTTACTTTCTTTTAGTTATTGAAATTTCATGTTTGCATATCTTGTCTTGTTGCAAATCTTACACCTTGTGCATTTCCTATCATGCTTATGCTAGTTTGACTTAGGATCTTGGATCCTAGGGGCTTGACTACCTCCTCAATCTTTGTTATCCTATACCATCTGCATCAGTACACTTGGACCCCTCTTGAATTTCTACTTTAGTGTGAGTTTGAAGCAAGTTCATCCTCTCATTAAAGTGGGGGCTAGATGTAATGACGAAAAAAGGGTATTCCTTTTCCTTGCTTAATTTAAGAATAATTAATTATAAATTGGACTTGATATCAGCGTGATCTAGTGTTGTCGTGAGTTTTACACATCCACATTAGGTTTTGGGCCCTTCTACACTAAATTAACTTAAATTTTCCCTAATTTAATGTTGTAAAGTGTATTTATTGACACCTTCACATTAAATTTATGAGGCTTGTAAATTAAGTGGACCTAATCTAGTGTTGTAATGTATTCTACACATTCACATTGGATTTAGCGCCCTTATAAGCTAAATAGACCCAATTTTTCCTTAATTTAATGTTGTAAAATTAATTTATTTACAATTTCACATTGAATTTTAGGCCCTCTTTCATTTATGGCCTTAATAGATCATCACTAATAGGCCCCTAAGACCCTATATTATGCATCCCAAGGCATATTTCAATAAAAAACCTGACAAGATCAACAAATAAGCTTAATTAACACACTCTCCGACACTTTAGCAAGAAAAATAGGCCTTGTGGAACCCATTCACCACTTTGGTTGAATGAGTTCCATCCAGTGGGACCCATTCACCCAATTTGGCGAATGAGTTCCATTTGGCATATTTTCAAGGTTTTACTGCAAGAAAATCTGGGTTTTAAGTTCAAATTTTATGTATGTCATCCTTTGGGATCTAATACATAGGATATTAGATGGACTTCCTATATAAATGATCTTTCAAATCATTATTTCATTCTACATTCATGATATCAAGTCAAGCATTCAAGCATTAAGAACTCCAAGAGTTTACAAGATCATCAAGATAGAATTCAAGATCATTTTTAAGGCATTCAAGGGAATATTATTCATCAATTGTTGCAGAAATTCAAGATCCATCATCATGTCAAGGATATCAAGCATCAAGCATGTTATTGAGCTAGTGTTGTGATGTAGCATTGAAGATCCAAGATCAAGCATTATTCTACACCTATTGTTAAGATCAAGATCTACATCCTTCATGGTCATTTCATGTTGAGTTGCAGATTTACAAGATCTCCTTCAAGATATTATTATGCATTATTCATGTTCTTTGTTTCATTTTTCATGCCTTCATTTCATTTTTTCATCATTTAGTTTAATTACCTACAATGGGTTTTACCAAAGCAAATCCCTATTCCCTAATCAACTCTCTCTCTCTCTCTCTCTCTCTCTCTCTCTCTCTCTCTCTCTCTCTCTCTCTCTCTTTGTGTGATTACAATTCTAGGTTACTTGAAGACTTGAAGATCATTTAAGATTAGGTTACAAGATTGGAGAAAGTTTTGGAGTTGTCTCCCCATTTGCAGAGGTCATAATCTTCACCAAAAATCACCTACAACCTGAAATCAGGGTTTCAGATCTGAAAACAGAAGAGGAATTTTAAAGTTCTAGAAAACCCTAACTAGGACATAAGATCATCATTGAAAATAGGCCCTTAATGGCAAAAATTAAGAAAAATCGAGTTAGGCAACTTGACGTAAAAAATTTGAATAAGTTATCTATATTATTTCAAAATGTGTAAGAATAGAATCGTAGCAAATTGAATGTAGTTTCTAAACTACCAAGTTTATTTTAAAAAGAAGAAAATCTATTTGGTGATAATTTGAAATTTCAATGCAGTAGTACTTATATTTCATGAAAAAATAAGAAATAGGTGTCTGTTTGACCAACCTAACCACAATAAAATGATGATAATATTTTAGATATAAGTAGAGACTCATGTCCTAATGTGATGGATATTTTTTGTAATTTTTTTCCAAGTAAATAATTAATTATGATTTTTTTATTACAACTTTTAAAAATATAAAAACTCATTATGTCTAACCACCTTAACTTGGTCAAAACTTCATGAAATTCAATTTTTCTTTTTTAATCCTATATTATGTGAAGCATAGAATCGACACATGTTTCAAATTCAAAAATGTGATATCGTTTGAAGCTATAGACATTTTTAACCAACCTATCAATCGGACATTAGTAAGTAATTCAAATAGAAAATAAATAATAATTATTTATAAATTCAAAATAAACATAATTTATATTGTGAAAGCTAAAAATCTCCTTTAAAAACCCTTTTGTTTCATCAATTTTGGGTAAAAAAAAAGTCGTCAGCCACATACCCTATATATACCCATCATATTGCCACTTTTTGGCCCATCATGATCCTGCACATACCCTAGACTCACTTTCCACTTTGGGCGAATGAGTCCCAATTTAGGTCAATTTTGAGATTTTTGTAGTTTTAGATACCCTTTTTTGAGAAACCTGTTCATGTACATAAATCAGATCTAGGACTGATTTGCCCAAAATGGGGAATGAGTCACAGTAGGCCAAAATGATAGCACTCCTATCCCACTTTTTCTTCATTTCACTTGGAAAAGTGGGTGTGCTCTATGTACTAAACCATAGGATAGCACTCCTATCCCACTTTTCCTTCATTTCCCCACTAACATCATTTGATTTTTCAATTGAAGAATAGCCAAGACCTTGATGTCTAGAATTTTTATGAAATTGTATTGGTTCTATAATGCCTTGCTCATGTATGTCTAGTCATCTTCCTTGATAGTACTGCATGCTTTGACATATTCTCTTTGCAATGGGGTATTTATCATTTTGGAAGCAAGATGTCATCTCAAAATTGTATATGTGGAGATCATTACTTAGTATTTTCTCATCTGGAAGAAAGCCTACTCTAACAAAGATAAACGATACTAGTTGATAAGATGTCATAGCTTCATTTACATGTTGGATATATTTATAATTGATATCTTTAGTCTAATTTTTTGAAACATTGGATTGTGATGGTTCTTCAAAAGATAGCAGTGCTTCCAAGTCGATGTAGAAACCTTCCTTATGGTCATTATCATAGGGTCCAGTGAATTCATCTATAGCTTGATCATTTTCAAATACGTCTAGAGTAGAAGACTCTTGTTCTAGAGGAAGATCATCTATGTGTCTCATTTTGGGAAATGGATGTGTTGGTACTTGGATAGGATCGACTTCAAATGTTTGATCATGAATGGAATAAAGGTTGATGAGTGGATTTTTTTGGATTTCTTGATCAATGGTAGTGTCTTGATCCAAGATGGGTTTGTCTTGGATGACATGGTTGGGAATGGGATATTGATCAAGGATAGGTCTACTTTGGATGCCATGATTATCTAGTACTTCTTGAATGGACTTAAGGATGGGGTCATTGGATGGACTACTTCGATCTTGCCATGAACGTGAAGTTATGATGTCATGCTTTGGGTTTTCCTCTTGACATATATCCTCAAGTGTAAGCAATGGAATGTGACTTTGGACAAGGATATGATTTTCATGACTAAATGTATCTTACAAGATGGAGTGAATAGGAATGGAATAGTGGATGAAGGACTATGATAGGATGTAGATTCTTGGTATGGATTAATGAATGGTGGACCAGAATAGGACATGGAGGCTTGGAAGGGATTAGTGGAAGTTGGTTTCCCTTGTCAAGGTTAGGATAAGGGTGATAAGTGGATGTTTGTTGTGTATAAATGGTATGGCTTGTGTTAAGGGACTCTTGAAAGTGAGGGTAGATGGATGAAGGACTAGATTTTATGAGTTGTTGGTAAGAGGGATAGATGGGTGGTTGACTATGGGTTGAGGTTGATTGTTATTTGGATTGGATGAATTGTCTTTTGAAGTCTATGATTTGTTGGGATTGACCATTACAGATTAAATGGCATTCAAATTGACTAGCAAGAATATCATGGTGAATTGAAGATATGGTGGTGAGGTTATCATGAAAGGTGGATCATGACTAAGGTATGAAAATACAAAGGTATGACCTAAGCTTAAGGTATGACCTAAGCCTACGGTATGCAACCTAAGTGATATATTTTTTTGTGTTTTTGAAGATATAGGGATGCCTAATAACGATACCTAGATTAAGAGTCATAAGGTATGCAAAGTGTGGAATGAAGGGATGGAATAGCATGATCTAATATGAAGGCTAAAACCTTTGGTTAACCTAATATATGGTTGCTAATCAAACTAAGATAGGTATAGAAAATAATCTGATTATCAATGACCTTGGGTAAAGTAAAGACTGATAAGATATGCTGACAAGGTGGTCTCAAATTGGAACGATGAGCTGAGGAATAAACCTAAGTGACAAGGACTAGGATGACTATGGTCTGAAAGATAAGGTCAAGAGAATATATATTTGAAGCTATACTCTAGTCTAACTTTGATGAGCTTTCTAACCCAAGATGTACAAGAGGTTAATTCAAGCCAAAAATATGATCTAAAGTTTGACCTATGGGTAATGTCTAATACAAGAAGATGAGGTGATGGATAAATGAATGATGGAAGAAATGAAGTGAACAAGTCCTCAGTCTAAACGAATTTAAATGTTAGGCTTATTTTGGATGTGTTGGCCTAGTTTGTTTCAAGGTTTGAATGTCAAAAGTTTTGGGTGTGGTGTTTGCTATTCTTGTTTGCTTTGAATACACACACATAAAAAACAATTTTTTGTTTATTTTTTATTATGAATTTTGTTTGACTATATTGCAATAAAAGAACATTCAAGTACAAATCCTAGGCTAGCAAAGACAATATTTGTTGGATTCCCACTACGGAGAAATTTGAGCTGCACTTATTCAGAGCAGATAGCTTAGAAGTTTGGTGGCACTAGCCCCCCCTTACATGACACACACTTCTCAAGTGTACCAAACTTTGAATTCCCAAAAATCGAAAGATCTCAAAGAACTTTCTATCTCAACTTTGAACTGCGAGAATGTCGGACAACTTCAGAGGTCCAACCTCCTATGCCAGCAAATAGAAGGATTTTGACTACTAAAAACAAGATGTGTCTAGTGGGGGACTATTGTGAATAGAGAGTCTGTCTGTAATAACCTGAGAACTAGGAGGCCTAATCCCACTCTCATCACCAGCAAGTCTCAGCGGACTGAGGATCTCGTGGCTTGGCTTTGAACGATGCTAGCCACTCCTTGGGGTACAAATTTAGTTCTCCCCCATTTGATATAGCCCGTTAAGAAACGTGCTTAAGGTCAAACCCTAGGGTGATGAAATCCCCAGGAAAGCCTCCTACTAAAAATAAAAAGGGAGACTAATGTGTATTTCTCATCACCCAGGATCACACAAGTATACAAGGGGAGAGGATACACACACACTAGCTCAGGTAACACATAATGTGCAAGCACACCAAACATGAAAAACAAAGTTCTTTTTAAGCACCAATCGAATTGTTTGCTATACTAAAAGACAATAGGTATTAAAAATCAAATCTTCGACAAACGTATATTCAACTTTACCATTCAAACTTGCAAAAACCAAATTAACAAAATATTAGTCACAAAACTAAAATTAAACTACAATGAAAACTACATCAATCTAGCTAGTTAAAATTAATTTTAAAAATTAATTTAATCTAAAATTTTAATTAATCTAATTATGACTAAAATCTTAAAAATCTAAAATCTAATTAAAAATCTAAAATCTTAAAAATCTAATTAAAAATCTAGGAAAAAAATCTAAAATCCAATTAATCTAAAATCTTAAAAATCTAATTAAAAATCTAGATTAAAAATCTATAAAAAATAAATCTAAAATCTAATTAAAAATTTAAAAAAATATAAAATATAATTAATCTAAAATCTTAAACATCTAATATCTAATTAAAAAACTAAATTAAACATTTAACATCTAATTAAAAATCTAAAGTCTAATTAAAATATAAATTAAACATATAAAATCTATTTAAGAATCTAATTAAAAATCTAAAGTCTAATTAAAAATATAAAGATAAACTAAATTAAAGAATTTAAGTCTATTGAGAAATTTAAATGTAATCTAAATTTAAACCCAAATTTAAATCTAAAATAAAATTAACCAAAACATAAATTAATCAAACTTAAAAACTAAGTTCTAGAGGGTCAAAGTGATGTCTTAGAAATAGATGTCTCAGCATACACAACCAAGGATTTCTTTGAAACACATCTCCAAAATAGAGAGTCTAAAATAAAACAAACACAAATTAAACATAAAATGATTTGAATCAAACTCTTCGACTATTGTAGCTTCTTTGTTAAATAAAACCATGTTGATGCTTCTACTACTTTAAAAAAATCAAATCCTCTATGAAGAATAACCTTAAATAAACAACCAATGCAAAATGTTAGTTCACATTGTGTTCACTAGATGTGATCAAGGTTTTTATGCATGGTTAGAAACAAGAAACCAAATTCAAACCAAAGATCAAGTAATAAAGAACGGATTAGCATAAAAGATCATAAAATAATGGAGTGGTGCAAACACATACTTATGCCATTACCGAATTACCTCCATCACCTTTCTCCATTTTGCTTTGAAGCTTCAAGTTCCCTCAGTATTGAAGATGCAACTAAAGCCTATGACAATGATAGCAAAATATCAAAATTATGTGCATAAGAATTATTTCAAAGATTCTCTAGATGTCCAAAGATGATAAATGATGGTGGTATTTATAGAGTGATGGATGGAAAATGGACAGATAAGATCAATTGATTTTTAGTTCAATCAATGGCTATAATTAATCAAGATGGGACAAGATAAGATTAGAAGGGAAAGAGCAAGAGAAAATTGAATGATTTTTTGACAAAATTAATTTGTTCGGAGAGGAAAGTGAATAATTAAACAATGGAAACATTATTTAATTATAGAAGAAAAAAGACAAACCAATTTTTTGAATTAAATAGTAATTTAATTCCAAATAAGTGAGACAAAAAGTACATTTGGAAAATCATTTAAATAAATATAATTTATTTAATTATAGTAGACAAAGTGTTGATAATTAAATAAATTAGATTTATTTAATTATAAGGGACATGAACCTTAGTGACATAATTAAATAATATTTAACTAATCAGAGGTTGAAGTGAAATGATGTAAAGATTTAATTAAATATTTAAAATTACTTAATTAATAGGATAGTGATCACATTAGAAAATAAATTTTAGGTGTCTACAATGTGATGTACATATGAGCTCATTAGTAATGTACTTGTGATGTACATATGAGCTAGTCACTATTATGATTTGATGTATATATGAGCTTGTCAATAATATAATTGTGATGTACACATGAGCTCGTCACCATTGTAATTGTGAGATATGTATGATCCAAGCTTGGATATACTTGTGTTGTACATATGAATTAGTCACTATTGTACTTGTGATGTGTATGAGCTAGTCACCTTGTATATATATATATATATGATGTATGCTAGAGACAACCACTATGTATATGTGAAAATGTGTCATATGTTGAAGCTATTGGGTATTTATGATGTATGATTAAGCAATTCTCCTCGTGTATATGTGACATATGTTGGATCTAGGCACTATCTATATATGATATATGTTGAAGGTAGTCACTATGTATATATTATGTATGTTGAAGCTAGTCACTATGTATATGTGATGTGTATGAGTTGGTCACTTTGTGTATATGTAAAGTACACTCGAGCTACCCCCAATGGGAATTGGAGAATTATGGAATAATATGACCCTTGTATATTTGTGTATGTTTGCACACAACTACTATTTGCACTAGTGATCCCACAATACTGGTTTACAATTTCCAGGATATCCTGATTTTTGTTGAAATCACATATTTTTAGAAAATATAATGATTTAAGCCTTGAAAAGTTTCATTTAAAGGATTCCAATTGAAGATGGTTTGATCAAACCACCTTAGATCAAACCCCCTTGGCTAGAATCCTGCTAGTTTTAAACCATACCTATAACAGAGTCTCCTTTACACCTATCAAAATGTTGATAAAAAACCACTTTTGATTTACATTTTGGGGGATCAAATGAATTCATTTAAAATTTATTTTTTGTAAGTATGTAGTAATTATTATAAGCTTCCCAGAAAGTATAATTTTAAATAAATTTAATCTTATTATTATATTTATTTTTTATTTCTTGTGAATGTAGGTTTTTCACCGAAAAATTAAGATCTTTGTCTTGCACATGTGGAAAAATAGGAGATTAGCAAAAAGAAAATTTAAAAATATGAGTGCACAAGATATTGAAGTCCTTGATCCAACAAAAATAGAAAAATTGAATTTCAACACATACAAAAAAAGTTACACGTTATATGGTCCACCTATCTCTGAATTGTAATTGGTTTGACTTCAAAAATTGATCAAGGAAAAAATATTCAATAAAACACTATGAAACCAATTGGAAGCACTAGATACCGTAGTTATAAATCTAAATTCAAAAAAAATATATAATTTTATCCTTCATGAAAAAAAGTTGTGTTATATGGTGAGCATCACTCCTTAAAAATGTTGTTTACTGAAAAAAACTAGTTTTTGAAGGAGATGAAAAAAGAAGTGCAATCTGATTCCAAATTTTTTGAAAAAATATATTTAGAATCTACAGATAAAATGTCACAAATCACTAGTTTGCATCATCTTCAAATTCCTCATGGTTTAGCTACTAGAGGTGCTTGAAAGTGAATATTTAGTTACAAAAATTTATTTTAGTGTCTAGTTTGGCCAAAAATTGTAAACCAATATTGTAGGACAACATGATGTTTACTATGGAACCAAATTGATGGTGATTTGATATCATTATATTACAATGGGCTACGTTGATAGCTTACACTTAATGGATCGTCATGGTTTAAAGGTGAGACCAAAGATCTCACACAAGAGGGGAAAATAAAATCCCTCTAACAACGGTGGATGAAGCCTATAATTTTCTACAAAGGGACACATAGGTAGGGTCATTAAGAATGAATCCTAGAGGCTTAGGTCTACATCTAGGAAATGACTTAACCTTGTGAGCTCACCACCGTATCTGTAACCATATAAGTGGTGAAGTCAAGTTGATGTTGTTGGTAGATGGTCAGCACTTCCATCGGGATTTGTGACATGGACTAATTGTCTCTCGTGGATCAGTTAACTCTGGAAGTTGTATCAGACATTAACAAGTTGACCTTTTGGTGCAACGACAACCATTGGGCCAAGAATTGGTATCAAAGCGAAAGGTGTCGAGTTCGAATTCCCTCATGTGATGTTGAGGGGGAGTTTGTTGGCAGATTGTCAATGCTTCCCTCGAAATTCATGACATGGACTAACCACCTCCTATGGATCTATTAACTCTGGCGGTTGTATCAAACATTAAAAAGTAGACCTTTTGGTGCAACAACAACCGTGGGGCCACCAAATGCCACCATGATGATGATGGAGTTTTGAAATTAGCACCTCTAAATTGCATGGAAAATGCTTAATCGATTAAGTTGGTACTTGTTCCAAATTGATTTAAGAAAAAATTAAAAAATTATTAGCAATTGAGAGGTGATTTTTACACATTTTATCAGGTGCCTAGATTGGATTTCAACCATTCTTTCAATTCAATTTATTTCCCTAATGTAGAGAATTTTTTCTATAGAAAACACACCCATATTCTTCTAGCGAGCTCATCATTTATTAAAGAAGTTATAATATCCTTGACATCTAGAATAAGTTGATGATTCATTGGGACACATATTTAAATGTGTATGTTCCTAATATGCCTTTGTATGCTATACCTTGGCTCAATTTTTTCTTGGTGATGCTTGTTGAGACTGCTTCTTTCACAAACATATTTTGTAGGAGAGTAAGAAGACCATCCCTCAAATTTAGAGGTCCTAGCAATTGTAAGCTACAAAAATTTAGGTGCCTTGATTACAAATGCCAAGCTAATCTCATCATTTGTTCTAGACACTAATGCAAAGTGCTTTTGATTCTTTGGAACATTTTTAAATGCAATGAACACAACTTTGGAAGACTCAACTAATGCTCCAATAATGACTACTTAAAACTTGTTATCAACATCCTTCACAACTAACCAGTTACATCTAAATACAACTTCTTTTCTTAGTGGTTTCATACAGTGATAACATATTACAAGATAAATTAGGTACTTCAGACACATCATTAATAGCACCAGTGTTAAGCTTTACCATTTCCTACTATTGTTAATGCTAGTTAATTTGCAATAACACTTCTTCATGAGGTTTGTCAAGATATGTAAATAAATGTCCATCCCCAGCCTTGTGTTAACTAAAACCAGAATCCGTGTACCACTCAACTTTAGAATAATGGGCATGTGAAGCCTTAGAAGTACAAACAAGTAGAGTCATTAGTATCTTTTTTATTTTATAGTCTTTTTTCTTGTGTACAACTCTTTAGATGCTTCTAAATCAAATGCATAGGAAATTTGGTGTAAATTTGGTGTCCAATGTTATGGATATCTTTATTGGATCCATTTTTAGGGATAGAGAGATTGAAACCAATATTTAACTTTATAGAAGTCATCAAAGTTGTGCAAGTAGTCTAGCAATACTATGAAATGAATGTTCAAAAGAATACTATGAAATGAATGTTCAAAAGAAAGAAGGCAAAGTCTAAAGGTTGGGAAAATTATAATTAGAAACTTTTAATAACTACTTTTAAAGTATTCAATAATTAATCATTGGTCAATCTCAATTTCAATAATTTACACCCAAGGTGAATCCAATTTGAGATAGACCAACCTAAATTTGTAAATCCATGGTTGATCTCTCTAGAGTAGCTGGCCAACGATTGAAATGGCTTGAACCGTCGATCTGAAAAGGCAATGCATTTCAAGCAGAGGATATTTTGGGCGTAATAAATACGGTATATTTCAAGCAGAGGCAATGCATTTCAAGCAGAGGATATTTCAAGCTTAGGCGTGGGAGAAGCTTCCGCCTTTCCAGCTCATTGTAATTGTATGGGATTCGTTGAAGCGTAGTTGGCAGGCACAATACGGAGATCATGGTTACAGCCGGCGGGAACGAAGCCTTTCACTTCGTACAGGCCCAGAAGGCTATATCGGCTCTACTGTGATGGTGTAAATAGGGGAAAAAGTATTTGTTAATGCTGTGGAAATGAACACTTTTAGCTGTGAAAGCTGGCGAAATCATTCCTCTAGATGCCCCTGTGTTATCTGGTACAAGTTTTGTACATGAGAGTAGTTTGATAGGTGAATCCGTTCTTGCCATCCGCACCAGCGTGAGGACGCGGTGAATTTTTTGGCGTACGAGGTAGAGGCGCAGGTGAAGGATCTCGTTTATGGCTGCATCGACACCATTTCCCTTCTGCACCAAAAGGTCAGGCAGCTACAGTCTGAGTTCCAATCCGTTCGCTCTGCGCTCTCTAAATACATTAATGCGGGGATTGCAATCTCTCCAATGCCTACCCTGCCGTCCCCATTAGGAATAGGAATGGGATTGACGGGAACTTAAAGACATCAAATTTTTAGGGATCATAGTATCATGGATCCGCCTATTTCAAGGGATCCTCATATGCTGCGAGCCAATTTCGAGAAGGTCGAGATTGCTAGGATACATACCAAACCTACCTACAATACAAAGAAGTGAGTAGGGCGGTGTGAGGCGGCACAACGAAACTTACAGGAAAACTGTTTGACAGAATGCCTCAAAGAAATGTATTCTCATGAAATGCTCTGATTGCAAGATATTCACAAATGGATTAGTTGAAAACGCTTTAGAAACTTTCAAGCAATTGCAAATGGCAGGTGTAAAGCCAGACTCTACAACCTTTGCCAGCATCCTTGCAGTCTATGCCCAATGGGAGCTTTGGAACAAGGTATGGACACCATCAAAGCATAAAGGATGGTGGAATTTTGTCAGATGTTGTAGGTGCAACTGCGTTGGCAGACATGTATGCAAAATGTGGAAGCATTAACAAGGCAGGTGAACTATTTGACAGAATACCTGAAAAAGATGTCATTTCATGGACAGCAACGATTCCAGGATATGTACAAAATGGATTTGTTGAAAAGGCTTTAGAAACTTTCAATAAAATGCAATTAGCAGGTGTAAAGCCAAATTCCACAACCTTCGCCAGTATCCTCCCTGCCTGTGCCAAAATGGGAGCTTTGGAACAAGGTATGGAAATCCATCAAAACATCATGGAAAGAGGATTTTTTCCAGATATTATAGTTGGAAATGCTCTAATAGACATGCTTGCAAAATATGCAAGCATAGAAAAGGCATGTGAACTGTTTGATAGAATGCCTCAAAGATAGGTTATCTCGTGGAATGTGATGATCACAGGATAAGCACAAAATGGATTTAAAAAAAAAAATAGAAACTTTCAAGAAAATGCAATTGGCAGGTGTAAACCCAAACTGCACAACTTTTTCCAGCATTCTCCCTGTCTATGCCAAAACAAGAGCATTGGAACAGGGTATGGACATCCATCAAAGCATAAAGAATAGAGAAATTTTATCAAATGTTGCAGTTGCAACCACCTAGTGGACATGTATGCATAATGTGGAAGCATAGAAAAGACATGTGAACTGTTTGACAAAATGCCTCAAAGGGATGTCATCTCATGGAATGCAAAGATTGCAGGATATGCGCAACATGGATTTTGCAAGGATGCTCTCAAAATCTTTGAATTAATTAAACACTTTGAAACATATCCTGACATCGTAATCTTTGCTTGTGTTCTATATGCATGCAGCCATGCAGGTTTAGTGGATGAGGGTTGTACATACTTCAATCACATGAATAACCATTATTGCATTACATCTGCAGTTGATCATTATGTTTGCACGGTTGACCTTCTTGCCCGGGCTGACTATCTTAAAGACACTATACACTTTATCATTAAGATGTCAGTTTGGTGGGTGTATGGATGTGTTTTCTGGGCACGTATAGATGGCCTATGAATAGACTTAGGAATATTTACAACAACAATGCTTTTTGATTTGAGTTAGAATGGAGTAAACTCCAACAGCAAAATCCCTTCAACAGGAAAATCTGCCCATTGTATTGGTAAAAAATGATGATGGGATTTATACCTTAGCCATAAGAGCTCTTGTTGCCCTCCTTGTTGAGACAGGCCACTTTAATGTCTATTTTTGCACCCCAATTGGTATGTATTAATTTTCCAAATTCATTTTGCATTCACCCAATTTTAAATTAAGATAAAAGTTCTATTTTCTATGATTTTTCAATTTTGGATGTTTGAATATCTTCTTGAATTTTCTTTTTTTATGTGTTGAGACAAAACCCCATCTCTCGACAATTTCATTTGCATTGACCTAATTCTACATTTAACTAGAAAATGCTTTTCTTGTTTTGGCATGTTCAAATTTCCTTTTAGTTGTATTCACTTTTTTTTTTTTAAGGATTAGAAACACAATATAAATCTTGTGACTATGTAATTCATTTATATTGATTCAAACATAGTCTGTAATATTTTATTGAGATTTTTTTAAAAGAAAGGTCTAATGCAATAAAAATGGGAGGAAATAGTTTATATTTTTTCCACGGCAATTGTAGTGGAGATCATTTTACTCTTGAATATGCCACTTATTATGATATTTGAGATAAAAAGACAGGATTTTCCATATACTATTTTTAACTGCATAAATATTAAAATTCTTCTATTCTTAAATCTTCTTTAGTTTATACAAAAATCAGTTGTTTAAAAATAATATAAACACCTTTTTCTTCTTTCGTAATTGATTTATATTGATTCAATTTTACATTTACTCTGTAAGGAAAAAAAATTGATCAATTTTGACAATAGATAAAATATACGGTCTGTAGTTAAAAATAATTCAAACATAGTTTATAATATTTTATTGAGATGTTTTTAAAAGAAAAGTCTAGTGCAATAAAAACAGGAGGAAATAGTCTATATTTTTTCTAGGGCAATTGCAGTTGAGACAGGATCTTTATCTCATAGATATTAAAAATTTTCTATTCTTAAATCTTCTTTACTATTATACAAAAAATCAATTGTTTAAAAAATAATATAAAGACCTTTTTCTTCTTTCAATTTTCATAAATTTATATTTTAAAAAATTTCATTAGGAACATAAAAATATGATACAAAATACATTTCTATATGCACTTAGAAAAGTAAGCTTTTAATTTTCCTTTTAAAATTTTTGTTCTGTCTTTTTGGTTGTCCAACAAAGCATTTTGTCCATTTAAAAATATATAATCTAACAAAATAATAGGCAGAAACAACTTTTTTTACACCATAGTTCTCACAAAATGCATTATTATACATAATTGCATAATATGAATTTGCACCATATTATCCATATTTACATAATATGAATTTGTTAAAAAAATTCTACAAACTTCCAAGAAAATGCAATTCATAGGTGTAAAGCCAAATCTCATAAATCTTGTTTACAACTCTAGGAAAATTCACTGTCATTAATTCACCAACAGAAAATTCATTCATGGCTACTTCATGGCCAAGTAAAATTCACAGCCGGTAACCGCATTAATATTTTTTAATATATATTTCAAAATATGTGATTTTATTAAAAAAATCAATGCGGTTAATTTTCCACAACAGTTGAAATAATTTCGTTAAATTAATCAAAATTGCAAACATTTATACTGTGTATCAAATTTGACAGACCTATTAATGATAAAAGAGCTTGATTATTTTCTTGATCCAAAGGTTCTGTTTCAATCCTGTTAGAATCCTTGTAAATAGATGCATATCACTTATCCATTGAGACTTTCATTGCACAAATATACCTAAAAAATAGACATTTTTCTTTCAAACACCTCTTCGGCCTACCCATTGCACACCAAGGTGCGATTGCTAGTTAATTAATATATAAACAAATTGATTAACTGTTCCTTGCTAGGTTTGATGACTAATTAATTAAAGTGTACTTATTGCTCTAGTTATTCCTAACTACACGTTTGAGATGGGAACCGAATATCTTTTTGGGAGGATGTATGGATCTCAAGTGAATCTCCTAGTCTAAAAATTTGGAGACAGCAGAATATGCAATTAATCAGCTGGCAATCAAGGGCAGCGATTATAGAGAGGAAAGGAATGGGAATCGGTACTGGAAAGAGCTCATATGGACTGAAGATTTGAAATGAAGAGAGGGAGCAGATTTGAACTATATGATGCAATGTTGGATTCGTTCCCTTCTTATGCTGATTTGGGAAGGAAGCAAAAGTTGGGAAGTGATGGAAGAAATATGCTTATAAGGAAGTATTAGTGGAACTGGAAAACGTTGGTGTGAGCTTGCTTTATGGGAAGATTTGTACAGGACGACTTCCCAAAGCTAACTCTTTCCTATGGATGGCTGTCCCCTGCTTAAGAGCCTTGACTTGAAATAGGCTTTTGGCAAAGAGACTTTACAGATCCATCAATTTGACATCTTTGCGGAGAAGAAGAGAGTAATACGAATGTGCTTTTGAACTGCCCCTTCTTTCAAAATATACAGGTAATTGAATTATTATGATTTATCCCTGCTACAGGTACCTAACTCTAGATGAGGCAGATACACTGGTTGCTCTGGGATTTGAGGATAACATTGGAGAGGTTTTTGATCATTTTAAATCTCAACATCAAACATTACGTTGATCTTTCAATTTCTGCAGCTATGCCAAAAAAATACAGAATTTTGCAAGAATGATCAAAACTGTAACTGTAAATGTAGGAGAAATGGTGCAGGAAAGTTGGATGTTATACAAGAAGTGTATGTTAAACCAGAGGCAAACATTGATTATCTCTTGGAATGTTCTTTAAACGAAAAAAGAAGAGAAGTCCCTTGGAATGTTCATTTCAACTTTAGCATGACACAATTTCCAAAGACAACTAATAAGCAATTTGATCAGATGAAAATATTAGTTCCCCGCATTATAGACAGCATGGGTATTAACAAATCATAGAGCTTGTAATATTTGGCCCCGAATTTCTAATCCATGGAAAAAAATTCAGTGTTTACCATTTTCAATTATTTCAACCAGGGAACCCAAAGTTAGCCAGAAACCCTGCACATGTACGACTTTCATCTGAACGTTACAATTGCAATTTCTTCTTCTTCCTGTCCGAGACTAATATGGTTGTGGGCACTGGCCATAGCTGAAGTTAGTTCTGTGAGCACAAGATCCATATCAGGCCGCCCGGCCTTATCAGGGTGAGCACATCTGAGGGCTATGTTTGCGACAGCAAAGGCTTCTTCTACAGCAATGATGTCCCACCCATCTTGTTTAAGTTTATCGTCTACAGCTTCTTCAAAACGATTGTTCTCTACCATGTGCCTTACATATCCTGGAATATGGAACTGACTGGAACCTCTTGCCTGATCAACATGCCTCTGCCCTGTTATCATCTCTAACACAACAATTCCAAAGCTATAAACATCATGTTTATAAGAGAGCTTGTTATTCAAGCAATACTCTGGAGCCCAATACCCTTTAGTACCTATTATTTTATCAGTTGACCGATGTGTGCCCTCCCAATCTACATGCCTAGAAAACCCAAAATCAACAAGCTTTGCCTCATTATCATTAGCGTCCACCATAATATTCTGAGGCTTGATATCAACATGAATGATTTTATTCAGGTGTAAGAATTCAATTCCCTTGGCTATACCCATTATCATTCTGAAGCTCTTCTTCCAACTGTAAGCAAATCCTCTACAATTTCCTCTCAAATAGTAATCCAGAGAACATCCATCTATATACATGTAGGCCAAGTAGGATATTTTTGCTTCTATACACCAAGCATACAGCTTGTTTACGTTTATGTGCTCCTTTCCCTGGAGAAGTTCGACTTCATTCTCCACCCATATTTTGGTATCAGGGGATCTGTGTTCTATTTCCTTTATAGCCAAATCTTTACCTTGGAAGAACCCTCTATAAACTCGTGCAAAGCTTCCTTCCCCAATTAGGTGAGACTCTTGGCAATAGCTTTTGATATAAATTATCTGATCTAGTGTGAGATTTGTAGATATTTGTTTAGGCACAAGTTCCACGTTGGAGGAGAGACCTGCGTACATCTCTCGAATTCTTCCTCTCTCTTCAACCTCATTTGTTTGAATTGTGTTAGGAGTAGCAGTTGCTCTAATAGGCACCATTTGCAGGTTGGAGGATGAACCGGAATGAAGCCGCTGTTGTTGAACATTATCTTGCCCCTGTACATTTACAGCTGATGAAGGGAAAGGGGAAGTTGTTCCTTGTTGTTTTTGCATGGCTTTGTACTTGATCTTGTAGAAGATGAATATTATAACAACTACCACAATTGCAATAACTGCATCAGAGGAAGATAAAAATAGTAAAACAACGTTATTGCGAAATCCCTCTATGTTTATATGGCAGTCATTTGATTCAGCAATTACAATCAAGACTAGTAACGGTAGTTTTGATTAGGAAAAGTAAATTTTTGGAATGTTACGATTACTTACCAGTTACGATAGAAATTACTGTAGATGATTTTACAGAATTATTAAAACTTTTGTTGAAATCGTCTGATAAAAAAGTATCTAAATGTCAGTAGTCACTAATTATATGGAATAAAGAAAAAATGTAGGATATTTATATACTCGCAAGAACGATCAGATTTTACCCTCGTAATCTGAAGGAGACGATTGGAAACTCGAGTGGGAGGTTGTCATCGGCCTTTTACCTGCGAAAATAAACTCTTACAATGTTTTCAAAATAATACATACCTTCAACTATTTTATAAAATTAACTATTTAAATTTCTTTGACTATTGATCTGCGGTAACAATAATATTTTTTCTAATTTCCTCACACTCTGCTCTCATCATTTTTGCTTATTCAGAAATGCCCATTTAACCGTCACTACAGATAAACATGTAAAAAACTTTAATGAATATATTTTAAACTTTGCCAGACTCGTAAAATATCTTTACATAATTAATAAAAATGCTTGTATTTAAAACAAAAACAGACCTATCCATAGTTTTGTATTATAAATGTAAAATTTAATTAAAGTCCTGTGTTATAATATTAAATCTAATTAAAAAAAAATATTGAGTGATTAATATTGACTTGACTTGATATAAATTATTATTTTTCAATTTTAAAAGCTAAAATTAAATTTATAGTGAAAGTAGTCTATTGTGAAGATTCAAATTGTTCAATAAAGTATAAGTACCATGAAAATTGTTAAAACTTTCTATTGCTTAGCTAAGACTAATCTTAGGACCTATCATTTACTATTGAAATTAATGAGCTACTAAGTCATTTTGGAACCACTTCTTGTATGATTGGGTGTCTTATTTCTCCAAGATCCCCTCTTGAGCCAACCTAGAACCTTCCATTAACTACAATTACTCCACCACTAAGCTACCAATCAGCCTTATGATTCATCATTTATGTTTCAAATGCGACTTATTTCTTCAACTTTATAAAACTAATCAAATAAAATTTATCTGAAATTATCAAAAAAGAAAAAGAAAAAGAAATTTCATTTATTAAGAAAATATACATTTCTATCAATAAAATCTATTTTAAAATTTATCAATTACATAATTTTTTCATTTTATTTAAAAAATTATCACATAAACATTTTTATGATCTTGAGAACATTCAAACCAATTCTCCAAAAGATTATTTTTTCCCACATCTATATTTGACCTCTAAACCTTTTTAAACTTAATATTAATAAGAAGTCAATGGCTAAAAAGCTATTTCCTTATCTTGAGAGCCCATCTTAAAAGTTGATCAATATTTTGAAAGTAAACCCCAATCATCCAGTAATATAGAGTTATACAAAGCGAGTGAGAGAAGTAGAAGTTCCTAATCAATTCATAAAAGTTTCAGCCGCTGCAATCATGAGTTAAACAAAGAAAAACTAAACTATAAATCTTTTTAAAACTAAAAAGTGATGCCCAAAACAAAAGAAGAGAGCAATTCAATGTTATATAAGGATTGAATAGTCTAGATTTTCACACCTTGAAATATCAGATCTGACAGTCTAGCAGAGAGAGCAACGCTTAGTTTGAACTGGGTTCTCGTTTTCAAGTGGAAAACAAGTACATAGGTAAGCAGCTTCTTAACACAGCAAATGGCAGAGCAACAAACCCTTTGAATGATACATAAATATGCTGAAAACTTCTTTTTAAACAGCTCAACTGAAACGATAAACAAACCTATATCTTCACAAAAGAGGAATCATCCTGTGAATTTCCTGGTTGTTTCTCAAGGGCAGCCCAAGCAAAATAATGGGACAAAAAAAATAGCTTGTTTAAGAAACCGCGTTCACAATAAGTCAATCTTTCTCTGACTTTCCTGGCGAAATAATGTAATTGGAGTGAAATAGGACAAAACATTCAATTGTTGAAGAAACTGCAGTCACATCCAATCGAAGCTATTCCACCTCGGTTGCATCTAGAAACGTGGTCAACACACTAGCTGCCCTTAATCCTTGCAACAAACGGAACTTTGTTTTAAACTATTTGGCTTTACTTTATTAAGAATCATAGAGGTAGATCGAAGGAAGATACTATACTATATATAAATATAATTATAAATTATATTTAGTCAAAGAAGAGGCTTCAACCACATTGTTTATAATTTCCTTACAATTGATTTGATTTTGAATGCTTAATTTTTTATATAAAGTATATTATTTTGGTTTATATCTATTTTTTAATTAGATAATATGTTTTTTTATGAAGAGTATCTGAGAAGATACATATGTGAATGGTTAAGATTAAAATGATTCTCCTCTACTCAGAGGAGGCCCAACTTTAAAAGAAAAAAAAAGATTAAAATGATTATCATAAAAAGAGTGGTTTTAAAAAAATTAGTTAGAAGCATTTGAACAACTACCTCCATGAATGTTTGAGATTGAAAGGACTAACATAAATAAATGGTGGGGAACAAAAAAATCTTCAATTTAAAAAAAAAAATCATAAATGTTGGGAACGAAAAAATTCTTCAAAATAATAAAAATATTAGAGCTTTAAAATAAGATAACTTTACAAAATGTTTTACTACTAATTTGTTTGAGGATTTGTTTGAATTGAGGGTTTCCCATTTCAAAAACTTATGTAAGGAATGTAAGAGCGTGAATATAGTAGCCAATATGAAGCTTACTACTATTCATAGTTTTGTCAATGATAAACTAATTTGCTACCTTTTGAGATGGCTACCAAGCATGAACTAAAAAATATCCTTGCTTCTTACCAAAAGAAAGTGCTAGACCAATGGGTGAATAATGGAGTTTTTCATAATTTCATTTGATTTGATTCAAGAAGTAAAGCTATAGCTGATTGAGGAGACAAATAGCTTAATATGCTTTGATGATTTTTGGCCTATTTCCTTACACAATCACTTGTATGAAATCATAGGTCATAGCTCATCGGATCAAGAATATCTTTTTAAGACATATTTCAATGGAAAAATATAGCTTTTTGGTGTAGAAGATAGATTCTAGATGTTGTTAGTTCAACACAAGAGGGCCTACACATTAGAAGAGTTAAGAATAATCTTGATTTTATTGTAAAACTTGATATGTCCAAGGCTTATGAGAAAGTTAGTTTGATGTTTCCTAAACTTGTGCTTCCTGATAATAGTATTACCTTACAAGTTTTAAATTGGATCATGGGGTGTGCTATACTTATCTCCTTTGTTGTACTTATCAATAGTTTAGCATCTCAATTATTTAGGATCAGTAGAGACTTTGATAGGGCTATCTATTATCACCCATTCTTTTTCTTTTAGTTGTAGATGGACTAAGCAAAGCTATCAAGGAAGCTAAGAATATTGGGTCACTCAAGGGATAAATGTGTGTAGCATTTTATCCTTGACACACCTTTTATTTATCAATGACATTTTTCTTTTTAGAGATGGTTTTATTAGGGAATTTCTTCAAAATTAAAGGGCATTTTTTAGACCTCTAGTTATGTTATGAGCAAGGAGATTAATTTTCTAAAGTCTAGTTTGGTTGATATAAAATATTATGCAACTTCTTCCCTACACCAAGTATTTTCTTCATAATGACACTAAATATTTAGATTTTTTATTGAAGCAAAATGCCTATGATAAGCAATATTGAGAACGGTTGCTAGTTAAATATTGTCAAACATATCAATATATTATGTGATAGGTGGTTATCTTTAAGAGGTAGATTAACTCTTGTTAGATAAGTCTTAGGAACTACTCCTATTTATTTTCATGCTTTAGCACATGCCCCTAAGCCCATATTAGAGAATATTATGAAGATATGTTTTAAGTTTATGCACTTATGTAAAAGGATAAAGTTCATATTATATTGGAAAGATAGAAAAATATTAGTAAGATAAATATGAAGGGGATGGAGTGTTAAACATATATGTTTCTTTGATAGAGCCTTGGCTGTTATGAGCATATGGTGTTTCATACCTCAAGATATTTTATGGAAGGTCATTATTTAAAAATATATTATTTCTTTTTCTATTGTGGAGTCAATTAAACTACCCAATAAAATATATATCAATGACCTTCCATTATTTGGAAGGTTATCGTGTAGGATTTTCATCTTGTTGGAACTTGGTGGAAATGAGAATTAGAGTTGATCCTTGGGTTGGGATTATGAATAATTTTAGGCTTCTAGATAACCTAATACATTATCTCCATAACTTGGGATAGGATATATTGTCTCATATAACTTTGGCCATGCATCTATCACTACTTAGGTTCAAGGTTGGATGGCGGTGAATTAGTTGGGGTTTGTTGGTCATGAAAAAGTGTTGTGGGGTAATTTTGTGCATCTTCTAATCAAGAAACATGTATTTTTAGATATTATTTAATACAGGGTCATCCTACAATAATGGGTTACACTTTTTGGCCAAACTTGACATTGAAATCAACATTTTCAAAGAAAAATTCACTTTCTGACACTTATAGTAGGTAAACTATTAGGAATTTGAAAATTATGTAAACTAGTGATTTGTGAGATTTTTTCTGTAGATTTTAAATGTATTTTTTTTTTTTAAATTGAAATTAAATTGTAATTTTTTCGCCTCTCCTTTGATAACTAGTTTTTAATAGTAAACAACATTTTTAAAAAGTGGTGTGTACTTCGGAACGCATAACTTTTTTTCTACAAAGGATAAAATTTTAATTCTTTTGAATTTAGGTTGGTAACACAAGTATCTAGTTCTTTCATTTTGTTTCATAGCATTTTGTTGAATATTTTTCTTTTAATTAAGTTTTGAAGTCAAAATATTTATAATTTAGACATAGGTGCACTTCGACACGCATAACTTTTTTGGTATGTATTGAAATTCAATTTTTCTTTTTTTGTTAGAATGAGGACATTAATACCTAGTGGATATATGTTTTTCAAATTTTTTTTCCTCAAATTTACTATTTTTCCACAATGATTTTTCATCGAACTTGACATTTGGTGAAAAACCTATGTACAGTAAAACTAAAAAATAAAATATAAAATAAAAACAAAATATATTAAATTTATAGTCGTTGGAAAGCATGTTTCGATCATACAATCATCCAACTTGGTTTATCAAGCTCACTCCATTTTCACCTCCTTCCTAAGCTTCGATAGTAAAAAAAATGCATAAATTTTGAAATGATGGAGGGGAAGGTGAAAAAAGGGGGTTCATTAGAACCCCCCTTCTAATGAAGGGGGTTCATTCGAACCCCCCTTATATTGTGCAAAAGGGGGTTCATTAGAAGGGAGGGGGGTTCATTAGAAGGGGGTGGTTCATTCGAACCCCCTTCATTAGAAGGGGTAAACCATTTTAAATTTTTTGATGAGAATTTCTAATTTTTCTTCATTCAAAAAATTGTAACCCACTATTGTGGGTTTACCCTACATGAATTGGTATTGGTCTAAAAACCCAATAATGGGGGTTTTATCTACCAAAATTGGCTAGAAAGACATGCACGGTATTGTTGAAGTGGAATAGCTATAGGTGGAAATATATTTGTAATGCAAAAAGACCTTTATAAACAAGAAAATTTATGTGGATTGCATTTAATCATAAAATGTCAACCTAGGATTAATTTTCCTCAATATTCTATTATTTCATTTATTTTTATAACTTTTTACTATTTTGCTATTGTTTCATTCTTCTTTGCACTTTATAGGCGTTTCTTTCCAATTGTTCTTATCTCCCCATGTGTATGCTTATAGATTCTATATGAATACTTGTTTTTATCTTTTTCTAGATGACACTACGTAATTTAAACATCATAGAAAATGTGATGAAAACATAGAAAAATAATGATAATGTGAGTAGATTAAAAATCAACGTAGTGAGCTTCTATTTTTATTTATGGGTTCCCCATGATTTTTTATTTATTTTGTATTGGTTTTACTTGTATATTCTTTTGTTTTTTTTTAATTTTTGAAATGTAGAAAATTGTCGCTCTATGTTTTGGGAGATAGAACCAACAATTTCCTTCATGTTTCATTCAAGGAAACCTCAGAGATCTCGATCTAGGGATGGAAATGAGGGGGAGATATCTACAATAAGGTGTCCTAGGGGTGTGATTAAAGACTAAAAGGGGGTTCACCACCAAGCAAAGGCTTGGAAAGAAAGAAATGCAAGTATTATGCAAACCTAACTAAATGACCTAGGAAATGAAACTAAAAATTAGGATAATAAACTGAGAATGAATAGAGGGGTGCCTAAAAGAAAGATGCAGTCAAAACAAGATCCGAAACCTTGAATTTTTTTTGTTTGATGCTCATTGGGACTCATACACCAAGTGGGGTGATTTAGTCCTAGACTAGGGTTTTTGGGTAGAAACTAGAGTTTCACAGTGACTAATTTGAATCTTCTAAAAACTAGAAAAAGTGTTGTACTAGGACACATACGCCCAAGGTGGTAAATTAGTCCTAGTATTAGGGTTTTGTTGAAACTCAGGTATCCTCTAGTGATCTATTGTAGCTTCCCTCCTACCAAATCTTCGAGTCTGAAAGATTGAATTTTGTCCTGTAGGTGACTTTCTGTGAAGATGACAACCTCTTGAAAACCTTAACAACTTTCTTCAATCCTGCAATTTTTTCTTTCAAGGATATTCAAGCTCCAAAACACCTAAATCTTAAATGATGAATTGAAATGTAAACCTACAATCTAACATTTAAGTGGCCATGAAGAATGGGTATGTGCAGGATTATGATGGGCCAAAAAGTGGCAATATTATGGGTATTTGTAGGGTATGTGGTTGATGACTTTTTTTTTACCCAAAATTGATGAAATGAAAAGGGTTTTTAGAGTAGATTCTTAGATTTTCACCAATATAAATTATGCTTTAATTTGAATTTAATAAATAATAATTATTCATTTTCTATTAGAATTACAACTAAAGTCCTGATCGATAGGTTGATTGGAAAACATCTATAACTTTCAAAAGGTATACATTTTTTGAATCCAAAACATGCATCACATTCTATGCTTCACATACTATAGGATTAAAAAAATAAAAAATAAATTTCATGAAGTTTTGACCAAGTTAAGGTGGTCAGACATACGAGTTTTTATATTTTTTAAAAGTTGTAATAAAAAATTCATAATTAATTATTTACTTGGAAAAAATTACAAACAAATATGCATCACATCCAGACATGAGTCCTCTACTTATATATAAAATCTTATAAAAAATATTATCATTTTATTATGGTTAGGGTGGTCAGACATACACCTACTTCTTATTTTTTCCCTGAAATTTAAGTACTACTGCATTGAAATTTTAAATTTTCACCAAATAGATTTTATTTATTTTTAAATAAACCTAGTAGGTTAGAAACTAAATTCAATTTTCTACATATTCTATTCTTACATATTTTTGAAATAATATAGATAACTTATTCAAATTTTTACATCAAGTTTCCTAACACTGATTTTTCTGATTTTTTTGCCACTTAAGGGCCTATTTTTTCCATGATGATCCTGCACATACCCGAATGTAGATCTTGATCTTGAATTAGATGTAGAAAAATTCTTAACTTGGATCTTGAATGCTACATCACAACACTAGCTCAACAACACGCTTGATGTATTATGCCTTTGACATGATTCAATGTATCTTGAATTGCTACAATAATCTTCTACAAATGTTCCCTTGAATACTCTTGAAATGCTCTTGTGAACACTTGTTAAAGTAATCTTGATTGCTTATGAAATTCTAGGATGAAACTATGTCAAATAACCTTGTATTTATACTTATTTATGCCAAATTTCTTGAAATTACAACACTAAAAGCTGACATCAGATCTAGGAGAAGAAAATCCCACCAAGAATTTGATTCAAAATAGGTCTTGGTTAAAGTAAGGAAATATACGTCAGTTGTGGCATATGAGTCCCGATAGCTAAAACCTAGGACACAAAATTCTAGGAGTGTCTTGTTCAATGTGCAATTTGAATTTAGGTCCCAAGACCTAGGTAAGACTCATACACCCAAGGTGGTGTATGAGTCCCAAATCACCAAATCATGAACACATGACTCAAAACATTGAATTATGATTAGTTATTTGATAAGTGTCAGGATTATCCATAGAAAAATGCATTTAATAAGACTTGTGGATGTAAAGTAGGCCCAAATAAGGCATAAAGAAGCCCAATTTTAGTAGGGAGGGCACAAACAAGTGTGAAAATGTAAAGGGATACATTTTTCTACACTACATTTAGCCCCCACTTTAGTGAGAGGAGGAACTTACTTCAAACTCACACTAAAGTAGACATTCAAGAGGGGTCCTAGTGTACCAATGTGGATGATATAGGATGACTAAGATCAAAGGAGGTGGCCAAGCCCCTAGGATCCAAGACCCTACGTCAAACCAACATAAGCACAAAAGGACATTCACAAGGTTTATGATATGCAACATCAAGATATGTACAAACATACAATGTCAAAGACCTAAAGAAAAAAAGACAAAAAAAGAAAAGAAAAAATATGAAGCAAATAAAAAGGGGTGGATCAAGCATCAACCATTTGTCCAACATGATGTTGATCAGATCTAAGTTTTTTTTCCAAAACTATAGGCTCACTCTGAGACAATAGAACTTCAGGTTGTCCATTGGGTGAGTATCCAAAAAGGGTGGCTTAGTGAGAAAGTCATGCCTCTATATCGGCTTCTCACCGTATAATGAGAAAGACATGCCCACATTTAGGCTTCTCATTATACTAACCATACCAAAGTTATACTTCCCAATAAATTTGATAAGGAACCACATAATATGAACAATAGGATCCATGAGGCAAGCAAAAATTTGTATGCTTCACACCCATGAATAAGCAGGATGGCTCCACAGGCAAGCAAAGTGTGTTATGCAAGGTGGCCATAGAACACTTATTGCAAATGTGAAATAGTGTAAGGTATGTTCAAAGGGATTTTTCTTAGGAAACATTGTTCCTATTGTCTCCAAGATAGGACAAGTTAAAGAAATATCATGCTCTTAGAGGGAATCAAACCTAATGACACCACCAAGAAAAAGTACGCATCAAAGAATAAAGAAAATCACACTTTGAAACATGAGTGTCGATGTATTCCCCCACTTTTAAGCGGTTGCTAACACCATTGTTGTGAGAAATTGCTTTAAATTAGAGGAAGACATGAGAGGTTATTCAGAAAGCCCTACATGCCAAGTCATATGTTCCTAAATGAAACTACATCATGAATGAGTATGTCACTTGTGAGCCAACTTAAGGCATGTCGTCCACATTCCAAGCTTTCTCTTATATATATATACATGGAATGTGGTCAACTGGCCAAAAGAGAAAATGAAAAATTCCATACGAGGACAAGGCTACCTAACCCCTTTCCCCTACTTAGTGTGAGAAAAGGATGAGCCGAGATGATTGATGAGAAACTTTGAAAATTAGTATCAATTAGAGGAATAAGGTGAGTCAACACAAGGAAGAGAACCACAATCCTTAAGATGTTGAATTCAATTACTGAAATCCTTACATTCATTAGTAGAATGACCATGAACTAGATATGATATGCACAAAATGAACTCTTGTAGTAGAATTTCTTTCATGTTCTTGGAGGGAGGGATATCAAACAATCTTGGAGGAGTCTCAACAAGATACTCTCTTGATCAAGAGTAGAAGATGTTCCTTTATTTTGTGACAAAGATATCTCTTGCTTAGTACAAGGTGTCATACTTACACAAGACTCTTTAAATTGCAAGATTTTGTTCTCTTCTTTAGAGGAAGGCATAAAATCTAATGAACTCCAATCATGAGTGTTTTGTGTGATGACATTGATATTAAGTGAAGATTTCTTTACTTCTTTTTTTTCTTTCAAAGGACAAAAACCAATACCACTAGTGTTTATCAGTTCAGGATGAACTAATGTTAAAGTTTTCTTAGAAGAATCTTTTGTAATAGTGTTGACATTAAGTGAAGGATTGTTTGTTTCTTTTGAGGGACAATAACCAAGGCCATTAGTTGTTTCTTGTGTGTTAGGCTCTATAGGGACATGGATGCCTTGTTCTCTAGCGCCACATCCTTTTCCACTATATCCAAGTTTTTTCATAAGTTCATAACCTTTTCCATAAAGATTTTTCATTTCTTTTGGATTTGGTGGTTGCTCATAATCAGTTTCATCAAAGTTTGTTCTATAATTTGTTGTTTCTTGTAAAGTGGTTGAGGTGGATGCTTGTGAAGGGTCTTCCGAATTTTGTGTTGACATCACCACTTTTTCTTTTCCCTTTTCAAAGTCATTGTTTATGATCTTGTATTCACCCATGAATGTTGTGAAATCTAAGGAACCCCAATCATCTTGTAATAACTTCGTGACTTCTTCAATATGTTTTTCTTTGTCTTTTTGTTGCACGGGTTCCACTTGTGTAGTTGGTGTCAATGTTTTCAAAGGATTATCCTTGTCTTTTTCAAGTTGCATAATCAGGGTCAAGTATGTGCACTTCATTGTTGTAGACATATTTCATTTTACGATGGAGGGTAGAAGGCACTACATGCATCTCATGAATCCAAGGTCTTCCTAAAAGGAGGTTTTATGAAAGATTATTAGGCATAACATGGATCGGGGTTTGTAATTTAACTTTTTCAACTGTAATAGGTAATGTAATCACACCAAGTGGTTATTTTACCATGCTATCAAACCCACTAATAGATAAACAGGTTATGATAGGAAATTGTTGTAAGGAACTTTGAATCATGTTATGATAATGAGGGGAGACTTGAATAAGAGCCCATAATGATACCTTAGCAAGAGTATTCTTTAGTTGTTCAACAAGATTGTATTCCATTTCATTATGCGAAGGAAAACGAGGGGCACTAGGCAAAATAAGGTTAGGAAATGGGAGGGATGTTTAAGGTGTTGTCTTGATTGCTGATTGTTTCTAGTGTTATATGTATGAGAAATGGTATTATAATTCATTTTTTGTGAAACATTATTCTTAGGTGGTTCAAGGATGAAGATGGGTTTGTTTGAGTTTATGGTTGATTTGAGGGTGGGTAAAGCATAAGTTCCATTTTGTTTTGAGTTTGTGGTCATTGTGAGGGTGGGTAAAGAATTAGAGGATTCTTAGGATGTCCCATGGGGTATTTAGGAGGTCCAATAATCAAGGGGGATCTAATCGAAACTTGTGCATTCAATACTTTAACTGTTTCGGTTTGATTTATTTCTAATGAAGGGGGAGTCTTGTGTCATCTTTTCACCATCATCTAAAGAAGTCACAACACTAGTTTTTGAAAGACGTGTCAATGATCTCATTTTCTTGCACCATGATATCCTCTCTAGTAGGAGAGGTTTTAGGAGAACTACAAACTAGATGTTCATGACATTCAAAGATTGGTTATTCTAAAATGACTTCATCACAAATAAGGGAATTATCAATGTTTGGATGTCTTGTTCAATAAGGTTTTCCTTAGGGAAAGAGAAGCAACTAATATTCTCATGAAATTCATCAATTGTATTTTCTAACATCAAAGTATCTTCTTCACAACTAGGAGAGATGCTAGGAGAAGAACGAATGTGATTGTCAAGATTTTCCATAATTTAATTCATTTGTCCCATAATGTCTTCCAAAAAAAAAAAATAGGGTTTTCATAGATCTTAAATATTTTATCATCTAACACCAATCTATCATCTTCACTTACAATATGATTGTCATGATTCCTAACAACTACATCCTTTTTCACTAAAAAAATTCTCATAAGCAAGAGGTGAATGGAAATTAGGTAAGGTGATGTTTAGAAATGTGTCTATGATCTCATTGTCTTGTGTTATAATATCTTCCAATGTAGGAGAGTTTATAGAATTGGAGCTTTCAACATTGTCATGATTCTCAATTAGTGCATCTTCTAACACTAAAATACCTTTGTCACATGTAGGAGAGGTATTAGGAGAAGAAAAACTATTATTATCATGATTTTATATGTTTTCATCTTCTTCTATCACATCTTTCCCACAAATAGAAGAGATAGGAGGGGGTGTAGATTTAAGGCAAGTGTCAACAATTTCAATTTCTTGAACTAAGAGACTCTCATAACTAGGAAATGCATTGAATGAATGACTACCATGCTTATTGACCAAATTTTTCTTCACAAAATTGGAGAAGAAAGATACTAACATTTGTGAAAAGTAATCTATACAAAATTAACGACCTACAAGGAGATGTGTAAATGTAATTTTCATATTCTAAACAAGGTAATTTACTGATTACACTATGCAACAATCTAAGAATCAAATGCTATAAATACAATTTTGAAATTAAGTTAGATATACTGAAAGGAATGAAATAGAAACTCATCAAACTGAAACAGATAGCTAGCAATAGCAAACAAAAACACAAAAATGATGTTTTTAATGTTGTAAAAGGTAGTTTTAGGTCTGATCTGGGACTAATTCGCCCATAGGACCGTATGAGTCCCAGTTAGGATTTTTGAAGGGTTCAAATGCTGAAAAATACACAACATAGAATTCCCATAAAGTAGGAAAATTAACCTGTACACGGACTAAATCACCTAGAGGGGTGAATGAATCTCAAATAAGGTCTTTTGCACCAAATTCTAGAAATTTTGAGTGAATATTAGGTAATCTAGTTTGTATGTTATCTAGACTAAGCAAAATTATAGATTTCAAGTGGTATTCAATGATGCAAGATGCAAAACTGCAAAAATGCAACCTATATGTAATTTCACTAATGCAAGATTTAGAAACCCTAGATGTCAATTAACTAACGCAAGACCTAATGCAAAGTTAATGTAAGCTAAATCTAGGACTATGATGCACTCCAAATGAGGGAAAGAGATCTGCAATAAGGTGTCTTAGGGGTGTGATTAAAGACTAAAAGGGGGCTCACCACCAAGAAAAGGCTTGGAAAGAAAGAAATACAAGTATTATACAAACCTATCTAAATGACCGATGCAATGAAACTAAAAATTAGGATAATAAATTGAGAATGAACATAGGGGTACCTGGAAGAAAGATGTGGTCAAAAAAATTTTGAAACCCTAAAGTTCTATTGTTTAATGCTCACTGGGACTCATACGCCAGGTTGGGTGATTTAGTCACAGACTAGGGTTTTTGGGCAGAAACTAGAGTTTCACAGTGACTTGTCTAAATCTTCTACAAAATGGAAAAAGTGTTGTATTGGGACTCATACGCCCAAGGTGGCAACTTAGTCCTAATATTAGGGTTTTGTTGAAACTCAAGTATCCTCTAATGATTTGTTGTAGCTTCCCTCCTACCAGATCTTCAAATACGAAAGCTTGAATTTTGGCCTATAAGTGACTTTCCGTGAAGACGAAAACCTCTTGAAAACCTTGACAACTTTCTTCAATCTTGCAACTTTTTCTTCAAAGGATCTTCAAGATCTAAAACACCTAGATCTTGAATGATGTCTTCAAATGTAAATCTATAATCTAACATGAAGTGGCCATGAAGAATGTAGATCTTAATCTCAAATTAGATGTAAAGCAATGCTTAACTTGGATCTTGAATGCTACATCACAACACTAGCTCAACAACATGCTTGATGCATTACTCCTTTGATATGATAATGGATCTTGAATTTTTGCAGTAATCTTCTAAAAATCTACCCTTGAATTCTCTTGAAATGCTCTTGAATTCTCTTGTGAACTCTTGTGAAATTCCTCTTGATTGATTATGAAATTCTAGGATGAAACTATGTGAAATAACCTTGTATTTATACCTATTTATGCCAAATTTCCTAAAATTAAAACACTACAAGCCGACATCAGATCTAGGAGAATAAAATCTTACCAATAATTTGATTCAAAATAGCTCCTGGTTAAAGTGGAACTCATATTCCAGTTTTGGTGTATGAGTCCCAGTAGCTAAAACCTGAGACAAAGATTTCTAGGATTGTCTTGTTCAATGTGCAATTTGAAATCAGGTCCCAAGGCTTAGGTGGGACTCACATGCCCAAGGTGGCGTATGAGTCCCAAATCATCAAATCTT
Source organism: Sequoia sempervirens (assembly GCA_007258455.2). Taxonomy (NCBI): domain Eukaryota; kingdom Viridiplantae; phylum Streptophyta; class Pinopsida; order Cupressales; family Cupressaceae; genus Sequoia; species Sequoia sempervirens. Next base: position 73,511,574 of record VDFB02049217.1, read on the forward strand.
GAACACATGACCCAAAACATTGAATTATGGTTAGTTATTTGATAAGTGTTCAGATTATCCATAGAAAAATGCATTTAATAAGGCTCGTGGATGCAAAATAGGACCAAATAAGGCATAAAGAAGCCCAAATTTAGTAGGGAAGGCCCAAACAAGTGTGAAAATGTAAAGGGATACATTTTTCTACACTACAATTTGTAATCCCCAACTTACTATTTTAGCTTAGATAAACATAATTTAATATGATAAGACGTATTTTAGATGAGGCTAAGCATTTTTAGGTTTTTTTCATTAAATATTTATAAAAATATATCCTTTTGTCTCCTTCAAGTTAAAGAGGTAAATATTTTAAAAAGTTAAACACCATAAAAAAAATATTTCCACTTCTAAACTAGCAAGATATGGTATATCACTAATTCTTATCATTTAAAATTTGTATGAGTATATGATGGTGGATTGGAAGAATAAAGTGTAGAGATGAATTGGAGGAAGATTATAGAATGAAAAGGTTAATATATTGAAGATATATTGAATAGTACAATTAGAAATAATGCATGGAGTAGAAAGTAAGAGGAATAATTAGTAAAAATTAATATTATATAATCACCATGGATTGCGAAAGATAGGGTGAACACTATTAGTTTATATTTTTTATTTAGAATTGAAAAATTATTATAGGGTTACCTAGAGTGTTTAATGCAAGAGCATCCATGGTGCATGAGGAATACTACATCAACCAAAAATATTCTTTCATATTCTTTTAAGCATCTCGAAGTGTCACATCATCTTGTTCTTTTCATTGAGAAAATTTCAATACCTCATAATTTTAGGTAATGACTATGAAATAATAGTAACAACTTTTGATGCATATTGTGCCCAGGGGGTCTTACCAAACTAGATGATCACATAGACAAAGAATCACACTAGCACAATCAAAGAAAAAATAAACCAACATTCTATTAAAGTTTCAAGACTTATTAAAAATATAGTTTTATTTTACAATGATTCACTAGTCTTCCTATAGCTAGTATATTAAAGAAATTTCTCAATTGTCTTTTCTTTTGAACTTCCTCTATTCTTTAAAAAAAAAAAAATTCCACTTCTCTTCTCTTTTACCCTTTCATTTACTCTATGCTTGTCTCAAGAACCTCCCTTACTCTCCTCTCTATGGATGCCTCACCTTCTCTCTTTGGATTCTCTCCCAAATCCTCATCCTTAGTTTTTCATTGATCTTCCCCTTCAATAAAAACTTCCTCCTTCCCTTATAAATCCTCTATAGTGCATTCCATGAGAATATTCAGTTGTTATATAACTATTGTTTTAGTCATCAATCAATGATGCAAGTAAAAATTCCCTTGAAATATTTGGAATTTAGAATACTTTAATAGCATATCAAAGGTTTTAGATGTTCTTAAAACATTGTTAGCTTTTGGCAATGCTTTGAAATCCATGGAAAAAAGTTGACATTCAAATTTTCCTCCAAATTTTTGCATCATGTTATCCTTCAAATATTTAATTTTTTAATAAAGGTTTTGATTTACCTATTGGGTTTAGATAATTTTTTGAATTTTTTTTTGAGTTTCGACGAGTTTGTGACAACCTTATTGGGAGTCATCATTGATTTCTAAACTAACTCCAAAAATTGAAATCCTTTGTAAAACTCTTCCTTACCTTTTTAACAAGAGAGCAATTTTTCTTTCTTCAAAAGTTTTGGAAAGTACATTGGGTGTTGAGAAGGTTGTGAAAACCTTTTCAAAGTTCAATACTAGTTTTGAAACCATAGTAAAACTCTAACTCCACCTTTCAAGAAGCTTGCTTTCTAGAAAAAAATGGTGGACAAGTTTGTTGAAAATAGAATCAAGTTTTAGAACTCAAGATAAATATTGACACAAATATTTTATTTTAAATTAAGGACGTTGTGAAATGAATTTTGTGAGCCAAAAAGGTTGTGAGAACCTTGTTGAGATCCGATGAGGTTGTAAAAACCTCTTGGTATACCAACAAAAGTTATGAAACCTCCTAGTTTTATTAATGGATTTTCCCCTAGAGAAACTTGACCACTTTTGAACTAAAAGTTTCTTTGGAAGCAACTGGTAAAATCAATAGGAGCATAAGAAAACTAAATTAAAGCTAAAACTGAAACTTGAAAAAAAGTTAGTGATGGAAGATTATCTATGGACCCAATCGCTTCTACATCACATATTGATAAAAAAATCCTTCAAATTGATATCAAAGATTTATAGTCATATTTTTCCATGCCACATCATCAATAAGTGTTTTCATTATTGGTTAATGTGATGAGATGTGTAAATAAATTTTAAAAGGGCCTAACCTATCAGACAAAATTCACTTTTAGATTCTTTTACAAAAAATGTTTGTTTCTCTAATATACCATAAACTTATCTAAATGGCTTAAACAATCTTCCTAATTTATATAGTAAATCATAATGTTAAAAATTAAATTAAAGTTTCCTAATTTCTTATTAAAAACTTAATTTATGCACAATAAAGACATGTATCTTACCAAACCCATAATATTCCTTCTCTAAAAAGTCTCATCTTACTCAAATTGAACCCAATGCACATCATTACCTTTCAATCCCATGATCAAAACCCTTTGAATTAGAGTATCCTTCATCAAAATATCTTCTAACTACAAATACAAAATATTAAACTTCAAACCCAATATCTATTTAGAACCAAACCCTAAAATCTCATCCTCAAAACAAAATCAAAAAATTAAATCCAAAGATCCAAATCATCCCTCAAAGACATTAAACATTATAAGAGCCTCAAGCCTCACAAAACATAAATTCACCACAAGTAAAATTGAAATCCAAATTCTAACTTTCTAAAGGTGAATGACTTAGATTCCAATTCCAAAATCATTAAATCCAATCCAAGTCTATCAATGAAATTTAAATTCCAAGGTCAAAATCCAAAACAATTAACACTCAAAAGCTCAAGTATAATCCAAATCAATCAACAAGGTTTTTTCAACCTAAGGTCAAATCCAAAAATTAGAAAATAAAATCCAATAATCCTCAAAATAAAAAAATTAAGCCCTCAATTTGAATCAAAACTAGTGAAATACCCTTTCAATCCATGTTTAAATGAAAATAAATCAAAAGTAAAAATACATAACAATAAGCCCAAATAAATAAGAAAATAATCTCTTGATGCTAATTCAAATCAATCAACAACCTTTTGAATTGAGGTCAAATACAAATTTATCTAAAAATTAAATAAAATATATATATCCTAAAAAATATAAAAAATATTGAAAGTCTAAAAATTATCTTTGAAAATTCCAATCATAGTGTGAATCAAAATTAATCACCACACTCTCAATATATTGTGACCTTTGTGATCTTATTCATAACTTGGGTGATACTTGACACTGATCAATCTTGCACTATAAGTGACTTCCAATGAACCCTCCTAATATAATAGTTAGCTTCTTGTATCGTTACCTGTATGATAGTGTACCTACCAATGTAACTATTATTGTATCATAACTAGGGTAGCCCTTAGAAACTTTCACCTCTATGAACAAGATGAATGTTGGATAATCCCTAATAATGACCTAGAAATCAATCATTGGCATAGTCCAATTACTTCATATCAGTGCTCAAATATCCCAAAGGTTAACACTTGTGTCCTCCACTTGCTTAGAAAGTTAGGATTGCTAGCTACTATAGTTTTAGGATAGAAAGTAAATCAAAATGAACTGAAATTAGATTATGATTAGCTATAGTTTTTGAAAGAGGAAAAAATGGGTTTTATAGGGACCCAAAACCAAGAAGTTTACAAGAAAAAGATAATAATGTGATAGACACCAATGTCAGAGAGGCTATAAAAACAACAAAAATAAAAATCCACAGCCACCAAAAAAGCCAGCAAAGGCCACAAAACCAAAAAAACCAGACAAAAAGCCAACAACAGCTAAATTTGGGTCTCTAATAAATCTATAGTCTCAGCTTCCAGCACGTTCATTTCTTGAACCCCCTCTTTAAGATCTAAACCATCTGGGTAGTGGGAGGCGCTTTCCTTTTGAGATTGGCATGAGTCCTTTTCAAAATACCTTGGTCCTCATTCTTGATTTCCTTGTTCTCTTCCAGATCTACAACCAGCAAACCCTTTTGCATTTTTTCTAGCTTTTCAGACATAGCATTGAGAATAATGGCATTGTGCCTAGCCATCTTATGGTTTTGTTCCACAATAGTTTTCAAGTTATTTTTAATTTTAACCATTTTAGCTTCCATAGACTTGTAATTTTCATCGATGTTACCTCCTTCCTTTTGAATACTGTTCTTATTCCATTTCCCTTCTTTGTTGCCGAGAGTAGCCAACTTCAGCTCCAACTCCTCCGAATTACTATATAGAGCCCTATTTATTTGATTAAGATCATTTATTTCTTGATAGGCCCATTTAAAAACCCTAAAAATATCACTAATACCGTTTCTTGCAAAAGCAAGAATGTCACCAGACTGAACCCGGTCTAATATGAGGTTATCATCACCTAGGTTGGGAGAGCTAGGAAGTCTGGTGCCGTCAAATATGAAGGAGGCAGGAGGGGAGGGCACAAAATTTCTACTAGCTTCAAGGTTCTCAGATTTGTCTTCCAAGGAGTTAGTAGAATAGGAAACCAACTTGTTGGTAGGGGAACCCTTGAGATTAGGATTCTTAGAGGGGACAGAGCAATCCAGAAAGGTCTCAGGGTTGGCTTTATGGTTTTCTTACCAGACATCTCAAGGGACGGGTGGGTTTCAACAATTCTCTCCTAGTTGGGCTGATTTTCTGAACCCCCACTAACCATGTCATAGTCCTCTGATGCCATGGAGGCAATTGGTTTAGATAAAGCCGACATACTTTGATAGTGTTCATATATTAACCTAATAAGAACATGATGAAGAATAGGGTATCTCTTGGGGTTTTTCTTATGGTCCTCAAGGCTATTACTCAAAGAACATAATAGGTAGTGAGGGAGAGAAATTCGTACCTTATGGCGAAAGTGGTTAAGAATGGAAAAATGATGACCATACACCCTAATAAATCTCTCGTCCAGGGTGATATACTCCATAATAACATGGAGTACCTTTCTCCACAACGCCTTGATGGTGTCAATTTGTAAATAGTTGTTAGAAATTTTAATTAGTTTTGATTTCTCTTTTTCCTTCTTAGGAAATCTGATGACAGCCTCATCAAAAAACCTTTTTTCACGATAAAACTTCACACTCTCTATGGACATTCCAGTAATCTCTCATATAATTTGCTCATCCAGCTTCACCTTTCTACCAAAGAGAATTATTTTTCTGTTGTTCCAATTCTTCTCGAAGTAGTATCTGGCCATAGAATCGGGCCCATGAAGTTTTTCTAGAAATGGAACCAACCCACCTCTTTCAATCCGCTTACAGACTTTGTCATTCCTAGTGTGCACCTCATAGCTTTTAGGCTCAACTCTTTTCCTATCCCCCCCATTTTCATTTGCACCTTCCTGCAAAATCTACCAGTGTCAAGCACCTGTTGTAGAATAATGCGGCTATTCCAATGCACCCACAAAGCATGTCACTTTTTCTTCTCTTCTAAGTGACATGACATGACCCCATAAAATCTCTTGATTTTGATGTATCTGGCCCATTTCCCTTTAATCATTAAATGTATTAGCCTATTTCCCATGTGTAACATCATAATCAAGTAAGGCCCTGACTTCAGTTCTCAAGTCCCTACAATTCTACCATGTGTTTAGTCCTTGCTTCCTAACCCCTTCATTCGCAAAGTAATCTGCCACGCTGTTAGCTTCCCTGTAGATGTGTGAAACTTTTACTTTTTCAAACTTGTCTAGAATAGACTTTTCTTCATCAATCCAATTCTTTATCGACCAAAAGGGTGGGGTCCTTCCTAAGAGAGAATCAATGATATTTTTAGAATCTTCTTCTAGCCATAAATTTTTTATATTCAAATTATGAGCTAACTTTAAAACTTGAAAGGCTCCTATAGCCTCCACCACATGGTTGGTTTGGTGACTAAGGGATATAGCCACAACCACCATAAAATTACCATTTGAATCCATTAGCACACCTCCACTACCATCCATGCTCAGATTATCCTTTGCAGCTCCATCAAAATTAGCCTTATACCAACCGTATGGAGGAAAGGTCCAGCATACACCTTCCCTACTTTTATTAGCTGGCTTGGGAGCTGAAGAAATATCCAATTTAATATTCCAATCTTTAGCAATCCTTAAATCATACGGAGTGCACACCACAACTTCCAAATTAAGAGCTTTTTGAGGAATCACATTAAAGTTTTCCTTTATAAGCCTAGAAATTTTCTCAAAGACATTATTCTCTGACATCTCCTAGTCCTTGAAAATTCTATTATTGTGTTCTTTCCACACTCCCCAAGCCACAAAAGGGAATGAGAAATCCCACAACCTTCAAATGAAGGGATTTTGGGTAGCGGATTTCCATTGTAAAAAGAACTCTTTTATGGTCTGGGGGAACACCTAAGAGGTATTCTAGAGAGCTAAAAAAATTCCATAGATTAAGGAAACAAATGGGCAATGGAGAAACAAGTGGTTGGATGACTCTGCCTCACTCTTGTAGAGGTAGCATCTGTTGGGGATTTGAAATCCACATTTACAAAGATTTTCCACCATGAGAACCTTATTCTGAAGCATGATCCAGAAGAAGATATTGACTTTCGGAGTCAAGTATTTGATCCAAGCTTTTGACCAGAAGGGAGGGGTGGCTTGAGAAAAGGATAGCAAAGAGATAATCGAAGAGACAAAGTAGTTACCCAAAGGATTTCCCATCCAGACAAGAGTATCATCCTGCTGAGTTAGTCCCAATGTAACAGCCTTTAAGGAGGATTGAAGCTGAGCCAACTCCTAAGTGTTCACGCATAAGTTCACCCAATCTCCATCATGCCAGTAATCTTTAACTAGTTCCTCAAAAGCAGCTTTACATTGCTTTTCCCATCTATTAAATCTTTCAATATGAATAAGGGGTTCCTTAAAGAGCAATTTATCCTCCAAAAATCTAGCTTGATTGCCACTTCTGATGTGCCATCCTATCCTAGATTCCAAAATTTTTCTACCAACAAGCTAAGCCATGAGGGAGAATAGGAGAATCTATTAGAGCTTTGAGGGAGATACAGTTGGCCATATATTTACTTCTCAATATATCTTTCCATTCTCTACCAGCTGAGAAAGATCTCCATATTTGTTTGGCTAGGAGAGTATAGTTAATAATTCTAATTTTTCTGAGACCTAAAACCCCAAAGGTTTTCGGTCTGCAAACCAAATCCCACCCTATAAGAGGCATTCTCTTTCTTTCCTCAACTCCATACCAAAGGAATCTTTTCTGGATCTTTTCAATGGTCTTAGCATATTTAGCAGGGATTTTGAAGAGGCTTAAAGCATAAACTGGGAGGTTCTGAAGAGAAGCTTTAAGAAGCTAAATTTTTCCAGCTTGGCTCAAAAGAGCTCCTTTCCATCCTGCCAACTTCTTTCTGAACCTATCAACCAAAGAACACCAAAAGGAATCCAGGGGTTTAAGGCATAATAGAATTCAAAGATAAGAAGAAGGTAAGGATTCCACTCTGCAACTAAGGATCCTTGCAATCTTGACCTGTCTATGCTCAGGAGTATTGAAGAAAAAGATGGAACTCTTTTTTTCTATTGACCATCTTCCCTGTCGCCTTCTCATACACATCTAAAGTTTTTTTCAAAGTCTTAGCCTCATTCATCATAGATCTACCCATCAACATAGTGTCATCAACAAACTGTTGGTGAGAGAAAATCAGATTCATGGAAGAAGGACAAAGACCAGCAAGAGACCTTTGTTCAATCAATCTCTTAAGATTCCTTCCCAGGCTTTCAACCATTATAGTAAAAATAATAGGTGACATAGGGTCACCTTGTCTCAAACCTCTTGAATTTTGAAAGAATCTAGAAGTGGAACCATTCAAAATAATAGATGTGGAGACTATGGTAACCAACTGATTCACCAACTGAATGAATCTGCTACTAAAACCAAACCCTCTTAGAATTTTGAATAAAAACTCCTAGTCAACTCAGTCATAAGCTTTGGATATGTCCAGTTTGAGAAGAAACCCTTTAGTTTTAGATTCCACAAGTGAATGAATATTCTCATGGACTATGATGAAAGAATCTAAGATTTTCCTACTAGGAACAAAACCATTCTACTGAGGGGAAATCAACGAAGGAAGGATAGAAAGGATCCTTGAAGTCAAGACCTTTGATATGATTTTATAGAGAGAGTTGCAAAGACTAATGGGTCTAAACGCCTCAAACTCCATTGCCCCTAGTTTCTTAGGAATAAGGACCACAAAAGTAGCATTTATTTCCTTAAAGAGCCTTCTAGATCCAAAGAATTCCTTAACAACATTTGTGACATCATTTTCCACAATATCCCAAAACCATTGAAAAATTAACAAAGGAAAACCATCAAGCCTAGGGGCCTTGTTTCCTTCAAAGGAAAAGACTGCTTTCCTGATTTCCTCCTTTGAGGGGATGGCTGCAATCTTATCATTATCTTCCCTAACAACAACTTTGGGGATGGACTCTAGTAAAAAATCTTGGTCATTTTGATTGATTTCCCCACTCACCGAAAGAAGGTTATTATAGAAGAGGACAACCTGCTTTTTGATGTCTTCCTCTTCCTCAAATCTAGTACCATTAACTTCTATGGAAGTGATTCTATTGGCAGCCCTGTGTTTAGAAGCAGATAAGGGGAAATACCTTGTATTTATGTCTCTAGCTAAGAGCCACAAAACCCTCGATCTCTGCCTCCAAAAATCCTCCTCTTTTTCTATTATGTCATGCAATTTCACAAGCAACTCATTTTCCCTATCTTTATTATTTTCAATGTATCCTTCCTTCTGGATTTTGTCCTAGATCCCCAGAAGCTCCATTTAAAGTTCATATTTAATACCAAAAATGTTTCCAAAGGATTCTTTTTTCCATCTTCTTAAATTGTGTTTGACTTCTCTCAGTTTTTTAGTAATTCTAAACATAGCAGTACCCGAAACATCAATATTCCACCATTTCCTAATTTCATCAGAGATAAGGGGGTGGGACAGCCACATTCTCTCAAATCTAAAGGGAGAGTTTTTCTTCCCCTTTATAGGGTCTGCCACAAAACTTATAGGAAAGTTATCCGACACAACTCTAGAAAGAGCTTTAAGAGTGCAAAAATAGCTTAAAATCAACTGATGAGATATTATAGTTCTATCTAACCTAACTTGAATAAGTTCCTTACCAATTCTTCTATTCGACCAAGTGTACTGAGCCCCTTGCAAGTCCATATCAATCAGATCCTTGTTATTGATGAAATTGAAAAGATCAGATTTACTCTCTTGATTCACTTGAGAGCCTCCAAATTTCTCCTCATTCAAAAGGGGAGTATTAAAGTCACCCATAACTATCCAGTGGTCATTATCAAAAATCCTATAGAAAGTAGAGAGCTCATTCCACAAATATTGTCTAGCTCATTTCCCATTGGGAGCATAGATATTCAACTAAATCTAGCTAAAGTTATCTCTGATATGTCACTGATAAAATTTGAGTCAAAATCTGACAAAAGTTCGTCAGAATTTTGATGACATTTCGTTGGTATTATTTCATCAATTTTCTAACACCATTTGAAATGTCAAAATTCTGACCCAGTCGACGATGCTGGGTCAGAATTTTGACGTTTCAAATTTCATCAAAAAATAAATGAAATAATACAAACCAAATGTCGTCAAAATTCTGATGAAATTTTGTCTGATTTTGAGTCAAAATGTATCAGTATGTGTGAATTTAGTAGCCACATGATTGTTGGTCTCTAGCAAAGGTTCCTCTTTAATGATGTTTCGATTCCATAAGGTAGTAATGCCTCCTAACGCACCATCTAAACTATTTCCTTGAATCCCACAGTTCTGAAACATTTTGATTTTCTCCACCTTTTCTTTGGACATTTTAGTTTCTTGGATGAGGATAATATCAGGTTTATGACCCCTAACAAAATTGTGTAAAACATCCCTCTTGTGAAGGCTATTGAGCCCTCTTATATTCCAAGACATAATCTTCATATCTTACCAGGGGATTGGAGAATCTTTGGAATGTTCTTTTGAACACCATCTGCAATATCCTGAAAGATTTCATGCTCTCTCTTCCATTTGCCTAATCTTCTTCCTTGACCAAGATTAGTAGCTCCACAATCTTCCTTTGCTCTTGTTCTGGTAACAACTCCACTCAGAGTACTTTGATGTTTGCTTTTCTCCTTCTTTTTCTTAGAATGAAAGAGGACTTCTTCCCAGTCAGTGTCTTCTTGACTCTCCATCTCTCTGCTAGATTCCCATTCCTTATCGTACATTCTTCTTTTCTCCCAAGGGAGGGTATCCATTAGACTGTTCCTAGGCTGATTCAGATTATCACTCAAAATTTTAGTGTTTTGGCTCAGATCCTCAAAGGTATCCTTAACAAGATCCAGGGTTGTATTTTCCCCAATATTAAGAGAGATACTCAAAGGGGAGCATTCAACAAAGGTCGTATTCTAGATGGGGATGCCAATATCCAAAGACAGACCCTGGATAGGAATGTCCTCCAATCTAGGAAACCCATTTTCTTTTCCTTTTGGTGAGGTCTTAAGAGTGGAGGAATCAAATTCCTCATCCCTTTTACCTTCCTCCGTATTTCCCAATGTTTTTTCCTCATCTTCCTAAGGACCATCATTATTTTCTACCCTTGCTTGGTGATTCTTCTGTGCATCAGGATCCTTAGATTTTATTTCATCATTAAAGTCAAAAGTATTCCTTTGAGTTTCATTTTTCCTACCATCCTCCTCATCAAGGGTTTTTTTATTGCTTACTTGTCCTTCCCCATCAAATTTCTTTCTCCAAACAGTATTAGGGTTGGGCTGGTGAATTTATTTTTCTTTACTGACATTTAATGGACATTTCTTAGCCCAATTCCCTATCTTTCTACATTTAAAGTAGGCAAAGGGAATGGACTCAAACTCTATAGTTTGTGTCCAGGTTCCCAACTTAGATTGAATATCTATTGAAGAAGGAAGGTCAACATTGTGTGAAACTCCCACACAAATTCGAGCAAACACCAACCACTTTCTAGCTGCTGTCATAGGGTCAATAGATAGAAGTTCTCCAAAAGAGATAGCAATGCCATTGAAAATGTCCTCATTCCAGTATTTCAGAGGGAGACCCGAGAGTCTAGAACAAATAGGAACATTCTCAAAGATAGAGTTAGAGAGATCCAGGTGAGAGGTCCACTTCTTAAGGGCCAGGGAAGATTTTCCAATGACCCAGGGTCCGCCACTCCTTGAAGCCAAAATTTCCTCCTTCCAAGTGAACTCAAAGGGAAAGAATCCTCTAGGAAGAGCAGCCACCATGACTTTCCCATTAGTTTTCCACTTATTTTTGACAAACTCCCTAACCACCTCAACATTTGGTCTAGGGCCCATAAAATTTCCAACCAGGACATTTTCCATCAAAGCAATATTATGATCAATAATAGGACCAGGTACAGAGATGGAAAACTTACCTTTCACTAGGTTAGAATGATTACTCATTGGAGGGAAAATTGATTTACCATTTAGTTTAACACCAAACAGTGAGGACCAAGGTTTGCACTTTGCTCCTTCCCTATCAACGTTCCCTATCACTTCATTGGAAAATTTTCCTTTTTTTCCTATTTGTCCTTCAAGGGACCCCCCAGATTTTTCTTTCCTCTTGGGTTCACTTGGATTTTTTTTTTTTGTGTCCTTCTCATCAGGTTCATCCTTACCTTTCTCTAAAATAGATTTGAGCTCTAGATTACATTGAAAATTTTGTACTAGTTTTTCTAAATGATATTTTGATTTATTCTAGAAATGAGGAAGAACATTGCAAGAATTTAGAAATGGTCCTACAACGTTTGAGAGAACATAGGTTGTATGGTAAACTTTCCAAGTGTACATTCTTCCAAAAGAGGTACATTATTTAGGTCATGTGATTTCGGCAGATGGAATTATTTTAGATCCAGCTAAGATCAAAGCAGTAATTGAGTGGCCTATACCTAAGAATGTGTCAAAGGTAAGAAGTTTCATGGGTTTGGCAGGGTATTATAGGAAGTTTATCACAAAATTTTCTAAGACCGCTTTCCCTATTACTTCTTTACAAAAGAAAGGAAAGATATTTGAATGGACTGAGAAGTGTTAAGAGGATTTTTCCCTACTCAAAGAGAAATTGACGACCACATCAATCTTAAAAGTACCATATCCTGAAGGTAACTTTATGGTTATCACAGATGCATGTAGAGAAGGGTTAGGAGGTGTATTGATGCAAGATGGGCGAGTAATTGCTTATGAATCCAGGAAGCTGAAACCTTATGAAATGAATTATACATCTCATGATTTAGAATTAGTATCTTTAGTTCATGCATTGCAAATGTGGAGGCACTATTTTCTAGGAAACCCCTTTGAGATGAAAAATGACCATAATGGGTTAAAGCCCCAATTTACAATTCAACCTAATCTAAATGATAGAAAAAAAATATGGTCAGAGTTAATAGTTGACTATGATTTTAATATCAGTTATATTAAGGGGAAAGAAAATTGGGTTGTTGACACATTAAGTCGAAGATGAAACATTGCTTCTATAGTAACAATCCAAAACCGATTTTAAGGGCCAAGTACTCTGAAAGTGCAAGGAAGATGAGTATTACTCCCAAGTTAAGGAAGCACTCACTGTTAATCCACAAGATTCTAGGTATGAAGGTTTTCATTTTGAACCTAATGGATTACTTAGATGAGGGTAGAATGTATATACCTGACATAAAGGAATTAAGAAGTTTGGTATGGAAGGAAATACATGAAGCATTGCACTCTGGATATCCTGGAGTGAAAAAAATGATGGCTAATGTAAAACCATTATACTTCTGGAAGGGAATGAAAGGAGATGTTGCTAGTTTTGTGGCAAGGTGTCTTGAGTGTCAAAGGGTGAAAGAAGAGTATCATCATCCTGCAAACTTGTTATACCCACACAATATACTAGAAAGGAAGAGGCAAGTCATACGTATGGACTTTGTGCAAGGATTGCCTATGTCAAGGAATAAGGACAATGCCATTCTTGTGGTTGTAGATAAACTTACAAAAGTAGCACATTTTATACCTGAGAACCTAACTGATGGAGCACCTATCATAGCAAGAAAATTTATGCATGAAGTGTTTAGATTGCATGGGATTCCTAAAAATATTATTTCATATAGGGATGCACGAGTCACCTCTAGGTTTTGGAAAATCTTGTTTTATGCACTAGGGACTTAGTTGAATATTAGCTCAGCATATCGTTCAAAAACAGATGGTAAAATGGAAAGGCTAAATAAAGTATTGGAAGACCTACTTAGGATGTATTGCATGGATCAATAGTACAAGTGGGAGGATTATTTACCCTTAGTTGAATTTTCTTACAATAACTCATATCATTCTATAATAAAGATGGCTCCTTTCGAAGCTTTGTATGGCTGAAAGTGTCGAACTCCTATTGTGAGACAAAGATTGTCAGGGTGGGTCCATTATGCTTGATCCATGATGAATCAAAGCATACTTTAACCACTAAACCTCAATCTTCCAAATAATATCATTCAAATTGAAAATAAACTAAACAATTATTGAAATGAAGAATTCTAAATATAAAATATTGAAATGTCTATTCTACCCCATTTGAAACTTATCTTGTTTTGGAATTGGTGTCATGTTGATGTGGAACAATGACCCTTTCCTAATCCCATGATTAGTGAGCCTATTTCAATCAATTCTATGGAAGAGAATTGATGAAACCATTGTGATAAATGGATGAAAACTTGATTTATGCTAAATTAATCATGATGCAAGCTAAATGAAAATGATTTTATGCTAAAATTGATCTAATTATACAATTGCTAAGCTAATATAAGCTAATTATAGGCTAAAATATGGAAACTCTAATTTATAAGCAAGCTAAGATGGATGCATGGAAGCCATTAATGGATGTATTAAGTTGTTATGCAACTAAAGGGTATGTGTAGGATCATGATGGGCCAAAAAGTGGCGATATGATGGGTATGTGTAGGGTATGTGGCTAATGAATTTTTGTTTACCCAAAATTGATTAAAAAAAAAAGGTTTTTAAAAGAGATTCTCAACTTTCCAACAATATAAATTATGCTTTACTTTGAATTTAATAAATAATTATTATTCATTTTCTATTTAAATTAAGATTAAAGTCTTGATTGATAGGTTGATTGAAAAACATCAATAGATTTCAAACGGTATCAATTTTTTTGAATATGAATAATGTGTCACATTCTATGCTTCGCATACTATAGGATTAAAAAAAATAAAATTGAATTTCATGAAGTTTTGACCAAGTTAAGGTGGTCAGACATAGAGTTTTTATATTTTTAAAATTTGTAATTAAAAACTCATAATTAATTATTTACTAGGAAAAAAAATACAAAAAATATGCATCACATTCAGACATGAGTCCTCTACTTATATCTAAAATCTTATAAAATATATTATCATTTTATTGTGGTTACGGTGAATTGACAGACACCTACTTCTAATTTGTTCCCTAAAATTTAAGTACTACTACATTGAAATTTCAAATTTTCACCAAATAGATTTTTTTTTTTAAATAAACCTAGTAGTTTAGAAACTTTTAGATTCTATTCTTACATATTTTTGAAATAATATAGATAACTTATTCAAATTTTAACGACAAGTTGCCTAACTCTGATTTTCCTAATTTTTTTGCCACTTAAGGGCCTATTTTTTCCATGATGATCCTGGACATGCCCTAAAAATAAACTAAAACAAGCTAAAAGTGAGTAAATTGAGAGTGTGAATGCAAGTGAATTCAACAACATAAGTTCTCAATTGAAATATGGATCCATTTGTCTCCAAATAGTGACCTATTTACAGGACAACAAATGAGAAATGGAGGGTTGAGATTGAAAAAATAAATCAATGGTCTAGTATGGAAGGAAGAAGAGCTATGGATCATGGATTCTCATCAAACACATTTGTTCCAAAAAAACACACTTTTGACCTACACACATAGGTCACCAGGTGACTTGCTCAAGAGGTTAAAGGTTTAGCTTGTTCAGGAAGCCAAGTGAGATGATTGGAGGAGAGAGAATATTCATTGGGATATTCTCATGGATGAGGATAAAAGATAATTTACAAATTAAAATAAATTTTTAATTGTGCAAAAAAGGAGATAAGGAATATTCCCTTTTATAGGAAAATTATTTTAATTGCTAATTAAACAAGGTTTAATCATGCAATTAGGGGATTTGAAGAATTAAATTGATATTCATGAAATTAAATAATTTAATGAAAGGAGGAGAGATGAAATGATATTTAATTAAATAACATAGGGTTATTTAATTAAATAAGATGACTTTGGAAATTAAATTAAATATTTTCATTTATTTAATGTAATGAGATGAAATGTTAGTGTGAAGAGGGAGTGAATTAACCCGAGTTGATGAATTAGGTTAATGGATGAAAATGATGCAATTAATTAATTAGCTAGGATAATTCAATTAATTAAGTGAAAATAGGATTGGTTTAAAGAAGAAATGATGTTAGTATACCTATTTCGAGTGTATGATATCATTCAAGACATTTTTAAGTGTCTACATTTTTCCCCTCTTTCAAATGATGTATCTACTGCTTCGGTTCAAAGATTGATTTCCTTTGGATTAAAAACTACTACTAAATTAAAAAATAAAAAAAAATCTTTTTTTTAGATGCCCCAGTGGAAGGATAAAGCTGATTCCCTGCCCCCTTCAGAAATTGGGCAAATTTTTTAAATTTTGGGTTGATTTCTCAATAAAGGTTAAAAGCTTCCCCAAGGGTCCAAAAAAGTTTCAAGATGCAAGAATTATGCCAAAAACACAAAAAATGATGCAAAATTAGATTTTGATTGGTAAAATTGGTGAAAATGATGATAAACCCTATCTTGAAGATGAAATTAGGGCAAAAAACCCTAATTTTCTAGCATAAATAAGCTAAGAAGGGTCACCTTCAATTCATTTGTGCATTCACACCATAGAGATTCTTTATGTTTTAAGCTCTAACCCTCTGATGGAATGGCGTGACGACAACTCCCACAAATCATTTCTAACCGAGTTCAAGAGTATCAGCGGATTCTAGGCTTCAGACCACCAGTATGTAACTCAAAAATTGATTTAAAATTTGACTTTTTGATGCATTTATTACATGTTAAATTTTAAACTTTGGTTGACAATCGGCAATGCTAAAACAATTTATAGCGACACATATGTATATGGTGATGCACTTCATGATTTAAAATTGGGGTTTCTAATTTTAAATTGTGATGCATACTTATATAGTGATGCACTTCCTGATTTAAATATTAGGGTTAGTGTTTCCAAAGCTTAAATCATGATGCCCATGTGTTTTGCAATGCACTTTATAATTTGCACTTTAAAATTCCTTCAAGCATTGCAATTTGAAATTTAAATATAGTGATGCTATTATAAATAGTGATGTTATTGTGATTTTTGAGCTAAAAATTTGAAATTGAGTCAAATTTCTTCAATTTTTTTGACATTGTGTGCTTCATGGGTGTATGAGGTCATTCCACCACTGATGTCACATGAGAACAGGCCCACAATTTAAGAGAGACTGGGGGATTTGTCAGAGTTGTGTCAGGAGCACCTAGGAGAGATCAGCCTTTGGTATGTTTCAGATGCACCCATCATCCGAACCCATTTAGCTATGATGACTACTCTATGCGAGAGATGGCATAGTGAGACTTCATCTTTTCATCTTCCTACTAGCGAGGTGATGGTGACCTTGGAGGATGTTTGGTAGATCTTGTGTTTTTTAATTCACAGTAATTGTGTGATTTACGATGTTTATTTTGGGTATGATGCTTGTCATGAGGTGATGGAGTTGGAGAATATTTCCCTTGTCACATCACAGATCGACCTCAAGATGTATAGAGGTCATGTGCCCACTTTCTGATTGATCATTGTAGCCATCATTTAAGGTTTGGTTGCTTTGGACCAATGCAGCAGAGGGTTTAGCCCAAGACGGGGATTGGCATGACATCAGATGCTCCATAAGAAGACTCTTTTTGCATGGGGGCCAGTGATGTTGGCCTCGCTATACCATGACATGCGCGACTTTGTATATTGTGACATGAGAGCGATTGGTGTAGGGGTGACCCTGCTACATATTTTGGCATGGGAGCATATCGTAATGCTCTGACTGATAGTGTATATGGTTGGTGTTGAGCTAGATTATCTTGTGATTTGGTGGTATAGAGGCACCATCACCCTGTGACACACTAGATAGATTAGGCTCCCGTACTGATGGCAGGTTTTGGATGATATGACAATTTCTATATGGTGCTCGTGGATATAGATGCCCCCATGGTATGACGATGCTCAACAATTATACTTTGTGAGACAAACCTAATACATGTAGGGTCATGAGCATACAATCATTGAGCGATATCTATTGGATAGAGTGGCACAATACTTCAGCGAGCAATAGGACAGGCTAGATGATGCCTACAAGGCCATATTTGTGAGGTCCACTCATGAGGTGCCCACATGGGGACCTACCATTCAAAATCTAGAGGTGTTGGAGAGTTTCAGACAGTTGGTGGCTCAACCATGGGCCTATGACTAGGGTCAGATGATAGCGCAGACTACGCCTGCTTATGATGCAAGGTTCACACCTCCTCAAAGACTGATAGATCTAGCTGGTGCTCCCCCATGAGAGAGACCCAAAGGGAGAGGAGCCAAAGGTAGATGATAGGAACAAGGACAAGGATAGGTGTAGGTTGGCTAGCATGGCCAAGATGGATAGTTCCAAGGGCTCCACCGGTTGGTCAGTAGCATGCAGGACAATAGCAGGTTGTACAACAACAGGCAGGACAATACTAGGCTATATAGCAACAAGTAGGACAATAGCAAGCACCATCGCCACCACCACTAGATGCCAGATATGTATAGATACAACAGCTACAGCAATAGGTGGAGGTTTTGATAGGTGAGCGAGATCAGACACGCCAGTAAATTTTGGCTATTACTACTAAGTGGGACCAGGCCAGACAATAGGTGGTGGCCATTAGAGTGGAGAGGAACCATGCTAGGTAGCAGTTACATGCTATTACTATAGAGAGGGACCAAGAGATCAGTTGGCGACATCAGTTAGAGGCGATGACAACATCTAGCTAGGGTAGGACTGTATCTGCCAAATTATATAGAGAGGTCATGACCGAGACAACATATTATAAGATGCATTACCATTGTGATGTCCCACAGGAACTCAGACAACCTGATTTTTCATAGAGGAGAGATGCACGACCCAGAGCTAAGGAACAACTAGAGAGGCATGCTAGAGAGGGGAGCAACCATTAGGGCTAGCTTCTAGTGCACAAACACTTTTTTATTTTGTTGCCTGATTCTTTGACACAGATATACATTCATGGGCTCCTTTTTGATATCCTCGAGGATATTTGTATTTATGATTGATATACATAGAATGATCCATATTTTGTACCATGACATTCATTTTTGATATATATATGATACAAATATGGATTCTATCTAATGTGTTCATATTATTTCATGCTTATGATGTATGGTTGCATATGATGTGAGATGCTTATATTTGATCATGTATGGATGCACTTTACTTATGCTTATGTGATATGTGATAATATGAGATGATATGCAATGTTATGTTCTTTTTCAGTATCTTTTCATGATATGCTATGGGATGGATGATGTGTGATGCAAATGTTATGCTGTGATTATGTATGCAAATGTTATGGATGCATTTCTTTTTATGTATTTCCTATGCAATTTATGAGAAGATCATGTATGCATATGGATGTATGGATAGATAATGCAAATGCTTATGATATGATAATGCAATGCATGTGTATGATATGTGATGCAACAATTTGAGATGCTTTACAATAACAAATCTACATTACTCATCGCAACTCAAATGATGATGCAGGATGTATGATGTGATATGCAATGATTATGCTAATGGATGTTTTATGATTATGCTATGATTATGAGATGCATGTATGTTGATGATTTGTGGATGCAAGATGGATGAATTGATGATGTTTTTGTTGACTATCATGATACCAGGTTAGCACAAAGAGAAGATAGAAGAATAAAGAATGAATGGTCATTGATTTCGATGATTGCTTCAAAAATCCAACAAGTCTACAATCCACCGAGACTTTATTAGAGATGGTGATGAGACAATGCAGGATGAGGATGAATGTAGATGACGAGTTGCTCACATTTTGGGATTAGGATTTTTTTTGTTCCTTATTGTTTGATATAACACATAGACACGATGCATCAAGGTATTAATAACCAGGATGGTGTTGTATCTAGTGTAATGGAATTTGACACTACAAACAGACAGGATAGGTCTTGTTCACATCTTGACATATGGAAACCTCATTGGAATGCAAGTTAGAAGCTTATAATATATTGGACCAAAGAATACGCAATAGTCAACAACATACCCTAAACAACCTTCCTACACACAACTAATCAAGTCTGCGCCAAGATTATTTTACAAGATTACCCACAAGCACAAAAAATGAAAGATAATGATTGATGCCCCATTTATTCCTCTCTAAATCATTTTGATAGACATCATTGAGAGGTCCTCGGAATGGGTCATTAAGATAAATCACAAGAAAACATCAAATACAAACAGTCTGTGTTATCTATATCTCTTTCTAGTTTAATTTAGTTAAGGTGATGTCTGATACTGATGTTGATTGTAGGAAGGATACATCCTAGGACATGCTAACTAGGTGGTTGTCTGATGTTGGGATGATGATGAGCTTTATGATAATCCATTGATACAAACTTCACTAATGCATTTACCTATGATCTAGACTTTATATTTTGACAATTAAGTTCTCACTTTACAACTTGCTATACTTGTTTTCTACTTGTTTTTCTAAAGGTTGAAGGTGACGATTGATTTATTATGGGTGAAAGTTTATTGTAGGTGAAAGTGAAATGGGATGGGTGGTTTTGGATTTTTTGGAATATTTCAATGTTTTTGGTATTTTCTAAATATTTTGAGGCTATTTTTGGTCTTTTTGAAAGTTTATATGAATGTTTATGCTTTCAATTATTTGAGGTTGTTTAGGGCTTTTTAGGTTTTTTGAATATTTTCTATTGTTTTTGGATTTTCAATTTTCAAGTGATTAGGGTGTTGCAAGATGGTGTGTCCCTTGGTCTTCCTTGTCCATCATAGTGCTTGGGTTTGTGACATGGTCTAACCACCTCCTGTGGATCTTAACTGACGCTTGTATCACACATTAACAGGTCAACCTTTTGGTGTGACGACAAGGCCAATAATTGGTATCAGAGCTGGTCACTGGTTCAAACCCCTCATTTGCACTGGGGGGATTGTTGCAAGATGGTGTGTCCCTTGGTCTTCCTTGTCCAACACAGTGCTTGGGTTTGTGACATGGTCTAACTACCTCCTATTGATCTTAATTGATGCTTGTATCAAGCATTGATAGGTCGACCTTTTGGTGCAACGATAAGGCTAACATAGGGATTTTATGTTATCTGAATGTTTTTTTGTTTTTTGAGAGTTTATTTGGATGTTTCGGGGTTTCTGAGAGTTTTGACCAAGAACCTAACCTAAAGGACCTATCCTAGGGGTCTCGGGGAATGATAAAAAATAAGCCTTGCCTACGTTATACACCTAGAGACCATGTAGTTCAACTGAATCGACTTATTTACAAGATGAGAAATGAATAGTGATGGAATGTTAGTTTATTATGACAAACTCCTAAAAGACTGACCTAGGGTGTCTCAAGGGCTGATCAAATATAGCCTTGCCTATTTTCAAGCTTAGATAGAACATATTTTGACAAGGGTATTGCTTTTTGGATTTTTCGATGTTCGACCTTTTTAGGGATTTTGATGTTTTCTGGATTTTTTAAATTTTTCCTTTTACAATTTTCTAAATGTTTTTGGATTTTAGCTATACAGGAGTTTGCAAATGTTTTTGGATTTTCTAATGATCATTTTACAAATTTTTTGGGGTTTTTTATGAGATTTTATGAATGTTTTTGGGATTTTCTAATAAGATTTTATGAATGTTTTTGGGAATTTTCTGATAAGATTTTTGATGACCTCAAGATATACAAGAACCTAAAACGATCCATAACAAAGTGCTCTAGCATGACATGTTAGACTACTTCGATATAGGTAGGACAAACTGACCTTTGGAATATGCCAAGTAGTGTTAAAGGGTTTTTGATATTGGGTATGTGCAGGATCATGATGGGCCAAAAAGTGGCGATATGATGGGTATGTGTAGGGTATGTGGCTGATGACTTTTTTTTTACACAAAATTGATGAAACAAATAGGGTTTTCAAAGGAGATTCTTAGTTTTCCACCAATATAAATTATGCTTTACTTCAAATTTAATAAATAATTATTACTCATTTTCTATTTGAATTACGACTAAAGTCTTGATTGATAGGTTGATTGAGAAACATCTATAGCTTTCAAACGGTATCACATTTTTTGAATCCAAAACATGCATCGAATTCTATGCTTTGCATACTATAGGATTAAAAAAAAAAAATTGAATTTCATGAAGTTCTGACCAAGTTAAGGTGGTCAGACCTATGAGTTTTTATATTTTTGAAAAGTTGTAATAAAAAATTCATAATTAATCATTTACTTAGAAAAAAATTACAAAAAAATGTGCATCACATCGGGAGATGAATCCTCTACTTGTATCTAAAATATTATAAAAAAATATTATCATTTTATTATGGTTAGGGTGGTCAAACAAATACCTACTTCTTATTTTTTCCCTAAATTTAAGTACTACTGCATTGAAATTTCAAATTTTCACCAAATAGATTTTTTTTCTTTTTAAATAAACCTAGTAGTTTAGAAACTACATTCAATTTTCTACAGATTATATTCTTACATATTTTTGAAATAATATAGATAATTTATTCAAATTTTTACATCAAGTTGCCTAACTCTGATTTTTCTAAATTTTTCACCACTTAAGTGCCTATTTTTTCCATGATGATCCTGCATATACCCTACTTCACAATGTCAAGCTATGATAAGGATGTGGATAGGCAATGGATGAATGGTGGTGAAAAGAATGATAGGAAAAAAGAGCCAAATAATAGACAAAGGTACTTTATTTATGCAAGGCACCTGTTTTCCAAGTTTTCACCAAGGTACTCTCCCACAGCGCCATCGAAGTGGTTTTCACTTGAGGACAATTTTTTTCTTTACTTTTTTCAATCCTTTTTCTCTTTTTTTTGGATTTTGATCATTTTTTGATTTTTTTATATTTTCAGATTTAAACCCTTCAAGACTAGGCATAAAAAATTTTGAGATGCAAGTTGTTAGTTGGCTCCTACAAGGGTTCACCTTTAGGAATTGATAGTTGATATGCTCCTGATCCATAGCTTGTTGTGATGAAAAAGGGACCCAACCAGTTAGGCTCAAAATTTTCTTTACTATCCTAATCTGGAAGGTTCTTCTGATTCTGTTTTAGGACAAGATCCCCTACTTGGAAAGATTGACATTTGATCCTCTTGTTATAGCTCTGTTTCAGTCAATTTTTCTATACTTGGAAGTGATTGAGAGCATCGAGACAATGCTCATCTAGGAATTTTAGCTCATTCAACAAAGATACTATGTATTCTTCATTAGTGATCAGAATTTGTAGTGGCACTCACAATGATGGGATCTCAACCTCAATCAGTAAGACAACTTTCGATCCATAGACCAAGGAGAAAGGTGTTGCACGTGTTGGTGTGTAGATACTAGTTCGATAGGCCTAGAGAGTAGGATTTAGTTACAAATGCAAGTCACAACTAGCTTCATTGACTATTTTCTTTAGGATTTTCAAGATAGTTTTGTTTGTAGCCTTATCTTGGCCATTGCCTTGGGGATAATATGGGGTAGAGAATTAGTTTTGGATGTTGAATCTTTGGCACAACTCTTTCACATCCTAATTTTTGAAGGGTGTTCCATTGTTTTAGATAATGGTTTGTGGAACACCATAACAGAAGATTAGATAGTTTAGGATAAACTTGGTAATTTGATTCCTTGTTATGTAGGTCATAGAAATAGCTTCAACCCACTTAATAAAGTACTAAGTGGCAGTTATGATAAACTTGTGGCCATTGGATGAGGTTGGGGTGATTTTTCCTATGAGGTCAAGCCCCCATTGTGAGAAATCCTAGGGTGTGATAATGGGTTTCAACTCTTGAGTTGGGGCATGGATCATATCTTCGTACTGTTGGCAATGGACACATTTCTGCATGTACTGATGAGCTTCTTTTTCCATGGTTGGCCAATAGTACCATATCCTCAATAGTTTCATTAAATTCATACCACTAGAATGGGAACCACACGCCATTATGTACTTTTGAGTATGTACAGGATCATGATGGGCCAAAAAGTGGCGATATGATGGGTATGTGTAGGGTATGTGGCTAACAACTTTTTTTACCCAAAATTGATGAAACAATAAGGGTTTTTAAAGGATATTCTCAGCTTTCCACTAAGATAAATTATGCTTTACTTTTAATTTAATTAATAATTATTATTCATTTTCTATTTGAATTACGACTAAAGTCCTGATTGATAGGATGATTGAAAAACATTAATATCTTTCAAATGGTATCACATTTTTTGAATGCAAAACATGTGTCACATTCTATGCTTCACATACTATAGGTTTAAAAAAGAAAACTTGAATTTCATGAAGTTTTGACCAAGTTAAGGTGGTCAGACATACGAGTTTTTATATTTTTAAAAAGTTGCAATAAAAAATTCATAATTAATTATTTACTAAAAAAAAAATTGAAAAAAATATGCATCACATCTGGACATGAGTCCTCTACTTATTTCTAAAATCTTATGAAAAAATATTATCATTTTACTATGGTTAGGGTGGTCAGACAAACACCTACTTCTTATTTTTTCCCTAAATTTAAGTATTACTGCATTGAAATTTCAAATTTTCACCAAATAGATTTTTTTTTTAAAAACCTAGTATTTTAGAAACTACATTCAATTTTCTACAGATTCTATTCTTACATATTTTTGAAATAATATATATAAC
This sequence comes from Sequoia sempervirens, assembly GCA_007258455.2. Classification (NCBI taxonomy): domain Eukaryota; kingdom Viridiplantae; phylum Streptophyta; class Pinopsida; order Cupressales; family Cupressaceae; genus Sequoia; species Sequoia sempervirens. The sequence continues at coordinate 73,535,777 of VDFB02049217.1, forward strand.
TTATTCAAATTTTTATGGCAAGTTTCCTAACTTTGATTTTTCTGAATTTTTTGCCACTTAAGGGCCTATTTTTTCCATGATGATCCTACACCTAGACTTTTGTTAAAGCATTTAATGCTTCCTCTTGGTTAAGACATCATAGTAATGTCCCTTCGATGCTTCGATGGTAAAGGGTATCACCTGGGATAATGAATTGGAATGCCTTTTTAACAAAGTTCTTTTTAAGGTTTGAGATGATATCAGATAAGAGAGTTCCTCTTCTTAGGTAGATGACTATTTCATGATTCTAGGACCAGCAATAAAACATACGAATTCAGATTCAGGGATTTTTTAAGTTGGTATGAGATGTTGTTCTACCAATAATTTACATTGGAGGTTGTTGTTTGACATATATAATAGTGATCTGATTGCTGCCATGGCATCTACTGCTTTGTTGTTCATGTGAGGAATCTACTCAAATGTTATGTCTATGAAAAGATCCTTGAGATTCTCCACCATGTTTTTGTATGGAGTGAGCTTTTCATCCTTGGTTTGATAGTCATTATTGACTTGGTTGATAACCAGCTGTGAGTCTCCATAGACTTTCATCTCTTGAATCTTCCACTGAACCACTATCCTTAGACCTGTGATAAGGGATTTGTACTCAACCATGTTGTTAGTGCAAGGAAATGATAACTTGTATGACTTTGGGATGCAATCCCCTTGGGGGGTGATGAAAATAATGCCTACTCTAGATCCATGTTGGGTAAATGATCCATCAAATTACATCTTCCACTGAGCTATAAGAGTGATAAGGAATACTGATTCATCAGGAAACTCAGATATCAAGGTGTTATCTGCATAGATGGGTTCCTCTACTAGGTGGTATGTGATCACTTGTCCTTTTATTTCCTTGTGCTCTAAATACTCTATGTCAAATTTAGTTAAGATCATCACCCATTTTTCCATTCACCCTATGAGAGTTTCTTTGGATAACAGGTATTTCAATGGATCGATATTTGTAATGAGCTTGATTTTTTGTGACAGCATGTAGTACCTAAACTTTTGTGAAGCAAAAGCTACTGCTAAGCATGATTTCTCAATGGGTGAATAGTTCATTTCATATCCCACCAAAGTCTTACTGATGTAGTAGATATCCCTTTCCTTTCCATTTTCATCATGTTGTGTTAGAAGAACTCCTAGTGCTACTGGTGTTGCTGAGATATATAGGATAAAGGATTTGTTTGGTATTGGTGGCATGAACACTGGAGGTGTTAATAGATAGTCTTTGATCTACTGGAAATATCTGTCACACTTCTCACCCCACTTGTAAGTTATTCCTTTATGGAGAAGATGCAAAAACGAGTGGATTTTATTTGATAGTTGTGTTATGAACCTTTTGATGGACTACAATCTTCCTTGTGATCCTCTCATTCACTTTAGTATTTTTGGTGGTTCCATGTTGAGGATGGATTTTACTTTTGTTGGATCAATTTCTACCCCTCTTTGTGAGATGATAAAGCGAAGAAGTTTCCCTGATGTAACCCCAAAGACACTTTTTTGTATTTAGCCTTACTTTGTATTCTTCTAGCCTATCAAAGATAGGTCCTAAGACTTGAATGTGCCCACTTGTTTTCTTTTCTTTTTCCAAAATATCATCCACATAATCTTTGACTATTTTTTGGATCATGTCATGAGAGATAAGGTTCATTGCTCTTTGATAGGTCACTTCTACATTCTTTAACCCAAGTGGTATCACATTCCAACAATAGGTTATCCATGGAAAAGTGAACATAGTTTTGTGTTGATCGTCCTTGGTGATTATGATTTGATTGTAGCCTGAAAAACCATCCATGAGTGATAGCATTTCATTCCCTACTATTAATTCCACAATGAGGTCAATGTTAGGAAGAGGTAAATCATCTTTTGGACATGCTTTTTCTAGGTCTCAGAAATCAGTACATATTAAGATACCCCCAATGGGTTTTGAGACTAGTCCCAGGTTTGAAACCCACTTAGGATAATCTATTGGTCAGGTGAATCCAATGTCAAGAAGCTTTTGTAACTCTAACTTGACCAAGAGTGCTATATGAGGGTACATCTTTCTTAAATTTTGCTTGGCTGGCTTGGCTTCAAGATAAATTGCTAAGTGATACACAACTACTTCACGATCAAGGCCTAGCATATTTTTGTATGACCATGCAAAGTTAGATTTTCACTCTTTGAGGAATGCTGCTAGGTTCTTCTATTCTTCATCCAAAAAAGAATTGACATAGAAAGTGATCTTAGGTGCTTCTTCTCTTCCCACATTGACTGGAGTGGCCTTTTTTGCTAGCATTGCTGACTTCTCTAGATGCATTACACTAAGGGTGAGATTGAATCCCTCATCCTTTGGCGCCTCAGATAGGTTTTTTTTGTTAGATGCATCCTTTGTTTTTACTATTTTAGGATCAGAGAGTGTCACAATGTGGTTTTCACTCAAGGATTTGCATGTTAGTTGCATTTCATTAATTTTGTGACTAAAGGACTCAATCATCTCCCCATAATATGCCCCTGTGTCAAGATCTATGTCAAAACCTACTTTTTGATCTACCCATGGTAAGTTGTGATGGAGTCCCATGAATTTTGAGATTGCTTCATCATTTTTGAATAAATCTAGAATCGATGGTTCTTTTTGGTCCATGTCACTAAGTTGTGGGTATACTAGGTGTATTTTAGTTAGTTGGTTTCTTGGAAAAAAGGATGTTATGGATATCATAAAGAGGGTGTTCTCAAATAGGCCTTATCCCATTTAGCGGAAGTACCATCAAGGGGAAAGTAATCTAAAGTTGTATCATGTGATGTAGGTAACCAAGAGGAGGCCTTATCCCATTTAGCGGAAGTACCATTGCCAATAAGGGTGACCTTGATAATAGTACAACCTAGACCAAGATTCTTTAGTCATTTCTTAGGAACGATGGGTTCTAGAAAACTATTGTCATTTTTTCCTAGCTTGTCATTCTTGTTATATCCCATGCCCTTCATCAGTTGTAAGACTTTCTTGTCATCTTCCATGGGAAGAATGGGGATAGGTCATTCATCTTGATAGAGGAGTTTAGAGATATCTTCCTCCTTGACATCTTCTTGATTCAAATCCCCCCACTTGGTGAAGGTAGTAGCTTTCATCTTGATTGTTTCGAGTTCTCTAGTGTTGGATGTAGGTTTCCCATGAGACTGAGGAGAAATAGGTAACTCTCCTAAGACAAAGGTGTCATTCCATAGCTTTTAGTTCCTACAACCATCATCCTAGATTACTGCTTTGATGCCGAGTATACTCTACATAATGGGTATTTTTGTTGTTGAGGTAGAGGCAAGAGATGTTGGGTCAACAAATGAGCTTGATGGTGTAGGCCCTTCATCATTCTTGGGTATTTGGGGTATTTTATAGAACTTGGCTTCAAGACTTTTTGTAGTAGTAAAAAGGCTCGAGATCTCCATGGATAGTGATTTCTCTACCTTCAAAAGGAAAATTCACAAACTGACGATAGGTTGAGGCCAGAGCTTTTAGAGCATGGATCGAAGGTCGGTCAAGCAAGATGTTATAGGGAAGATCAAGATCAAGCACTTGGCATGTAGTTTCTGCAATAAGAGGTCCCACTTGAATGGGAAGTGCAATGATACCTTGTGATACCCATTCTTGGTCATCATATGCTCTGATGGTGGTGCTCTTTACTTTCTCAATAGTATCTTTTGAATATCCCAGATGTTTGATCAACTGAAGGGTACAAATGTTCAAACCAGCACCTCCATCTACCAAGAGTCTTTTGACCTTGTTTTTATGAATGACAACCTCAAGATGTAAAGAACAATTATGAGATGGCTATGATGGTAGGTCTTGGTCTGAGAAGGTGAGAATATGATTAGTGATATGGCCTATCATAGCTTGAAACTTATCAGTGTCAATATCCTCAGGGACTGATGAGCCAAACAAAGCTTTCTCCAATATTTCCCTATGTTTTGGGGGTGATCTTAATAGTTCTAAGATTGATATCTATGCGAGGGTCTGTTGAATTTGATCTAGAAGATTGTAATTGCTAGAGTGGATGTGGGAAAAGTAGGTTGTGTCCTAGATTAAGGTGGACTCATTGAATGGTAACTTTTCCACGTCATGTGGTGACTCCACATTCCATACTAGCTCCTTTGATGGTGACAACAGTAATGATGCTATTGTAGGAGGAAACTACATTAGAATAGGTATGTTGTGTGTTTGTGTAATCCTTTTTTTTTCATTGTTTCTTACTTTGTTATGATCTGGCATAGGGTTCTTGTATATCTTAAGATCCTAATTCCTAGTTGGTACCTCAATAGATATGTTGTCATTCTCTATGAGATCTTGAATGATATTCTTAAGTTTCATTTATTTTGTTGTTTTGTGTACTTTTATTTTGTGAAAGTCACATAGATCGTACTCATTGTACCAGGATGGTTTCTCTTGTGATTCTTGGTAGTTTTCAAAGTTGGGAAATGTTATCTATTTGACTCTACCAACTTGTTCATGATTGTTTCGATGGGTTTCGATAACTGTGTGTACTTGCATTTAGAATAGTTGTTCCTAATAGCAGATCACCTTTGTTGCATGTCAATGTTATTGATGTGATTGTTCTGAGGAAGTGTTGTTTGTTGTACCATCAGTTGGAAATTAGCTACTTGATTTTTTTTGGTCTAGGAGCACTCAATATCACCATAGCATCTACCACAGCACCGTTTGTTATGTTCTTATTCTTTTCCTAGACAAAAGGCTTTTCATTTGAACTAGTTGATGGGCGAGTGTCTTTGTAAGCTTGAGTATTTCCTTGTGAGATTAGAGCTTTCTCGACATTAAGGGCTCTAGGGACAAGCTTGTCATGGAAGATGTGATGCATTGCATTTTCAAGTGGAAAGATAGATCGGGGTCTAGATCTGCTATGATGATTCCCACTTGTTCATCAAGAAGAGGCCACTTTCTTTTACTAGCTCTTTGTCTCCACCATTGCAAGAAATTAGCGAAAGATTATCCTTTGTTTTTTCTAAGGGTATATAATTCTTCTAGACTGATGTCCATGTCAAGATTAAAGGAGAAGTGATCGATGAATTTATCTTTAATTTCTTGGAAAGTTTTGATGTCGGGAGATAGATGAGAAAAAAAATCCATTGCAGGACTTGTTAAACTTCAAGGGAAGAGATGCATTATATATGAATCATTGTAGGCCACTTCCATACACATGACGGTGAATTCTTTGACATGGTCCACAGGACTTCCTCTCTCTTTATATTTGTCAAATTTGGGGATTTCAAATTGGAGAGGGAATAGTACCATTGCAATGTTTCGATCGAATGGATAGGTACATAGATTTTGTGTATGGGGCTTCTTTGTCTTGCCCAATCGAAGATCCTATATTTCTTGTGACAGCACCTTAAATTGTGATGCTAGATCGTCTTGCAGATTTGGTGGAGGAACATATGGTGGGATGGAAGATGAGTTGAATTGAGGATTTTGGTATGATAAGGTGTTGTATGGGTTAAATGGTGGTGTGAGATTCTATGAGGTTGATTGAAGTATGGATGTATATGTTCCTAATGCATTTGTATTGATGATGTTCTATTGAGGATTGTAGTAGGAAGCTTGTTGTTGTGCGATCAATTACTATTGTTGGACATACTGTTGGACTTTTCATGTTGCTAGGGCTTCTTGTTGTAGTTGCGCTACTAATGTGGCTTGTTGAGATTGATGTTGTTGTTTTGCTAAGGATGCTTGTTGAGTTTGATGTTGTTGTGCTAAGGCCTCTTGTTGAGCTTGATGTTGTTGTTTTGTTAATGCTGCTTGTTAAGCTTGATGTTGTTGGGCTGCTTGTTGTGTTGCTAAGGCTACTTGTTGAGCTTGATGTTGTTAGGTTGCTTGTTATGCTGCTAAGGCTACTTACTGAGCTTGATGTTGTTAGGCTGCTTGTTGTGTTGCTAAGGTTACTTCGTCTTGTTGTTGTTGTATAGCTTGTCGATAATATTTTTGTACTTGTTGTAAAGCTAGGGAATGTGCTTGCACTATAGGATCAGGTGGTTGTTGGGACATCTGACATGGATTATGAAAATTAATGTTCTAAGTGGGTAGCAGATTGTTGATGAAGGATGAAGGGTTCCCTTGGTTTGACATTCCTTGTAAGATGGTAGATGAAGATGGAGTAATCTAAGTTTGAGGTCTTATTTGATTTGGTATGGTAAGAAAAACTATGGGGAAAGATGAGGATGATGCCATTTGATTTTGCAATGGTAATGACACATTAGGACTTTTAGTCCATGGTTTAAAAATATTCCCTTGTCCCGTGTCTTGAGGATTTTCTTATGTTAGAGATGTAAACAAGGGATTCATGATCAAGGTATTTCCTGGGTTGACATAACTCGTAACCAAGGGATTTCTTTGAGATGGATTGATAGTGGATGGGATGGATGTGCTTTGTGACACCAATGGTACAGATGAACCAATTGGAGGATTGGATAGAGATGTCCCCATCTCCATTAAGGGTTGTCTTTGTGGTATGGTATTGACATGCCCTTGTGTGTTTTTTTGAGATACTCGGTCTATACTGCTTTGTGTGATGGTGGGAACACTTGTGGTACTCATGGATATGGATGAAGATGGGTGTCCCTGATATGTTGAAGTGGTTGTGGAATAATGAAGTTCAAGAGGTGTGTATGGCTATTTAGGATCTTCAGGAAAAGGAGGAGCACCAAAGGTAGGTGTCCAAGTGGTGGTTGGAGGTGGGGGATTTTTGTCAAGAGTACCTACAAGTGTACTGCTTTCAAATGGAAGAGTTAAGACCAAAGTCTTAGGAAAGACTGGTTGCAAGACTAGGAGTGGATGTTTGATTTAGCCCTAGTGATGGAGTTGTGAAGCTTTGTGTTAAGTTTTGTGGACCAAATGATGGGGAAATTGGAGCTACATTTTCAAAGGATTGATGATCCATGATTTCCTCCCTAGTAAGTCCAAATGGGTTATTTGTAACGTCTTCAATCTCATATGGTCCCGAATGATATGACGGTTGTGGGAATGGGGTAACTTGACTTCTTGGATCAAATTTTAAAGGATTTAGATCACTTGAGGTAAATATAACTTTTCTTTTCTCCATGATTCTCTTGTGTTGTGACCTCATATTTACCATAAATTTTGTTTCACCTATGGGAGAGTTGTGTTGTGATTTGTGATGTTTGAACTCTCTAGTTAAATAAAATCTAGGTAAAAGGGACACTCTAAGTCTTTTTGGAGCTATGATGATAATGGGGGATAAAAAGATGGGTGATATGGGAAGTGACTTTGCAAACATTTTGGGAAAAAAAATTTGACTTGAGTTTGATGCTTTGATGCTAGGATAAAGGATGCTTATGAACTTGGAAATCTTTAGGGTAGACTCATGACCTTCAAGATAAACTAGTTCAAAGATGATAACAAACTTAACTAAGTGCATGGAAAAGGATACATTTTGTTGGTGTTTTTCCTAGTAGAACATTAAAATCCTCTAAAGGGTATCCAACCCTTATGCTTAAGAATCTTCAAGGTCAATGGCCAATGAATGAGATATTTAATAAAAATCTCTCTCTCACCTGTACTTCAGGATTTGTTAAACCAAGGAGGGTGATCCCAACAATGTTCTTTCAGATACTTGTGTGCCAAAGTATCAAACACAAAGTAAACAAATAATTCTCCTTCAAATCCTTAACAGACACATTACCCTAAAGGTTTGGCTGACCTTCATGGAAATTTCTGACTTAAACATGAAAGATATGTTTCATTAAATTCCACTCACACCCACAACAAGATTAATAAGTAAATTTGATTTAAAATACAGCTGCTCACAAAAAATCTGAGGAAACTATAACATTAAAAACCAATGCCTAATCCTAGGGTGGAGTCACCTAAACCATGAAGTTTAAAACTCATTATAACTTTCACTATGTCATAATTATGCCTATCATATGATGCATTACACCATTGATACTAGAAACCAGACCAGTCATACTTTAGTAATCCAAGCATACAGTTGCACAAACCTCTGTTTATGTTAATAAAATTTAATTCATTCTTGGAATGAAAGTAACAACATAGAACAAACATTCAAGGAAAAACATGAAGACAAATAGAAGAAACCCTTGATTTCTTATATTCATAATCTATGCAATGTGTACAGTGGAGACAACCAACTTAAAATATATGACCATTTACTTGTAAATATAATAATTCTATGAATAAATTCTTCATTTACATGACTCAGAAAACTCTAGAAACCTAAAATCAACACTATACATTTGTGACCCTATTACAAAATAATGCTTTCCATGAGACCAAGTAGTGAACAACCTCAATATTTTGATCAAATAATTGGTTGGATCAAAATTGTTGAGGAAGCTAAGGATGATTATATACAAAGAATGAGGTCTCAAGCTTACATCGGTGATTTCCCTATTGAAGATCAAATGTCTACCCAAGCAATGGATAAGGATGTTCCAAAAGAAGAATATCTATCTAGTAGTATGGATGATGGTATTGTTATACGTGCAAGAACTACTGATATACTCTTGAAGGTTGGTGACCAAGATAATAAAAATGAGAATTTTGATTGCTCTTAGGAGGAATATGAATCTTTTTGTGAGGTTAACCTGAAGGTATCCTTTTTTCCAAAAGGTTTTAGATATACTAGTCTTCATAAGGTTTTTCCCTCACCTGAAGATGAACAGATTGTATATGACGGATTCTTGAAGTACAGTTCAACTGTATCAAAATTGGAATACCCTAGAAATATGGAAGATGATGAATTTCAACATAAGAATGTATGTATTCAGGGTCTTGAGGCTGAGATTTGTGTCAAAAATGATGGGATTGGTGATGCTATTCAGTAGGGTCATGTTTTTGAATGCTTGTATAAAATAGAAATTGAATGTACAAGTTTCATATTAGAAATGGAAATAATTGTTTTTAACATAAATTCTATTGAGGAAGGAAATGAAAAAATATGCTCGGTTGAACATAACTCATGTTCAAAATACAACCAGTCTTGCACACATGAGTCAACATACCTATTTATGGATGGTGCATTTGAATACCCTACCATTGATCATATCAATCCTGAACTAGTTGATCCATCTTTTGGAGCATTTTCTTTTAGTTTGACCAATGATTTGAAAGGAGGACTAGAATATGATAACAAGCCTGAAATAGAAATATTTTTTGATGCTCAGGATGGCATGGATAAGGCTTTTTGTGGGAATTTCTCTGACCTAAATGAAAGCAAGAGTGATATGGATTTTGATGAATCAATCTCCCAAGGAAGTACAGTATATAGCAACATAACTAGTTCATACAGTTTTGATGAAAATGAATACAAATTTGAAGAAAAACATGTATATGAACATTTCTTATTCATCACACACAATGAATTTGTGCTTAATGTGGGACAAAAGTTAGATGATAATGACCTTGGAATTCTTGAAATGAAATTGCAATATCACTTCTAGGAGTTAGAATATATGTCCCTGAATGGAAATCCTAGAAGGAGTATATATGAGGATTTCTAGTTTGATGAGAAAAATGAATCTTATTTCAGTTTGTATGATGATAGTGATTAGATGGATTATGATTGTTTCACTTTCCATGTCTAGTTGGATGGGCATCTGGTGGAATATGGTTGCAAATTGAGTCATATTGAATGCTACACTGGTCATGCGTCCCAGTCAATGCTAGATTGTAGCTCTCAACTAGACATAAATGACAATAATAATAATAAGCTCAAACACATGTCCATAGTGGTTTATTGTAGTGATTGTGGCATAATCAGCTAGTGGGTGATTCATGATAATTTTTTTAGCCTTAGCATGGTACAAACAATGGAAAACAAGGTTTTTGATAGGGAGTAAGTACCAGTTTTAAGGTTGGGGGACCTAGGGCCACCAAGTAATATTAAAGCCTAGTAATGTTACAGAATGCAAGATGAAATATTGCATATCATAGGAGGATTTGAGAATGATGGATATTGGATCTCTTGGTATAGCCTTGTAAATTACGTAAATACTATACATATGTTGTTTGTTTTGGTCTGGTTTTGCTGCCTAGTTTTTGGTTTTGGTCCTTTGTGCTTGGTCTACTTCACCTGAGATTCTGGATTCCCACTCTATTCACAGAGGAACAAATGTCCCCAAATGGAGCCACTAATGGAACCCCTAAAAAATTATTGGTTCTATTTTTTACTTAGCAAGTTTCAATCATTTTCAAACTTTTGGACTTAGGGTTATGTTCACTAATATTTCTTGGTGATTTTCCTGTTAAAATCTCACCCAAAAAACCATTAAATCAAAGCCCTCGTCAATGATGTAATTTATTGTTGACTCCTTATCACCTATTCCCGATCATTATAAAAATATCTTGAGGCATTTGAACTCATGAAGTAACTAGCCCCTCATGCCTAGGTCCAACATTATTTTATTTGGCCTTTTCATCCTTTGAGACCTTTTATACATCACCCTAGATGGTCCCCTTTCCTAGAACAACTTGTGGGCACGTGCTAAATTATCTTCACTTAAGTCTCATCCACTGCTTCTCTTTATCGCTCATTGCGGATAGTTTTTTAAATGTAAATTTAAATAAGCAATGAGAAATGAGCATTGTTTCTTTGGTTTCACTCATTGTGGATGGATTTCTGAAAAAAAAATTGCATCTATGATTAGTGATGAGTGGCATCTCTTTTATATCATGCATCACAGATAGATTGTGGGTTTTGAGTTTTACATTCGTGATGCGTGATATGTCTGTAGCCTTTCATTATCGCTTGGATCTTTCTTGTCACTAATTGCTTATGAGTTTGATGATGATAATTAGTGATGCATGATGGGCCTTGGTGCTCTTTGTATTTTCTTCTATCGCTCATAGTAGATTCATTCCAAGTTTTTAGTTTCAAATGAGTGATGAGAGATAACCTTTGGGCTCTCTGATTTTCTTTCCATTGATCATTGTGGATAGTTGTGCAGTTGTTTTTTTCAAATGGGAAATGAGCGATGGGGTGTTTTGTTCACTGATCTGAATTGTTCTTGTGAGAGATGTTTCTAGTGCCCTAGATTTTCATGAAGGTGCACATGGCTAAATATGGTTTCATCGCTAGCTTTAATCTATCACATATATGGTCTTGAATTTCAAACACGAATCAGTGAAACACAATGTGAGGAGGAGATTGTCGAAAGGGGGGACAATTCTACAGTGGTTAGGATTTCATTGCGTTTGTGCTTGTGTCACTGATTGAACTCTAGAATAGTGGAGCAATTTTGTGATGAGTGATGGAATATTCTTCAAGTTTCGACTCTATGTACTTCACTGATATAAATGAAAGGGCACAGATCGAGTTGGTGATGAATGTCAATTGTCAGATCATAAGCGACAAATGTAGATTAAGGCTTGACGTGGTGATTTTCTAAGGTTGTATCACCATATTTTAGGAACAAGTTGTAAAATCCAAAAATGATTCTCAAGGTTACCATTGATGGAGTTTTAAATCCTCAAAGATCGACCATCTAGATTCAAAGTTGAGCTGCTAAGTTATCAACTTGCTCACGCAAGGATCTCTTCAATCATTAATTGCTTCATGCTCCAAAATGTCTATTTAATGTAGATTGCATGTTGTTTGATCTCACCATTTTAAGTCTTCAAAATATGTGAAGTGTGGTTCATAGAAGAGATGTGCGCATGTTGAGATTTTAATTGCAAAGGTGTTGATCTTTCCTTCCCAGGTGAGTTGGTTTTCTTTTGTATGAGCTCTATCTAATTCATGCTCTAGTTTGTCTGTGAGTTTCATATTTTTGGGGGCTAGTTGAATTGTTTGGGTTTGTGGGTGTGATTTATTGTAAATTTAATTCAAGAGTTTGAAGTTGGTTAGTTTCCTCTCAATTAAGATTTGCTAGCTTTTCCATGTGTTCTGCAAAATGGGTAAGTGAAGCATGTCAATTCAGACAACTAGGAGGTCTAGATGACGCAGTATGTTCGAGTGCCAAGAGGATATGTCTGTGGATGAGCAAGAAGTACCTAGGACCTGCAACACCCAAGGGTAAGAGAAATTCCTAAGGTAAAAATAAGAAGACTATTTTCAAGAGCACATACAATTTGAGAAATAGGACCATTTCAGAAGAATTGGTCAAGTTTAAAGGGAAGGAGTTAGATGAGCCTAAGAGGAAGGAAAATAAAAGAAACAAGCATCACCAAACCTATCTAGGGAGACATAATTCTCCCATTGTGCTTTTTGATAGCCCTTCAGATGGTGGAGATGACACTGACTTGGGATATGATGAGTATCTTCTCTCTTTGGTGTCGTATGAAGATTCTAATCAGGAATAAGTGATGGGTTCCCTTGTTGCATCACAAACAAGGTGAGTACGAGCTTACTCTAATGTTGATGACTCAAAGTAGCATCTCCTCCTTGTTTTTGTTTTTGATGACACCATTTCCACTACATCAAGATCATCTTTCTCAGCTTATATGTGGTTTTGTCCCTTATGCTTATGTGGAAGTCTTTCGGCTGGTATAATGAAGAATATTTTTGCTTGACATGGAATCTACACCATTGACTAACGATACCCTATGGGTGATTTGGTTACTCTCCATCGAAAACTCATGAGGAATTTTGTCTTTTGCTTTCCCCTGTTATGTAAATGATTGCTTATAACTGTCTAGGGAATATTTCACATTCTGGTGAAATTGGTTTTGAAATAAAATGTGAAATGTAATTGTAATTTAGTCGGATGGTTGTTGCTCCCTTGTTCTATAAAAGGAATTTCAGGGATGATTATGAGAGAGTTTTATTTTTGAGTCTTAGAAGGGTCTAGGTGAAAAGCTAAGCTCAAAATGGAGCAGAATGTAAATGGATAAACTGATGAATATACCAGGGACAAGTTTAGGGTATGTGTCATAATGTAATGATCTTGAAATGATCTATAGTAACATCAATAATAGAAAATATTAGTTCTAAAATATATGCTCTCATGTGTAATTTCCTTGTAAATTATGAATGAAATTGTTAGGAATAGTTTCATTTGTCTTTTGTTGTTTAAACTGAATGAATGATTTTATTTATGCTTCAATTCAAGGCATTGATTTAGTGCTAAAATAAGTTCATGGGTTTGTGAGGAAAGGATATAGGATTTGGTAATAAGCTATATTTTAAACATAGTGAGTTAAATACTACAAAGTAGTATATCAATTGTCCACCAATTACTGCATAGAATTGTTAAGGTATTACTAATTAATTGCAAAGGTGACTCAATTATTCCCAATGAACAAAGCATTGGTCTCTTCATTAGCTTATCTTAGATTTAATTGAGTTAGTAATGCACCTAGCCAGAGGCTTGGAATGAGAATCAATTCATATAAAAATTTCATTTATAATGTCCCAATTTGATGTGCCACTTTATTTATTGCAAATAGATTATATTTTATTGAAAGGTTGGCCAAACCTTTGATGCACGTTTCCTATTTGCACTATAGACGAATTCATCTGTGTGTAGAAATGATTTTGACTAAGTATCTTATGAGTATAAATGGGATTACCCTCTCAAGTTTCACAAAGCCCGAAGAGTAGAAGTAAGGACCTTAGAATCCTTACTTATGTGTTGGCCACTAACTTTAAAATTTCTTGAGCATAAGGGTTGGCTACCCTTTAGAGGATTGCAAGGTTCTACTAGAAAAAGAACCAACAAAAATGGTGACTCTATTGGGGAAGACTTGAGAAAATTTTGATAGTAGATCACTTGGCCTTGAAGAGTCAACTATTTGCTAGGGGGTTATATTTTCAAGCCTATTTTGGTGTCAGTGAGTGAATCCTTCGAGATGTTGAAGGAGTTTGTCATGGTCCTTTGAAAACTTGCACATACTCTCAAGATTTGTCATGATTCCATGAACATTTGTAGAAATTCTCACTGGAAGTGGGTGGCGACTCTGAAAGTCTCTGTACCAATGTGAATTGTTTGAGAGACTCTAGTAAAATGGAATGAAAAGCTACTAGAAACACAAAAAGGAAGTGTAAAGGACTCATGTGTGACTTTTCTGATTAAGGAAGCTTGAAGTGGAATTTATTAGTTAAGGAAACTTCATATTGTTGAAGTTTGTTCCTCTATAATGAGGTGGAAACTCTATGCATAAGAACCTGATGAAAACATGAAGAAAGTACTAGATCTACAAGGTTTTCTAGTCAATGGTACAATTTAGGAATTATTGCAGTATAACCAGGTATTTTTCCCTAGCCTTGGTTTTCAAAAAGAAATAAATCTATGAGAAAATCATGTTGAAACGGTTTGGTGAAAATTTTGTTTCCCTATTATGTGAATTAAGCACAAAGAGAGGGAATGGTAGTTACTTTACATACTTATAAGGTGTAATTTTTAATATCTAAGTTGGGTTGAAGAAGTATGCTTATTCCTAAACTATGACGTTTAGAAAGTTTTAAAGCATAGATATGTTTGAGTTTTAAAATCGTGATTGCAATTAAGAAATGAGGTAGTGGGTAATCAACTTGAAGTTGATTTGTAAGGATTAAATAGGGATACAAGAAGAATGTATCACTTGAGCCTTGTATCTCCTTGTGGAACATCAAGTAAAAAAATGCAAGGCATGCAACTCTTATAGCACGATGAAAAGAAGTTCTCTATTGAGAAATATAAGCCAATGAGTTTTAATTATATTCAAGGTTTCCCTAACAAGATTCCAAATGATGTTAGGAAAAGTTTACCTAAGTTTATAGGACACAATTCAGAGTTAGCTTCTAAAAAACTAAATGCATTCATAGATTTGATAGGTGATTTTGAGTTAGATCATGAGGATGTTATCATGAAGTTCTTTGCTCATTCTTTAAAGGAAAATGCTAGAGATCGATTCTCATATTTACCAATCCATTATGTAGCTTCATGGGATCATATTATGGTAGCATTTATGCACCAGAACAATTTGTTGAGAGGGTTAATCCTAGCTTGGTAAGGAAAAGACTTATGGAAATCCAAAAAGATGAAGATGAGTTGGTTCCTACTTTTAACCTGAGATTTGTACAAGCAGTAAGAATATTCCTGAACACCTAAGACCTAGTGATGTAGAATGTTTGATTGTATATCTAGGTGCATTTGATAAGGGATAAGGAACCCAAAACATTGCAGTAGGCATGTCGCATTGCTATGGATATTGAAAATATTATGAAATATTCAATAATGAGAGGATATATGGCTACAAGCATTTGTTGTCCTGGTACACATCAAGTGAACCTAATTTTAAAAGATAAAAGAGAGAGTCAAAGTGATGATGTTTTTGATACTTCATCTTGTTCACCCTTATAGCATGTTAATCATGGATAGATCTAGGATGGACTTCAACAAATTTTAAGTAATAATGATCAGGTTTTGTTAGTCCAAAGACTCTCTAGCATGAAGAAATATGAGGAGGAATTTCCATATGAGTTGTTAGCAAGGTTCTTAGACGCCTTGCTAGAAATTCCTAAAGTGTTATGACCTATAGATTCAAATTGTATTGACATATTCTACAACAATTATGAGCTAGGGCTCAATGCCCTTCCCAAGCAATTGAAACTTCTATATTTTGATCAAATAATGGGTTGGATCAGAATTGTTGAGGAAGCTAAGGATTATTATATACAAAGAATGAGGTCTCAAGCTTACAACAGTGATTTCCCTATTGAAGATCAAATATCTACCGAAGAAATGGATAAGGATGTTTTAGAAGAAGAATATCTATCTAGTAGTATGGATGATGATATTGTCATGCGTGCAAGAACTACTGATATACCCTTGAAGGTTGGTGACCAAGATAATGAAAATCAGAATTTTGATTTCTCTCAAGAGGAATATGAATATTTTTGTGAGGTTAACCTAAAGTTATCCTTTTTGCTGAAGGGATTTAGTTCTACCAGACCTCATGAGGTTTTTCCCTCACCTGAAGATGAACAGATTGTATATGATGGAATCTTGAAGTACAGTTTAGCTATATAAAAATTGGAATACCCTGGAAATATGGAATATGATGAATTTCAAGATAAGAATGTTTGTATGCAGGGTCTTGAGCCTGAGATTTGTGTAAAAAATTATGGGATTGGTGATGCTAGTTAGTGGGGTCCAATTTCTAAGTGCTTGTATAAAACAAAAATTGAATGTACAAGTTTCATATAAGAAATGGACATGATTGTTTTTAACATAAATTCTATTGAGGAAGGAAATAAAAAAATATGCTCTGTTGAACATAAGGGATGTTCAAATTGCAACCAATCGTGCAAACATGAGTTAGCATACCTATTTATGGATAGTGCATTTGAATACCCTACCACTGATAATATCAATCCTGAACTAGTTGATCCATCTTTTGAAGCATTTTTTTTCAGTTTGACCAATGATTTGAAAGGAGGACTAGAATATCATAATGAGCCTAAAACTAAAATATTTTTTGATGCTTGGGATGGCATGGATAAGTCCCTTTGTGGGAGTGTCTCTAAATTGAATGAAAGAAAGAATGTTGTGGAGTCTGATGAATCAATCTCCCAAGGAAGTGGAGTATATGGCAACATAATTATTTCATATAGTTTTGATGAATACGAATACAAATTTGAAGAAAAACCTATAAATGAATATTTCTTGTTCATCACACACAATGAATATATGCTTAATGTGGGATGGAAGTTAGATGATAACAAACCTAGAACTATGGAAATGAAATTGCAGTATCACTTCTAGGGGTTAGAATACATGTCCCTGAATGGAAATCCTGAAAGGAGTAAATATGAGAATTTCTAGTTTGATGAGAAAAATGAATCTGATTTTAGTTTGTATCATAATAATGATTAGATGGATTATGAGTGTTTCACTTTCCTTGTTCGGATGGATGGGCATCCAGTGGAAAATGGTTGCAAATTGAGTCAAATTGAATGCTACACTGGTCATGTGTCCCAGTTAATGCTAGATTGAAGCTCTCAGTTGGACATGAATGATAATAATAATAATAATAAGTTCAGACACATGTCCATAGTGGTTGATTGCAGTGACTGCAGCATAATTGGCTGGTGGACGATTCATGATAATTTTTTTAGCCTTAGCATGGTACAAATAGTGGAAAACAAGGTATTTGATAGGGGTAAGTACCAGTTTTAAGGTTGGGGGTCCTGGGGCCACCAAGTAATGTTAAAGGCTGGTAAATTTGTAGAATGCAAGTGAAAGCTTGCACATCATAGGAGGCTTTGAGAATGATGGATATTGGATCTCTTGGTGTGGCCCTATAACTTATGCAAATAATGTACATATGTTATTTGTTTTGGTCTGGTTTTCCTACCTGGTTTTTGGTTTTTGTCCTCTGTTCTTGGTCTGCTTCACCTGAGATTCTAGATTCTCGCTCTATTCACTATGGAACAGATGTCCCCAACTAGAGCCACTGATGGAACCCCTAAGAAATTAATGGTTCCATTCTTGACATAGCAAGTTTCAGTCAGCTTCAAATGTCTGTACTTAGGGTTATGTTCACTAATATTTCCTGGGGATTCTGCTGTTAAAATCTCACCCAAGAAACCCTTAAATCAAAGCCCTCATTAATCATGTAATTTATCATTGACTCCTTATCACTCCTTCCAAATCATTCTAAAAATATCTTGAGGCATTTGAACTCATGGAGTAACCGGTCCCTCATTCCTAGGTCTAACATTCTTTTATTTGGCCTTTGTATCCTTTGAAATAATATGTTCTATGTCCTTTGAGGCCTTTTATACGTCACCCTAGATGGTCCCCTTTCCTAGAACAACTTGTAGGTACATCCTGAATTGTCTTCACTTTAGTCTCATCCATCACTTATCTTTATTGCTCATTATGAATAGTTTTTTAAATGTAAATTTAAATCAATGATGAGCGATGGGCATTGTTTCTTTGGTTTCACTCATCGAGGATGGATTTTTGAAAAAAAAACATGCATTGGTGATTAGCAATGAGTAGTATCTCTTTTATATTGTGCAGTGTAGATAAGTTAAGGGTTTGAGTTTTACATTAGTGATGTGCGATATGTGTGTTGCCTTTCATTATCATTGGGATCTTTCTCATCATTAATTGCTTACTATTTTCATGATGAGATTAGTGATGTGTAATGGTGCTTGGTGTTCTTTGTATTTTATTCTATTTCTCATCACAGATTCATTCCAAGTTTTGAGTTTCAAATGAGCAATGAGCGATAACCTTTGGGCTCTCTAATTTTCTTTCCATTGCTCATCGTTGATGCTTGTGTGGTTGTTTTCAAATGGGCAATGAGCGATAGAGTGTTTTCTTCATTGATATGAATTGTTCTTGTGAGTGATGTCTCTAGTGCCTTAGACTTTCACGCAAGTGCACATGGCCTAATATGGTTTCATCACTAGCTTCAATTTGTCACTGATATGATCTTAAATTTCAAACACAAACTAGAGACACGTAATGTGAGGATATTTCTGAAAGGGGGACCAGTGCTCTAGCGTTCGGGATTTCATCGCATCTGTGCTTGCATCACCAATTAAACTCTGGAAAGGTGGAGCAATTCCATGATGAGTGATGGAATATTCTCTTCTAGTGTCAGCTCTATGTACTTCACTGATATAAATGAAAGGGCATGGATCGAGTTGGAAATGCATGTCAATTGTTAGCTCATAGGTGACTAATGAAGATTAAGGGTTGACATGGTAGTTTTTTGAGGTGGTATTGCCATTTTTTAGGAACAAGTTGTAAAAGCCAGAAATGATACTCAAGGTTACCATTGATGGAGTTAAAATCCTCAAATATTGACAGTCTAGATTAAGAGATGGGCTGCTAAGTTATCAACTTGCTCATGCAAGGAACTCTTCAATCATTAATTGCTTCACACTCCAAATTATCTATTGAATGTAGATTTCCTATCATTTGACCTCACCATTTTTCATTTTTCAAAATATGTGAAGTGTGGGCCATGGAAGAGGTGTGTCAGTGTTGAGATTTCAATTGCAGAGGTGTTGATGTTTCCTTCTTGGGTGGGTTGGTTTTCTTTTGTATGAGCTCTATCTAATTCATGCTCTGGTTTGTCTAGGAGTTTCATCTTTCTGGGGCTAGTTGAAGTTGTCTGGATTTGTGGGTATGTTTTCCTACAAATTTAATTCAGGAGTTCAAAATTGGTTAGTTTCCTCTCAATTAAGATTTTCTTCCTTTACCTTGTGTTCTACAAAATGGGTAAGTCGAGTGTGCCAATTCAGCTAACTAAGAGGTCTAGATGACTCAATTTGTTTGAGTGTCAAGAGGATATGTATATGGTTGACCAAGAAGTACCTAGGACTTTTGCAACACCCAAGGGTAAGAGAAGTTCCCATGGTAAAAGTAAGAAGACTATTGTCAAGAGCACGCACTGTACCGTAGAAAAAAGGACCTATTGCTTGACATGGGAATAATTCATTATAAATTGGAGTTAATGAGGCCTTGATTTAGGTGTTGTGAGGAATTTTATGCATCCACACTAGGTCTTGGACCCTTTCAAATTGAATAACATGCATTTATTGATGTCTTATGAAGGTGTTGTGAAGTGTTGTAACACATTTCTACACTTTTCTAAACTATTCTCATTACAATTCATCTAAAAAATCACTTTTTTACTCTTTATCAAGTTCTATTTTAAAGTGTTAATGACTTGTAACAATATTTCACACTTTTCTAGGATTGCTATCACTATTTACACCTTTCTTATGCTTTATTTGACCCCTTTATGTACTCAAGGATTAATTAAGTGTATTTTTGAATATAAACCTGATAAACAACATTAAATGCAATATAATTCTAGATACCCACTTTTAAGTCCAATGTGGGACCCATTCACCATGGGTGGCGAATGAGTCCCTCTTGGCTCCAAATTTAAAATATTTCAAATTTTCTTTTGGGTTTTTATTCAAAATCACCTTATGTCAGCCTGTGATGAGCTATCATCAGGTTACTAAGGCACAATTGTGTATAAATAAGTGTTTTTCTCCTCATTTTACATCTCCAAATCTCATAATTCATTCTTCATTATTCATCCATCATTCTTCCAACTCAAGTCAAGCAACTTAGGGTTTCATCATTTCAAGTCACCAAGATAGCAATATTTAGACATTCAAGGGAAGATTCTTCATGTTTTGTTGTAGAAATTCAAGATCAAACATCATTGCAAGATAATCAACTCCATTATTGCATGTTTCATTACATTCTTTCATCATTTTGGTTTAATTACCAAAAAGGGGTT
The DNA here is from genome assembly GCA_007258455.2 of Sequoia sempervirens. NCBI lineage: Eukaryota > Viridiplantae > Streptophyta > Pinopsida > Cupressales > Cupressaceae > Sequoia > Sequoia sempervirens. Next base: position 73,556,034 of record VDFB02049217.1, read on the forward strand.
TGACCAAGGCAAACCCCCATGCCCTAACCTTCAACATTTCTCTCTCTTGCCTTATGTGTTTGTAGATTTAGGTCTCTTGGAAGCTTGGAAATAATTAAGAATCAAGTTGCAACATTTCTCAAGTCTTATCTTCATTCAAAAATTCAAAATATTAACAAAACTCACTTTCAGGTTCAAAAATCAGAGTTTCAGAAGTATACACCTCTATAGAATCAAAGTGCAGACCGAGAGCTCTGAATTCCACCTTTGAATAATCAGAAATTAAAAAGTGGAATCATTTGCCATGGGTGGTGAATGAGTTCCACTTCCACGTCAATTTTTATTTTTCTGCATTTTTAGATACCTTTTTGTCTGAAACAGGTTTCGACATCATTTTGCAGAACTAGGACTAATTCGCCCAGAATGGTGAATGAGTCCCACTAGGCCTGAAAACTAGCATCAATAGAATTTCAAATGTCATTTCCAATTTTCATCCACATTCCATGTGCACACTTTCAGTTTGGTTCATTTCTGTTTAGTTTTGTAGTGATTTCTAGGTATTTTTGCATTACACAATGTGTTTTCAAACATCACTTGTTTTTTAAGTTTTGCATTCATAATCAATCAATTTCTTAGTTTAATTGCATTTATATCATCTCATTTAGCATTAATAACATCATACACATCCTAATTTGAGTGAACCATCATTGATTTTGCATGAGGTTTATCCCTCTCCTTTTAGGTGAAACATCCTAAGAGTGCAAGGGTAGCCTATAAGCCTCATGCCCAAAAATCTATGGTTCACATACAATTTCAGAAATAGGATCATTTTAGAAGAATTGGTCAAGTTTAAAGGGAAGGAGTTAGCTGAGCCTGATAGGAAGGAAAAGAAAAGAAACAAGGGTCACCAAGCCTATCTAGGGAGACACAATTCTCCCATTGTGCTTTTTGATAGCCCTTTGGATGGTGGAGATGACACTGACTCGGGATATGACCAATATTTTCTCTCTCTAGTGTCGTATTAATATTTTGATGAGGAAGGAGTTATGGGTCCTCTTGTTACATCACGAACAAGGCTGGGATGAGCTTACTCTGATGCTGATGACTTAGAGTAGTGTCTCCTTTTTTTTTGTTTCTGATGACACCATTTCCACTACATCAGGATCGTCTTTGTCAGCTTATATGTAGTTTTCTCCCTTATGCTTATGTGGAAGTCTTTTGGCGGGTATAATGAAGAATCTTTTTGCTCAACATGGATGCTAGAAAAATGAGTAACGGTACCCTGTGAGTGATTTGGTTACTCTCCATCAACAACTCATGAGGAGTTTTGTATTTTTCTTTCCCCTATTATGCAAATGATTACTTATAACTGTCTGGGGAATATTTCCCATTCTGGTGAAATTGGTTTTAAAATGAAATGTGAAATGTAATCGTACTTTAGTCGGATGCTTATTGCTCCCTTGTTCTATAAAAGGAATTTCACGATTGATTACAAGAGAGTGCAAGTTTTGAGTCTTAGAAGGGTTTAGGTGAAAAGCTAAGCTCATAATGGAGCATAATTTAAATAGATAAACTAATGAATAAACCAAGGAAAAGTTTAGGTTATGCATCATAATGTAATGATCTTGAAATGATCTACAGTAACATCAATAATATAAAATATTAGTTCTAAAATATATGCTCTCCTATGTAATTTCCTTGTAGATTATGAATGAAATTGTTAAGAATAGTTTCATTTGTTTTTTGTTGTTTAAACTGAATGAATGATTTTATCTATGCTTCAATTCAAGGGGTTGATTTAATGCTAAAATAAGGTCATGGGTTTGTGAGGAAACGATATAGGATTTGGTAAGAAGCTATGTTTTAAACATAGTGAGTTGAATGCTACAAATTAGTATATCAGTTGTCCACCAATTAATGTGTTGAATTGTTAGGGTATTACTAATTAATTGCAAAGGTGACTCCATTTCTCCTAATGAAAAAAGTACTGGTCTCTTCATTAGCTTATCTTAGATTTAATTGAGTTAGTAATGCACCTAGCCAAAGGCTCAAAATGAGAATGACTTCATATAAAACTTTTAACTATAATGTCCCAATCTAATGTGCCACTTTATTCCTTGCAAATAGATGATAGTTTATTGAAAGGTTGGCCAAACCTTTGATGAATGTTTCCTATTTTCACTATAGAGGAATCCATTTGTGTGTAGAAATGATTTTGACTGAATGAGTATCTTATGAGTATAAATGGGATTACCCTCCTGGGTTTCACAGAGCCCGAAGAGTAGAAGTAAGGGCCTTAGAATCCTTACTTATGTGTTGGCCACTAACTTTAAAATTTCTTGAGCATAAGGGTTGGCTACCCTTTAGAGGATTTCAAGGTTCTGCTGGAAAAAGAACCAACACATTTCACATACAAAGTAGCTAAGTTAGGGGTTTGTTTGATTGATGTTTAAGTCAAAATATGTTGGTATATATTCAAAAAAATTGAAAATTTTGGTGAAGTGTGTGATGAAATTTGATGGAGCGATGGATGAAATGTTGAACCAATGTTGACTTGGAATGAACCTTTTTTTTCCAAGACCAAGGTAGTGAAAATGATGGTAGACCTCTAAAATGTTCAAATCCTAAAGACCCGATGTTGACTTAGATGAGAGGATAGATGGGGATGTTCAAACCTGTTAAGTTCCTCCTAGCTCAAGCATAAAAGTTTCTTATCAAGAGGTAACTATTGTGATAAAGTATTGAGGCCCACTTCCTACTAAATTGTTATCTACGATACCTATGTCTACAATGATAGGATATAGGTCTTCCCTTACGGATTTTGATTGTGTGATTGATTATTGGAAGAAAGGAAGATATTTATTGCCACCCAGGTGGTGGTAATATGGGCCATCCAGCATCAATATCAGCTTTTTCTCTTCTTCGTCTAAGATTGTTGTTGCATTTCTCCGTTGGGTCGGTGTTTCTTTTGTTTCAAAAGTGAACCTTCTCAAACTACTGATGAGATTAGTTTTTTCTCCATTAATGAGTTCAAAGTTTGGTTGAATGATAGAACCTTCAAGATCAGGTTGTTCAACGGGAGCAATCAGTCTCCAAATAGTCATGTGGGGTTCAATTATGTCAAGTTTATCTTGCTTAAGTCAATTGATTTTACAAACACTCGTCTTAATTATGTTTTCAAACTAAATGTTCCTGTCAAAAGCATCATAAATTTCACAATGTCCATTTCGTGAAAATCATGAGATTGAAGCCATAATTGCTTATGTTGTCTTTGGGAAATATGGATTGAGATTAAGTCAGGATATTTAGAAATCGTTAAGGATAAATCCTTAGGAAAAGTAGTAATATCAAGTCTAATTCAAGAGGTATCCATATTTAAGCCAAAGTGTTTGAAATTTTGAAGAAGATAGTGAATGTTTATTTTTGTAATGTTTTGGAACCAAGTAATGTATTAAATTAACTCACAATAATTTACAATCCTAGGTTCGAAATGGCTATACTTGTTGAGTCCCCACTTGGATTTCTCCAAACACTAAACAATGTGAATAGTTAGAGATTTGGCAACACTGGCTCCCCTTTTCTAGGCACACACTTCTCAAGACCACCAAATCTCAAAATCCTTAAAATCTAGAGATCAAAAGGATCTTTCTATTTCTACAATTGAATAGTAAGAATGTGGGGTGGCTTCAGAACGACTGTTCTTGCACCAACAAGTATTTTAGGATTTTGGATTCTAAACAAAGGTTCATAATAAGGGCTTCTAGTTTAGGGGATATAATGATAAAATACTTCAAGAGGTCTCCCAACCCTTAGAACAAGGGATTTACACATCATAAATATACTCGGGGAGAGCTATCATGTACTACATCCCATTCATCACAATTTTCATTACAACCACACATTTATATAATGGTTTGGAAGAACTTGGCCTTAGTTCATTACCGCTTGGGTCATTCCCTCCTTTCGAAGCGGGGAGACAGGCCCTTCTAAAGGAAAACAATATCAAGGAAGTACGTTCATAGTTCGATCATATTTTCTCATATGAACAAAGAGAGAACACATGCCACACCTTTTTCTCACACTCACAAAGATGTTCAGTTTTAATCCAAATTGAAAGATGTATGTGATTTTGCAAAGTGTTAAGGAATGTTTTTGTTTCTCAAGGTTGCCAAGTGGCATGAAAGAATTGCATAAGCATCCAATAACAACATTTTAAATCAAAACACATAGCAAACAGTTCTAAACTTTAACCCCTAAAGCTAAGATGTCTTCATTTTTATTGCACAAAACAAAATACGAAGTTTGCTTTGTTCAATTTTAAACCCAAAAAATAATGATGACATGAGAGTTCAATTTTAATCCAGTTTGAGCATTCATTTTAAACCTAATTGAAATATAGTGAGTTCCTAAAGCATAAATTAGAAAGAATTAAAGTTGGGTTATAATTGCCCCAAAGCTTCAAATGCTTGTTACAATCATAGAATTTCAAGATAAGAAAGTGTTCTTCACTTTAGCTCCATGTCGTCCAACCTACAAAACCATGTTAGTCTAACAACTAGAAAACAGTTAGAAGTGCATTAGTGATCTGACGCATCAAGAAAATTAAAGCACATGTCAAAAAAATGATCATAAAAATTGTTACCCTTGTTGGGAATCGCTGCACACGATAGCATCACAATTTGAAATATGGACATCACTCTAGTGAATTTCGGCATCAATTTGTAGCAAAAATAGAGAGCACGATAGCGTCAGTATTTTGTTGGGTGTCACTCTAATGAATTTGGCGGCATCACCATTTGAAGTCTTTGATACCTATTTATTAAAATAGTGTCGCCAGATTTAAGTCAGTGCCAGTGCATTCAATCAACGTTGTTGTTTCAAATTGAGATAGTGTTGCTATATGGTGACACTCTGGAAAGTGTGTTGCTATATTTGATTTGGTTGTAGCTGTATCCTGCAACAAAGAAAACGAACAGAATTCAAGCTAAAAATTGATTGAATTGATGGGTTTCCCTCCTTCTAGTGCCAGAATGTGAGATGAAGATTGTCAAGGTGGGTCGATTACGCTTGATCCATGATGAATCAAAGTATAATTTATCCACTAAACCTCAATCTTCCAAACAAGAACATTCAAATTGAAAATAAACTAAACATTTATTGAAATGAAGCATTCTAAATATAAAACATTGAAATGTCTATTTTACCCCATTTTAAACTTATCCCATTTTGGAATTGGTGTCGTGTTGATGTGGAACAACTACCCTTTCCCAATCCCATGATTAATGAGTCTGTTTCAATCAATTCTATGGAAGAGAATTGATGAAACCATTGTGATAAATGGATGAAAACCTGATTTATGCTAAATTAATCATGATGCAAGCTAAATTAACATGATTTTATGCTAAAATTGATCTAATTACAAAATTTCTAAGCTAGTTCTAAGCTAAAATATGGAAACCTTAATTTATAAGCAAGCTAAGATGGATGCACATATGTCATTAATGGATGTCTTAAGTTATTATGCAACTAAAAATAAACTAAAAAAAGATAAAAGTGAGTAAATTAAGAGTGTGAATATTCGCAAGTGAATTCAACAACATAAGTTTGCAATTGAAAGATGGATCTGTTTGTTTCCAAATAGTGACCTATTTATAGGAGAGAAAATGAGAAATGGAGGGTTGAGATTGAAAAGAGCAATCAACGGTCCAGTTTGGAAGGAAGAAGAGGTATGGATCATGGATTCTCATCAACGGGTGAGAATGCAAGATGAAAATTAATCAAGGGCTCACATTTGTTCCAAACAAACACACTTTTGACCTACACACATAGGTCACCAGGTGACTTGCTCAAGAGGTTAAAGGTTTAGCTTGTTCAAGAAGCCAAGTGAGATGATTGGAGGAGAGATAATATTCTTTGGAATATTCTCATGGGTTAGGATAAAAGATAATTTTCAAATTAAAAGAAAATTTTAATTGTGCAAAAAATCAGATAAGGAATATTCCCTTTTAGAGGAAAATTAATTTAATTGCTAATTAAACAAGGTTTAATCATGCAATTAAGGGATTTGAAAAATTAAAGTGATATTCATCAAATTAAATAATGTAATGAAATGGGGAGAGATAAAATGATATTTAATTAAATAACTTAAGGTTATTTAATTAAATAAGATGACTTGGGAAATTAAATTAAACATTTTGTTTTATTTAATTTAATGAGATGAAATGTTAGCATGAAGGGGGAGTGAATTAACCTAAGTTGATGAATTGGGTTAATGGATGAAAATGATGCAATTAATTAATTAGCTAGGCTAGTTCAATTAATTAAGTGAAAAGAGGATGGGTTTAAAGAAGAAATTACATTAACTAGTATACCTGTTTTGAGTGTATGATATCATTCAAGACATTTTTCAGTGTCTACACCTATAAGTTGGGAGAAACTTGAGGATCGAGTGAGTCTTGGGCCAGAAATGTTGGCATAAATGGATGAACAAGTTAAGGTGGTTAAGCAAAGGTTAGTTGAAGCTAACAATAGATAGAAAAGCTACATTGATGCTAAGAGAGTGCCCCACAATTCTTCCTTAGGTGACAAAGTATTATTGAGAGTGAAACCTCACAAGAGCTCCATTAAATTTGGAAATTCTTCTATGTGAGCCCCATGTTATGTTTGAAATTTTGAGATTCTATAGGAAGTGAATCTAGTAGCCTATCGAATCATGTTGCCACCAGCTCTTACTAGAATACATAACGTCTTCCATGTGTCCTACCTTAAAAAGTATATACCAGGGGATAATAATTTAATTGATTGGAATGCTTTATAGGTGCGAGACCCCAGAGTATTAACTCTTGAGCCCGTCAAGGTGCTAGGAACACGTAAGCTACGCTTGCATAACAGAGAAGTTTTGTAGTGCAAAGTCCAGTGGAACTAGTACACAGAAAACTTGGCTACTTGGGAGGACTATGTGAAAATTCAACAAAAATTTCCTCATATTCTTAATGCTTTTGAGAATGTTTGAGTAATTTGTTGTTATTGATTATGTTTTAATAATACCCGAGGTCATCGAGGACGATGATTCATAAGGGGGGAGTATGTTACACCCCACTTGTGAAGATACTATTTACTATTACTACATAGGGTAAATATGAATGTAATGTGAATTATGGAGATGAATAAATTATTCTTGTACATTGTCATCAATATGAATGTTATCTCACGTGATGTTATTTCATTTGACACTATCTCAGTTGATGTTATTTCGTGGAGAAATACTGCATAAATATGAATGGATAATTATTGAATTATTATTCTAACTTTGGAGATGCTTATGTATACTGCATATGTTATGAACAATTGACTTTTGTGTGCATGTGTTAGTGGATGTAGGTATGTGTTCCATTCCTCCAGGCAGAGGGGAGGTATCACTCAGGAGAAGATCTTGGTTAGGTAACTAGTAAAGTAAACTATCTGATCATATACACACACCACATTAGAATGATTGAGTCGAGTCAGTTCGTGGGTAGTAGGTAAGTCATCCTTAGCGGATATGTCTGCATTTGAAATTCTTGTTACTACTGCATGCATTTTGGGTAACGTTTATCTATTTGAGCTTTTTAGATCTTTCTTGTACTATTACAATTATATTGACACGTGGGATGTACGTGGAAGTATGTGTATATATATATTCACATGCATGTCAATGGGATCTAATGACATGTATATGCACATGTATAAATGTACCACACATAAACACTTATCAATATGAAAGTAATTTTGAATGGTTATATGTGAATCGGATGTGCACATATATATATACACGTATCCATATGTATATGTATATCAATACATGTGTGCGTTGGAAAATGGACACGCTCATATGGATGCATCGATATAAATATACCTACACATATGTGTACATAGAGGCGTATACATTTATACATATATCTATGCATACATTCAATATAATGTGTTTATTAAATACTATCTTGATTGTACTCTCGTATATATATATGTAAATATATATTAATGGTTAAATATACATATACATATATATGTCTGTGTATGTATATATATAAATACATGATATTATTTATATATATATGTATATAAAATACTATATATATATTAATATATATTTAACATAATATATATCTTATTATAATTTGACTCTCTTATTCGATAGAAGCCGATTAATAAAGGTTATAGTCGACAAAGAATATGGAAATGGAGGTCGATAATAGTCATCATTGACTATGTTTAATGAGGCCGATTTAATATCTTATGATTGTTTGTGTAAAACAATTATCATTCTGTTAAGCACATGATATATGACATTGTAATGTATTTGATATTGTTGTCTATGATAAGCTTGACTTGGTCGATGCCATTAGTTAGACCAACCTTGACTTTTTCTAACATATTTATCTGCTCAAGTTGATTCATCCTCTAAATGGATCAATGGATACTTGTCATAAATGGAAGTTGATTGATTCTTTTGGCAATTAAACCATGCCAAATAAGAAGGTGAGAGAATAGGAAATTGCGCCACCTTTGAATTTAAGTTGTTGTAGATTTCTTTTCATTGTGACAATTCGAAATAAGTATTTGTTGATTGAATAAGTATTTTTATTGTTGTCACTAAACAAGTCAACCTGTAGGTGATTATGTTGAGTATTAGCTTAAGAAATCGCCACCTTTCTCATATGTTTCATGTGATGCTTTGCATGGAAATTGTTGTCCATTAACATGCCTAAACTGTAGGCTTTGAGGAGACCAAGTTGCTCTATAAATAGTTGAACCATTTCATTTGAGTGGGAAGCATTCTTCCATAATATAATACATATTTTGCAATTCATAATTTTGTATTTTTCCAGCCATACTTTATTTTGCATTGAGAGAGATAAAGGAAGTGAGTTCATATAGTTTGAGAGGGATTATATTTTGAGAGGAGTAAGCTATCAACTTGAGAGGTAGAGTTTATAGTGACATTCTTGAGAAGTTGTTTACCAAGCTTGCTACAATGGAAAATGGTTTTCCATTTGTTTTCGATAAGCGATAATAGGCATGGGGATCTCTTTTTCTTTGTTATTTTTACTTTTGAATGATGTGTCTTGCATGCATGGTTGAGATGTTTTTTCCCACTATATGCATTAGAGAATTTAAATCATTTTGAAAATGAAGTTGAATCTTTTATGTTGTTTTCATAATGTGTTTTTAAGTACTCTATAGTAGGAGATGGGTGTTTATCATAGGTATTATATACTAGGTATGATTGAACATGAAAAACACATATGGTGTATTTAGCTAAGTTATTGATTTAACTAGGAAAGCGTGTGTTTACTCCTAGGATAAATAAATCCAGTAGGGAAGAGGTTTAAGTACTTACGAGTAAGTAGGGTAATCCAAGTATATAGGTTATCTTTGTGATAATTGACTATCCATTGAAGGAAATACCTAGCTTGTGTACTTACTAGTTAAGTAGTTTATTCCAAGTAGATTAATATGGTTGTGGGTTATCTGGGATAAATGACTATCCATTGAAGAAAATACCTATATGTAGCTTAAGATAACCTTAAGTCAAATTGGCCCTAAGTAGTATATGTGATAGATGGCCCTTAGTAGAACATACTGAATAAAACACTTTGGAAAAAGTAGTGTGACGACCTTTGGCTCCATTGTTAGTTCATTGTGATCTAGTATTGCATACTAGACATAGATTGTGGGATTACAAGTTCTAGTTATGTAGGACACAACACTATGCTCAGTTGGTTATTATTATCGGTTACTCTACTATTCTCTTCGTCAAAGGGAAGGGCCATCTATCAAATTATAGATGTGCGGGGAACCACATTTTGAGTTTGTGGTTGGCATAACGCCTAACTGATGCTTCTCCTCCTTAGTAGGTGACAAAAGAACCAATATTTGAAAGGAAGGATCTTAGACCGTCATACAACTATTTGTTCTAAAGCTCATTGAGCTATGTATGTAAATGTCAGCTTTCTTGCTTTGATGTATTTTATGAAATGAAAAGGAATTCATGTTGTAATATACTATGCATCTTGAATGGAAATTATCTATAAAGAAAAGAAAAAAAATTATTGCAATGGTTTGTTACTTCTAAGTTTATTTACTTGTAAGGTGTAAAATTGTAAATTTTTACTTGATTAAAGAGTTAATATGTTATAGCAGCCACAACAAGGTCCAAAAAACCATGGGATATCCTCCAAAAAACATACCAAGGAATGGAGAAGGTTGAAACAACAAAGCTACAAATCCTAAGAAGGGATTTTGAAACAATCTCTATGAAGGATTCAAATTCAATAGACACTTTCTTCACACAAGTGATTGGTTTAGTAAACCGAATTAGATCTCATGGTGAGAATCTTGAATATAGGAGAGTAGATGAAAATATTCAAAGTGTTTTCCCATAAAATTTGAATCAATTGTTGTGGCCATAGAGGAAACAAAGGAACTCTCATAGTTTTTAGTTGATGAGCTCCATGTATCTCTTATTTCACATGAACACAGGCTGTGCAGGTCAACAAACATGTCATTGGAGCATGCATTCAATTCACAAGTATCAATCAGCCACGGTAGAGGCAGAGATAGATCAAATTTCAGAGGAAGGGGAATAAACTCTTATAGAGGTGGAAGAAGCAGCCCATCAAACTCAAAAAAAAGTGGCAGCAATCAAAACTCAAGCCAAATCCCATCTCAAAATCAATCACAAGGTCAAAGGTATGACAAATCTCAAGTCCAATGTCACTATTGCAAAAAATTTGGGCATTATTTGAATGAAAAGAGAAAGACGCAATATGATTTTAGCAAACAAAATGCAAATTTCACAAAAGAAAATCAAAACAAAAAATTAGAACAAAACACCATGTCTTTGGCATTCAATGTTGCACAAGAAAATGAAAAGGATGTATGGTTTTTAGACTCAGGTTGCAACAACCATATGATAGGAAATTTCAAAATGTTTTCAAGTTTAGATGAAAATATAAAATCGGATGTCACATTGGGTAATGACAACAAAGTGTTAGCTATGGGTAAAGGGAACATCAACATTTTAACCAAGAAGGGGGGGAAGAAATATATATCTGATGTTTATTTTGTTCCCGATTTAAAACATAATTTAATGAGTATTGGGCAACTTGTTCAAAAAGGTTATAGACTATCTTTAAAAAATGGAGAGTGCACAATTTTAGACAAATTTCCAAGTAACCATCTCATTGCTAAAGTCAAAATGACAAGTAATAGAATGTTTCCTCTAAAGATTATGTCAGATTTGAATGTGGAATATGCTCAAACACACCCCACAATGAAATCACAAGTGGATAAAGAAGTTGTAGTAGCCACACAAACAATCTTTTAAGCAGAAATTAAAGATGAAAACTGGTTATGGCACCTAAGATTTGGGCATCTCAACTTTGGAGGTCTAAACCAACTAAATAGGAAGAGTATGATAAAGGTTTTTCCATTAATAGAGAAACCGAAAAGAGTTTGTGAAGGATGGTTCTTGGGAAAACAACATAGAGAAACATTTCCAATTGGAAAGTCAATTAGAGCAAAAGAACCTTTGAAAATTATGCATTCATATTTGTGTGGACCTATACAAACACCCTCAATTGGTGGAGGTTTCTACTTCTTGACTTCTATTGATGATTATTCAAGGAAAATATGGGTCTAATTTGTAAAGCAAAATAATGAAGTGTTTGATTGCTTTCGTCAAGTCAAAGCTCTTGTTGAAAAGAAAAGTGGATATTACATCAAAGCATTGAGAATAGATAGAGGTGGTGAATACATTTCAAAAGAATATCTAAATTTTTACAAGGAAAATGGAATTTACAAACAATTCACAACTAGATACACATCTCAACAAAATGGGGTAGGTGAAAGAAAAAATAAAACTATCATGGACGCGGCTATAAGCATGTTGAGAACCAAATATCTGCTAAATGAATATTGGGTTGAAGCTATATCATGTGTGTTAAAAGGCACACAACAATTGAGAGGGGGGTGAATCAGTTGTCACCAAATTCAAACACAAAACTTCAACACTTATCAATTTCAGAACCACACTGTTCTGTTATTAAGTATGAACATGAAATGTAGATAATAGAAGCAAAATCAACACAATGAGCACCAAATTTTACGTGGAAAAACCAATGAGGGAAAAACCACAGTAAGGATTAATTCACAATATAAAGTGATAGCAAAACCAAATACAAGAGGCTCACCTCCAAGGGCTCACTATCCAAATACAAAGGCTCACTACCTAGAAAAAGGACTCACTATTCAACAAGAAGGCTCACTGCCTACAGATACAAAAGATAACAGAAAGATCCACCACAACAATTTACACACATCTGCAACCTTGAATAGAAGATTGCAGAAACCTTCAACTCATTGCTTTCAGGTATCTAAAACAATGA
>VDFB02049217.1:73568540-73690731 GCA_007258455.2 Sequoia sempervirens
GCAAAACATATCAAACACCGCAATTGACTATCATTCACAGCAACTGCAATCTAAAAACCTGCAATTTCCATTTCCAGAATGATGCAATTGTATAAAAAAACCTACAACTAAGACTTCAAATGATGAAATTACCTATCATTGAAAGTTTTAGGGGAAAACTAAGACAATTAATTTTCTGATCAATACTGAGCATCCTCTTGTTCTTTGATCATAGACTTGCAAACTTCCATATCTGTCATTTATAATCCATCCATTCTTCCATCATTGCATACCTTTCATTTTCTATAGATTAAACCTTAGGTCATCCTTTAGCTTCCACACACCTTGTTGTACATTTTAGCTTTGGAAAATTGTCAAACTTTAGAGCACTCCATAATGACAAAATAAAATTGTTTTTGAATTAACTTTTCCACCATCTTAGTCCTTTGTCATTTAGGTTGGCTCCTCAACTCAAAAGGCTAGTTTGAGGCCACCTTTGTCAACTTTCCATTTTTTTCCTTGCCCTCATTAAAGTCTTGATAAAGGTTTTTAACCTTGGCTATCTTAGTTTGATTAAGAAACCTTATCTTAAATTTTCCAAAAGGTGCTTAGTTGTCATACCCTTACTCACCCTCTTAGTTCATATTACCACTCACACCCATCATCCTTCCACACTTGCATCGCATTTGGCATACCTTATACATGCCTAGGATATTGACCTCATTGTGACACTCTTGACATTTGACTATTGTCACTTTGATCCTTTGTCTTGGTATTATCCTTATACATCATTTTGCATAGACATTACCATAGATTTGGACCCTATTGTGACATTTCAACTTTTTCATATACATTACCATAGCTTTGGACCTCATTGTGACATTCATACTATTGACATCTTGACATCTTACCACTTTGAATTCCATATCCTGGTACCCTCATTAGTCATATCTTATAAAATCTAAAAGCATAGTTGCATAACCTTGGCCTTAGTCATACCTAGGCATAATCATAGTCACCTTAGACATCATACCATATCATACCTTCACATTCACCTTCCTCTTGGAATTCGTTTATGATTGAGACAAGGTCACAAAAGAAGTGAAAAAATGGCTTTTCCACAAGATGATGATTTTTTCAACCCTTTTGGTGATCTCTCCCATGAAGTAACTAGGGCACAAAAATAATTCCCCAATCCATTCAAAAAATTCATCATTAGAGACAAACAAGAATGACCAATGGTAGAATAAGTAGAGGTTGTCACACAAGATCTTGAAGTAGACTCCTTTGTGGATGAAATTGTGGCATTAGATCATCAACATTTCCTAGCTAGATAAACTACTATTAGAGTGAGCCACATTACCCCGTGATTTTGACGTCAATATACTACAAGCGAAACCTTCACTAAATTAAAAAAACCAAGGACACAATACACCTACTTCTAGTGGTTCCATCCCACATGTCAACAAATCTATACCATTAGGAGGATGCACACAAGACGCAATGACAATCCAAACTTCACTATTTGGTACCCAAAGCATGATACAAGGAATGACACTAGCTATGATAGAATCTATGTCACAACCCTTTGTATCCTCATCTAATCCATTCTCCACATCAAACACCATAGGGGCATAATCTTTCAATCCACTGGGCATAAACACCTCAACCAAGAGACCAAATATTATTATCAATAAGACTCCAAAAAAAAAATCATACCAAATATAGGGTCCCAACATACCATTGTGTCACAAGAAGGGCCTACTCCTCATACACATGTTCAAAACAATACTGAAGGCTCTATTCCACAAAACACACAACATGGTAACCAAGGACCTTTCCCACAGTATGACAATTAATATCCACATGGTCATACCTTTACAAGTTCATGGCATACACAATCCAACCCACCCTATTATACTCATATTCCCACTTCCAATCAAAACCTTCACAACTAAACACTATCTTACACAAATATGCAAAACCAAATCCATCATATACTCACATACCCAATCAAAACCCATCCCATAATATTGGCTTCCAAATGCTAATATGAACTCTCAAAATATAGAAGACCCATCCTTGAACCAAGTGGATGTTATACAAACTCAAATGCTTTCCCTACAACAAAAAATAGAGAACATGCAAGTGTCCAACAAGAAGACTTACTCCACAAAATATTTATGTCTCTGTCCATTCGAAAAGAGTCTATACATGTCACCTTTCCTAAATGGGTATGTCACACCTAACTTTCCTAAGTATAGAAGGAAGGGAAATCCTATCAAACACATAAGATATTTTTCCACCACTTGCATAGACATTGCATATGAACCAACATATCTAATGAGACTCTTCCTTTGAAGTCTTATAAGGAAAGAACTAGAGTGGTTTGCACACTAACCAACTGGCATAAGAACATAGAGAGACCTAGTAGAAAAATTTTTAGAAAACTTTTCCTTCAACATTGACAATGAAATAACAATTTCCACCCTAGGTCATACCACACAAGAAGATGGTGAAAAATTTGTAACCTTCTTCCAACAATGGATGGGTTTTGCTAGGAGATGTCCTGTTGAAATACCTAAGAAGAAAAAAGTTTTCATGTTCATAAAGAACCTCAATTCAAACTTGAGACATGAGTTTCGAATGCAAATATATATTTCATTCATGAACCTATTTGAGAAAGGAATTATCCTTGAAAAATCCATCATTGACAAGGGAGAGATCAAGAATTCAAATAAAAACACAACCACCCAAACCACATCAAGTGAAAAAGGAAAATATTGGGCTCATAACAATAATTTGACCAATGATGGAGTGGTTGATGCCAAGAAAATGTACATAGGTCCTACAATTACACTCAGAGGATCCAATGCATTGAACAACACACCAAGAGGTCTAGATAAAACTGCAAATATCATCTAAAACACTCAAGAATAGAAATTCCAAAGGAAGTTCCCTACTAGACATAAATACACTCCTCTTAGGGAAACAATCAAGTCAGTCTTCAAATAAATTTTGTAACACAAGACAATACCACCCAAGATAGTTCAAACCATCATGGTGGGACAACAATGCCTTCGATGATTATCACAAAGCTAAAGGACATTCCACTTCACAATGTTGAAAATTAAAGAATATCATCCAAGACCTTGCCAAAAATGGCACTATTGAAGTCAATGGACAATAGAAACAACAATCATCTAATAGTGACCATAATGTTTTCACAAATCCTTTACACGATCATGGAAAAGGAAATCTTAGAGTTCAGGTAATAAGACCAACAATAATTCATCCAATTAAAATAATGCCAAATTTGAATATACCACCATAGTAAATCACATTTGCACTGCTGATGGTCATTTCAATACCATTACCATTAAGAAACCAACCACTAGAATGCATTGTTAATACTTGTCAAACTAAGGTGAAAATACAAGGTCCTCCTCCAAAACAACAACCTCCAAATTCCCAATATAATTTACTTGACCATTTGGGCAAGAAACCCATACAAATCTCTATCTTAGAGTTGTTGTATATCTCACCTGACCATTGAGCCATTCTTGACAAGGCCTTGGAAGACACTACCATTCCCACTGAAGTTGATGTCAACAAATTCTAGGAGATGGTAGGTTACTTGGCTAACTCTAACCACATCACCTTTTTTGACCAAGACTATTCCACTCAAAAGATAAACCATAATATCCCTTTGCATCTTGAAGTCCTTATCCATAAATACAAAGTCAACAAGTCTTAGTAAATGGTGGAGCATGGTTGAATATCTATACCCTCAAGATTTTTGGAAGCATGTGTGGAAACAACTAAAAGAATTGTTATCAAGGAATATTATGATGAAGAACCCTCTTCTAAAGGATTTATCACACTACCCATTAGAGTTGGACTTGCAGTTATGGACACTAGTTTTCAAGTCGTGGACCTGAAACTCCCATATAATCTCCTCCTATGCTGACCATGGATTCACACCATGAAATACGTACCATCCATGTATCATCAATGATCCAAGTTCCCTCACAAAGGCACTAAAATCACAATTCCTGGTGGGCCAAACCCTTTCCACTATTATAGTAATCTAAAAGGGGATAATTAATTCCAAGTTCTTGTCAACCAAGAAGCCTCTTCATCTCGCTACATTGTTCCATCCTCCTAAACCAAATCATGCAATTCATTTACCACACCCTCAAAATCCATTATCCAATTCCATTGATGTTGGATGTGGAGATACACCATGGATAATTTATCGGTAAAGGAAAATGCTAATACTTCTCAGAATGATTAGACTTCGAACAACAATGTCAAGATAGCTATGAAAAGAACACAAAAATATGTCCATGTTTGGATCAAAACATTTTGGGATCTTGAAGATACATTTTCTTTTACCCTTTCTACTTTTGCTCAAGCATTTTAGGTCCATGACAACCCTATGCTCGACCAAGATATCTATGATAATGCACTCTTCAAGCATGAACCCTCTAAGGATAAGTCACCACCATCTTTCCACCTCATCCATCTTGGGTTAGGGTATGTCCCCCCTACTATTTCCTCTACTAAGTCATCTTTCTAGGTTGTTAAGGATGTGAAAGATTCCTTTGAAATTAGTAGTTCTAAAAAGGATAGTCCCAAAGTCTCCATTGATGGAATCAACACTCCTTGTCATCCACTAAACATTCCTATCACTCCACCCATCTCACTTATGTCCATTTGAATCATAGACATGGATCAACAAGGAACATCTCAAGAAAATAATAAGGGAAAAGCTCAAGAATAAAAAAATTAAAATACCTTTAAAAGGAGATCAAGTATCAAAAGACATAATAAAAATAAGATCAAGAAAATTCCCTTAGCCAAAATAAAAAACTATTGAACAACCCAAAAGCAAAAGTCAAAAGTGAAAATCAGAAAGAATTGGTTTTCCTTTATGCTCCTTCATATAAAATCACTGGGGGCATCTATCAAATCAAAACTCGAAAGAAACATTTATTGATCTAGCGTCTCTATCACTTTTGATTATTCCATATTTCCTATTTGATCCATTTATATCACACCATCCATTATATCATTCCACCTACATTGGTGATGTCTTTTAATATGCCTTTGATGATGACCTATTCATGTACTCTAGGCTATTAGTTTCCAATGTTCCTTTTCATCTGAAGCCTAATAGCCCACGTAGTGTGTACATTAGGAACCATACCATAGTCTTTTCCATTCGCCACTTCTATCATCCTTCATATTTTTCACTTACATTCTACATCCAAATTAGGTTCTTTTATCCAAGATGGTCATCTGAACACGGTCAATGCATTGTCATGACTTATTAGTTCTACACATAGCTTCTGCAAGTCTTGTCATAACCACAAAAATACTAAAAAAATAAAAAAAATATTTACCTTGATGAAAACCTAGCAAATAGGTGTCTTGGTGACACCAAAAAAAATCAAGAAAAAAGTAAAGAGAAACAATTTGTATAATAGTGAAAACCACTTCAGTGGCAGTTTGGATAAGTACCATGGTGAAAACCTAGCAAACAGGCACCATGTGTAGTTGAATTTTGCTTCGTCTTCTACCATTATTCCATTTGGATTTCCCTTCCATTACTTGTCCACATCACTTTGACACTCATAATAAAGTCTTGTTTCCTTTCCATAACTTGGAACGATTGACATCACACGTCATTTTTTCTTCCATATCTCTTGCCATTTCACCCCTAATAAATTGGTCTTATACTCGACTGGGGGAAAATACTTGACCTACATCATTGGACCTTACACTTACTATCAAAGGTCACTATTATAAAAAAGACAAAAAAATTAAATATTTCGAGAAGGAAAAAAAAAATTCCTAAAAAGACAAAAAAAATCATAAAACCTCAAAAAGCCAAAAAATTCAAAACATGTCAATAAACACAAAAAAATCCAAATAACTTCCAAAATCCCCAAAATAGAGTTAACGTTAGTCATGTTAGTCCAAGTCTAGTTGAACTATGTTGCCTTTGTGACTTAATGTAGGGAAGGCCATCTGTCGATAAGCCCCCAAGGCACTAGGCCAGTCTTTTAGGGTTTGGTAGAATAAAAATCATGACTTAGTCCTTTTTCAATAAAACAAAGTCAAGTCATGTTGAACTATGATGTCTCTACACATTGTTATATAGGGAAGGCCATTTGTTGATGAGCCATCGAGGCCACCTAGGTAAATCTTTTAGGGTTTGTTATGTCAGTCATAATAAACTAGAAATAATCAAAAAATCATCAAGATATTTGTCTATGCTGAAATTTGAAGAAGCTAAATGATTTAATCTATAAATTGAAATCAAAATTTCAGCATATTCATCAATAAAGCCTTTCCAAATGAATACAAATGCAAAATGTAAACTAAACTATGCAAAACTAAAATAAATGCATTCAAAGGAAAATCAGCTCCATTATTTTCCTATTTCACCATGATTCTTGATTTATGCATTTGATGCTCTCATATTTTTATGAGCACAAGTGCAACAAGAAGTTGTGATGAGTGGAAGAGAGATTGAGATTGAATTTTTAAATCAAAATGTGTATCCCCAAAAAGTGAGAAGGAGGAGGTTTTTATAGATGAATGCATAATGTGAAAATAAGAAATGAGAAATGAGTGGAGTGATTTATGCCATGATTGTGAAATTGATTTATGGATTTAATGTGCAATTTAAAGCTAATTTCATGGAATTTGATTTATTAATTTAAAATTATTTAATGAAATATGGATGCATTTTAATGATTAATGCAAATGAATAATCATGCAAATAGTCAAAGTGAAATGATTTGTGTAAATGGATAAATATGAAATGATTTATGGATATGTTAATGATTAATGAAACGATAAATATTTATGAAATGAATTAATGAAATATGCATTTGGATAAGTAATGGATAGATGACTACATGATTATGTAAATGGATTATGGTTATGAGTAAATGCTTGTAATATTTTAATGGTTTTATGGAGATATGATTATGCAATGGATAAAAATGATTAAGAGGACATTTTTATGCATTTACATTTTGTCCCTCTTTGAGACAATGCAGTTTGTCACATTGTTTCAAAGAAAAAAAGATTGATTAATTGATACATGCCACAAAGATATCTCGGTAAGGATTATGATAAGAATGATATGCCCCCTCGAGAGATTGATCAAACAAGTTGTGATAAGATTAATCTCTCGATAGATCACGGTGATAAAGTTTGATAATTGATATTGTGTGAATGATTAAGTGGAGATGCACATTTGATAAAAATGCACTGTTGATGGGCGTAACTGAACAATTGATGGAAATGATCAGTATAGCCAGGTTGATGAGCTAATGAAGATGATTGAGCTAATTAAGCTGATTTAGAATGATGCTTATGCAAGACAAGGTGTTTCAATGATGGATTGACTAATTGATTAAGGGGGCATGAAATTTCGAGAAGCAGGTTGATTGATTTGAGATTTGATTCAAGAGACATATATCAGTGAGTTAAGCAATTGATTGATTTCTCTACGATAAGAAAGATGAAGAAAATGAAATGCAAGATGGAAGATAATGAAGGTGATGAAGCCTCTTGTGCCTTTTAAGTGCTTTTATCATCATCGAGCTTATTATGTCGCAAATTAGTATAAGCATCTAGATAACATGAACATCTAGATGATTTGAATATTGTTTGTATTTTTATTTAGTAATGAAGTATAAGCATCTAGGTATAAGAACCTTAGATGACCTAAATACTTATTGCATGGAAGACACTATCAGACAAGGAATGTTCTCATCCACATTAGACTCATAGGTCCTCAATGGTTTTAGACAACCATGTCTTAAGACGAGTCATCCTGTGAATAAGAAACAATCCACAAACAACAAACAAGTGTACATGCCCCATCCTCGCCTCTCTAGTAAAAGACATCCTGAAGAAGCTAAAAGACATGTCACCAAAGATAAAATCATAAAATAAGCAAAGATCAACAAACAAACAGGGGTCTTGCTTCGATGTAGAACTAATTTTTGTTACAGTTTATGCATTTGGTTGGATTTGTAAGATGTGTTGATATATATGTTATAATGTTTGCTTGATTATCAACACTTGCATGTTTTGATTTTGTTGAAGTTCAAGGCTGTGTGGTGATCTGAAATTGTCACTATTTTTTGGGGATTTTTGGAATATTTGATTTTTTTGGATTTCTTCAGGACATTTTATGGTTTTTTCTAGATTTTTTCAGGACATTTTATGGCTTTTTTTTTTGGATTTTTCATGATATTTTACAAATTTTTGGATTTTTTCATGACATTTTATTTTTTTTAGATTTTTTTCAAGACATTTATGATTTTAAAAAATTCAAGACATTTTACGATTTTTTAAAGATTTTTTCAAGACATTTTATGTTTTTTTTTGGATTATTTTAGGACATTTTATGGTTTTTTTTGGATTTTTTTTTTAATTTTTTGAAGTTTTAAAGATGGAGTGAGATGAAATGTGATATGACTGATTGAAGAAACTAGATACCACACACTAGAGGTAGTGCAACCATGGATAAACGATAGATCAAAATGAAAGATTTGCTGAAAAATATGTCACACAAGCAACATATCTCTTATCGAAAGATGATCATGGTTGATTGATTAAGATGCTAGAAATGATTGATTCCATAAGGCATGATGATGATAAGTACTTCAGATCATTGATTCCTCTAAGTACGATAAGATTGATGATTGTTGATGATTTATTGAAAAAAAATATGTGGATTGGATAATGTTTTACAGCTAGGCTTAAATATGATTTGCACGATAAGATTCAAGGTTGCAAAGAGACATGATGTCCAACGTTGAAGGTAATTTAATCATGGATAAATGATAAAGATGTGAACTATGATGGAATGGTAGCACATAAGGATATGAAATGGAATCCAAAGCATGCGTCTGTAATTTTTCCCCTAACCTCATCAAGAACAAAGTAAGGAAATGGGACATGGATTTTGATAAGCTAGGAGATATGGAATGGAAGAAAGTAAGGATAAGGATAATGAATAGGATGATCAAGATCAACTGGATAAGATATGGACACAATGCCTAAGTATTTTTCCACTATTCCTCATCAAGACCAAGGAAGGGAAGAAAGGATGCATATAGATATAGAATGGTGGAATATGGATAAAGTGAAGGATATGTCAAGGAAGATATGGATAAAGTATATAGGATAAGATGTATGACATTCATGAAAATCCTTAACCTTGTCAAGATCAAAGGTGGAAAGGTAAAGGATGAGCGTAAAGAGGATAATGGATATGAATGAAAGGATGGATGAAACTTGCCCCTAAGTGTAGAGTGCAAGAGGAATATGGAGGATAGGATATGGATAGGGATAAATGCAAATGGAAGGTAATATATGCATTATAGGAAGATGGAGGGATGAATCAAGCATCAAGTTTCACAGCTAATATCCCTCGAATATGTGCTCTAATAAACCATGGAAATGGGGATTAGACTCATAAACATAGGTATTTTAATAGTACGATGGGAGAAGCTAAGGACTCATGCAAAGGTTTGGACTAAAGGAGAGTAATGGGGGATGAATGTTGGATAATGGATACGAGGTTGGAATGCTTGTTGATGGTTATACAAAAAGGATGGAAAGATCAACATCAACACACACCTTGAAGGGTGGTGGAGTGATGGAGGAAAACTAGAGTTTGATGGTGATAGGTTTTTAGATGGATGATTGGAGGAAGCTTTTGGATTAGAAAATTTGGATGCCAATTTAGATTTTATTGCTTCTATGAGACTTTTAGGAATCCACATAGCTTTTAAAATTTTATTTTTGATTCATGGGCCTTTGTGACATTTGAGATTCTTCTTTTTGCTTTATGGGCCTTTGTGGATTTTGAAATTTTCCTTTTTGATTTATAGGCCTTTGTGGCCTTTGAAAATTTTCTTTTTACTTTGTGGGCCTTTATGGCCTTTTAATTTTTTTCTTTTGACTTTGGATCAAATTTTCTTTTATTTTTGCTTGTCTCTTCGAGGAGACATGTTGATCCTTTGATATATGTGGATTTTGATATGGAAGCTTTTGACATTCGACACCCAAATTACCTCCAAAAGCAATGGGATGGGTGGATGGAGATGAATGATATGGAGGTATTATGGATGGGTTAATGTAGGTAGAATTTTGAGAGGGCATCAAGGATGTGTGCCTTTGTTGTTCTTAATGAATAGGAGATGGAGGGATGTAGGGCCCCAATATGGATGGAATGGTTGATGAACTAGGGTTTGGATGATAAGGACCGAGGATAGATGGAAGGTTTGATGGACTAGGATACTTAGGTTTATTTTGATGGATTCTTGACTTATAATGGGTATCTATGTCTTGAGCGTGAGGTGTTTAACCAAGGCCATGATAATATGGATTTTCTTGGATATAAAGGGGTTCTAGGATACCTTGTTCATGAATGCCTAATCCTTTTCCTTTGTAGTTCATACTTTGACATATTCGTTTGCCAACAAGGTATGTATTATTTATGAAACAAGATGCAAGTCTATCATGAGGTGGATGTGATATTGAAGGAATAAAAAGATCTTGGAGTAAACCACCTTGGATAAAAGTGAGGGAATCCATTTGATAAGTAAGGGGCTCATGTATAGCTTGAATAGGGGTGATAGAATCTTGTGGAGGATTGTAATAATGAGGGGAATTAGGATGGGTGATAGGATCTTGACATGGGGATGATGGGGTACTTTGATCTTGACTTGGAAAAGGATCACAAGGTGTAGGATATGGATTAGCTTGCTCTTTATTAGATATGGAATCATCATGAAGTGGTATGAAAGGCATGTCTTGATCATGAGAAGGATGAATGTCATCATGGAATGAAAGGGTATCCTTGAATGGAGGTATATCTTGATCTTGATGAGGAAGGGAATCTTGATATTTTGTGGAAAGCATATCTTGATCATTGGATATGATGGAATCATGAGATGGTATGGATTCATTAGATGAGGTGGAAGGAGGACTTGGAAAGATACTTTTCTCTTGAGATGGAAGGGGATCATCTTGGATGAAACAAAAAGAGATAAGGGGATCATCATGAGGTTCTTGAGAGATGGGATCTTGGTCAAATATTGGAGAGCATTGGAGATTTTTGGTATCATTGCATGGAATGGAAAGAATACTTTGATCTTGATTTGTAGGGGAGTCTATGCTAGCATGCTTTGGACTAATAGATTGACATGACTCATTGGATGGAGATGGTATGATAACAGAGGATGGTTGGATAGATTCATTAACTTGGGTGAAAGAATCATGAGGTTTATTTTGACTTATGAGAGATGAAGATAGGTGCATGACATGGTATGATTGCTCAATATTATTTGTGTTTAAGGACATATATTTGGATTTCTCATTTAGCCTTTGCAAAAATTCATGGACATTGAACTTGGATGATGTAGTTTTGGGTGAGGATAAAGGCTTATGAGATGATTGCATCACTTCATTCAAATATTGGGATTCAAGTTGTTTTTCAAGCTCTTTCAAATGATGGTCAAGATATTCAATCCTTTGGTTTCATTCATAGCTCGTGGATGAATATGGAGGATAGCAACCGTTAGACATATTTGGTTGATGGTTTTGGAAATGTTTTGAGGTGTTGTAAGTTACTAGGTGTGATGTTTGTTTGAGGTCTATTTTTGAACACACACGCAATACATAGCAAATAAAGTGTTTTTGAGTTTGTTTTCAATCTTGAATTTTTGCAATACAAGCACAAATACTAAGTTTGGAAAGGACAATATCTGCTAGATTCCATGTGGGTTTCCCCAACCACATATTCTTAGTGTGTGAACCAAGAAGCTTGGCTGCACGGGCTCCCCCTTACAGTGCACTCACTTCTCAAGCCAACCAAGCTTCCAACCCCCATGAAACTCCCATGGAAAATTGATCACCTCTACTAAAAACTGTGAAGATGTGGATGCATTCACACCGACCGGTGCTGCGCTAGCAAATAGAAGGTTGTTGGCTACTACACAAAGGTGTTTAATTCGGGACCCCCTTTCAAGTGGCCATACATGGGGCACACGATTAATCTCTGTTTAGGAGGCACTCCATCCTAAAGAGGTTACACTCAACAGGGTTTTAGGGAGTACTACTTGGTCCGTATGACACATCCGCACTCATAATGCTAATTTTTCCATTAGGATTCACATTTATATACTGGTCAAGGGTAGCTCAACCAAAGAGGTCCATTTTTTGTTTGAGTCACCTTGGGGTGAGTACTTTTTCCCACCAAGGAAGGCCCAATTCCTAGATTTAATAACCATTTCTCTTGCACCGAGGATCGCACAACTACACAAGGGAAGAGGATACTTTGATTATTGAATCGGGGTGACACATAAAATAGATGGGTCTGGTTTCTGATCACCAATTTTTGCACAAGGTGAGAGCATACTCCCTACATCTCAAACACAACAAATAGTGTTCATTCACCCCCTAGTTAGATCTACGCGAGAGAAGCCAATTGTTCATTTTTAATGCACCAATTGAAGTGTTTTCTAATCTAAAAGACAATTGGTTTCAAAATCATGTCTTCGACAAACGTCTTGCATCAAAATATAATTACTAGTTTCATGCCTCCTTTCTTTGACAAGTGTATGTTTTGATTTTCAATTCTTTGCCAAATGAACCTAGCAAAAGAAACCAGATTAACAAAATTAGTAACAAAACCAAAACTTAACCAAAATGAAAACTAGCATAAATCCTAACGAAATTAATTTAATATGATTCAAAATCTAAATTACTTCTAAATTAAATTAAAGTCTAAATTTAATTTTTAATTCTAACCTCAAAATCCACACTAAAACAAAATAAATCTAAAACAAAAATCTAAACTATATTAGTAAAAATTAAACTAAATTAAATGAGTAACTAAAAATATAGACTAAATTAAAAATAATCTAACTAAATGAGAAATTAGAGACTTAATTAAATCTAAATTAAAAGGCTAAGAATCTAAATTAAATAGTAAATCTAAAAATTAAAAATCTAAATTAAATTAGAAACTAAAACTCTAAACTAAATTAAAAATTAGTCCAAGTTAATTAAAACTAATCTAAATTAATCTAAGTCTTAAAATTAATCTAGTTCTAAAAAATAAAAAATTAATCTAAACTAGATTAAATTAAATTAAATCTATATTAAATCTACATTCTAAAATAAAATAAAATTTAAAAATATCAAAATAAAAAAAGAAAAATCTAATTTAGAAAAAGCTATTAAAATTTAAAAGCTAAAAACAAAAGCCAAATCTAATTTAAAAATTAAAAGTTAACTCTACATTAAAAGTTAAAAGCTAAAAACTAAAATCTAATTTAAAAGTTGAAAACTAAAAGTCTAATAATTTAAATGTTAAAAACTAAAAATCTAATTTAAATGTTAAAACTAAAAACTGACACTCAAAATTAAATTGCGGGATAAAATGTTGTGGGGTGTTATTCATCATTCAAATATTCAAATCAAAGATTTGTGCTACAAGCTCATAAACTGCTGAAAACTAATACATTTTTAAATTATGCCAATGATTTTTTTTTTAATTTTTTTTTCTTTTGGTGAATTAAAGTTTTTATTGTATTTTGAAATGCTTT
The DNA here is from genome assembly GCA_007258455.2 of Sequoia sempervirens. Lineage (NCBI taxonomy): Eukaryota > Viridiplantae > Streptophyta > Pinopsida > Cupressales > Cupressaceae > Sequoia > Sequoia sempervirens. The sequence goes on from VDFB02049217.1 coordinate 73,582,172, forward strand.
CACAATGTAACTTGCTGCAAAGAAATTGATATCATATTTTTCCTTTCAACTACAAAATGAGACAATGTATATCATATTAGATCTGGAGTTATTGATCCTGCAAAATATATATCATATTCAGATGTGAAGAAATCGATATGTTGTAGACGTGAAGAAATCGATGCCCTACAAAATGTAGATCATGTAGATCATATCAGATTTGTCTTTCAATTTTTTTGCAGATAAGTGTGCATGCAAAATGTGAAAATATTCATCCAGGCATTCACGTTTGGTTCACTATTTTGTTTATGCTGAAAGCTGAAGAAGCTAAATGATTTAATCTATAAATTCAAATCAAAATTTCAGCATATCATCAATAGAGCCTTTCCAAATGAATACAAATGAAAAATGCAAACTAAACTATGCAAAACTAAAATAAATGCACTCAAAGGAAAATCAGCTCCATTGTTTTCCTATTTCACCATGATTCTTGATTTATTCATTCGATGCTCTCAGATTTTTATGAGCACAAGTGCAACAAGAAGCTATGATGAGTGGAAGAGAGATTGAAATTGAATTTTTAAATCAAAATGTGTATCCCCAAAAAGTGAGAAGGAGGAGGTTTTTATACATGAATGCATAATGTGAAAATAAGAAATGAGAAATGAGTGGAGTGATTTATGCCATGATTCATGTTTGGAAGCTCAAATTGTGTAATTTTGAGCTAATTCCATGTAAATTGATTTATGGATTTAATGTGCAATTTAAAGCTAATTTCATGGAATTTGATTTATGAATTTAAAATTATTTAATTAAATATGGATGCATTTTAATGATTAATGCAAATGAATAATCATGCAAATAGACAAAGTGAAATGATTTGTGTAAATTGATAAATATGAAATGATTTATGAATATGTTAATGATTAATGAAATGATAAATATTTATGAAATGAATTAATGAAATATGCATTTGGATAAATAATGGATAGATGACTAAATGATTATGCAAATGGATTATGGTTATGAGTAAATGCTTATAATATTTTAATGGTTTTATGGAGATATGATTATGCAATGGATAAAAATGATTAAGAGGACATTTTTATGCATCCAAAATATCAAGTAAGCAATACATCACCAAGAAAACAAGCTGAAAAGTCATCAATTCAAACCAAATAAATTGTTAAAACAATAAAAAAGTCAAACCATCAAATAAGTCAACTTATGTCTTATCCAAGATTTGTCTTTCCTGAAACTAGACATTGTCATTAGTCACACTTTTTCATTCACCTTATATAGGTAATCACATCGTTAAAACCAAAATTGACATATTATATGACATGTTTCCTCTCCTAAAATCAAGCCTTGTCAAACAATCGACCCTTCAGTCACCTAGTCAGTCAAACATCAAACAATAAGATTTTAGCAAACACTGTCAATAGTTGCTGACTCTGTGGGCTATTTTTTCTTATCTCTTCTCGATTTGTTTTTGATTCATGTTACTATCTCTCTCAAGGACGTCCCATGAAGGATTTAGAGGGATGAGGATGTCTCATGAATTTTCTTTGATGGCTGCTTGTGGATTGTCGTTTCAAAAAGACTGGGGAAACTTTTCCTTTAGTATGAATCAAAATATTCCTTGTCTATAACTGTCTATTTTGCAAATGGATGACCTTGTGCACCTTGGTGTATGGCATGCAATGGTGTTTTTTCCCATTTTTCACATTTTACCACCCAATGATGATTAGTGCAAAGTATTCTCTAGAAAAATACACATTTTAAAGTTGTCTCCACTAACTTTCATCTCTTCCATGCTAACACTTCTTCTATCCATATCTTGGGGGCATCCTATGACAAAAAAATTACATGCACACATAATCATGTTAGGAAAAATTATAGGTATTTTCATTGACGTAATCAAATTCATATTAAATCATATATAATGCATCACAAAGTACAATAATATCCATGAAATGTAGGAATATAGGCATCAATATAAAAATCCATTATCATCATTTTTCATAACATAAAAATTTGCATAGCATATTGCATACATGTCACATCTACATCCATAATCATAATCCATGACCATTCATCATATTGCATAGATATTTTCATTTGCATCATATAAACATAGAATGCCATGACATCTCATAAATCATCATCCATAACATCATAAAAATAAATAAATGCATCAACATATAGAACCATGGCATGATCATATAGACTACATAAATAACTATCATGAAAGCATAAACATCCATAACCTAATCATAACCACAAAGCATAATCACATAAGACAGCATATCATAAATTGCTGCAAAAAATCATATGATATATAGCTCAAAATGTGTCACAGTACAATATCAAGATGTATCATATATATAAGAAAATGGAGCTCGTAGGCTTGATGGTCAAAATATAGGTGTCATAATACATATTTCAAAATTTTCCCTAGCCTAAACTGCCCCAATCTCCTAAGCCTAGGGATGGTTCTTTGTCCTTTTGATATGGTGAGCTTGAGGACCTATGCTATGATGCTTATGGCCTATCATATGGAGTAGACTATGGGCCTGCTACCCCACTACTCAAATGACCTAGTGTGTCTACTATGTGATCTGTTGTGAGCCTTACCCTATGATTGGATCTAAACCTTGGTGAAGCTCAAATCTCTCCTCTTAGATGGCACTGATCTCTCATATAAATCTTGGTAGTACTATAGCCCCATGCTATATCTAGCTAGCGCTCATGCTACATCCACTACTAATCCATTGCAAGTGACCACAAAATTTAACATCCTCTAAACTTTCTACTGCTAGCTAATTAGCACTAAGTCCCTCTCTATCTGCAGGGCGTCTCTCTCTACCCTCAATCCATCCCACTTTGATCTCAAAGCCCCCACCTCTTCCTCCAATTCCTAGACCCATGCATGTAATGTGGATATCCACTAATCAATTGACCCATCATCACCTCTGACTCCCACCTCCTCCAATCCCTCCTCAACATCCACTCCCATCACAATCCTCTCTCAAAGGACTCTCTTGGACTCTCCCATATCTATCTCATCCCATATCTCCTCCTCTGGATGCTCCTCCTTCACCTCAACTTCTATGATCTCTACATCCTAATGTCCTACCTCTAGAGCTAGTATCTCTGCATGTTGCTCTCCTGCTATCCAGTAATCAATTGACTCATCATCACCTCTAACTCCCACCTCCTCCAATCCCTCCTCAACATCCACTCCCATCACAATTCTCTCTTAGAGGACTCTCTTGGCCTCTCCCATATCTGTCTCCTCCCATATCTCCTCCTCTAGATGCTCCTACTCCACCTCAACCTCTATGATCTCTACATCATGATTTCCTACCTCTAGAGCTAGTACCTTTGCATGCTACTCTCCCTCTACCATCATCTCCTCTCTATGCTCTCCCTCATCCTCCTCATGGATTAGTGACAAAGGCCTCACCACCCATCGTATCTTGTCTATCCTCCTCCTACCTCAGTCTACTCCTTCACCTCTTATATCATCCCATCCATTATCCCCCCATTCTCCATCCCCCCTTCCTCCATCTCCTCATCCTCCATCTCCCCATCCTCCACTCCTCTGACCTCTATCTCCCCTTCGGCCTCATGGGTCCTTGCCTCTATGCTCTATAGGTGTTGGAAACTCTATATCGGTGTATGGATTTGGCATGTGTTCCAACCACCATGCATCATACTCAATAGTAATCCCTACATCTGGTACACCCCCTCTCCATGCCCACTACACCAACTATAGTGCATCAATGTCTTGCTCAGTTGTGGTAACTGGTATAACATGTCCCCATGGATGCACCTCCCATGAGGAGTGTGGAAAATCTACTATCCCCACAAGTACACCCTATACCTCATTGAACTATCACCTCACCCACTCTAGCAGATACATCTCTATGATATGCTATGACTACAAAGTATGATCTATTAGATATCTAGGATATCAGTACCCTGGCAAGTGCTCATCCTCATCCACCCACTGCATAAATCCTTTGAACAACCTCCAAGTGTAGCTTGTCAACACATCTAGACCATGTATCCAATTCCCTATATGACCTAGACAGGTGTCTGCATTACTGCACAACCATACAAGTTGAAAGGTGTAAAATTGTTTTGCTTTCCTCCTTAGGGTTTAGGACCTAGAAGGACAATTATAACTTTCACTCAGGAACAAACCCTTGAGATCTCAATGTAAAATAGAAAGAGATCTTGCAAGAGGGTTTCTCCTAAGGCTCAATATGATCTAATAAAGGGTTCAAAACAAAGTTTAGACTTGGAAAAGACAATGAAATGCAAGATAAAATGTAAAACCCTCAATCTGATACAAACTTGAATTGAATGACATATAAATACAAATAAAACTACACAAAAAACTACAAAATAGAATGTGTACATCTACAAATTTAGAGATGGATGGAAGGATGTTTGAAAAACTAGAATTTATGCCTTTATTGCTAACTGGGACTCATTCGCTAAGCTGGATAAATCAATCCAAAAGCTAGGTTTTTGTGTGAGAACATGAATCTTCCAAATGGACATATGAATCTATTAAAAAATATAAATTGAATGGAAATAAGACTCATTCACTAGAAGTGGTGAATTAGTCCAATTAGGATCTTCTAAATCTTCAAAGGCCGATCCTTCTCTTCTCTATCTGCTCTATCATTCCTGATTGGTTTTTTGATTTGAATCTTTGATTTGCAGCCTAAAGGTTTTCTCCAAGTTTCTCCAAGGCTTGATTCGCAAATTTAAAAACTTTTCTCCTATCTTGCTCCTTAGGAAATATACAACCTATACCTATAAATCACACATAAAGGTGAGGTAAAATGTTGTTGGGTTAGTGGATACAAGTTTTCCTTGGTTGAACCCTATTTTGGAAATCAATCCTTAAAATGAAATCAAATAGGAATGGAGAATGATGAATGAACAAATGACAATATTGCAACTCACCAAACCATAGCAATAAGAGGCTACAAATATGCTTGAGATGGCTGCAATGGATGTACATATTGACTCTTTCTTGAATTATGTTGATCTTGAATGAAACACTTGCTTCAATCATAAACCCTACATTACAATTGTTAGCACAATAACAAACATGATGCATGGAATCCTTGACATGATGATTGATACTTGAATATTGCTCTAAAATTCTTGATACTCAACCCTTGAATACCCTTGAATGCTCTTTTGAATGCTTTGGATCACTTGATTTCTTGTTAGATTGCTAGGTGAAAATATGAGTGAAAGAACCTTGTATTTATACTTAATTATGCAAGAATTCCTGAAATTACAACACTACAAGCCAAAATTAGATCTAGGAGAATAAAATCCTACTAGAAATTTGAATTAATTAATTTTGATTTTTGGCCACATGAGACTCATTTGCTCAAGGTGGAAAATGAGTCCCACTAGGCTTAATTTTTTTGGACCATTTTCAAAAATGCCTAAAAATGTGTGAAATCATGTTCAAGACCAAAAGATCTAGGTGGGACTGATTCACCCAAGATGGCGAATGACTTCAAGATCACTAAATCTTGGCCATTCAAACTTGAAACACCTAAATAATGATTGGATAATGATTGGTGTCAGGATTATCCTCAAAATGATGTAATAAATGAGTCTTGCGAATGCAAATAGGGCTAATTAAAGCATAAGGAAGCCCAATTATTAATGAAAAGCCTAGAAAAGTGTGAAAGTGTGTTACAACAGTTTACAACACTTGAACTGAAGAAAAGATTAAGGTTTAGAAGATATTTTCTAGGTTTAGTTAATTAATAAAGCCTTCGAAAAGCGTGAAATTGTGTTACAACACTTCACAATACTTTAGCAAGGTACCATTTAAATCCATTAGTTCACAAGGGCCCAAGCCCTAAAGTGAATGTGTCAACCACATATTGCAAAACTAAATCAAGGTAACATTAAGCTCAATTTCATGAGGGCTCAAAAAGTGTGAAAATATCCCTAGAATTTTTTTTGACATTACTTTTATCCCCCACTTTAGTGAGAGGATGAACTTGCTTCAAAATCACACTAAAATAGAAAAACAAACATCGAGAATGGTTGAAATGTACCAATGTTAGTAATATGGGACAACAACGATCAAGAGGGGTGATGAAGCACCTAGAATCAAGATCCTATGAAAAAACAACATAGGAACAAAAGAACACACATGAGAATGATATAAAGAGCAACAAAAAAGAACAAGTATACATTTTCAAAGATGAAAAGGAGAAAAGGTAAAAGGATAAAAGAGTTAGATCAAGATTCAACCAGTTTTCCATCATGACGTGGATCGGATCTAGGCTATTTTTCTAAAAATTGCATACTCACTCTAAGGAACTGGGTGAGAAGTCCTAAAAGGTGAGACACATACACTCATGGATAGTATGCACTCACACACACACACAAGTGGCTATGGGGAAATTCATGCCTCAGTTGGGCTTTCCACTCAAACCATAAAGAAGTTATACCCCCTAATGACCTTAATAAGGTGCCATACAAAATTAGTTTTTAAGCTTCATCAGGCAAGCAAAACTTTGTATGCTTGGAGCTCATAAGAAAACATGATGGCTCTATAGGAATAAAAGCTTTGTTATGAAAGGTGTCCATATAACTACAAATGCAAAAATAGGGAATTTTCAAAGGAGTATTGATTAGTTCATCGGGTGATCCCACAATAGTGGTTTACAATTTTTGGCCAAACTGGACACTGAAATAATATTTTTAAATAAATCTTCACTTTCGGGCACCTATTGCGGCTAAACCATAAGGAATTTGAAGATAATGCAAAATAGAGTTTCATGAAATTTTGTCTATAGATTCTAAATAATATTTTTCAAAAATTTTGGAATCAAGATGCACTTCTTTTTCCATCTCCCTCAAAAACTAGTTTTTTTTCAGAAAGCAACATTTTTAAAAAGTGACGCTCACCGTATAACGTATAAATTTTTTTCCATGAAGGGTAAAATTATAATTATTTTGAATTTAGATTTGTAACTCCAATATCTAGTGCTTCCACTTGGTTAGATAGTTTTTTATTGAATTTTTTTTCTTTAATCAAGTTTCAAAATCAAACCAATTACAATTCGGGCATAACGCGACCGTATAACACAACTTTTTTGTATGTATTGAAATTCAATTTTCCTTTTTTGTTGGATCAAGGACTTCAATATCTGGTGAACTCATATTTTTCAATTTTTTTTGATAATCTACTATTTTTCCACATGTGAAAAACAAAGAGCTTGATTTTCATTGAAAAACCTACATTCACAAGAAATAAAAAATAAATATAATAATCAAATTAAATTTTATTAAAATTATACTGTTTTGGAAGCTTATAATAAGGACTACATACTTACAATTTTTTTTTTTTAAATGAATTCATTTGATCCCCCAAAAGGTAAATCAAAAGTGGTTTTTTATCAGCATTTTGATAGGTGTAAAGGAGACTCCGTTATAGTTATGGTTTAAAACTAGTGGGGTTCTATCCAAGGGGGCTTGGTCTAAGGTGGTTTGATCAAACCCTCTTCAATTGGAATACTTTAAATGGAACGTTTCAAGGCTTAAATCATTATATTTTCTAAAAATATGTGATTTAAGCAAAAAATAGGATCTCGCAGAAATTGTAAACCATTATTGTGGCAGCATTGTCATGCAAGGTCTTACCTTAGGGAACATTATGGCTAACATCTCCAAGAGAGGACCAATCAAAGAATAGAAAATTCACAACTTAGAGGATGCAATGTGTCACATCAAGCCACTGAGAGGAATGTAATATGCTAAGAGAGCTCATACTCTTGAGGGAAATCACACCTAATGTCATCCACAAAGCGACAAACACATCATATGAAGTAAGAAAACTGCACTATGAACCATGAAAAGGAAAAAAAAAAGAATATGCCAATGTATTCTACCACTTTAAAGAAATTGCTAAACACCATGCTATGAGAAATAAAGTAGCAAATGGTAAATGCTAACAAAGAATACATGAGAGCCAACTTGGAAATCCCTATGCCAAGTCATATGTTTCCAAATAAAGTCACATCATGTAAGAGAAAAAGAAAAGAGAGGGGTTACCCCCAAAATTAAAACACCAAACACAAAAGGGATATATGTATTTGGAGTCAGTTTGTTCTTTCTACAATGATTGTAGAAGAGCTTAGAACTGTCATCATTCCCAAAATACACATAGAACTAGAATAATAATACAAAGAGAGTGAAAATAAAGAAAATCCTGTCAGGTCAACATGAAAGAGACATAAGTGTCTTGACATCTTATGTCATACCCAAAAGGAAAACATAAGACAAATGAAAAAGAGATAATGAAAAGTAAAGAAAAAGCTTTTGGCTCAACATGGAAGAGACATGAATTTCCTAACACCTTTGGTCATCCCCAAAAGGAAAACTCAAGATAAATAAAAAAGAGATAAAGTGCAAAGTAAATATTTATGATGTAGAGAATAATGACAATGAAAATAGATTAATATCACAAAGAGAGAGAGATACATAAAACAAAACGTCACGGGGGATCACATTACGCACATGCAATCACATAAAAGAAAATGAAAATGAAATAATGAAAAAGACTATCAAGGAACATGCAAGTCAACCTAAAGAAGATCATTCACCTCCCAATCATGTTCCTTGTATACCGAAGGTGGAAAACTAGCCAAAGGGACAATAGAAAGTGCCGAACTAGGAGCAATACGAAGTTCAACACTCTTTGTAGGAGATTTTTCATCTAAGCTAATGGAAGAGGAAAACAATGTATTCAATTTATTATTCACCTCTTCATCAATTTTAGCAGCCTCATCATCATCATCCAAGTTAATCACAACTTGAGTTCGAATGATAATATCCATGGAAGAGTTCAACTCTTGTTGTGGATGTTGTATTGGATTGTTTTGTTTCAAGGAAAGGGTAGAGTCATCATGCATTGCTTTAGTCAAATTTGGATTTTTATTTTCTTTTCTTAATTCTTCATGAAACCTTCGATTAAGGGAAAAATGTCCATTCCAATAGTTCACTAGCACCTTTCTTTCTTTTAATTTTGTTTTCAAGTTGTGTTTGAGCAGGAGCGGGTTGAACAACCATATGTTTCTTTTCTTCCTTAAGGGGAGGAACAAAAGGAACCATGGGAGGTTGTTCAACCACTTTCTCTTTGACTTTGCATACTTGTTTTATTCTAGGAGTTGTTATGGGGTTGTTTTCATTGTCTCTTGGTATTTTGTGGAGGTATGGGAAGGTTTTGTCTTGGGTTTATCTTGGTTGTTTAGAAATTTTCTAGGTTCAAGAATGGTTTCATCAAGGATAGTAGGCTCAGTGGTGGATAGGGACATGTTTTGAAGGGATAGTTCTGCTATCATTTTTTTCCTTGAACTTTTTATGAGACAAGAAAATTAATTCTTCTCATGGTTTTATAGGTTCCATAGGCTTGGGCCAAAAGAAATCTAATGAAAATTTTCTTTTGGAGGACAAAGGGTTAAAGCCACTATGATGGACGATGAAAACTTCATTGTCAAAGGGAAACATTAAGCATTTATGTACAACTAAAGGGACATATTTCATGGAGTGAATCCATGGATAGACTAGATTCACATGAAATTGGTCTGATTGTAGGATGATGGAGAATGAGACATGTAATGTTGTTGGTCCTATTTGTAAGGGAAGAGTGATTGATCCCATCGTAGGGAAAGAAAAACCATTATGTGTCTTGATCCTTGCTTTTTTTTTATCATATATGTCTTGATAGAGCTCATGAAAATGTAATAATTCCTTAGTGATCACATTCTCTCCATAGGTGGGATCTATTAGTATCCCATTAGTGGGCTTGTCATAGATATGGTCGACTATGTAAAGAGTACCATTAGGTGTATGTTCAAGTATATACTTAGAGGAGAAAGAAATTCCAAGAGGATTTTTATTTCACCCCTTACAAGGAATTACATCTATCACTCCTACCATGTCATCCATATGATCATTATCTATAGAATCATTGTTATCAACATCTGTATCAACATTCATCACATCATTCTTTGTAGTTTAGCTGAATTTGACAAATGAAATACTATGTTTTGGCATGGGGTTGGTGAAAATTTGTAATTTTTGGTTAGGAGGGGCAACAAAATTATTTCCTTGATCACTAACGGAAAGATGACTAGAATCAATGAGGTCTTGCACAAGACGTTTAACACACTTGCAATGTTCCATGTCATCTCTATTTTTTCGATGATAGTGGAAATAAGCATTTGATCTAAAGCTTAGGGGTAAAGTCTTATTAGGATCAGGTTTTTTGGCAAGAGGCAAGCTAATCATTTGTTGTTCTAAAAGTTGGGACATTGTATTATGAAGGGTATCAGGTAAGGGAGTGAATTGTCTTTTTGGGTCCCCATAGCTAAAGGGTATCATGGATTTAATTGCAACTAATTTGTTATTAACATTTTGAGTTTTTTTGAGGGGTATTGAATTTAAGGAACCCTTTATTCTATTTTCTAAAAGGTTGGGAAGTGTTCTCATTTTTGGGATCATATTTCTCAATTTAGTTAGAAGTGGACTTTGTATCTCGACTACTAAAAGAATTTTGATAATCACATAGGGCAGTACACAAGTGCATGAAGGATGGGAATTTAATCATGGTAATCTTATCTTGTACCTTAATTTTTAAATTTTCTATGAAGATCCTTTGAAGGTGAGGGTAGGGTACCTTGACATCGATTCGAGAATAAAGCAATCAGTAGCATGGGATAAATTCAATTATCTTTTTGTCTTCTTTTTGCTTACATATCATCAAATCAGCCAAGGTCATCTTAGGGGTTATATGCACTTGGAAATGGTTTATAATTTCCTCAAGAATTTCATTGAATGAACCAATTGAGTTGTTCACTAAAGAAGAAAACCATTTGAATGCAGTATCTTTCAAGGACCTAGGGAAAATATTAGCTAAGAGTTTATCATCAAGGACAAAGTCACTACATAAGGTTGTATAGGCATTAACATGGTTAGAAGGATCTCCCTTTGATCCATATTTATCAAATCTAGGCATCTTTACACCTTGTGGCATTAGTGTTCACAATATCTCCAAGGAAAATTGACTAATTTTGACATAATATGTAGGTTGGCCATTTTGATTTTGATTGATGGTGGAAATCTATTTTGAAGGGATGAAACAGTTTGGAAGAGTTGGGTTATGAGAGTGTCATTTTTTATTTTATGAGATGGAAGTGAAAATTGTGAAGGAGTGCATGTGTTTGAAGGATAAGTGAATGGAATGCTTATAGGCAGTAAGGTGGTAGGATATATGACATGCATTGCCACATAGGAACTAGGGATGCTAGTGAGAATACCCAAGGAATGAATCACATTACTATTTTGTTGCATTAATGTTGTGACTTGAGGGTTGGTATAGGTAGGTATTGAGGAAATTGTTATGGGAGGAGGAATTTGAGTTCCTCAGCTTGTGACATTACTTGTAGGTAAAGGACAACTAGTGGTTGAGGTGAGATGTTTTCCAAAGATTTGAACTATTTTTTGCATAAAGTGAAAGTCTATCTTCACTTTCAAGCATGCAATGAATGCTATCTATAGTAGGGATGGCAGTAGTTGAGATGTTATCATTTTTCACTTGATGTTGTAAGTTTTCTAGGTCCTAATGAATGTGAATTATGTTTTCTATTAGGACACTATCATTCCTTGTTTCAACTTGCATACTACTTGAAGGCAAAGAGTTGTTAAGGGTATTGTCCATACCTAGTGTATTAGTGTCAATACTAGGAGTGAAAGAGGTAGACAATTACACAAGATCCACAACTATTGTGCTATCATAGGATGACATGAGTCTTGAAATTCATCTCACTATAGTATTAAAGCAATAGGACATCAGATACTCATGGAAGGGCTACTAAATGCATGGTGAATGCAAATGCAATGTAAGCTAAGAACAATTAAATCATTATAACAAAAATTATGGAAATCAAAACATACAGGCAATAACAACAAACAAAAAACAAAAAATAGAAATTTAAATGCTAGAAAATGCAGTGTAGAATATGCAAAGGGACTGATTCACCCAAGGTGGTGAGTGAATCCTAGTGAGGATTTATTCAAAAAAATTCAATTGAATTTTATGCTTTTTATGTTTTATGATCTATATCTGAGATGCAAATGTAGATTTTGAATGATTTTCAATGAAATTAGATGAAAAAATGCAAGCTATATGAGCTTTTACTAATGCAAAATTTGAAACCCTAGAATAGAAATTAACTAATACAAAGCCTAATGCAATGTTAAAGTAAGCCAAATCTAGGATGATAATACACTCCAAATTAGAATTATCATGTTCTAAATGTAGGTACACCAAAATGAAAGGTGGAAAATTGTTTTGCTTTCCTCATTAGGGTTTAGGACCTAGAAGGACAATTTTCACTTTCACTCAAGAACAAACCCTTGAGATCTCAATGCAAAAGAGAAATAGATCTTTTAAGAGGGATCTTCTAGGGGATGAATATGATCTAATAAGGGGTTCACAACCAAGTTTGGACTTGGAAAAGACAATGAAATGCAAGATGAAATGTAAAAACCTAATATGATGCAAACTTGAATTGAATGACCTAGAAATACAAATTAAAAAATATATAAATCTACAAAATAGAATGTTTGCACCTAGAAATATAGAGATGGCTAGAAGGAGGTTTGAAACACTAGAATCTATGCCTTTATTATTGACTATGACTCATTGATCAAGCTAGGAAAATCATTCAAAAAATTGGGTTTATGTGCGGGAACAAGAATATGGCAAATGGGTATCCAAATCTGCAAAAAAATATAAATTGAATGGAATTGGGACTCATTCACCAGAAGTGGAAAATTAGTCCAATTGGGATTTTATAAAGCTTCAAAGGTTGATCTTACTCTTCTTTTTTTTCTATATGCTTTGTGATTTTTTTTTGGATCCAAATATTTGGTTTCAAACTTGTAGGTCTTCTCCAAGGTTCTTCAAGGCTTGATGAAAACTTTGACAACTTTGAATGACTTGACAATTTTTCTCCTATCTTTCTCCTTAGGAAATCTACAACATAGACCTACAAATCACACACAAAGGAGAGAGAAAACTGTTATTGGGTTATTGGATAGGGATTTTCCTTGGTCAAACCTTGTTTTGTAAATCAATCTCTAAAATGAAATTAAATATGAATGGAGAATGATAAATGAAGAAATGACAATATTGTAACTCACCAAACCCTATTAATAAGAGGCTATAAATATGCTTGAGGTGACTACAATGGATGTAGATCTTGATTCTTTCTTGAATTATATTGATCTTGAATGAAACACTTGCTTGAATCATAAACCCTACCTCACAATTGTTAGCACAATAAAAAAAATGATGGATGAAGTCATTGACATGATGATCGATGCATGAATGGTACTCTAAAATGCATAATAATCTACCCTTGAATGTTCTTGAATGGTATTGTGAATGCTTGGGATCACTTGATTGCTTGTTAGAATGCTGGATGAAAATATGAGTGAAAGAACCTTTTATTTATACTTAATTATACAAGAATTCTTGAAATTACAACACTATAAATGACATCATATCTAGGAGAATAAAATACCACCAAAATTTTAAATTAATTTAGATTTTTTGTTACACAAGAATCATTTTCCCAAGGTGGCAAATGAGTCCCACCAGGCTTTATTTTTGGGACCATTTTTTAAAATGCTTAGAAATGTGTGAAATTAGGTTCAAGACCAAAAGGTCTAGGTGGGAATCATTCACCCAAGGTGGTGAATGAGTCCTAGATCACTAAATCTAGGCCATTCAAACATGAAATAGATGAATTGTGCTTGTTTAATGATTGGTATTTGGATTATCCTCGAAAAGATGTAATAAATGAGTCTTGTGGATGAAAAATAGGGCCAATTAAAGCATAATAAAACCCAATTATTAATGAAAATCCTAGAAAAGTTTGAAAGTTTGTTACAACACTTTACAACAATTTAACATGAGGCAGGATTAAGGTTTAGAAGAGGTTTATTAGGTTTAGTTAATTAATAAAGCCTTAGAAAAGTGTGAAAGTGTGTTACAACACTTCACAATACTTTAGAAAGGTACCATTTAAATCCATTAGTTCACAAGGGCCCAAGACCTAATGTGAATGTGTCAACCACATTAAAGCACTAAATCAAGGCAACACTAAGATCAATTTCATAAGGACGACACAAACAATTGTTAAAATTTCCCCAACAACATTTTTTGACACTACACAATTATGCATACTACATCACATCTCCCAAATACCACCCCACTTTTAGTCAAAACAATGCTATGTGCTTCCATGCCCATACCATCAAAAACATGACTCTATAACTCATCCTCTATCCACCTCGGTATGTGATGCCATGCAGCTAGAAGTAAAGAATACCTAACAAACATGGCCCCTAGGAATACACTCTCATCCTGCATCATCCTTACCAATACCTCTCCCCACCCTACTAGAAAGCCATGTCCCTACAATCTAGAATCAGGACATCGGTAATCAAAGTGCACAAAACATAGTTGAATCTGTCATATCTCTCTACCAGGGTCTCCCATATGATATTGTAACCATGTACACCAAACTATGACACATCCTCATAACAATAGTGGTCATAGAGAAAATTCAATCCTTGAATGGGATCATATCTAACTCACTGCATGTGAATTGATAGTTGTAATATCCTATACACATCCTCTAGGGTCACAATAGCCTCCTCAACCAGCAAGTGAAATGTGCAAGTCTTGGAGTTTCATCACTCTACAAGTGCTATCAACATACCTCTATTTGTCAAAACAATGTGCCTATAGGTTACATAAAACAATCCTAGATCTAGTAGTGTGTGTGTCTTGATGTCTGATAGCTAATCTTGATGTTGAAATGTCATTGATCATGACTCTCACATATAGATAAGAGGAAGAAAAATATGAGATTACAAGAAAATTTCATTAGATCAATTTAGAACCTTCATTTAACCTCCTAAACCTAATCTAGACAAGTCATTTTATTCTAAATTGGGGAAAAATTGTAACCAATCAATTGCATCATTATACTTGTCAATTGCATTATAAAATTCATTCACATTACTATTCTTGCATATGTGTTGTGAAACTATAATTGCATCACACTCCTTAGCTAATATGTCATCAAGGTAAACTGCATCATTTCCCTCTCACTTGCATCTTTTCCCATTTCACTTGCACTGCAATTTGTCAATTGCATCATTCCTGGTCACAGGTGTGATGTAGAAAACAAATACAACACACCTTGTCAAATGTGTCACACTACAACCAACCCCTCCTATGACCTAGCACTTGTGTCATGATGAGGCGATTATGATGAAAAAAAATCACCTACATCATTTGCATAGGAAATTACATTGAATGATGTTTGACATAATTTCTTGCTAAAATTTTCCTAGCCCTAAATGTTGAAAAATCAAAAAAGTTGACAAAGCGGGTTTGGAGTACTTACCAAGTCCTCTACCCCCTCAGGTTGATGAAGGGTGTGGATACAATATCCTTGGTGTGCAGAGTGTGGAATCAATGACATATTCTCATCTTCTCTCTCCCGGACCTCCTAGAAATTTCTAACTTTGCAATGCACAAATGAGAAAAATTCTTCGTTAATTGCATATTTATGGGCATTCAACCTAGGGTTTGTAATACTGTTGTGTACTGGATGCAATATTTGGCCACTTTGAACCTAAATTTGACTCCTTAAATGACCTCAAAAATAATTAATGTCACCACCATTAAACTCCCTGCTATCCAATTAACTTTTTGGAACAATTTCCATTTTTTTTGAATTTTTTTAAAAATTTGCAACAAAAAATTGAGGGGTCATACGTCTACCCTTCTTTCATTGGGGCATATTTTGACAAAATTTCTTTGACACAACATGATAAAATCCATTGTATCAAAGAGGGGAAAAATGTAGACACTAGAAATTGTCCTAGGCTTGTGACGTGTAATTCTTCATCATTGAACCCATTCATTCTTCATAGTTAAATAATGTTAATTATTTAATTTTTTCCTAAGGTCATAAGTCATCTATTAATTTAATAATTTTAATCTTTTAATTAATTTATTTTCTATCATTATTTCTTCTTTGATTAATTAAATAAATTTTATTTATTTAATTATGTCACCAATGTCCTTGTCTTCTATAATTAAATAAATTATATTTAATTATTATCATTTTTCCACTATAATTAAATAATTATTTTAATTATTTATTTATTCACTTATCCTTTTCTTCCATAATTAAATAAATTTTATTTATCTAATTTCTTACTAAGTTGTCCTTATCTTCCAAATTTTGAATTAAATCAATAATTTAATTCAAAAGGTCAACCTGTCACATGTCCTCTATAATTAAATAATATTCTTATTATTTAATTATTGATTTAGATTTATCCTACAACCTCTTTATCCGTGTCAATATTTTCTTCCACATAAAATATTATCTCTTGAAATCTCATTTAATTCTATCCATTGATTGAATTATCTTATAATCCATCCTAACCGTCCATCCTTATCATTTTCCCTAAATCTGCCCTAGCCCTATTCCATACTACAACAAGGTAACATACCCATTTATGCTCAATGCTAAGTCTAAAATCTTAGAGTAATGGGAAATTAAACCTCAATGTGATGGTAGTGTGAAAATTATTTATAAATTGTTTTGACCTTTATTTATCTGTTCCCTAGCTAGGAATTTCCCCTAGTGTTCCAAAAAGACAGTGTGAGGAGAGAAAATATAAGTGGGTGAGTGAATGTAAAGGAATATTGGATATAGAGAATATGGATTGATGTGGATATAAAACCACTAATATAATCCATTTCAAGACCTAATAGGTTGGTAGATAAATTAGGAATATTTTATGGTGCAAGTAGTACTAGAGATGTTGCATATGTTGATAGATGGGGGATTATGAATTGTTACCTATTAGATCTATAACTAGGTTTTCACCAAAATACTTGTCTAAAGTTCCACTGAGCTATTTTTCACCGTAGGATAGATTATTTCTCTTTACTATTATTTTGTTGATTATTTGTATTTTTGGGGTTTTTTGGGGTTTTTTAATCTTTTTATATTATGGGATAGTCTGAGAGCTTTAGACATGAAACTTTTTGAGATGAATTATATTCATTGGATCTCTAGGGATTTTTCTTTAGGTTTTGCAAGCTGGTAATCCCCCTATCCATGTTTAGTAGTGGTGATAAATGGGACAAACTAGTTAGTTTCAAGTTTTCCCTTTTTATCTAGATCCCGGAGATTCTTTTTATACTCTCTAAGGATATCATTTCCTTAGTTGTGCAATCTAGGTAATAGACCCACTTTTCCATCCATCTTTCTCTACTCAATGATATCTCCCAACCTTTCCATAATCAATAGTATGTTCCTTGAAGAAATCAAAGAAGCAACCCTCACTATTGTTTCTCATCTACTCATTGCATTTGCTTGAAATTCCTAAAGCCTCTTATCAAAGTCCATTTCATTGCAGGCAGGGAAGACATTGACCACAACATGGGAGATTCATCTTTGATTCCTACCAACTACATCTTATTTAAAGTTTCTAAATCCTTTTCTATGGATATATTTTTTGCATATCTTGCATTCTTTGCATTCCATGAAACCACGTTTCCTTTTGGGATTTCATCTAGCTTGGGAAAAACTTCTCTCTACTCCCATATTTTTTCATACACCTCTTAAAGGACCATTGTAATGACTTCCACCTATGCCTTACAATCACCCATAAACTTCTTCTCCTATTTATCTCCTACCACCATCCTTCTCCTCTCATTTCTCCCTGAAATAGAGCTTTAAATAGTAGATTAATGGAGGATTAATAGTCTCCCTCTATGCATTGACCTTCATTCACAACTATAATTCATCTTTCCTATCAATCCCTTATTCGTATCTTTAAATATCCACACCATTTGATTTGCACTAATCTCTTTTTACTCTTCTTTCTCTACTCCATTACTTCACTAATTTCCTTGAGTTGTACTTTCATGAGAAGCTAAGGGGGTCTACAACGGTTTAAAAAAATATTCTCTACACCTTCTTTTCCATGTGACCTACCATTTCAATGCTAGGGAAAGGTTCGCCATGCCATATTAATGGCATGAGCATCCCTTTTCCCTCTCTAACACCATACTCTTTAAATTTTTGTTGTCTCTATTCATAGATAGGAATAAGTGTCATTTTTTTTCTTATTACATCACAACCTTTCCGAGAATATCCTTTCTTATTTATTTTTAATTTTTTTTCAAACTACCTCATCCAACTTGGATGACACTAGTGAGGGATGTGACATCCTTCCCCCCTTAGGATAATTTTTCTTGACTTATGAGAAGAGAAGGTATTATTTGTTAATTTCTTGTATATTTTGTGTCACTAGTGAAATTAATTACTTTTGAATTCCTCTTCCTTACCTCTCAAGTGGTACCATTTTCCCAAATTTGATCAAATTCAAACTATGTTTTATAATATTTTTGAGGGGGAACATTAAAATATAACATCAATTGAGCATTTTTTCTCAATCTTATCCTCCAATTTCAATTTACGAGTTGATTTTTCGTAAGAGTTGACAAATTTATACAACTTTGACACATGTTTACCATTCAATCCCTCAAAAGTTACCAAAGTACTAGGCATCACCAAGTAATATTCACCATTAAGTATTAAGATGCTCACAACCTACCCATTGAAACATATAACCTTAGTTATTTACATTTTATGTTCCTTGCAATTCATGTTCATCACATAACAAAGATTCTTCATACTCAAAATATGCAATAAAATTTTCTCCATAACAATGGGTGAAATAAAATCCAACAAGTTAGGAGAAAAGAAATAGCACTCATGAAATACCTTAAGCTTCCCCTACACTTCCATTGCACCACTCTTATTTACCTTTTTACAGTTCATATATCCAATTTTATTTATTTCTTTTTGGTCCACCCATTAAGGGTTCCTTGATTAGGACTAGCCATCTGTATTATGACTTTAAAACTCCATTTAAGATCATCAAAACAAAACCATGTATTAAGTAACCAACTTAGTTATGGTCAATTGGTAGTGTACGACAACATACTTAATCCAGAGGAAAGTGAGCTTCATAGGTCCAGTGTTTGAACCTGTTTGCTCTAATACTAATGTAAAATCCCCATCTCAAGCACAATATTTTTTTATAACAATGCACAACTACCAAATTAAATGATTGAGCACCTTCCATGAAGCTTAATAGTGCTAACTTCAATACTTCTTCATTCCCATGGTGACATCAACTCATTCTTTCCAGAAATATGTTTGCACAAAAGAGTGATACATTCCCAAGGTTAAGGTCTTTCCTAGACCTACAACCTAGGCCTCGAGGGTTCATTATGATCCTGCTTACATATCCCCTAATGGGAATCATAGGAATCATAGTTCAACCCATAATGACAGATGGAGTTCATTCTCTCCTCTCATATGAGATCTATTATCTCATCTTTATCCCATAAATACAAATTTAGTACATGTAAGCTATTATCATAGCTAGTTATAATATAATGATAATAACTTTCCATCAAGTGTAGGGTCCATACCACACATTACCAACCATTAGTGTACAAACATTCACAATATACACAAGGGGCATAACATACCATAATTTCAATGATCATACACAAATAATGTCATGAGCATATTTCCATATACACAAGCTAACTATCTCATACACATCACAAGTATAATAGTGACTAGATCATACACAAATCATAAGTATAATGATGATTAGCTCATGCATAGATCACAAGTACAACAATGATTGTCTCATACACATATCACATTTATATTAGTGATTGGCTCCAACATATATCACAAATACATAGTGAAAATCTCTAATCATACATCACAAATACACAATAACAAGATCTAGCATACATCACAAATACATAGTGATGAGCTCCAACATACATCGCATCCACAATGGTTGGTTAAGACATCGCACTGGTTAACACATCACAATGGCTAACACATGTCCATAATGCATTCAAAATAGAAAGAATATAGGTTCATTACACACTATACCATGGGTACTATCCTTTCCATTGGTCTTCTACACCATTGGACAAATTGGAAGAGGATTCAATGCATCCCATTCTACACCACGGATCTATCCTCAACCCCACAAGGCTAAGTATATAGTCTAACAATTGGGAGGGGATGTGGTGCATCCCATACTAGACCATGGGTCCGTCCACCATCCCAAGGGTTTCCCCAAGCAGTGAACCTACCAAACCCGATGGATTTTGACTTTAATTGCCTATAGGCCACTGGTGAAAAGCTTGTCTACCCAGGAAGAAGTAGCTCCTAACATATACCACCTTGTAACCTTAGTGGTATTGTCAGCTATCTTCTTCTCAATCCCAGGTAACACATGACATCCATCACTTCCATGCATACTACTAATAGCCAGTGAACCCTCTGAATATGTGGTTAGCCCCAAATTACCATTACCCATATGGATGGGTCCCTACCCATGTAATTTCTATAGTCGTATCATAACTTGGGCAGCATGCTACCTTCACCTCTATGAACTAGGTGAATGTTGACTAATCCCTAGTAGTAGCCAAGACATTAGTCATTGGCACATTCCAATGACTACTTGTCACTACTCAAATATCCTAGAGGTTCACTCTTGGGCGGGTCATACATAACATGAATCTCAATATCAATCCATATATACTGTGCCTATACATAAACACATAGATATGGATTGGAATTACACAAGAACATAAAAGATACATGGAACAAACATGAGATGGACTTTACTCATCATATATCGATAATCAAATACCCATTACAAAGTAGTCTGTATTCACATATTATATAGAATCATATTATGTATTAAATACACAATATTAGATTCCCTTAACTTGTTCATACCCATCTAGTAGCCATTCGGCCTCAAACCAAAGCCTACTAAAGAGAGAAGGTCAAACCAATCAGGAAAAACCCTAACATCTGGGAGTTATTCCCTCCTAGACCTCCCCCCTATGGACTTGAAGTCATAGAGGAATCCTTCACACAAGGACCACCTACGTTCCTTCTTCCAAATTAGTCAAAGTCACACATAGTTCTCCTACAAGTTTCACACAGTTATACCTTATTCCATGAAAAGGTTTCTTTAAATGATTCCTAACAATTAATAGTGCTTAACAACAAGCAAGGAATTCCAATGCCATTCCCAAGTCAGCAAGCTTATATCATGTTACTTCCATCAAAGGACATTAATACCTCTAATTATACCTCACCACTGATGTTAATTTCTAATTCAAAGTGAGCATCCCAAAACCCTTATAATAACTATCGAGGATATTATACAACATTTTTTCCTTGGGTAATCATTTATAATATATGGTTTTATTTAGAATAAAACATAATCTAGTGACCTTAGAGATGAAAAGTGTATTGGTTCTTTATATATTGAACCATTATATTATACTAATGGAAAACCCCTTAAAAATTTGTATATGAAGATAACAAATTAGAATAAATATCTCTCTTAGTCTGGTGCATTTACTAATAGTAAGAGCACTAATACTCATCATCCATTCATAATAAGACAATTATGTGATGTCTCAATATGTCTCCAAGTGATATAAAACTAATATGTTAAAGCATCATGATCCTATTAATTTATGAAATCAATGGTCATTAAGAAGTGCCTTACCTCAATAAGGCCATACAAATATATTTCTTTGAGAGATAAAACACACTAGTTATAAACTTGTTCTAAATAGAGTTGTTATGCAAATTGACTCTAGATGGTTGGAAATAGTTTATCTACAAGATCATTAGATGATTATGTACACTCAATAAAATTGATACTAGCAATATTATTTTTAACATTTTGATTCATTTCATGCTATAGTGCAATCCCCTATTCTTATAATATTCTAGTTCATAGGCTAGGTAGTTTATTCACCCTTGCCATTTAATCTAAATCTATTCTTAGTGGTCATTAGTATGGTATTAATAGATGTTATGTAGGATTTATCTCTTAACTTACAAAAGGAGAAAGAATTACATTCACTAATTACCTTCAATAAGAATAATAATACTATTATCTTATGATTTTATTTATTCTATGGTACAACTCACTATTCGTTGTATCTCATAATTATGTCCCACTAGATAGGGTTTAATAAAATCCGAATCCTGTTTGATTTTTCGTCCATCATAATTTTCCTATTAAACACCAATTGATGGTCATTCATGCATAGTTTAAATTGATATAGTGCCTATGTTTAACCCAATGAAATTAAATTAAACCCAAGATGTATCCAATTTAAGATACACTCATGCAACAATTATCCACTAAATGTACAAGTTAGGATAAATAAGGGGTCAATAAGTTCTTTATAATACCTCTACACCTTTCTCCTTGGGAGGAAAGGCTATAATAGGTTTCAAGGATGTAATGGTCTTAAAGACATAAGTCCAAGTTTTCACACTTAGATAGTTTGCACTATTACATTAATACCCACTTACATTAAAACCCACTTCATGACCAATCTTATCAAGTTTTGGTCAAGTTTTAATGTTACCCAATTTCATTTAAATAATTACTAATATTGTTAAAATCACATCCATCAAAGAATTACAAAGACTAGGTGAAATTTTCTAGGATAAATATCATTTAATA
This sequence comes from Sequoia sempervirens, assembly GCA_007258455.2. Taxonomy (NCBI): domain Eukaryota; kingdom Viridiplantae; phylum Streptophyta; class Pinopsida; order Cupressales; family Cupressaceae; genus Sequoia; species Sequoia sempervirens. The sequence continues at coordinate 73,604,927 of VDFB02049217.1, forward strand.
TGGCTTCCAAACCAAACACGATAATTAGTTTGGTGGTGTATTCCAACATCAAATGGTCAATAATTGTAATGATAGTATAAAATTAATTGAGATAATAAAATGTAGATTAAGTCCTTTATATGTATTGAAAGATAGGGAAAAAATAACAAAACAATATCACTTAGCATATAAATTCATCATTTACTGATAATAGAGGAAGACTAAACTTTGGATAAAGAATTAACAATATCCCTATATGAGGAAAACTGAAAGAACCAAGCCTTATATGTTGTAGCTGACTAGATCCTTTGAGTCTCGATGAATGAAATAGATATCATTTCCTTAGCTATGCAATCTAGGTAATAGACCCACTATGCCATCCATCTTTCTTTGCCAGTATCAAAATTTAAAATATAGATTAATCAAGCCCAAACAAGAACTATAAATATGAAGCAAAGATGAAATTGGACATGAAATATAAAGTCCTATATGATGAAACTAAAACATAGCACAATCATCTATAAAACGTATTGTTGTTTGTGTCACAAGAGTTTCAAGAATCACTTATTTCTCTCATGAAACATGCATAATTTGTGTCAAAATAAATGAAAAATACTAGGTAGATCACTAGTAGATGAAAATAAGCAAAAATGAATAAATTTTGATGTATGTAATCAAATTTATGTGAAATGGAGATATTTAGAATCTCGCATATGTTTGAATATATTCTTCAAAACCTTGTAACTATAAGAAAATGGGAAATTATTTAGGGTCATTTGGGTACTTTCCAAGAATGGAAAAGCCCATATTTTGGTTTTCTAACCTCATCATCTTCAACCAAGATGTTAAAATGATGAAATATAGTGTGTCCTCCTATCTTCAGTGGTCTAGGAGTGAAAGAGTAGTAAAAAATGCAAGTATAATGTACTAGAATTAAAATAAGAATGTTATAAATAGAGTAAAAAATGAGATCCCAAGTGCCAAAGACAATAGCAACTGAGATTCTATTCTAATAAAATGAAGAATACAAGGAAACTAGAGAAAAATAACAATACAAATCACTTATCAAGCTTGTTGAAAATAATGAAGCAAGAATATTATTGTACAATATTGTCGAAATTCCTAAGTACTTAATAGAGTATTGGAATATTCACATATGCAAGTTAAGAATTCTAATAAAATATTGAATATATTTCTAACAATGGTGTAGACAAGCAAGAGAGTGTTGGGATTTACCAATAGGATGGATTAATTAAATAACCAATAATAAATGTAAATAAAAAATAAAAGAATGAATTACACATAACACATTAACTTTAAATGTGGTTCAACCAGTGTTAGCTATGTCCACTAGAAAACCATCCAATTTTATTATCCAACAAAAATATAAGTTACACTAACTCGCAACACTATCCACAGTTGTGTATACATTGAAATAACATCTTAAATTTTTTCACAAGACTCATGTTTTTTCATGTACATTTACCCAACACAATAAATCCAAACTGCATGTTCTTGCATGTTCTTTCACATTATCACACTCAACATTTGGCCCACATTCACAACAAAGAGACTTCTTGATTCTACTAATTACAAAATTGTTTTAAAACAAATAATAATAAATTACTTTTTTAAAATATGGGAAAAAAATATTTTTGGGTGTTGGCTCCAATAACCCCAATGTGAGCTTCACCCCTAGGCCCCTGCCAGGGAGATGACCCCCCCAGACCCTATAGGGTGGGATCTTTCCCTACACTCCTAAAACTAAAATTTACAACATTGCAAACTCTATTTTTAAGCCTCTTTCTGCTGCCATTAACTATTTGTATCAGTTGGTTGAGTTTATATTACATGCATTTCATTAGATCTAGCTTAAATTAGCTCATTTCATGCATGGATTAATTTCAAATTTGCATTCTCACATTGTTACATCTAGCATAATCAGTCAATTGTCATCCTTAAAATTTGAAAGATTGCATTCCTCTTTTGTATGTTTGCTTTAGCATGGTTACATTTCAAGTTTGTAGAATAATCATTACATCATGTTTTTATTACAAAAATATATAGTTATCATACTTCATGTTCTATTTTTAGATCTTATTATGTGTTGTAAGATATTTTTGTTAAGTGCATATGAATATGAGGTCATTTCCCCCTCTCTTTTTGTTCATCATCAATCCCTCTTCTAGTATCCCTTCTTTGAGAGAGGTTAGTCTTGTGAAAGAAACCTTGGATAATCATAAAAATCACATTTGTTCTTCTTCTATTATCTCTCCTACTTGTGAAGAAGATATTATAGTGTTAGAAGAACCAATTGATGAGAGTTTTGAAAACTTGAGTTGTTTCTCTCCTCTTACCTCTCCTATTAGAAATTTTTTTACTAAAAACAAGGACATAACCATAAGTAATCATGATGATCACGAAAAAAAAGAGACCATTGAAACCTACCTATGTTCATCTCATAACATATTCTCCTCTTGTGATACTGATGAGGATATGTTAGTGTTAGATAAGAAAACCTTCAAGATCTTTAATAACCCTCTTTATGATCATTTCCCTACCTATCCTATTATGCAAGACATTATGGGCCAAAGGAATGAACTCATAAATGATCATGATAATCAGACTCGTTCTCCTAGTATCTCTCATAGATATGAAGATGATTTTTTGATGGATGAGAGTCATGAAAATATTGTCTCTCCCTTCCCTAATGTTCCTATCTTATGGGAAGACCTATTTGGTAAGCAAGAAAATCATAGTTGTCCTTATCTTTATGCCTCTCCTATTTGTGATGAAGCTGCTTTACAAAATTTAATCATGGATGAACATATAACAAGCTCTCCTACTAGGGTAGCTAATATGGAACAACAAAATGAGACCTTAGAGAAAAATTACAATCAAATAGAGCCTTCCCCTAATCTCCCCACTATCAATAAATAAGAAAATCCAACCATTGATCATTACCCTACTTGTGATGAAGTCATTTTCGAAGAACCAATCCTTGAATTTCAAGAAAATTTGGTTTATAGTTCTCCTAATAACTCTCCTCCTAGGAAGGATATCATGGTACAAGAAAAGGATAACATTGAAAATAATGATCTAGTGTACTTATAAGAATATGAAGAGGAAACATTAGAGTCTCACTCACTAAGGGATGTTAATATTATTGAACCTCAACTAGCACCCTTTACCCACCATCACACAAAAATACAACTCAAAACAAACCCAAATTCATCCTCTACCCACCTACAAATAATGTATTGCAACAGTCAAGTCAGAATATTGTTGCTCATACATATAACACTAGAAGTTATAATCCACAACCCTCACAACCAACCCCAACACCCTTATCTTTTCCTAACCCCATCTTACCAGGTCCCTCTTTTTAACCTCCATAAAGTGGAAAGGAGTGAAATATTGTTGAACAACTAAAAATACTCCTTCTAAGATATCATTATGGGACCTTATTCCAAATCCTCATCTCACTACCACAACATGATTCAAGTAGCCTTGCAACAACTCACTACTACAACATGATTCAATTAGCCTTGCAACAAGATCCTATCCCTTCTAATGTGCAACCAAATGACATAGCAACCATGATTCAAGACATAAACACTAACATTGTTTTCCACAAAAGTGAACTCCCATCTTTGGAAGTGCAAAAAAAAAATGATGCTTTCATGATCATAGCTAAATACAAAAAAAGAGGGGTAAAGAGAAAATTGTATATACCAGCTCTACCCTTGATGTGCGTAGTGTGAGCCTTTTGGATAGGATTGGCATTGATAAATCAAACATTCAACCTAATTCTTTATCTCTTAATGGATTTGACAATGTGAAAAGAAATCACTCGGTGTGATTACTTTACCTAGTATAGTTGGGACAACCACATTGGAAACACAAATCCATGTTATTCCTCATGAAATTTCATATAATCTTCTTTTAGGAAAATCGTGGATTCATGTAATGAATGGGGTGCCTTCTACTCTTCATCGTAAAATGAAATACATATACTACAATAAAGTGTACAGAGCCTTATAGTGTCTTACAACTTTAGAAAAACAAAGAAAATCCATCAAACACATTAACACCAACCACACAAGTATAAATCATGCAGCCAAATGACAAAGAAAAACACATCGAGGAAGTCACGAAGCTATTGGAAGATGATTAGGGTTCTTTAGATTTCGAACATACATTCATGGGTGAGTACAAGATCATAAAAAAATATTCAAATCAGGGATAGACAAAATCAATAATGTCAAAACAAAACTTGGAAGACCCTTTGAAAGTACCCATCTCAACCACTTTAGAACAAAAGACAACAAATTACACAACAAACTTTGAAAAACTCAACAATGAACAACCACATATCCAAAAGCAATGAAAAGGATTTATAGAAAAAGGTTATGAACTTATGAAACAACTTGGGTATAGTGGAAAAGGATGTGGTGCTAGGGAACAAGGCATCCATGTCCCCATCGAGCCTACCATGGTAAAAAAAAAATCACGGTCTTGGTTATTTTCATTTGATCGAAATAAACAAGCCTTCAATCAATATCAACACCATCACAAACAATTCCTCTAAGACAACCTTAGAAGTTGTACATCCTGAACTGATAGACACTAGTGGTCTTGATAGTTCTCCTTTGGAAACATTGAAATAGAAAAATACATCTTTACTTAATGTCAATGTCGTCTCCCAAAATACTAATGAGTTGAATTCATTAGATTTTACACCCTCCTATAAATGAGAGAAAAAAATATGACAATCTAAAGAGTCTTGCATAAGTATGATATTTGGTACTAAGCAAGAGGTATCTTTGTCATAAACTATAGGATAACCTTCTACTATTGATCAAGAGGGTATCTTGTCGATACTCCTACAAGATCACTTGCTATCTCTCCCTCCAAGAACTCAAAAGAAATATTATTACAAAAATTCATTTTGTGCATATCATAGAGTTCACAGTCATTATAATAATGAATGTAAGGCTTTGATTAGTTAAATACAACATCTTAAAGAGTTTGGTGCTCTCTCTTATGTGGGGAAACCTAATTCCTCTAATCGATACTGATTTTCACTCTAACATATTTATCATCAATCATTTCGGCTCACCATTTTCTTGCACTAAGTGGGGGCAAGGGGTTAGTTATCCTTGTCGTTGTATATCACCTATTGTTTCCTATTTTGGCTAGTCATTAACCTTTCATGAACATATAAAAGCAAGCTTGGGATGTGGACAACATGCTTGACATTTCGTTGCATGTGACATACTACCTTTTCATGATGTAGCTTATTGGAAACATATGACTTGGCATAGCAATTTTCAAGTAAGCTCTCATCTCTTCTTCTACTTTAAAGAAATTTCTAATAGTAATGGTGTTAGCAACAAATTTAAAGTGGGGGCATGCATCAACACTCATATTTCATTGTGTGATTTTATTTGTTCTTGAGATTTCCTCTCTTGGAAACATTAGGTACAATTTTTCCCTATATGAGACCTTGCACTTGTCCTCTCTTGAAAACAAGATGAGACCTTTTTCGCTAGTCCTCTCTTGGAGATGGGTATGTGCAGGATCATCATGGAAAAAACAGGTCCTTAAGTGGCAAAAAATTCAAAAAAATTAGTGTTAGGCAACTTGACGTAGAATTTTGAATTAGTTATCTATATTATTTATAAAATATGTAACAATAGAATCTGTAGAAAATTGAATGTAGTTTCTAAACTACTAGGCTTATTTAAAATAAATAAAATCTATTTGGTGAAAATTTGAAATTTCAATGTAGTAGTACTTAAATTTCAGGGAAAAAATAAGAAGTAGGTGTCTGTCTGACCACCCTAACCATAATAAAATGATAATATTTTTTAATAAGATTTTATATATAAGTAGAGGACTCATGTCTGGATGTGATGCATATTTTTTTGTAATTTTTTTTTGAAGTAAATAATTAATTATGAATTTTTATTACAAATTTTAAAAATATAAAAACTCATATGTCTGACCACCTTAACTTGGTCAAAACTTCATGAAATTTAATTTTTCTTTTTTCAATCCTATAGTATGTGAAGCATAGAATGTGATGCATGTTTTGGATTCAAAAAATGTGATACTGTTTGAAAGTTATAGATGTTTTTTAATTAGCCTATCAATCAAGACTTTAGTTGTAATTCTAATAGAAAATAAACAATAATTATTTATTAAATTCAAATTAAAGCATAATTTATATTGGTGGAAAGCTGAGACCTTGCACAAACTAAGAAAAGTCCCTTTGAATATTCTTTGCACTATTTTTCATTTACAATGTCTATCAGTTTCAAGCATATGAAGTTTTGCTTCTCTCATGAAGCTTGAAAAGTCACTTTCTTTTGTGGCACCTTATTAAATTTATCAGGAGGTATGACTTTGGTATGGTTGAGTGGGAAGCCCATTTCGAGGCATGACTTTCCCCATAGCCAGGTCTATGTGTATGTGAGTTCATACCAACCATGAGTGTATGTTCCTCACCTTTTAGGACTTCTCACTCGGTGGACAACCCAGAGTTCCGTCACCTTAGAGTGAGTATGCATTTTTGGAAAAATAGCCTAGATCTGATCCACAACATGCTGGGAAAATGGTTGAACTTTGATCCACCTTTTTATTTTTGTTCTTCTCTTCCTTCTTGTTATTTCCATTGCATGATTGCATATCTTGTTTTGCCCCAAATCATTCACCTTGTGTGTGTCCCTTTGCGCTTATTTTGATTTGACTTAGGATCTTGGATCTTTGGGGCTTGACCACTTCCTTCATATTTTTTATGTTAGACCATCTACATTGGAACAATTGGATTCCTTTTGAATGTCTACTTTAGTGTGATTTTGAAGCAAATTCTTCCTCTCACTAAAGTGGGGGCTAAATGTAGCATAGAAAAAAAGGAAAATTGATTGATTTGGGAATAATTAATAATAAATTGGAATTAATGACACCTTGATTTAATGTTGAAATGTGGTTAACACACTCACATTAGGTCTTGGACCCTATTGAATTAGTAAGAATTTTAATGATTCCTTGCAAAAGTGTTGTGAAGTGTTGTAACACACTTTCCTACTTTTTTAGGACCTTATTAATATATTTCACCTAAATAACCTCTTTTTATCACTTACCAGCCTTATTTCAAAGTTTTGTAACAAACTTTCATGCTTTTCTAGGCTTTTCATCAATAATTTGACCCTTTCTTATGCTTTAATTCGCCCCATTTTACACTTACAGGCCTTACCTAAGTGTATTTTTGAAAATAATCCCAATAATCATCAATTAATACATTTAATTTCCAACACACACTTAAAATTACTTGATTGGGACCCATTCACCATTCTGGGACTCATACGCCACTATTAGGGCATGAGTCCTGCTTGGCTCAAAAATAAAAATAAATTCAAAATTCTAGCAGGTTTTTATTTTCTAAGACCTAAGGTCAGCTTGTGGTGTAGTATCTTCGGGAATTAGTGAATAATTGTGTATAAATATAAGGTTTTTCTATTCATTCCCCCAATTATTCATTCATCATTCATTATCCATCTCAAGCCAAGCAAGCTAGGGTTTTAGCATTTTAAGTCATCCATTGTTGCAGCAATTCAAGATCTTTCATCATGGGAATTCTATAATTCCATTATTTCATGCTTCATTATCTTAGTTCATTATTTTTTTTAACTACCTAAAAGAGGTTTGACAAGGAAAACTCCCATGCTTTTAGCAATCAATATCCCCCCCCTCTCTCTCTCTCTATCTCTTTCTGTGATTATAGATTTGAGTACCTTGAAGGTTTGGAAATTATTGAAGAATAGTTTGTAAATTTTTTGAAGTCATCTCCCTATTGGTTAGGTCAAAATATCCAAAAAAAATCACTCATAGTGTTGAAAATCAGGGTTTCAAATCTAAACACCTGGGGGAACAAAAGAGCAGTTCAAGAGCTTTCGTTTCCACTTTTGAGTTTTTCAGAAAATTCAAAGTGGACTCATACACCATTAGTGGCATATGATTTCCATTGTACTTCTTTTTCATAGGTTTCTATAGATATGGATACCCATTTGTTTGAAACAGGCCCAAGTACAATTTTCCAAATTTGGGACTGATTCACCCAGAATGACATATGAGTCCTAGTAGGTCAAAATTTTAGAATCAATAAAATTTTCAGTCTCCATTCTATCCTCTACAAGTTTCTAGGTGCACACTTTCAGTTTTATAGTTTTATGTTTTGCTTCATGATCATTTCTAGGTCATTTAGTATATGTTTGCATATCACATTATGTTTTCAAACATTTTGCATTTTCTAGGTTTACATTTGGTAGGGAATTCCTTTTATCAATTTCCAGCCTTTAGGATAATCCCCTTTGATATATTTCAATCATATTTGCATTGAAATCTCAAGGGTTTGTTCTTTAGTGAAGTGGTGATCTTTGTCTCTCTCCTTTTAGGTGAAAAACCCTAGAGGTGCAAGAGGTGACAAAAATCTTCATTTCAGAACTCAAGTCTCTCTATATTATCTATAAGAATGATATTGAGGGCCAAAGTAAGATCCACAATAGTAGTGCATATGTTCTCACTAAGCCAAAAAAAAAATTGTCTTCAAGGTGTTCATCGAAGCCACACACCTAGGAGTGAGAAACTACCTATAATGTGACCTCATGATCAAATACAACATCTATATCATGAAAGGTCACATGTAAGGTGAAGTAGGTTGTATATGAATAGTAAAAAGAGAATGTAGAGGTTTTTTGGTCAAATAATAAGAATTTTTTGTGAGACTAAACGAAATCTAATTATAGTCATAGTAGTGTGAAAATGAGACTATTTTATGTTTATATAACTTCTATGCACAACATTTTCAAAATATAGAAACTGGATTATGCAAATCATGTAATGTTATAACACATAATTGAGAATGTTAAAAGTGTAATTTATATATTATTATTAGATATTTTGAAGTGTTTTTGTTTAACAAGGTTTGTAGGTGTAATTGATGGGTTCACTAAAATGCAGTGTATGAAATTTGAGATAATAAAAGAAAGACTAGTTTCCTTTTTCAAATGAACTCACTAAACACTAGACTAGGGTCAAATAGTTATTTTTAAGGAAGATTCTAATAAATAATAATATAGTAGAAATAATAGATTATTATAGTTTATCCTAATATGTTTTTTCCTTAAGAAATAATAGTTTTTTGAAAAGTTAAAAAATACAAGAGAGGAAACTACTGTTGATTTACAAAATTTAAACCATAGATTCATCAAGCCAAAAGAACTATAAATATGAAGTATAGATGAAGTTGTACATGAAATATAATGTCCTATATGATGAAAATAAAACATAGCATAATCATATATAAAATTTATTGTGGTTTGCATCACAAGAGCTGCTAGACTCACTTATTTCCCTCATGAAACATGCATAATTTGTGTCAAAATAAAATGAAAAATACTAGGTAGATCACTAGAAGATAAAAATAAGTAAAAAGGAATAAATTTTATTGTATATAATCAAATTTATGTGAAATGGAGATATTTATAATTTCTCATATGTTTGAATATATTCTTCAAAACCTTGTAACTATAAGAAAATGGGAAAGTATTTGGGGTCATTTGGTTACTTTCCAAGAATGGAAAAGCCCATATTTTGGTTTTCTAACCCCATCATCTTCAACCAAGATGTTAAAATGATGAAATAGAGTGTGTCCTCCTATCTTAAGTGGTCTAGGAGTGAAAGAGTAGTGGAAAATTCAAGTAGAGTGTACTAGAAATAAAATAAGAATGTTATAAATAGAGTCAGAAATGAGATCCCAAGTGTCAAAGACAATAACAACTAGGACTCTATACCAATAAAATGAGGAATATAGGGAAAACATAGAGAAAAATAACAATACAAATCACTTATCAAGCTTGTTGAAAATAATTAGGCAAGAATATTATTGTACAATATCGTTGAAATTCCTAGGTACTTAATAGAGTATTGGAATATTCACATATGCTTTAAGAATTCTAATAAAATATTGAATATATTTGTAACAATGGTGTAGACAACCAAGAGAGTGTTGGGATTTACCGATAGGATGGATTAATCAAATAACCAATTATAAATGCAAATAAAAAATAAAAGAAATGAATTATAGATAACACATTAAATTTAAATGTGGTTTAACTAATGTCAGCTACACCCACCAAAAAACCATCCAATTTTATTATCCAACAAAAATACAAGTTACACTAACTCACGACACTATCTAAAGTTGTGTATACATTTAAATAACTTCTTAAAACTTTGCACAAGACTCATTTTGTTTCATGTTCATTTACCCAGCGCAATAACTCCAAACCACATGTTGTTGCATGTTATTTCACATTCTCACACCCAACAATTGACCTTCCACATTCACAACAAAGAAAATTATTGATTCTACTAGGTACAAATTTTTTTTACAACAAATAATAATAAATTACTTTTTAAAATATGGAAAAAAATTGTCTTAGGGCATTGGCCCCAATAACCCAAATGTGGGATTCACCCCTAGGCCCCTACCAAGGAGATGATCCCCCTAGACCCTACAGGGTGGGCTCTTCCCCTACACTCCCTCATTAATTAATTTAGGGGGAAAATGAGGCTACCAAAGTCACCATAATATTAACCTAAGCATGAATAGACTACATAGACCAACAAAGACTATAGAAAGTTACAAGATAAAACAAAAAAGAATTAAATAGATTAAACTTAGGTCAAATGGATAGAGAAAAAAGGAGTTGGATATCCATTCAAATTTTGTAATGAAATAATTTACACAATAGAAGAATATGGTATGAAATATGTTGCAAATACTTGATAATAAGTTAGAATAACAAGACACTTCGAGGGGAAAACCTCCAAATATATCTAATGAGAACATAATTCACAGTATAATGATTAAGTAAGACTCACAACATCCTATATATACCTATTTATTCCTAGGATACCACCTAGGATGACTTAAACACCCCTTTATAAGCCCTAGGCTAACCTAACTAACTAAATAATAGTATAATAATGATAGAATGATTTATTAGGAGTTAATATAGCCACAAGTTGATTGTTCATAACCTGATGTACATTAATATTAAGGGCATAGCATGCCCCCCTCTTCAGAGAAGCGTTGTCCTCAATGATAAACAAGTATGGATTCTTCTTAATTAACTCCTCATCCTCCCATGTGGCATCCTCAACTAGTAAATTCTTCCATTGGATGAGATACTCAATGAGGTTTCTATTCCTTAGCTTCTTTATGTGTGTTTGAGGAATGCAATCTAGTTCCAAAATGAATTTTCCTTCATCGATCTTTGATACTATTTAAGTTGGAATATTATGCCCAATTACCTTCTTCAAACAAGAAACATGAAAAATTGGATGTATCTTTGTTGTTGGTGGAAACTCTAGCTTGTAGGAAACACTATTGATCTTTTGCATGATTTGGTATGGCCCATAATACCTTGGATACAACTTATTATTCTTTTTTTGTTGTTTTAGTAATTTTTTCTTATAACGACGCAATCTCAAGAAGACCTAATCCCCAACTTCAAAACTTCTTTTACTATAATATTGGTCTACCTACAATTTCATTCAATTTTGTGTCATGGCGAAATTCTCCTTGAGTCCTTAAAGTATCTATTTTTGATGAATCAAGTGGTCTTCTACTACCTGAAATCTTAGCGACACCTTTATTAATGATGTGATGGAAGGAGGATGATATCCATAAAGTGAAAAAATTGGAGGCATTTTTGATGAGCTATGAAAAGAAGTGTTATACCACAATTTTGTGAGTGGTAGCCAATCTACACATTGAGACTATTTATTTGAAGTGAAACAACATATATATCCTTCCAAACACTTATTAACAACCCCATTTTTCCCATATAATTAAGGGTGGTATGAAGCTCTATGAGCCAATTGAGTACCCAAACATGAGAATAAATCTTTTGAAAAGTGACTAGTAAAGATATGATCATGACCACTGACAATAACCTTATGTGTACCATGTAGCTTTCAAATATTCTCCAAGAAAACATTTTCCAATACACTTACTATAAAAGGATGTGATAATGCAATGAAATGTGCATACTTAGTGAGGTGATCAACTAATACCATGATGAAATTATGGCCTTTAGATTTTGGAATCCTTGTGATGAATTCCATGGATATCTCTTCCCAATGCTAGCTAGGAATAGATAAGGGCAAGAGACCTAGTGTCTTAATTTTCTTCCCTTTATTCCTTTGACAAACCAAACATTCAACCACAAATTTTTGAACATCTCCTTTTAGCCCTCCCCAAAAAAAATATTGCTTGACCCAATGATATGTCTTCAAAAATCCTAAATGAGCACCAATTGGAGACTCATGTAGTTCTATGAGAATCTTGTGTTTAATATTGGAATTCTTGGAGACATACAAATGATTTTTATACCAAAGAGTATCTCCCTTCCAAAAAAACTTATCTAAACTACTAGAATCACTTTTTAATTGTTGGATGAGATTACTTGTCGCAACATCATTTTTCCACTTTGCTTTGGATTCTTCCACCCAATTTGCTTGTAATAATGAAAGGGCACACAATAAGGCTTCATCTTTCTCATCCTCCCTAGAAAGCACATCTCCTACAATAATTTCCTTCCCTTTCTTATTTACAATCTCAAAGTCATCGTAACATCTCAGTGACCCATTTTTTTTCTCTTTAGAGGATAATCTTTGTTTTTGATAAAGTGAATCCATCATGAACCTTTTTCCATTTGGGACTTGATGTACTTCAAAAAAATTCTCCATTTGGTTTATCCATGTTAGAGGATCCTTGCTATCGAACTTGTCCATATCCACCTTTGGAAATAAATTCCTAGATCCCATAGGAGTATTAAATTTTTTGTTAATATTAGTTGACCTAGAAGTTTCACCTTTTTTTCTTGATAGCTCCTTTCTTGGTTCATTCATATAGGTGCTTAATATGCTTTGTATATATGATATATATCCTGTTAGGTCACACATATCCATCTTCATTGAGGAAATGTCTTCCTTGACCTTATTGATTTCCTCATTGGCATTAATATCCTCTATTGTTACCCCATCCTTATCAGGAGTCTTCCTTGGTGAGACAACACTCTTTTTGCCCCTTATTGTAGCCCTTGTCATGATGGGAACCAATAGTTCTGAAATAAATCACACAATTGAAAATTAATTTCTTTGAAATTTTTATTGTAACTTACTAGGTCCAAATACCTATAAAAATATCCAAGAGATAGGCAGATTATTTAATATGGTATTAAAAAAACCTTTAAAAATTAAAAAAAATCTAAAATCTAAAAGATATGCTCTTCCCAAAATTGCCTCCAATATTGAGAAAAAATCTTGCCTCTATAGTGTCAAGATCATGCTCTGATACAACTTGTAATGAAATAACTTGCACAATCGAAGAAGATGATATGAAATATGCTACAAATACTTGATAATAACTTAGGCTAACAAGCCACTTTGAGGTGGAAAACCTAAAAATATCTCCAATGAGAACACAATTCACAATCTGGTGAAGAAATAAGACTCACAACCTCCTATATATACCTATTTATGCCTAGGATATCACCTAGGATGACTTAGACACCTCTATATAAGCCCTAGGCCGACCTAACTAACTAAATAATAATATAATAATGATAACATGACTCAATTAGGAGTTAATTTAGCTACAAGTTGACTATTCATAACCTGATGTACACCAATATTAAGGGCATAGGAAGTTTTCCCCAAAATTATATCTATAGACTAGGAAGGTGAAAGGAAAAGAAATGCTCAAAAATAGGTATAGAATCATAAATTTTCATTGGACTCTAGCATGTTTCTTTAACATGTACACATCACACTAGGGTATGTGCAAGATCATGATGGGCCAAAAATGGCACTATGTAACTGATATGATGGCCCGTGTGGCTGATGACTTTTTTTTTACCCAAAATTGATGAAATGAAAAGGGTTTTTAAAGGAGATTCTCAGCTTTCCACCAATATAAATTATTATTTACTTTGAATTTAATAAATAATTATTATTCATTTTCTATTTGAATTATGACTAAAGTCTGATTGAAAGGCTAATTGAAAAACATCTATAGCTTTCAAGCGATTATCACATTTTTGAATCTAAAGATGTGTCACATTCTATGCCATACTATATGATTAAAAAATGAATTTTATGAAGTTTTGACCAAGTTAAGGTGGTCAGACATACAAGTTTTATATTTTTTAAAATTTGTAATAAAAATTCATAATTAATTATTTACTTAGAAAAAAATTATAAAAATATGCATCACATGGGACATGAGTCCTCTACTTATATCTAAAATATTATAAAAAAAATATTATCATTTTATTATGGTTAGGGTGGTCGGATAGACACCTACTTTATTTTTCCCTAAAATTTAAGTACTACTACTTTGAAATTTCAATTTTTCACCAAATAGATTTTTTTTTAAATAAACCTAGTAGTTTAGAAACTACATTCAATTTGCTATAGATTCTATTCTTGCATATTTTTGAAATAATATAGATATCTTATTCAAATTTTTACGTCAAGTTTCCTAAGTTTGATTTTTCTAAAATTTTTGCCACTTAAGGGCCTGTTTTTTCCATGATGATCTTGCACATACCCGCTAGTGTCTAAATAGTTTCAACTCAACAAAGGTAAAAAACTATAGGTAATGACATAAATATGATAGCTATAACATCAATTTGAGAAAAATGACTATGGGAGGTTAAGCATTTAGTCATGGGGAAAATGATAGGTTGAAATGAACCAAAATTTTGTTATGACTTCCAAGATCATAAAGAAAAAAAAATCAACAAAATACTTGCATATAATAATCCTAATTGCTTATAGTGTTGTAAATTGTCACCCTTGATAGTTTCACACTAGATTTTTCTCCCTCTTCTCTGCTTGGACCTAATTATGCACCTAATTTCCAAAATTATAAATTCCTTGGCCCATTTTATCATTTATCAAAACAACAAATATGCAAAATCAAAGTATTCATTTAATATTTTTCTTTTGATGCTTTGGATCCTAAAAAAGTGGATCCAGACAAGGCACCCTTGTCCCCTTAAAATATCCCCAATTTTAAAAATATGTTGGTACTAATAATTAATTATTTGAAATTCATATTGTAATTGTCAACCATTAGGATTTATTTTTCAAGAAATTGGATTAATTGCATATAAATAAATATTATTCTCACAATTTTAAAGAACAAGAATTAACAAGAAAAATGAAGAAATAGTGAAGAGAAATTATTGTATTTCAAGAGAATTCAAGAGAAAAATTTGTAGAACTATTGTAACATTTCATCATCATAACATCATGTCAAGTTTTATGTGATTTTTTTCATGTTTATGCATACATATTTTTTGTGAGTACTAATGCATGTAGGTATTCAATATCAATCAAGCCATATTAAAATCAATACTTGAAAGTGATTTGGATGACTTCAGTCTCTCAAGGAGACCAAATCCAAGTGGTGAGTTGCAATGAGTTGTTGATTCATCATTAATTTGTAATTTATCATCTATCCCTCAAAAGGATAAGCTCTCTTTATTATCAATTTTACCATTATGGAGGTAGAAATATTGACACTAAATTTGAATGAGGAAAAACCCTATATAGCACAACCCTTCTTCTTTTAAATGTGCAGGTATAGATATGAAGAGGATTGGAAGAAGATTGAGGACCAGTGATAACTTTAAGAACCCCACCTTATAAAAGGTGTAAAAACCTAACGAATCTTGTATAATTCCAAAAAAAATATTAATTTTATTACCAATTTTTTTCTTTTTTTGGGAAAATATAAATACAATTGGTGAATCTTTTGTAATCACTAGAAGTTTGTACCAAATCTTAGTGATTTTTTGGAAACCAATAAAATATTTTCATTAGAAATTAAAACTTGTTTTCAAACCAATAAAATATTTTCATTGGTGAATTAAACCTATTTTCAAATTGAACACAAGGGAAATAGGTGCCCACCTTTTGGGAGATGAAACTTGGACCTATTTCGCACTTTGGTTTATTAGGAAACAAAGATCCCTCAACCAAGTGACTCAATTAAGGGATGGACCTAGGGGTTTCCTTATATTATTAGATGGGGATTCACCATTAAAATGAATTTTCAAATGATAAATGCAAAAAATCATGCATAAACCCCCAAAACTTGAAAAAATTAAATCAGATTGATAAACATAATAAAATAGGAAAGTACCCAGAGGAGTGCAGTGGCCAAAAAAAGGTTTGAAAACCTTGAAAGTCTATTTTTTTGAGGTACACTAGGACTAATACACCATGTGAGGCAATTTATTCTTGCTACAAGATTTTGGGAAAAATATGGAACCCTTTGGTGGTTGTTTAGGATCTACAGAAAGATGGAGAAAGGGCTATATTGGGACTCATATGTCTAGTTAGGTTATTTAGTATCATTACTAGGTTTTTATTGATATTTATGTAGCCTCTAGTGATCTTTTGTAGCTTTCATCTTGTTTGATCTTCAAGTCCAAAATTTTTAATTCTAGCCTATAGGTGAGTTTCTGTGAAGATGACAACTTCTTGAAAAATTTGACAATTTTTGCAAAATTTTCTTCAAAGGATCTTCAAGCTCTAATTCTTCTAGATCTACAAACACACATGGAGAGACAATATTTTTATTTTATTAAGGAATATGGGTTTTCCTTGGTCAAACCCTATTTTGATAATTAAACCTTGAAATGAAGTGAAATAGCATGAAGGAATGATGAATGAACAAATGCAATGTTGCAACTCACCAAACCCTTGAAATGAAGGTTGCAAACTTATGTGAAATGACTTCAATGGATGCAGATATTGACTCTTGATTGAATGCTTGAATTCTTTGTCTTGAATTCTTGCTTGAATCATGAAACCTACATCACAAATGTTAGCTCACAAACACACATGATGCTTGAATCTTGAATGAAGCTCCAAGTGCTTGATGATTTTCTCTTGAATGATCTAGAATGAAAACTTGAAGTCTCTTGGATTACTTTCTTGTTAGGGTAAATTATGTGAAATAACCTTGGATTTATACTTTTTCATGCCTAAATTCTCAAAATTACAACACTACAAGCTGACATCAGATCTAGGATAGTAAAATCCTACCAAGAATTTGAATTAAAATAGGTCCAAGTTAAAGTGGGTCTCATATGCTAGGCTCATTGTATAAACCCCAGAGGCTTAAACCTAGGACAGGCTTTGAGAAGTGATAAGTTCAATGTAACATTTAAAATTAGGTCCCAAGACCTAAACTATGGGAGCCATATATCCAAAGTGGTGTATGAGTCCCAGATCCATAGATCTAGAACTCATAACCAAAAACCATTGAAAGTTATGATTTTCCATTTGTAATATACATTGGGATTGTTCTTAGAAAAATGTATTTAATTAGGCTCGTGGATGCAAAAAAGGACCAATGAGGGTATATGTTCATTTTTTTTTTACTACAACCAGGTTTGTCTTCTAATCTACCAATGGAATTGCCAATTCCAATCAAGGAAAGCTCAAAGGACCTGGACCAACTAAAGAGGACTTTAAAAAGCCTCCTACACTTTAGGCTCTGCAAGACCTAGGAGGGTAATCCCTTAATGCATTTACAATCTTTGCACTATTATCATAAACAACATTAACAACAACAGATAATCTCATTTAATAGCTCAACATAATAGGATAATACTTAATAAAATTGGTTGTTCATCACTAATATCAACTATTTGGAGCATGAGATAACTACAACATCATAGCACATATGGATTTAAAATGATGTTTAATTTTGAAGATTATTTCTGAGATGCACTAAGTTGCAAGATAAATTAGTGCCTAATTCTGGGCCATGGAGTCAAAGACATAAAAATAATTCATCAACAAATGACATTCAACCAGTGGATTTAAATTTTCAATGCCTTGCATCAACTATTAGTGTCTTACACCAACAATCCCACTCCTATTATCAATCAAACTTTCCTTACCCAATCCAACCTAGACACTTGAAATCACCGTTATCTGCTCAAAGTATTTAACCATTTCTTTGAAATTGACCCATAAAAAAATAACACAATCTCACGAAATTTGAGATGAAAATCTCCAAGATACTTTGTATTATTGAATTCATATGATTAAACTGTACATGGAGACAATTTGAAGATATTCATGAATGTGTACACACTTTCATGATTTATTTGCATAAACTGGTTGTATTTGCTCATGAAATCATAAATTACAGCTTACAGACTCAATATTATGATTCAAAACTTGACATTTCTCTATCTACCCTAGCCTCATACAAAACCCTAGAACCTGCTCTTAATCTCCTAAACCTGAATAATGAGAAGAGAAGAGAAGAAAAAGAAGAAGAGAAGATTTAGAAGAAGCCCTAAAACTGATCGAGAAATGCCATCTAGAATCTCAATTCACCATTGATCAAGAATTTCTCAAAGCCTCTCTCCTCTCTCTCTCAATTGAATTTTCCTCTTCATTTTCCCTTGTTGTCTATTGTGAAGCAACATAAAAATTTTCCATGTGGAGAAATTCAATCTATCACTTAGCTGGGTGAAAAATACCTCGTGCTTGTTCTCGTGAAAATCCTTTTATCAAATTCATCACGTGCATGATGGGCGCAATATGCTGCTTTTAGCATTCCATGTCATTTCATTGGCACTTGAAAAGCAGATTGGAATTTATATGTCAAATTCATTATAGGCCATCATCACATGTGTGCATTTTGGTCCTTTCTGAAGTCCTAAATTAGCCATATACATTTACCCCTCCTCCCATGTCAATTTCAAAATCTTTCTTTAGTAAAGTAGCATTGGCAATAAGTTTTTAGAAACATTTGTTTCATTACCTTCTCCATAGCTATTCCAACAACTTATCAAGATTAAATGGTGTTGAGACATTATCCATGGTAAGTTTCAAGGGGAGCACTACCCTCACCATCAAGCTATGAGAAATAGCTTTAATTTCATTTTCCCTGTTATGCCAAATGAAGTAGACCCTCCACATACTGAGCTATTGAAAAACAATTTTCTTGAGGAGGTTACTACAATGCAACATTTTCAGTTTCACATTGTGCAATGCATGTCGGGTCCCCATGTGGGCTCGGCTAAAAAAAAATTTCATTTTCAAACAAGTTTCATGCTCAAATTGATCAATCATGGCCTTTGAATGCTTCTTAAATTGAAAAATGAACTAGGTTGCAATTAGAACCAGTTTTCTAGCACATTTGGAAGATGAGAAAAACTGGCCAAGTGGGCTTTGGAATCGCCTCTGAAAACTAGGCAAACGACCTCCTGGAGACATAAAAACTTGTAGAAATGTAGCCATTCATCCCAAGAATGCAAAGCAAAAGATGACTCAGGGAAATAGATAATGGGGAAAAAATTATTCATTGTCAAAGTTGCTTACTAAAACTTTCTATAATAAACAACTATTCTGAACCAATTGAAACTGATGAAATCACCTTGTTGTAAAAATATTAAATCAGCTCTTGGTGAGCTGCCACTAGACACAATAGTTCATTTTGGTGCATTGAACATGTGTGAAAGAGGAATTAACTTGAATAATCTTAACTCACAAGTTATTGATGCTTGAAGTTGGCCTCTCAAAAAGGTTTTAGTGCAAAACTGAAGAAATTCCATTTGGTTTTGATCTGCTAAAAATAGCAAATCAACTCATGAGGCCGTGAAAAATGACACGTGAGCTCATCTTGGTATAGAGAATGGAGAAAAACATTCATTTTAGCATGATGATCATTTGGTTGCAAAATTCAAGCTCAAACGGGAGGCAACTTTGCAAAACTGAACATTAGCAAATTGCAGAAAAGTGACAATACCCTCCAGTTTCACATTTCAAAACCTTGACAAAACTCATAGTGAGAAGCTAAAAATTCACATGCACGTTCACATAGGACACATGAGTGTTTCCACAAAGGCATTTTTCTTAGAAATCAATGGGCTTCAAATTATGACCCTCCAAAGTAGGTTATTAAGGAAAATTTATTAGGTGCACTTCTGAGAGTGTAGAGGCAAAATTTTCAATATGGGCATCTCAAATTTGCAAAATTTGAGAGTGCCAATAATGGCTTCGACTGGGGATGTATGCCCCGTGTGGGAATAGCAAGATTCTAGATCTCTGGGGAGTAGACCAAAAATTGAGTGCAATAGGTGTCCAAACTGCTCCTTTATTCATTCTTCTTTTTTAACTTCATCTGGTGACATTGGAACACCAAATGAAAAATGAGAGTCAACACTTACCTCTATCAAACATAATTCTACAAAAAGAGCTAATCTCCCTCAATTTGTGCTTGCATCTATCAAATCATAACAACATTGGTGACTGGACCTTTGCAAACACAAGCATTAGGATGCCTTTGTGCAAGTGAGAACTTGCTCTCTGTTTAGCTTTGTCATCATATGGCAGCCAAATCAAATAGGTTTCATCATTTCCGCTCTCTTCATTCTTTGCTTTTGTATCAAGCGACAACATGAGAAAAGGGGGATCAAGACCATATGAGAGTATAGTCTAATCACAACCATTTTCCTGATTGAACATGTTGGTACCTCTCAACAGGCCAGCATATACAACATCATCAACATGTTCATAATCCCTATGCATTTGAACGTTAGAAATACTTTCCAAATGTTGATTTTCATGTGGCAACAAGCTATCATATTCATCATTTACATCATTATCAAACTAAAAACAACATTCCTTGGTATCTTGCACATTGCCACATTCTATGAAAACTCCTTCCAACTGACAAAAATAGCACTCACAATCTGCTACATGGTTGGTACTATTAAGGTCATTTTGATCATTAGTTTGCATATCAAAATGTAAACCATCACAAGAACTTACCAGAAGATCCGGTTCATCATGCAAACTATCTTCAAGTGTATTCAAAGAGATACACTCATCCTTTAACACACTTTGTACTTGTTCTTCATCATGTTGGTAGTGAGAGTCATCAGAAATTTATGACTCATCATCTGTAGTCATATTATCGTCTTCTAAACATAAGGTATCAACCTTTTCAATATCACAAGCTTGCTCAACAAGCAATTTTGGTTCAGAATCATAATCCGATTTCTCATCAAAATCAACCTCTACATCCACATGAAAAGACTCATGGCTAGGCTCATTCAAATCAACAAACAAAGACTTGTTTAAATTAGCATCAAAGTTTTAAAAACTTGGCTCATTAGATGCACAATGTTCATAGTCATTTGTTGCTTCAAACTCATCAAAATAGATCTCTTAGTTTGCATCAACACACTCACTTTCATAATCATCATACATTGCATAATTTCCATCATGTAACTGCTTGTTGTCATCCTCATTATTATCATCATGAATAGCAGGTTCATAATTTGAAGAAGAATCAGATTCACTTGCATCATACTTCACACCATGAAGATCATCATCATTGTCAAAGACAAAAGATGCATATTCAGTGGTCAATAGATCTGAGATTTGTTTACAACTTAATAGATCATTGTTCTGATCTATTCCTTCAACTATTTCCTCTTCTTGATCTTCACTTGAATTGGATACATTATCAAATTGCAAATATGAGTATGCCAAAACATCATCATCATCAAAGTTGGAAAATTCAATGGGCTGATCATAAACAAGGTTTCCCCAATCATAGGAGATTGAATTATTAACAACATTGTCAGGAACATGGTCACAATCTGTCATAGTGAATAGACCATCCAAGCCTCTTTTTATTTCAATATTGGACTGGGTGTCCTCATTGAGTTTATCATTTGCATCCTCTTGAGGGTAAACATAAACATCTTCATTGTCAAACTGAAAACCATCAATGGTTTCCTCATTGCAACTGCTTGTAGTTGATCTTTCAAACTGAAATCCATCACATACTCTGTCACTTGCAACTGTTAAACTAATGTGCTCAAGAGAATTCCCAAAGTCAGCAAATTCAAATGTCTCATCATGGAGATTTATGCCAAAGCTACATTCAACCCTTGTAGGATTGACATGGTCAACTGTATTACAACATTGCTGATTGCACTTCTCTTCTTCAAAGAATAAGTCCAACCAATATCCTTCATCATGTTCTTGGCTCAGAAGACTCAGCTACTGATTCTCAGTTTGGTATACCTCTTCTATAAGTTGTTCATTAACAACTTTCTCATCATCTGATGATGCATCTTTTTCATCTTCTACCTTCTCAACTATGCACTTGTTTGAAGACCTTTGATTGTTCACATTCACACAGTTGCTTATTTCATGAGCATGTTTACTGACAAATGAAGACAACAAGCTTTACATATATTCATTCCTCTGCTTCTCCAAACTGTCCAGGACTGTGTAAGCCATCTACATACTCAATATTTCAAACTCTTTTAACAATGCACTAGATCCTTCTTCATAAGATTCAAAATACATATGAATACAATATGACGTGCTAGGTCTAAAATTGTCTAGGATTAGTGACAAGGCAATAGTAAATTTATGACTGAAATCAACACTTGACTCTTCATCTTGTTTCTTGATCTACTTTAACCTTATAACAAGGTCATAGGGATATCTTGCAAACTCTTTTCTATAAGCATTCACTAATTCATCCCAGCAAGGAAATGACTTCTTAGGAAAACTCAAATACCAATCCTGAGCTCTTGCTTCAAGGGATCTAACAAAGAATCTCATCCACATATCCTGATATTGAAATGAATGTTTCTCCATGAAGCTAGAAAAGCTTTTGACATGTGCATTTCCTTCACAAACATTATATCCATCAAATCTACGCATCTTCTTGTAGACTTGAGCTGGCATACTTTGAATTTTGTAATCAACCCATGAAAAATCTAACTAAGCATACAATGGGTCAAAGGAATTCACAAATGGTGCAACAATTTGGAAAGTAGATACAATATGATGGTCTCTTAACTAGGCTTGTGAAAACATCCAATGTCTTTCATCCACTTCCCTAAGTCCTCTTTCAAACACTACTTTCCATTCAGGCCTTATCTTATGCTTATGGACTCTTGTGTTCTTACACTTTGGGGTCTCAAATGAATGAAGATTATCAGACTTCTGACACTTCTTAACAAGTTGTCTCAAAGTGTCTACATGCATGGCTTTCTTATGATCCATAGATATTACAATTCAAGGCTCTCTAAATATGCATAACTACAATCATGACCATATGAAGGATTACAATGATAATTAATGACAATCTGGACTTGAAATGTATGACAATACAAATGGATGCAAATCCTTAAGATGTACAAATACATTCTAACCATCCAAATTAGCAAAGATTTGAGCACTAGAGAAAATTATTTCAATGGAACTACAATTACATTCAATAGATCCAACAAATGGAAGTGTGCAAACTTAAATTCACTGTTCTTTCCCTCTGGTAGTGCTAAGTCACTAAATAGGGAACCAAAATTTCTTTCTAAGAAGTTCAAATACGTGAAGAATACCTAGAAACATTGCCACTACTACAAATTTTTTGGAAATATTGTAGATCTGGAACTGTATTCTTTAAATATTCAATAGGTTCTTCTAACAGAGTCACCACCTCTTCTTCTAGAGGACCGAACTTCAAGAAGCAAGAAATTCTTTCACATGTAATTTTACTTCTAATTTCCTTTCACTAGCAGAGCACCACAGATCATAAAATAATCAGGTTCACTGCAACAATTATCTCTCAAGGCTTGAAATCCTTCATTATTTGAACTAAATTCAAAATGGTGAACAATAATATGACTATTCAAATGATATGACTCTATTTCTGGATTCTTTAGTGAGAATTTTCTCAAATTCTCCCCAACGGAGTCACCATTTTTTTGGTTTGTTTTTTAATTGCAACTAGGTTTGTCTTCTAATCTACCTATGGAATTTCCAATTCCAATCAAGGGAAACTCAAAGGACCTGGACCAACTAAAGGGGACTTTAAAAATCCTCCTACACTTTGGGCTCTACAAGACCCGGGAGGGTGATCCCTTAATGCTTTTACAATCTTTGCACTATTATCATAAACAACATTAACAACAACAAATAATCTCATTTAATAGCTTAACATAATAGGATAATACTTAATAGAATTGGTTGTTCATTAGTAATATCAACTATTTGGAGCATGAGATAACTACAACACCATAACACAGGGATTTAAAATGATTTTTAATTTTGAAGATTGTTTCTGAGATGCCCTAAGCTGCAAGATAAATCAGTGCCTAATTCTGGGCCATGGAGTCAAGCACATAAAAAGAATTCATCAGCAAATGACATTCAACCAATGGATCTAAATTGTCAATGCCTTGCATCAACTGTTAGTGTCTTACACCAACAATCCCACTCCTATTATCAATCGACCTCTCCTTATCCAATCCAACCTGCACACTTGAAATCACTATTATCTGCTCAATGTATTTAACAATTTCTTTGAAATAGACCCATAAACAAATAACACAATCTCATGAAATTTGAGATGACAAACTCAAAGATACTTTGTACTATTGAATTCATATGATTAAACTATACATGGAGACAATTTGAAGATATTCATGAATGTATACACACTTTCATGATTTATTTACATAAATTGGTTGTATTTTCTCACGAAATCAGAAATTACAGCTTACAAACTCAATATTATGATTCACAACTTGACATCTCTCTATCTACCCCAGCCTCATACAAAACCCTAGAACCTACTCTTAATCTCCTGAACTTGAATAATGAGAAGAGAAGAGAAGAAAAAGAAGAGAAGATTTAGAAGAAGCCCTAAAACTGATCAAGAAATTCCATCTAGAATCTCAATTCACCATTGATCAAGAATTTCTCAAAGCCTCTCTCCTTTCTCTATCAACTAAATTTTCCTTTTCATTTTCCCTTGTTGTCTGTTGTGAAGCAACAAAAAATTTTGCCATGTGGAGAAATTCCATCTATCACTTAGCTGCGTGAAAAATACCTCGTGCCTGTTCTCGTGAAAATCCTTTTATCAAATTCATCACATGCATGATGGGCGCCATATGCTACTTTTAGCATTCCATGTCATTTCATTGGCACTTAAAAAGCAGATTGGAATTTATATGTCAAATTCATTATAGGCCATCATCACATGTCTACATTTTGGTCCTTTCTGAAGTCCTAAATTGGCCATATACATTTACCCCTCCTCCCATGTCAATTTCAAAATGTTGCTTTACTAAAGTAGCATTGGCAATAAGTTTTTAGCAACATTTGTTTCAGTACCTTCTCCATAGTTATTCCAACAACTTAGCAAGATTAAATGGTGTTGATACATTATCGATAGTAAGTTTCAAGTGGAACACTACCCTCACCATCAAGCTATGAGAAATAGATTTAATTTCATTTGCCACGTTATGCCAAATGAAGTAGACCCTCCACATACTAAGCTATTCAAAACAATTTTCTTGAGGTTACTACAACACAACATTTTTAGTTTCACATTGTGCAATTGATGTCAGGTCCCCATGTGGGCTCGGCTAAAAATAAATAAAAAATTTCAAACAAATTTCAAGCTCCAATTGATCAGTCATGGCCTCTGAATGCTTCTGAAGCTGAAAAATGAACTGGGTTGCAATTAGAACTTGTTTTCTGGCACATTTGGAAGATGAGCAAAATTGGCCAAGTGGGCTCTGGAATCACCTCTAAAAGCTAGGTAAACAACCTCTTGGAGACATAAAAACTTGCAGACATGTAGCCATTCATCCCAAGAATGCAATGTAAAAGACAGCTCAGAGAAATAGATAACGGGGAAAAATTTATTCGCTGTCAATGTTGCTTATGCAAAATTTCTGCAATAAACAGTTGTTCTGAACCAATTGAAATTGATGAAATCACCTCATTGCAAAAATATCAAATCATCTCTTGGCAAGCTGCCACTAGACAAAATAGTTCATTTTGGTGCACTAAACACATGTGCAAGAGGAATTAACTTGAATCATCTTCATGCACAAGTTATTGATGCTCAAAGTTGGCCTCTCAGAAAGGTTTCAGTGCAAAACTGAAGAAATTCCATTTGGTTTTGATCTGCTAAAAATAGTAAATCAACTCATGAGGCCATGAAAACTGAAACGTGAGCTCATCTTGGTATAGATAATTGAAAACAACATTCATTTTAGCATGACAATCATCTGGTTGCAAATTGCAATCTCAAATGGGAGGCAACTTTGCAAAACTGAGTGTTAGCAAACTACAGAAAAGTGACAAAACCCTCCAGCTTCACTTGTCAAAACCTTGACAAAACTCATCGTGGGAAGCTGAAAATTGACATGCACGTTCACATAGGACACATGAGTGTTTTTGCAAAGGGATTTTGCTTAGAAATCAATGGGCTTCAAATTATGACCCTCCAAATTAGGTTATTAAGAAAAATTTATTAGGTGCACTTCTGAGAGTGCAGAGGCAAAATTTTCAATATGGGCATCTCAAATTTGCAAAATTTGAGAGTTCCAACAATATAAATAAACATATTTTAGTAGGGAGGGCCCAAAAAAGTGTGAGAATGTAAAGGGATACATTTTCCTACACTATACAAACCAATAAAAAAATTGTTGGTGAACTAAACCTATTTTCAAACCAATAAAATATTTTTATTGGTGAATTAAACCTATTTTCAAATAAATAAATAAAATTTGTTACCAAATTTAACTTGTACTTAAACTAATAAAATATTGTCATTGGCAGACTAAACTTGTATTCAAACTAATGAAAAAATTTTGTTGGCGAATTTAACTTGTATTCATACCAATGAAATGTTTTCATGGAAAATTAAACTTGTGTGCTAATAAACATCATAGTGTGGGTGCTGAAAATATAAAATTCTATATATCATTCTATTTTTTGATGAATTTTCCACACACAAATTCCTACATAAATTCTTTGGAATGAAGACAAGTGTCAACATATTTTTAAGCACTAATCACAAGTGAGTGAAAATTATTGTGGTGTGTTAGTTGATATTGATAATAATTAAGGTACAACAAGCCATTTAATTCTCTATATTTTTTAATGCTTCAAATTTCTCTACTTGAAGCTAGATGTCCATCTAAACAACATTTGTAATGGCTCTCCCATGTGTTGATGAAGTGCCAATGCAATAATTGGCAATTTTTATCACCTTTCAATTGAATTTAATTATTATTCTACAAAAATTAAATTTAAAACATCTAAATTGAGGTAAGATAATAAGATAAAGATCCTTTATTATATTATGCAATATCTTTGGATTAAATGTTTTAACTATTGGTTTGTGATTCACCATAATGGGATGTAGAACCAAGGTCCAAAATTTTCTATAAATTTAGTTGGCATTTGTAATGAAGTTCATCATAATTTTTATTAAATATTTTGTTTGAAAATCATTAGGGGATACACCAATTTTTCTAACTAGTCCTTAATGACAATTATCCTTCCTAGGAGCAATTACTAGCCAAAGACACAAATTTTCAAGTTAGGAAGAAAATGGACTATAATATTTATCAAGATGGTGTTGGGATTTGAATTTGTAGAAGCTATAGATAGATATTGGGTGAACATTGATATTTCATCATGGTTCATGTTGGCATTAGAGTTCCATGGGTTGATGTGTTCTTGGTGAGTTTGATGGTTCGACATGATTATCTAGGAGTCCTAGGGGATGTTTTGGCCATTGCACACATTGGAGTGGGAATCCCTATACCAATGGATATTCCACACTTCTTAGTGAAGGAGAAATTTTAACTTGGTAACATTTTGTGTCAAATTTCCACAATGTCACTTTAGTGGGACACTATCACCTAGTCACCATGGGATATGATTTTTTGAGGAATGAAGTTTTGTCATAATTTTGATAAATGTAAGTCAATATTGCATTATGCTACTTGAAGGATTCTATTATTCAGTAAATTTCTTATGTACATCTTGCAAGCACCTTCATACATGTTACATTATCAAGGATATAAATTTCAAAATGTTTATTTATATTATTTTTATTAATATTAGTTTTATATTATTACATCTTTATTCTAGGTTTTTTACTATGGGGAAAAGCAGGTTTTCATGGGATTCAAAAGCCATCACATACAAGTTTTGAAGGGACCCAAAACCCTATCCAAATATAGAATGTTTCTTATAGAAAAAGATCAACAAATCATCAATAGCCAAATAATAGTAGCCATCATAAATAAGCAAGACAACTTAAGCTTCAAGACATCTTTATTCTATGTTATTTTAATATACCAAATTAATAGTTCTATTATGTTATTAGAATTAACATGTATGCCACAATTGTCAACATATTTATAAGTTAAAAGTAGAAGTGAGCGAAATTAATTGTGACTTGTCAGTGGATATTGATAATGCTTAAGGTACAACAAGCCATTTAATTCACATGTGTTATTGCCAAGTACTGATGTCTTTGTTCTTTAATTTTTAAGTGATATATTTCATGGTCAACCCTTCTTTTTTTCTATTTTTGTTCTTTTTTCCTACTTTTGAGCTTCTTTCATTTTTTCTTGCTTCTATAATTCCATTCAATTGGCTTGAAATGGGGTCCTAGTTCAGAGTGTTTATCGCTTGTTTCCATTGCGAAGTGAGAGACAATTTATCTTTATCAAGGGAGAAGCTATGTTATGTTTTCTTATATTACTTTGATCAAGTGGAGTCGACTATTACAATGGTGGTTGGAAGAGACTTGTTTCATAATAATCTATTGACTCTCCCTATGTGTAGTGTGATTTCTTGTCCTAAAAGATGCAAAACATAGAGAAATGAAAAAGGGGAAACCAACACAACACCACCTCAAGATTAGCCTAAGTTGACTTTAACAAAATAAAGATTAAAGCAAGAGATACACCTTGTCCAAGTGATCCTTTTGGTTGGCCCTTTTGATGTAGCTTGAATGTGTGCTCCTTGATGGACAATATAATGGAAATGATATGCAAAGTGATCTAAATTGCAAGATGAATACAATGAGATATGTGGTTATTTTGATGGATGAATGCAAATGGATGCAATGAAAGCTTCAAAATGCAACAATGGAGGTTGAATGCAAAATGCTTGAGATTGAGAGTAGTATTGTTTGAATGTTAAAATTTTGAATGCAAGATATGAATTGAATGAGAGGAAATCTTCCATTTTAAGGGAAGAGTCTCTAGAGGATTCAATGGCTAGAATTTAGCCAACATGGACAAGATGGAGGGATGTGGTGAGTTGAGGACTCACAAAGCCTCACATCTTTCCATGTGGAAGATGAGGTGTCAAAAGGACATGTGATATGGAGATAAGACATGTGTGGTGGAGGTACTTGAAAGTACCTTGGGATTAGGGGATATTTCCTCAAAAAGGAAGTTATTGTCCCTATGTAGGAAGAATGGTGACAAGTGAGAAATTTTTGAAAGTCCTCTCTTATCATCATGGGGATGAGAGAAGTTGTTGGGGGAATAAATATTAATTTTAAATTCGAATAATTTGGGAGTACCTTGGGGATTAGACAAGGTCCTCATAAAGGAGGTCCTTGTACCATGTGATTGATGTGACCTATGAGGGAAATTAGAATTTCCCAACAACCTACATGGGGAAGAGAAATGCATTGAATGAATAAATGTGAATTTTTAATTCACATGGGGAAGAGGTCGAGGCTTAAAAAAGAAAACACTTATGAAAGGTTGACTTGGAGGACATACCAAAAATGACATGTGATTAGATTAAGATTGTGAAAATAGGTGATTAAGAGGACTAATGAAGGATTTAGAGACAAGTGGCCAAATATGGAGGATGTGACAAGGAAAGAGAAAATAGGGAATTTAAAATTGATTTAAATTCAAAAGGCTAAATGATTAAATTAAATAAATTGATATATTTATTTAATTTAGAGAGGAAAGGTAGAAAGGTAAAGTATTTAATTATTAAATTAAATAATTTAGGAACCTTAGGGAAAGGGGAAATATTAATTAAATAAATTATTTAATTAATATCGATGGAATAAACGAGTAAAGGAGACATGTCTGACCATATGGGAGTGGTCAAATTTAGATGTCTACATTTTTCCCCTCTTTGAAATAGTGTTAGAATAATAGTGTTTCAAAGAAAAATAAAATGTAAATGACTCTATAGAGGAAATGACTAGAAAATGATGCTCCAACATGGGAGAAGTCGTGTGAGCTTCCCAAATGGTGGGAAATGAAGGGGGATGCCCCAATCTCACAAGATAATGACCCTGACGGAGAAATACATGAAAATGGTAGGGTATACCCCCTCGAGAGGGCGGTTGGGGAAGAAAAAGGGGCCCCAGGTGACTTCTTGATACAAGGAAACAAAAGGTACCATTAGATAGAGCTTGAAAAACCATGAAGATTGTATTTTGAATGGAGTCAAATGGACACACCATGTGCAAATGTCAACCCTAGCAAGTTAGAGGATTAGTTGAATTAAAAGAAGTTTAAATAAAGGGTAAAAATACCCTTAAATTAAAAAAGTTAAAAAAGTAGGGAAAGGTTATATATAGTAATTTTAGAAATTACTATTCCTCATTTGCACACTTGGTAGTTGACGGAGAGAGTGAGAAAAGGGTAAGAAGGAGACAAGGAGACGAGGATGCCAGAGGACTACGATGATGACATCATTCATTGGGGGGATGAGGTACGACAATTCTTCCATGAGTGCATGGTTCCACACTAGGTTAGGTTCAAAACCTTCTTTGTGATTTTAAGCATTTTATGATATATTTCTAGGGTTTAATGTATTTTAAAAACATGGGTTTTGGGATTGGGGTAGTTTAGGAAAATGGGTTGGGGGCAAAATTTCAAGTGTGTCCATCACGTAGGAAAAATTGCATGTTAGAGGCAGTGGGAAAGAGCAAGAGATTCACCCAAGTAGTGGGTAGATGAGCATATAAAAATGAAAAAGGAGTGCAAAAAGGGCAAGGGGGCATGAGGGAAGGGCGGGCTGGCAACGGGATCGGGTGAATCTACCTATAAAGTAAGTTAGTGGAGAAATGGGAAATCACACCCATGACAGGGGCAACCCCACCTGGAAGAGGGGAGACCCCACCCAAAAGAAGGGCGACCCTGCTTGGGACAACTATGATTCCATCCTGGGACATGGCTGCCCATCTGAGGGCAGGTTCGCCTGCCTTTTGAGTGGGCTCACCCGTCTAGAGGGAAGGGTCACCCTCCTTCTAGGTCGGTTCGCTTGTTCGGCAGGTAGGCTCGCCCACCTTCCAGGAAAACTCACCCATATGATGGGTAGGATTTCCCACCTATTTAGTGGGCTCACCCTTTTGGTGGATAGGATTGCTTGCCTTCTGGATTGCTCACCTGTCCACTGAGTAGGCTGACCCAACTAGGCGAGATTTCCCATCCATCAAGCAGGATTGTCCATTTGGGCAGGCTCACCCAAGGCCAGGCAAGCTCACCCAAGGAGTAGGAAAAAGGAAGAAAAGTGCAAGAATGCACAAAAAATGGGCGAGGAAGACAAAGAATAAGACAAATTGGGAAAATAGGTGAAATTTGTCCAAAAGGCGGGAAAAAATAGTGAGAGGATAACCTAGGGATGGGAAATGGAAAAGAGGGATAGATGAAGGAAAGTATGAGATGACTAACATATGGTGTGGTGTGGATGTAGAAATTCAAGAGCCTATGGACATGCAAGAGGTGATTAGACATGCTGTAGACGACGATAGCATCCATGAATAAAACAAACCATGAGGCTTTGTCACGAGTGCAGTTATTGCATATGCTAGGATACCTAACTGTCAAGGCACATCGAGTAATGTTGACAACCCTTATAGAGCGATGGAGCTTTGAGACCTCAACTTTCCATCTCTCGAAAAGGGAGATGACTATGACTTTGGAGGACGTATGCTCGATATTAATGCTACCCATAGGAGGCCACCTGGTGAGCACAATGACATCAAAGGGGGAGGTGTGGGATCAAACCATATGTGTTTGTTTTGGACGAGATGACCTACCTGTGTAGAGGAAAGGGTTAGATGTGGATAGATGCCTGGCATTGGGGGTACCATCGCTACAACTATGCTTGTGCAGATTGATTAGTGGACTACTGATGCTAGAAAGGAGTGGACACTTTTGCAGCCTTAGCTACATGGAGGTGATATGACATATCATAAAGGGGAGAGATGGGGAGTTCGCATGGGGTCCATGCATCTTGGCGCAACTATATAGAGACATGCACATTGTGTGCTACCAAGGGGAACTCAGTGTGACATAGGTGACACTACTACATGTATGGGCCTGGGAGCACACTAGTGTGGCCAAGCGAAGAGTGGTGAGAGGAGGTTTGGAGGATGTGACATTACTAGTGGCTTACTGGTATGGGATAGAGTATGGTTGGGTGTGGCATTAGTATGGCTTCAGGGATCTAGACGGATGGAAGAGGACACTAGATTGTTGGTGTAATTAATATTTAATTGCACTTTAGCATAAGTTTACTTAGGAAAATTTCATTTCCTAGGTTAATTATTATTTAATTCTTATCTTATCTTATTGAGCTATCTTTTTGCTCAAGATAATATTAGGGTTGTATTTTCCTGCTTTATTGCATCATTGCCTTTTCGAAGGCTTTTGTATTATTTGTAAAAAAATTACATTCAATAACAATTATTCTGATTTTTGCTTGCACAAGTTTGCTTTGAGAGTTTACAGAACATTTTTCATTTCTGTTCTGAATATCTGATGCATGTGATAGATGATTGCTTGCAGGTGATTCTTGGGGACTGTGAAGTTGGTTTTTCAACTTCTACATGGTATCAGAGCCTTGATTTACAGCCCCTTCTCATATTTTTGAGAAAATCATTGCAGGGTTCATTTGGGATTCCTTGAGGGTATCATGCCTTGAGTTCATCTATGAGGTGTTTTAGATCAGATTGGGCTTCACCATTAGATTCAGAGTGCTGGAAAAAGTTAGGATTGGCTTTTATTTTGTAGATTTTGGTCATTATTTTCCAGATCTGTGAGGGTTTCAAGCTCGGAGATTTTTTGCAAGCTCTGGGGGTAGCTGATTTTTTGGAGTACTTTGGGCATGAATGGAGGTCACCATCATGTTCGTAGCAGCCAAAAACCCTAAGATCACCTTTCGTTTCATCTATTTCGTAGAAAGTTGTTTTTGAGGAAAAAAATTTGCCAGGGAGGCCGTACGGCCTCCCCAGCTCACTTCCCGAGGCACAAAAAATGAAAAGTATTAAAAAGGGCATTTTTTGGTTCTCCCGCTAGCGCTTCCAGTTCAGAAGGAGTTCGCCACTAGGCAGCCACCCACACACCGTCGTCGCTCATTTCTGTCACCCACATGCCACCAGTCTCCACTTAGCCCCCACCGGGCCCATCCAGCCAGCTAGCAGTCCTATGATGGACGAGGAGCCCTGTGACCTAGACCCGGCCGACAGCTAGTGTTAGAATATTCTAGTACCTCTGAGTATATACCGGCATTGGAAAAATTTTTTGGCAGCTTTAGAATATTCACCGAACTAGGAATATTCTCTTAGAATATTTTGATATGCAGCATATTCTGGTGGCGGTATTTTTTTTCCGGCAAGGGGGGTTTTTTTTTTGCCCCAAAGGCTAGATGGCCGTCAAATTTTTTCCAATGAAGAGCTGACATCAGCATGATGTCATCGGTCATACGACCCTCTTTG
The DNA here is from genome assembly GCA_007258455.2 of Sequoia sempervirens. Taxonomy (NCBI): domain Eukaryota; kingdom Viridiplantae; phylum Streptophyta; class Pinopsida; order Cupressales; family Cupressaceae; genus Sequoia; species Sequoia sempervirens. The sequence goes on from VDFB02049217.1 coordinate 73,638,627, forward strand.
CCCCTCCTAGCCTTGATTTTCCCTAAAGGAGCAGTATTTTTCTTTTGGTCATAACTTGGGCCTATGGTATCAAAATCTAGAAAATGAGATATCGCCAGAAAGCTGGTTCCAATCACTTTCTAGTGGTGTAGGTTATTTTTTAGTATTTTGGTGTTTATCTACATTTATTTCTATTTGAATTCAGATGTTTATTTTGGACTTCTGAGCTCATAACTTTTTGCCACGATCTCCATTTTCCATCTTCTTTGCGGCGTTGGAAAGGTATTGAGGAGCTCTATCTTGCTGTCCATTCACTTTTTTTGTATATATCCCAAGTTTATCGTTAAATTCCAGATTTGTCCCGATGGATGTTTTGGAGATTACTTGAATGTTTTGGCTATTGGAAAGGTGAAACTTGAATATTTGTACTTCATTTCAGTACCACATAATGTTATTTTTTGTTTATGCATGTTTAGTATGCTCTCCTTTTACAATTGTTGGGTTATTGTAATAAATGAATTGAGATAAAGTTCCTTCATGGGGGTTTCTTGCATAATAATCTGATTAGAGTGTGCATGCACTTTGATCTCCATCCCCATCTTGATTTGTTGGTAGCTCATATGGGTTATCTAGTTTCCTAGTTTCTTTTGGCTAAATTTTTGCTATTCCTTGACACATATCAGATTCATCGATTCACACTTTAGTTGAGAGATTATGTTTCTTGATCTGCATTGGTTTAGATCCTTTTCAGTTTGAGGGCCATGTTTTTATGGTTAATGTTCCAGAGTCTTTTTTGGTACTCCTTCCCATGGAAGAGTTTTAGTCACAGTTTGGCATCGGCATTGAGATACACAGTTTCTAGATTTTGTCATCATTTCATCTACTGTTGCTTCATAGATTCCAGGGTTGTTCCAGTTTGTGAGTTTTCCCGTGTTCCGTGGCATTGGGTCTACTATCACATTATTATGATTCCGATTTTGGTTTTAGTTGTAGACAGAAGTATCTTTCCTTGCTTGTCAGATTACGGTTCCAGTGTTACTCCATAGTGTTTTTCCAGTGCTTCTTTCCAATAGTCATCTCATTGTAGGGGGGTTTTGTCCCACTGGGTTTCCCTTCTCTACCTCATTATTGCATTTGTACTTGGGTACCTGATCAAGCCTTGCTATCGGGACCCATTCATGCTTTCTTGCATTCATCTTAGTTTTAGATGCATGCTTTGTTAGTCTCCCTAAGTTGCACTTATGGGGGGGTGTTGGTGTAATTAATATTTAATTGCACTTTAGCATAAGTTTACTTAGGAAAATTTCATTTCCTAGGTTAATTATTATTTAATTCTTATCTTATCTTATTGAGCTATATTTTTGCTCAAGATAAGATTAGGGTTGTCATTTCCTGCTTTATTGCATCATTGCTTTTTTGAAGGCTTTTGTATTATTTGTAAAACAATTACATTCAATAATCAATTATTGTGATTTTTTCTTGAATAAGTTTTCTCTGAGAGTTTATAGAACATTTTTCATTTATGTTTTGAATATTTGTTGAATGTGATAGGTGATTGCTTATAGGTGATTCTTGGGGACTGTGAAGTTGGTTTTTCAACTTCTACATAGATGACCTTGAGAAGGATTAGATAGTGTGGAGGCCATACATAACATTGTGGTTTTATTGATAGAGTAGAGATTAGGAGAGACAAAGAGGGTATTTCTATACTAGATGCTATATAGTTGGAAGGAGCCATGTATAGTGGAGGAAGATAGGCCAAATAGGGTGACCAGACAGTTTGGACTTCCGCAGGACATTCCTTGCAGACCAGAGAGATTTTGATGGATCTCACGAGAAAGAACATGGGGGGAGTAGATTACACCTGAGTTTGTGAGGAATCATTGGGAGATGCTCCAGTAGGTACCTTACCCAGGTAGGTCTAGAGGGAGAGAAGAGATGGGTGTGATAGTTAGATTCTCCACGTGGTATGTTTGTCATCAACCTGCATGGATTACACCAGTGGAACCAATTATAGAGGCACTAGGTTTTGGCCTAGAGGAGAGGGAGGAGGAGGGGATAGCAGAGGAGAGGGCAGGAGGTAGCTGGGGAAAGATAGAGGATAGGGAGAGCTTGGGGTAGCAGGTCATTAGGAGAGAGTACAAGAGGATATTAAGGCAAGAGGTCAGCAGAGTAGGATGAGGAGGAGGGGGAGACAATGGAGGAGAGCCCAGGTGGAGGTTGAGGCAAGGCAGGAGAGAGATGAGGTAGAGGTGGAGGGGATGGATGAGAGAGATGAGGCAGAGGTAGAGGTGATGGATGTGGATGTTCATGATATCCCCCCATTTCCCATGGTACCACCCATGGAAAAGGATCCAATTGTACTGTTGAGAGTGGTTGTAGTCAGAATACAAATCACCGAGAAGAGACTGATGGATACAGAGGTTGCGAGGTAAAGAGTAGAGGCCGAGGTGAACATGTTGCGAGTAGAGGTGGCCAGAGCATGGGTAGAGGGTGAGAGGGATTTTAGGGTTGTACCCAATGCAGTGCCGCAACATGAGGAGGAGGTCTAGGTAGAAAGGGATGGTCTTCAATTTGAGGTTAGCCAACTACAAGCAGAGGTGACTCGGCTTGAGGGAGAGGTTTCCAAAGAGCATGAGGAGGGGGTGGCGGTGAGATGGGAGCGAGGCAAACTAGAGGAAGTGTTTCCTATATTGTAGGCTAGGGGACAATGAAAGCCTAAAGGAGTGATAGAGTAGGTATCAGTCGAGGCCCTAGCGGAGTTAGAGAAGGACATGGATTATTTGAGGAGATATGTGGAGGGGCTACTAAGAGAGTGGATAGATTTAAGATGGGAGCAAGACGAGCTCCATGAAAAAGTCAAGGTAGCAGATCAGATAATGGCAGACATGGGGTTGATGTAGGAGAGGGAGGAGGCTATGAGGGACCAAGTAAGAGAGGGATGCAGGCCAGACACAAGTGTAGACCTTGTAGGATGAGAGGGACATGATAGTGGCATGAGTATAAGTTGTGTAGAGAGAGAGATGTCAGATAGGCACAGGTTTAGGCAGTCTAGGGTGAGGGTGGCAAGACTAGGGCAGAGGTGCAAAGATTACAGGAACAGGTACAGGCCATGCAGGATTAGAGGGACATGGCTATAGAGTAGGTGTCACAGATGGGGATAGAGATTGATTAGCTGTGGTTGGAATAGGACACATGGGCGCATGAGAGGAGATCCATGTGTGGTTTCTGGGACAAGTATAGGGCAGAGTGAGATTTAGCCAGATATTAGGCTATAGAGCAGGATGAGTACATGCGAGAGGCTAGCTACTAAATGGTGGCCTACTTTATAGTAGTGCTAGATCAAGGGCAGTGGGTACCTACTTACGTTCGAATGAGGCCACAAATGCCAACCCCATCCCATTTGGTAGGGACACATACTTGAGGATACAATAGCTAGAGAGAGACCCCTCCTCATAGAGGGGGAGTGCCAGACTCACCATAGAGCTCAAATGTGGGAAACTCATAGTAGAGAGGGCAGAGGATAGGTGAGAGGATACTAGTTTTTGATAGGTGCAGGATGGGTGTACAATACAAAGTAGTAGAGATCAAAGTTGATTTAGATTCTTGTATTTATACTTTATTTAATGATATACATGATGGATATGATGGATATGTATTTTGATTATGTATCTAAGGGTTATTTTTTGATTGTTAGATTATAAAATATCAATAAAGCATAAAACCCAAAGAAGCTATCAAGAACAAAGGAAACTAAATTTAAGAATGATTATACCTGTTGTTCATCAAATCTTCCATGATTTACCTTCATAGCACCTTCTAACTTGCTGATGGTTGACCTGAGATCGAATGTGTGAGCAATTTGAAAACAAAGACTAAGTCCTACACAAGCTTTGAAGGATTTGAAGTGTCTAATATGAAATCAAGTATCTATGTCTATGACGAAATGACTCCAATGCCTAAGACAATTATGCCTAAATCACTAATAAAGATGCAAGTATATGACTATGTCTAAATTTCTAAGCGTCTAAGCACCTAAGCATAATCGAAATTGTGAAAAAAATTGGCATTTTATAGAAAAATGCAATTTTGGATGGACGAACGAGATTGAAAGTTAGTGAAATCCTAAAACTAGAAGACGAGATTTAATTTGACATTCCCTAATTAGGGTAAGGGAAAAATTATTAAATGAGTGGTCAAGATGTCATTTGAGAATATTGAATCAGCAGTTAAGAATAAATGAGATAATTAGTCAGAAAAATAAAGATTATCGAAAATCAAGAAGATAAAGACTACCTAATTTGAAAAATCAAGAAGATAAGAGTTGAACTGAAGATCAGATTTGGAAAATCAAGAATCTGCTCGATTGCTTGATTTTTGGAAGAATATTACCATTTTGAATTAAATTAATTCAAAATATGGATTTTTTGTGATAATAAATAATCAATTTTCAGATTACTTACTAAAATGAACTAACAGTCAGGAATGTAAGATCATTTTAAATAATTTCATTTATTTAAAATGAGGGAAATGTTAATTTTGACAATTATATAATTAAAGATAATTATTTAATTTAGAAGATATGATTAATGATTAAATAAATTAATAAACTCATTTAGTCATGAGAATTAGTGACATATTAAATAAATAAATAAAATTTATTTATTTAATAATCAGGAAGAAATAAATGAAGAAAGGTAATTAAATAAATTAAGAAATTTATTTAATTAGGGGGAGACTTAGACAATTAATGATGTATTTAATAAATAAATACAATTTATTTATTTAATAATCATGAAGAATAAAAGGGCATGAATTATTTAATCAATAGTCGAATGTGGACCAAGGACATAATTAAATGTCATAATTTTGCTAGGACAAAAGTGGTAAAAATAGAGCTTGCAGGCCTAGGTCATTTTTATGTGTCTACATTTTACCCCTCTTTGTCATAATGTAGCATGTCACATTGCGGCAAAGAAAATAAGTCAAAGCCATGCCCCAGTGAAGGTATAGAGTATCAATGCCCCCTCGAGAAATTTTTCAAATTTTGGGCTGGCAAAAGAAAAATTTGGAAAGGGTCCCGATAAGTCAATTTGATAAGCAGAAGGACAGTGGCATAGACAGTTTTGGATTTTGACATGTTTAAGGCAGCCAAAAGTGTGGTCAAAGTTGGTCAAAAGGGCCTCTAGTAATAACCTAGTTGACAAATGTCATTTTGACTTTTATAAATAGGTTGACAAAGGGGCAAAAGTTAATTCATTTTCACTATTTACTTCAACAAATTCGAGAGCTCAGAGTGAAGAGGACTTCCGTGAGGATGGTGATTCTAGTGACTGAGCATCATGGCAAGATCGTGCAGACCTATAGGCAGCCAGAGGGTTAAGAACTAGCAGTATCTACCCCTAACTCAATTTGTCATTTTTTTTATTTTGCGTGCCAAAATTAGGGTTTTAAGGCGAATAATGAATGCACTGTGACACATATGTGTGCGCATAAGCGACATTTGACTTCGTGTTTGATGAATTTGATTCATCATGACGCAAGTGCATGGGTATTTAGCAAAGGCCGAAAATGTGTAACACATTTGAAAAAAAGTGACACATTCATCATATCGGGTTGCATTCAAGAGTTAGAAGGCCACATGTGTCATTTTGTGATGCATTCGCCTGTTTGAGTGATGCATTCGAATGAAGTGACACATATGTCATATATCATGATGTAATTGCTCTGATGCAACACAATTGAGTGATAGAATGACATAATCGATATGTCACGATGCATGTGAAGTATGGAACGACACAACCTTTGTTTCGTGACACAAGTACAGTCAATGTGACACATTTGAATTTGACTTTGACTAGGGCTAATTCTAATGCTTTTCAAATTTGAATTTTTTTTTTATGATAATGAAAATTATCTAGAAGGTGTTGATGCATTGTGTGGCTTTGTGCAGAGACAACTAGCCCCCATATATACACAAGAGAACAGACCATCGACTTTCTAGTTTGGTGATTAGCTGACTCTGTGAGAGCAACGACGGTTGATGCGGCTAGGTTTATATTATGCTTCCTATATGCATGCTATTTGGGAAAATAGTGGACTATTGACTACATTATGTGAGTGATGGCATTCAAAGACATGCTCCTTCAACCTATCGACCAGAGAGGCGATAGTTACACTTGAGGATGTTTACTGTATTCTATAGCTGCTGATCCGAGGAGATCAGATCATTTATGACCTTCACCATGGCTATCAGACTTTCATAGTGTACTATTAAGATGAAGGAGTAGGACTCGACATCTAGGGCTATGAGATCCAGTTGGATTTTATGGAAGAGCATTATGCTTAGTTTGATGCATTTTTGGCGACATTGATCAATGGGATACTGATTCCTCATCAATGCAGGCATGGGTTTCCCATTGGTTGGGGAGACGTGATAGTGGGGATGAGGTGGAACAAGACAGTGTATGCCCAGGGGCCCTATTTGTTGGGCATGCTCTACCACCAGCTTCACGAGGTGGCGTACAGGAGGGAAGAGAGCATTTCATGTGGCACCACCCTTCTGATGATCTGGGCTTGGGAGCATATAGAAATATTTTGTCCACTTATCCAGAGACCACAACTAGCCGAGGGGATGCCCTATGCCTATTACTATATCGGTGCTTTGTAACAGACACAAATGTGAGAGACAAGTTGGTGGCGCCATCGGATTTTTACCATGGTGTCATTCATCTAGAGACCGTATAGAGACTACCAGCAATGGGATGATGAGGTCGACCATTTCAACGTTTGAAAATAGTATTGTTACCAAATTGGGTGGACAATGCAAAGCTAGTTGATTATAGAGATGTATCTTACGTAGTGTATCCTTAGACAATTTGGAGAGCAACAGGGTGTACCTATAGGCACAATCAAGTATTCTCGATCTTGCAGAGAGTTAGCTTGGAGGCTAGCGATTCTTGTAGCTTTTGTCGAGCAGTAGATTGATGGGCTAGCAGCCAAGAAGTGGGGATAGAGAGGTGGGATTGCTGATCCTGGGGCTACTGCTAACTATGATTTATGGTGGTAGGAACATCGACCAGTTCCACTAATAGATCCAAATGGGCCAGCACCTGTGGATAGGAGGTCAGTTATACAATGTGTGTTGAGACTCAGGCAAGGGGACAAAGATAGTGATAGAGGCAGAGGTTGGGGGAGGGATGGAGGCTAGGGTGGAGGCAAAGGGAGGGATGGAGGTCAGGGTGGAGGGTGAGATGGGGGTATGGATGGAGGCTAGGACAGAGATGATGGAGATGATGGGGATGATGGAGGAGACGACCGAAGATGGAGGAGAGATGGCCAGACATAAGGTAGGAGGGTGCAACCATGTGTGGCAAGAGCGGAACTAGATGCTATCCCAGAGGTGGTTGAGGAGGGGGAAAGAGAGGAGGAGGAGCAGCCGAGGTAGGAGCAGGAGGAGGAGAGATAGGAGGAGCATGTGGCCGAGGAGGAGGCTAGACAGGAGGAGGAGATACAGGAGCCTGAGTAGGATGTGGATGTGGACGTAGATGTGCCTCAGGATGAGGGAGTCAGTGGAGAGGATGTTACAGAGGAGTATGATGATGATGCCATGGACGAGGCCGAGAGACTCCTGAGATGGAGGATGGTGGAGGGAGAGGAGGAGATACCATCTTCCTTGACACTACCCCAGGACACCATGATAGACTAGAGGGTGGCTGATCTATAGAGGGGGCTAGATGAGAGTGTGACACAAGTCAGTGGAGCAAGATCAGGCAGTGATCCATCAACAGGAGATAGCATAGTGGTGTGTGGATTTTACAACCTTATATTTAGGACCTTTAGGGGATATGGTTCGTGAGCTTTCCAGGGTGAGCACTCGGTTTGGGCAGTATAGGACCCTATATGAGTAGGTAGTGCCTCCTGAGCGATGAGATCCTACACTGTTGTGCTCACAAACAAGGATAGGAAGTGGTCATAGATCAGGGAGTGGGAGCAGTAGTAGGAGTCACACTAGTGCAGGAGGGTTTACCTCATCAAGGCATAGGTCCCACCACTCTCATAGGCATGCCTCGAGTCATCATTCGAGCTATAGTCATGGGTCTACCAATTCAGAGCAGAGGTCAGCACAGAGGTAGACACCAATGATAGATCCGTCAGTGTCACAGAGTCAGGCCGCAGTGTCATCACAGGTGCCTATTACCATGGAGATGATGCCATTAGTGTCAGTTCCATCAAGTTCATAGATAGATGTCGTTACCATTCCACCTATGATTTCAGTTCCAGTCATAGATCCTCAGCCACCACACTCTTTGCCACGAGGGGATAATGAGATGCTTTCCTAGGGGTATCTTTGCTATATTTTCTTCTATGTCATGACACATTATGTATAGACCATTGAGCCTGTGAGCTCCATTTTTTGGATATCTCTTGACTCTATCCTGTCACATTGTATATTTTGAGATGATGCTATATGATGTAGTTTTGATGCAGCCTACATGTGTGTTATGTGATGTTATTTGATTTATGCATTATGATATATGATGGTAACTCGTGTATGATATGCACTTATGATGGATGATGGTATTATTTATATATCTTGTCATGTATGTCCTATGATTCTTACTTATGATATGATTCCATGATGATGCAATGCTTATTTATATGTTATGTTGATTTTGTGATGATGTTGATAATGATATGCATCATGTATTTATTTGAATGGATGCCATGTTTATGATAATGTTAATGCAATATGCAATGAAATGTTATATGATTTAATGATATGGATGATGTGTGTATGGACCTAATGCAATGTTTATATGATTATGTATGCACTCATGTTTTTGTATTTCACAAGATATCATCGTGAGATGGACGAGAGAAGATGACTAGACCGAAGGAGATGCATGTTAGTTCCTAGACCAAATCCTTCAAAACTTTTACATAGGACAATAATATTTATTGCTCTTAATCATCATTGGGCAGACTGTTGTAATGGCCACAAACACCCTGATATTACATAGATCAAGGTGTACAAGTTCGTACCATCACATGAGACTAAAAATCATAGAAATGAATGATAATGACTCATATGAAGAGTGCAAGTGCCCCAATATTTTTGTCATAATCAATAACAAGTAGAAAAAGACAAGATGGAAAATTCATGAAACGCCGTTGCTTCTCTAAATCTTGTTTCCAGGACATCGTTGAGAAACTAGTAGCATGATTGCCAAAATACAAAAATAGAGCCATTATCATGATATGTTGCTGTTTTTCTAAATCCCAAAATCAAGACCTCACTGAGAAACTAGTAATCATATGTGTCAAAAATTTATGACAAATGTCATGATACATTGCTGCTTCTCTAAATATTGTTGTTGGGATCTCGCTGAAAAAGTAGTAACATGATAAAATCCAAAAGACAAGTGCCAAGTGTTTTCCAAGTGTGTCTGGATACCCTATGTTTTAATGTTAAGACATTAGGTTTGATGATGGTGAGATGTCAGGGTGTCAAAGTTTTGATGATGCCAAGATGAGGAATGTCAAAGATTGTCGAATTCAGGAAGGACACATCCTGAATAATGTTGATGTCAAGAGGATTGATCCCTAAATGTCAAAAGGGATCCCTCAAAATTCTAGGTGATGGTGATGATGCCTAGGAAGGACACATCCTAAGGCATAAATGACAAAGTTTTTTCTTTAGAAGGACACATCTGAAGAATACTCAGGTCGAGAGGAGTGATACTTACATGTCAAGAGGATCCCTCAAAATGTTGAATGACAGTGACGATGCCTAGGAAGGACACATCCTAAGGCATGAATGACATAGGCTATTCTTCAAAAGGACACATCTGAAAGATAACCAAGAGTTGATAGTTTGATAGGTTATGATCATTTGACTTGTTTTGATCAAGTTTGGCTTGTGTTGACCATATGTCAATTTTTTTTTTGATATGCTGATGTGATTATCATGTTTGAATAAATGATTGCCATACTTTGTTTTAGGAGTTTTCCATTTGGAAAATGATTTGTCTTAACTTGAAGACTTTTTCCATGTGTGCCAGTGTAATGCCATGAACCCTAATGGACTGACCTAGTGCAGCCTCGGGGGCTCATCGACAAATGGCCTTGCCTACATCATACACTCAGAGACCTTGTAGTTCGACATGACCAATGACTTTGTCTTGATGACCAAAGATTGTGCCATGATTTTATTTTGACAAACCTAAAAGTACTGACCTAATGTGTCGGGGACTCAAATATGAGTCTTGCCTATGTAGCAAATGCACAGAGACAATGTAGTTCAGACAAATGACAAAGACTTGACTAATGTGATGGACATGGAGAAATGTGACTTTGTTTTGTGTTCTTCGAGCAGTTTGAAATTTGTTGTGGTTTTCTTCAGTACGTTTTTCAATTTTTAGGTCTTTCTTCAAGACATTTTGCGATGTTTTAGTCTTTTTTATTTTTCAGACATTTTCTGATGTTTTTATCTTTTTTAGGATGTTTTATGATGTTTTTGTCTATTTTTAGGACATTTTCTGATGTTTTTGGTCTTTCTTCAAGATTGTATATAATTTCCATGCCATGTACGATATACAATGCAATCACATGATTAAAATTTTCCCCTAGTTAGGTCTAAGACTTAGCCAATTTTAAAGGACGTGAAAGGGATGTGCTTGCGGTACTAGATGGACAATATAGAGGACTTGATGTCAACCGTTTATCAACCATGAGAGGAAGGGTATGATTTCATGGCGAGTGTCGTGATAGAGATAGGAAATGTGTTCCAGCCTAGCCCTAGGAAGATGAAGTAATAGTAGATGGTCAAGCAATGATTGACTATGCATGGTGCCTGTTTGCCAGGTTTTCACCATGGTACTTATCCAAAGCGCCTGTTTGCCAGGTTTTCACTATTGGATGAATTATTTTTCTTTACTATTTTTTTTATCATTTTTCTTATTGTTTTTGGTGCCGCCAAGATGTCTATTTGCCAGGTTTTCATCAAGGCAACATTTTTTTACCATTTTTCAAATTTTTTGTATTTTAAGGTTTTCAGCTCGATCTTCTAATGCTATCCGTAGAACTTTTAGAGATGTAGACTATTGATAGGCTCTGTTAGTTGTTAACCATCTAGAATAGCTAGTTGATACACTCCAGAACAAAAAGAAGATATGATGATGTAAGGACCCAACTAGTTTGGTTCAAACTTGTTCGACTTTTCTTTGTCAGCCTAGTTCTTAGGGGTCTGCATGAGGACTAAGTTGCCAATGTCAATCTTCCTGACCATAAATTTCTTATTGTAACTTCGAAAAAGATGGTTTTGATATGCTTGTAGATGGTTCAACAAGTTTTTCCTTCTTTCCTCTAGCATCTCCAGCTCGTGCAGGTGCGACTGTCTATACTCATCATTAGTGAAACCCTTTAGGGAGACTCGTAAGGTAGGATCATCATGGAAAAATTAGGCCTTTAAGTGGCAAAAAATTTAGAAAAATTAGAGTTAGGAAACTTGATATAAAAATTTGAATAAGTTATCTATATTATTTCAAAAATATGTAAGAATATAATCTATAGCAAATTGAATGTAGTTTCTAAACTACTAGGTTTGTTTAAAAAAAAAAAATCTATTTAGTGAAAGTTTTAAATTTCAATGCAGTAGTACTTAAATTTCAGCGAAAAAATAAGTAGGTGTCTATCTCACCACCCTAACCACAATAAAATGATAATATTTTTTTATAAGATTATAGATGTAAGTAGATGACTCATTTCCTAATGCGATGCATATTTTTTTGTAATTTTTTTTCAAGTAAATAATTAATTATGAATTTTTTATTACAATTTTTAAAAAATATAAAAACTCGTATGTCTAACCACCTTAACTTGGTCAAAACTTCATGAAATTCAATTTTTCTTTTTTCAATCCTATATTATGCAAAGCATGGAATGTGATGCATATTTTGGATTCAAAAAATGTGATACCATTTGAAATCTATAGATGTTTTTCAATCAGCCTATCAATCAGGACTTTAGTCATAATTCAAATAGAAAATGAATAATAATCACTTATTAAATTCAAAGTAAAGAATAATTTATATTGGTGGAAAGCTGAGAATCTCCTTTAAAAACCCTTTTTGTTTCATCAATTTTGGTAAGAAAAAGGTCGTCAGCCACGTACCCATTATATTGCCACTTTTTAGCCCATCATGATCTTGCACATACCCTTTGTTTGTTGGTTATGTATGTCAGAGGGATGGCTTTGATCTAGTTCATAAAATACTCAATGGTGGTGATGGTGAGTTTGTGACCATTTGATGAGGTAGGATGGATCTAACCCATGAGGTCGAGTCCCCATTGTGCAAATGGCCAAGGAGAATTGATCGGCCAAAGTTCCTATGCTGGAGCGTGGATCAAATCATTGTGAATCTGACATTGGCAACAAGTCTTGACATAGTCTAGTGCATCTCTTTCAATGGTCAGCCAGTAGTGCCCAAGTCTCGTTATCTTCTTGGCCAGAGTAGGACCACTCAAATGAGACCCACATATACCCTGATGTAATTTGCGTAAGGTTGTACATGCTTCATTGGTGTCAAGACATCTAAGGAGGGTGTCATCAAAGCTACGTTGGTAAAGGGTGTCACTGATGATGGCATATCTTGTGAATTTTTGAATAAAGGACTTCCTCTAGTTGTTGGATAGGTTAGATGGAAGGGTTTGAGAATTAAGGTAGTCATAAATATCTTGGTACTAGGAAGATTCGGGACCAACAAGTTTGGAGACCATCTCTAACTCTAGAATGTCATAGGTGGGGACAAACAATTATTCTATTAGGAATTCCAATTAAGGAAAATTGCTTGGAATGTCGAGGAGAGAGCCTATTGTAGCCATTGCATCTGTTGCCTTGTTCTATGTTCTCGAAACTTGTTCAAAATTTACCATATGAAAGTACGTTTGAAAATTGGTAACCATTCATTTGTAGGGCATGAGTTTCTCATCCTTTGTGTCATAGTCATCGTTAACCTAGTTGATGACTAGCTGAGAATCCCCATAGACATGTAGTGTTCAGATTTTCCATTTTATTGCCATTCTAAGTCCTATAACCACTGCCTCGTATTATGCCACATTATTTATGCATGGGAAAGCTATGTGAAAAGAATTAGGAATGGAGTCTCCTTGGGGGGTGATGAACATGATTCCTACCCCTGAGCCATGATTTATGTGTGATCTGTCAAAGTAGAGTCTCCATGGTGACTTAGGTTTCGTATGGAATATCGACTCATCTAGAAAATCTACCACTAATGGGTGATCATTTTGTAAAGGTGCATCCACCATCTAGTCTGCTATGACTTGTCCTTTTATTGCCTTTCTTTCTACATATTGAATATCATATTCACTCAGAATCATGACCCATTTTTCCAGACGTCCTGTTAATGCTGCCCGAATTAACAAATATTTGAGAGGGTTGATCTTTGCTACTAGTTGTGTTTGATGGTTTAACATATAATGTCTTAGCTTCTGTGCTACAAAGACCACAGCTAGACAAGCCCATTCAATTGATGTGTAGTTTAGTTCATACCCAACCAATGTCCGACTGATGTAATATATAGCTCTTTCATTTTCTTCTTGGTCATTATGTGCTAGTAATGCCCCCAGTGCTAAAGTAGTGGCAGAGATGTATAATATCAAAGGCTTTCCTTGAATGGGAGGTATAAGTACTAGTGGAAAAAATAGGTAATATTTTATTTGGTGAAAGGCTTCTTGGCATTTATCTGTCCACAAAAAGGGGATACCTTTGCACAAAAGATATTGGAATGGTTGGCATTTATCAGCCAATTGGGCTATAAAGTGCCGAATAGAATGTAGCCTACCTTGTAGGGTTTTGAGTTCACTAGCATCCTCTGGGTGGAGGCATTCCTATGATGGCTTTTACTTTTGTTGGATCAACCTCAATTCCTCTTCGAGAAACTATGTATCCCAAGAGTTTACCAGATGTTACACCAAAGACACATTTCTTAGGATTTAGCAAGACTTTGTATTCTTCTAGTCTCTTGAAAATTGTGTCTAACACCTTCAGATGATCCTTTCTTGTTACTGATTTATCCTAAAGGTCATCTATGTAATCTTCCATTATTTTATGCATCATGTCATGAAATATTGTTGTCATAGCCCTCTAATATGTGGTGTCTACATTTTTAAGACCAAATGGAATGGCATTCCATTAGTATGTACCCCAAGAGCAAGTGAATGTTTTTTTATGTTGGTCTTCGAGGGAAATATGAATCTGATTATAGCCGTAGAAACCATCCATGAGGGACAATATCCCATATCCTTCTATGAGGTCAACTATGATATCAATATTTGGTAAAGGAAAGTTATCTTTTGGGCATGCCTTATTTAGGCCTCTAAAATCTATGCATATGCGGATCATCCCATTTGGCTTTGTTATTGGCACCAGGATAGATATCCATTCAGCATAATCAATAGACCGTATGAACCCAACGTCTAGAAGTTTCTTCAACTCAACCTTGACCAATAAAGCGACCTGAGGATGCATTTTGCGTAACTTCTATCTAACTGGTTTAGCATTAGGAAATAGTGGCAAATGGTGTAGAACCAGTTCTAGGTATAATCTCGGCATGTCAGCATAGGACCATGTGAAGTTGACTTTATGTTCTACAAAGAATTTGTGAAATTCCGGTCTCTCTTCTTTAGTCAAGGATGTAGCGAAGAGGACCATTTTGGGATCTTCTGCAGTTGATATGTTGTCTTCTATGGTGTCTTCTATAATAATAGATGATTTCTCTTGTGTTACAGGAAGAAAGTCTAGTCCTCCACTTTTGGGCACCTCAGAGAGGTTTTCACCCAAAGATATGTCCTTTGTTTTTACTTTTTTGTCGTCAGCAGGTGCCTTTCGGTTTTCACCTAAAGACATTTCATTTTTTTTTTCTTTTTTTTTTTAATTTTGTGACTGGAGGACGTAGTAGTCTTGTCGAAGTAGGTTGCACAATCTAGATCAATGGTGAATCATGCCTTGTGATCACCATTGGGTATTCCCTCAAGTAATCCCATAAACTCTGCAATGGCCTCATCATTCTGAAAGGTGTCCAAGACTGGCGGGCCTTGTTGGTCCCAATCGATTAATTGTGGATAAACTAAGGAAATGCCATCATCAGCGTTGGTGAATTGAGGGGAGGATGCAGAAAGCATGCAGATGGATTTAGAGATATTTTAGATGAAGTTATCATCATCCAATTTCACATCAGAATCTATCCAATATTCCCCTTCACTTGTTTCATATTCATTGTCAAAGTAAGGGGTGGACTAAGAGTCATGGTTGTCTGCATTATCTGGAAATTCAGATGGATTCGACTATTGGTTACTAGATTTAGGTGGTGGGTCTTGTATGTCATGGGGAAGGGAAATGGAACTATGACTGTTTGGTGCCTGATTGATTTTAAATGTTTTCCAAAAATTTTGTTCAGAGGTAAGCTCCCCTGTTTCAACAAATAAATCATCGAGGCAACAATCACTTAAGGATCTTTGATAGCCAAATTCCCACTCTTGGGAGTTAGATTTGGTGAAGGTTTCCTTAGTGGTCTCGATACTTTATGAAGCATGCACGTGATCACTTGAAAGCCCAATGGTACGTCGGTCATCATTGTTGGGAAATCCATACCCTAATCCAAGATACTTTGGTATTTTGAAAGATTCTATGGGCTCTCTTCGTCCAATTTTATTTCTTCCTAGGCCACTAGTTCCATCGTAGCCTTTAGCCTTCATTATGTCATATCCCTTGCAATTTTTCTTAACTAGTAATGGGGGTAGTTTGACCATATCTTTATAGAGCCATCCTGTAATATCAGCCAAGTCCTCGTTACTCATGTCTCCCCATTTTATAAAAACCATTTTTTGGTGGAACTTTGAAAATTTCTTTCGGTTCCATTCTAAAACATGGTCGACCATAGACCTTCAGAGACTTGGGTATTACTATGATGCTATATGTCGTATGTAGTTTGAATTCTCCACAACCTAGGTCCTAGATCTTGACATTGGTTCATCCTTAGGAAGTGTGGAAGATGGTGGTGTAGTGGAAGATGTGGACAAAGTGGACATGGAAGATGATGTGAGTGTGGATGGGTCCACATATTTAGAAGAAGAGGATCCAGGTGCTTCTCGATTGATAGGGACTCAATTTGCAGAAATACCCCTTAGGTTGGTACAATATTGAAAAGGGTCGAGATCTCCATATATGGTGATTTCTATGCTGTCAAATGGGAATTTTAAGCATTGGTGATATGTGGATGGAATGGATTTTAAGGCATGAATCCATGGGTGGCCAAGGAAGATGTTGTAAGGTAATTCTAGATCCAGGATCTCGCAAGTTGTATCCACAATGACTGGTTCTACTCTGATAGGAAGAGAAATAATTCCTCGTGAAGAGAGTTCTTCGTCATCATATGCTTTTATGACTATACTCTTTGTAGGGTCTACACATGAATCAGAAAATCCTAGAGCCTTAACCAATTTCAAGGAGCATATGTTCAATCCTCCTTTGCCATCTACTAAAACTCTTCTGACCTTGTGCTTATGGACAAAACTTTCAATGAGTAATGCATCCTTGTGGTTAGTCTTGGGTGAAGAGTAGTCTTGATCCGAAAAGGTGACATGGTGAGGTGTAGTGAGATATCCCACCATGGTCTCAAATTGGTTGAAATGAATATCCTTAGGGACTGACGACTCTTGTAGGGTTTTATCTAGTATAGTCTTATGTGTGGGAGAGATGAAAAGTAGCTCAAGTATAGAAATTCGCTTGAGATTTTTTCCAAGATAGTCGATAAAGTTAAACTGACTCTTGGGTTTCCATTGCTTTGTGGTCGAGGTGGGTTGTGATTGCCTAGGAGATGGACCAGGTATGGTAAGCTTAGGTTACCTAACAAGAGGCAGACCAACTATGGTGACCTTGCCACTTCGAGTAGTAGCATTGCATTGGGGGGCTCTCTTGAGAGTGATGGTATTGACACATTCATTATCAGTTCAAATATTGTTTATAGTGGTTCCGCCAGAATAGTCATACTTGGCTTGGGCGAAATTGGCTCGATTATTGTTTATCTTTAGACCTGACGCGGAAGCATTATTAGAATCATGGTCTTGTAGTGGGTTCTTATGAATGGTATGATCTGAATTAGAGGAAAATTGAGGTCCACCTACCTCAATGATATGATTCTTGATAAGGTCTTGTACCATATTTTTTAGTTGTCGATAGGAAGAAGTTTTATGTCCTTTTGTTGAATGATAATCTCAAAATGAATTATCATCCCACCATGCTGGTTTGAATTGTCCTGGGTGATATGGTTTTGGTTCTTGAAGTGTGATGACACCATCCTAAAGGCATTTCTTGAGGACTTCCTCAATGGGCTCACCCAAGGGAGTGTATGTGTGACCCCTAGGGAATTGTCTCATCTGACGGTATTGTCCTTGATTATTTTGGTTTCTTTGGTTGTTTGGGGGAACATTGGTAGGGGGTGTCAATATCGTCATTGATTTGTTTTGCTATTGAACCCCTTTTAGAGCTAGTACAAGACCCATAGTGTTTGCAACTTTGGCATCAATGACTCCGTCATTGGTAACATGTTTATTTTTCACCCAGTACTTATTTTTGTCAGTGGGAGGATTTGCATTTGTGTTCTTAGGACCGTATCTTAGCTCTCCCTTTGCAATAAGGAAACTAAAAACAAGAACAATTATACCTGTCATTCATCGAATCTTCCATGATTTACCTTCATGGCACCTTCTAACTTGCTGATGGTTGCCCTCAGATTGAATGTGTGAGAAATTTGAAAAAAAATACTAAGTCCTACACAAGCTTTGAAGGATTTGGAGTGTCAAATGAAATCAATTATCTATGTCTATGATGAAATGACTCCAATGAATAAGACAATTATGCCAAAATCACTAATAAAGATGCAAGTATATGAATATATCTAAATGTCTAAGCGTCTAAGCATCTAAGCATAATCGAAATTGTGAGCAAAATTGGCATTTTATAGAAAAATGCAATTTTGGATGGATGGACGAGATTGAAAGTTGGTGAAAGCCTAAAATCAAAGGATGAGATTTAATGTGACAATCCCTAATTAGGGTTAGGGAAAAATTATTAAATGAGTGGTCAAGATGTCATTTGAGAAGATCGAATTGACGGTTGAGAATAAATGAGATAATTATTCAAAAAAATAAAGATTTTCAAAAACCAAGAAGATAAAGACTGCCTGATTTGAAAAATCAAGAAGATAAGAGTTGAACTGAAGATCAGATTTGGAAAATCAAGAATCTGCTTGATTGCTTGATTTTTGGAAGAATATTACCATTTTGAATTAAATTAATTCAAAATATGGATTTTGTGTGATAATAAATAATTGATTTTCAGATTGTTTACTAAAATGAACTGACAGTCAGGAATGTAAGATCATTTTAAATAATTTCATTTATTTAAAATGAGGGAAATGTTAATTTTGACAATTAAATAATTAAAGATAATGATTTAATTTAGAAGATATGATTAATGATTAAATAAATTAATAAAATCATTTAATCATGAGAATTAGTGACATATTAAATAAATAAATAAATAAAATTTATTTGTTTAATAATCAGGAAGAAATAAATGAAGAAAGGTAATTAAATAAATTAAGAAATTTATTTAATTAGGGGAAGACTTAGACAATTAATGATGTATTTAATAAATAAATAAAATTTATTTATTTAATAATCATGAAGAATAATTAATTAAATAATTATGAATTATTTAATCAATAGTCGAATGTGGACCAAGGACATAATTAAATGTCATAATTATGCTAGGACGAAAGTGGTAATAATAGAGCTTGCAGGCCTAGGTCATTTTTATGTGTCTACAGATTATATGATGGACATTATTATGGACCATGGGATGGACATTGCATTTTTATTTTTATATGATACACGACAACCCTTAATGACACTATCTTATGTTTAGATGATGGATGATTTTATTTATGCATAAGTGTATGTTCATGATTTTGTGATTGATGACCATTATGATATAATGTATGGATATGCATGTGATGATGTATGTTGATGTTTATATGGATGACATAGATTATATGTATCATGAATAATGTGTATGATGCATGGTGTGATGGACATGATTTATGACTTTACATGCTATGGATATGGATTTAACAATTTGTGATGTAGGTGACGATATATGTAATGTGTTAATAATATAGACTAATATGGAAATAAGATGATTAGAATAACCAAATATGATTAATCTAAACAACTTAAAATAAATATGAAATGGTAATGCATATGGGATGGAATGTAATGAACCTATAATGTGGGATAAAATGCAATTAAATTCCTTAAAAACACTAAGAAATAAATGAAATGCAATATAGATGGTAGATGTACTTTATTTGCGATCATGTTTGCTTTAGCTTATACAAAATAAAGGTGTGTGATATGTGAGTGAGAACATGAGTGTTAACAAGGGATTTCATGGTAATGGGGGACAATGGTAGGCATATTGTTGGTGTAATTGAAAATACTTTCCCTATAATCTTTACAAAATTAGGGGGGATGGGTGTAAAATTGCACCTGTCAAGAACCATTGGTATCTTGAGAAGAATGGGAGATGGAAGGATGAATGTTTGCACAACCAAAATCATAGATCATAGGTCATGATGTAATGCAATTAATCTTGAATATGAAATGCAATCCTAATGTAATTTTCCATTTTTGGAGCACTGATATTTTATGTGCCTTAAAACACCAGGTGCCAGGGTATGTAAACCAAGGTGAATTAGTGTCTCATGCATAAAACAAATGCAACAAACAAGAAGGATATCCCAACACCCCAAAGTCATGAAGACTATGGTTGGTCCAGAAATTGGGATAAGCATAAGCACAAAAGGATGCCCCAATGTAACACAAGACCTCAGGGATCTTGGTGGGTACTATGTGGGACAACCAAACAGACAACAACAAAGTAAAGAGATCAAGATATTCCCCTATGTTTACCATTCAAAACACACCATGATATGATAAACCATGGTGGCCTTGACAAGTTGTGATAAGGAGCTCAAATGATAAATAAAGGTCAAAAGTGTCAAAAGATCGTAATCAATTTCAAAACATCCTTTGCCATAGGATCAAGAGAATGGATGGGGTTAATGAGGTCTATTAGGAAGGATGCATCCTGTTGAGACCAAAGATGGATACTAGACTAAAAGATTGATTATGATGCATGAGATTCCAAAACTGATTGAGTCTCATGATACAAGTTGTGTGAAGAACCGGCTAGATAAGGACATACTTGACAACACGACACAAGACATGAGACACAACACATAATACTAACACACCCTAATGACCTATGGGCTCAGGGGCTAATCAGAGATTAGCCTTGCCTATGTGAAAGCGTAGATCCCTCGTAGTTCAAGAAAAGACCATGGATAAAAGTGGAAAGAGGACAATGGAAATGCGTGATGGAAGATGAAAACAAAGAAAAGAAAAAAAAAACAAAACAAAGAAAAGAAAAGCCCTGGGGGTGGATCAAATGATTCATGTTGCCTATGTGAAAGCGTAGGGGAAACATATTTCAAAAAGGACTAATGAATGACTAGGGATAAGAATGTAAAGGGGACAATGGAGACCACAATGGATTACCAAAACTAGATGGAAAAAATGTTGTGGGGGTGGATCAAATGATCAAAATTGTCTACATGAAAGCGTAGGGGAAACATAGTGCGACAAATGACCAAAAGACTAAGATGATAGGATGGGATCTAAATGAAGACTGACACAATATGAAGGAACCTAAATGGGAGTGAAGGACCCACAAGATGACAAGACTGATGACACAAGGTCACATTAGGATAAAAGCTCAGGATAATAGATATCGGATAAAGCTCGCCCAATGCTCAAATAAAATATACCAAGCGACTGGAGGATGCAGATGGGAGGACATGATCGATGGGATGATGGGGATATGAGGTTAGGATGGTTGAAAGCATAAAGTAACTAGGAGGCAAGGTAGATAATGATTAAGCCCTGTATGAATGGCGCATGTTACCAGGTTTTTACCAAACACACTTATCCAAGGTGGCACCAAGGGTGGTTTTCACCATAGGATGAATTATTTCTTTTTACAATTTCTTAATTTTTTTTTATTTTTTTATTTTTGTATTTTTGATAATTTTTTACTTTTTTTGTTTTTTTTGGATTTTTACAAGATAGGATACCCTAGCTAACTTAAGTGTAGAACCTTTTTAGGTGCATGATATTAATGGGATCCTCTAGGGGCTCTCCTTTAGGCATAGCAAGTCTATATGCCCCTAATCCATATTTGGCGGTGATGACATAAGGACCCAACACATTTGCTTCAAATTTTCCCTTCTTATCTCGGTCCTGTTGAGTGTGTTGATTCTCCTTAATAACTAAATCACCAATGTTGAATTGGTGAGGATAGACCTTATTGTTGTAGCTTCTTTTCATATGATTCTGATATGATTGAAGATGGTCATATGCTTTGATCTTTCTTTCATTGAGGAGTTCCAGCTGGCTAAGTCTTGTGACCTAAGCATCTTCATCACTGATAAGATTCTTCAGGGAGATTCTCAGTGATGGGATTTGTACCTCAATCAACAAGATGGCCTCGACACCATAAATGAGAGAATATAGAGTGACACTGGTAGGGGTACATATTGAAGTGTAGTATGCCAAAAGGGCAGGATGGATGTGAAGGTGCCAATCTCGACCAGTATTGTTGACCACCTTTTTAAGGATCCTAATTAGGGTTCTGTTGGTGGCTTCTGCCTGACCATTACCCTATGGGTAATAAGGCGTAGACCAATAATGTTGGATGTGGAAGGTGTCACAAATATTTTTTATGGCTTGGTTCTTGAAAGGATTTCCATTACCAGAAATGATGGTGGATGGTATTCCATATCTGTAGAGAATATGGAAAAGGATAAATTTGGAAATCTGAGTACTTGTGATTTGTGACAGTGGCATAGCTTCCACCCACTTGGTGAAGTACTCATTTGCAGTAATGATGAAGGTATGGACATTGGAGGATGGGGGATATATCTTTCCAATTACATCAAAACCCCACTGAGAAAAGAGCCATAGTGCTATAAGAGGATGCAAATCATGTGTTGGAGCACGTATCAAATCAGTGTGTTGTTGACAGGGTATTCACATTTTCAAGAACTCACAAGAATCATGTTCTAATGTGGGCTAGTAGTATCTTGATCTAGGAATTCTCTTAGCTAGTGCCATACCATTTGAGTGGGCCCGACAGACACCACTATTTACTTTTGTTAATGCAATGTGGGCTTCAATCTCATTTAGACACCTAAGAAGGGTTCCATCATGAATACATAGGACGATAGAGTGTATCACCTATGATGGTATAATGACATGTACATTGGATGAAAGATTGCTTTGGTTTTGTGTTAGATTGGGAAGTAGGATATTTTCATGAAGATAGGTGTAGATATCATGGTACCATGGTGACATAGGACCCACAATGTGACACACCATCTCACTTTTTGGGATATTGTAAGCGGGGATTAAGAGTTATTCAATGAGGAACTCACACTTTGTTTGATCCTTAGGTATGTCAATTAGAGAACTAATGCTAGCCATGGCATCTAATTCTTTATTCTATACTCTCTAAATCTAGTCAAACTAGATGGAAGTGAAATACCTTTTGAAGTCATCAACCATGCGTTTATAAGGCAACATCTTATCATGTTTTGTGAGAAACTCATCATTGGCCTATTTTATGATTAATTGAGAATCACTAAAGACTCTTAGGTGAGTGATATTCTATTGGATTACAATTTTGAGGCGTGTAAGAAGAGTTTCATATTCAACTATGTTTTTTGTGCATGGAAAAACCAACCCAAATGACTTCGGTATATAATCCCCTTGGGGGTGACAAGCAAGATTCTTGCACCCAATTCATTGTGTATGTACAACCCATCAAAATACAGTGTCCATGTGGCTGCTTCTATTACTGCAAAGACCCCTTCATTAGGAAACTATGTTGTCAGAGGATAAGCATCTACCAAGGCAACATCTGCCAACTAATTAGCTATCACTTGTCCTTTAATAGCTTTATGATCTACATATTCTATACCAAATTCACTTAACAACATGACCCACTTCTAGGCATGCGACTAGTAAAAGTTGTTCTAGATAGCAAATATTTAAGTGGATCAACCTTGGAGATGAGCTTCACTAGGTGACTGAGCATGTAGTGTCAATTTTTTTACAAACTCAAGACCATGGCTAGGAAAGCTTTCTCCATTGGTGAATAATTCAATTTATTTCCAACTAGGGTCTGAATGATGAAATAGATTGCTCTTTCCTTTGATGACTCATCGTGTTGTGCCCGTAATGCCCCTAGTGCTATTGAAGTAGTAGAGATATACAATAGGAGCGGCTTACCAGGAATTGGTGGCATAAGGATTGGTGGGTGAGCCAAGTACTCTTTGATCTTGTTGAACCTGAGTTGACACTGTTGAGTCCACTTAAAAGCAGTATCCTTCTTCAGGAGATGAGTGAATGACTGACACTTGTCAGCTAATTGAGCTATGAACCGTTGGATGGATTGCAACTTACCCTAAAGGCTCTTAAATATTTAAGATTGTGTGGTGGAGGCATATCCATAATTTCCTTGACTTTCACTGGATCAACCTCTATGCCTCATCTGGAGACAATGAAATCTAATAGTTTGCCTAATGTGACCCCAAAGACACATTTATTCAGATTTAGCATTAGCTTATACTGCTTTAGATGCTCAAAGATATTCCTGAGGACCACATGATGTTCTTCCCTTGTTCTTGATTTCGCTAATAAATCAACATAATATTCCATTATGATGTGGATGAGATCATGGAAGATAAGGGTCATAACATGTTGATATCTTGCCCCCGCATTCTTGGGAATGAAGGGCATGACATTATAATAGAACATGCCCCAAGGCGTAGTGATTTTTGTTTTTATGTTGATATTCAAGCACAATTTTGATCTGATTGTATCCAGAGAAGCCATCCATGAGGGAAAGCATCTCGTGTCTTGCAATTAAGTCTACCAACATGTCGATGTTTGGAAAAGGAAAATCATCTTTGGGACAAGCCTTATTGAGGTCACGAAAGTCCATACAAACTATGATAGCATTGTTTGGTTTGGCTACGGGAACTATGTTTGAGATCCAATCTAAGTAGTCAATGGGCCTTATGAATCCAACTTCTAATAGCTTCTCTAACTCTTTGTTAACCAGTAGAGCTACTTGGGGGTGCATTTTCTGAAGCTTTTGCTTGACAAGTTTGGAATCAGGACTACATCCAGATGATGTACTACTAAAGTAGGATGAAGGCTTGGCATGTCTAAATATGTCCATGCAAAATTGATGATTCCTTCTTTAAGAAGCTTGGTGATGGTAGAATATTATTCATTAGATAGTGCTTTGGCTAAAAATGTGATTTTGGGATCTTCTTCAATTCCCAACTTTATCTCTTGCATTTCCTCAATTAGGATGGATGATCGCTTAGAGAACTGAGTTCCTAAAATGGGAATATGAACATCCCCATCTTCTAGCACCTCATCAAGGTTTTCACTATCAAATACACCCTTTGTTTTTACCTTTTCTAGGTCAAGAAGTGCCTCAAGGATGTTTTGACTAGGTGACCCTCTTTGATTTTTCTTCTTTTTATTTTTTTGGTTAGGGTGTTCATCTTCCCCCAATCCCATGAGATGTACATACATATCCAAAAAAGGAAAGGTATCGATGGGTGTACTACCATGTAGGTCCGTATGCATGTTTGATGAATTCCTCCTTTGGTACGTGGGTATGTGCAGGATCATGATGGGCCAAAAAGTGGCGATATGGTGGGTATGTGTAGGGTATGTGGCTGACGACTTCTTTTTTACCCAAAATTGATGAAACAAAAAGGTCTTTTAAAGGAGATTCTCAGCTTTCCACTAATATAAATTATGTTTTACTTTGAATTTAATAAATAATTATTATTCATTTTCTATTTGAATTATGACTAAAGTCTTGATTGATAGGCTGATTGAATAACATTTATAGCTTTCAAATGCTATCACATTTTTTCAATCTCAAATATGTGTCACATTCTATTCTTTCCATACTATAAAATTTAAAATAATAATAATAATTTCATGAAGTTTTGACCAAGTTAAGGTGGTTAGACATAAGATTTTTATATTTTTAAAAGTTGTAATAAAAAATTCATAATTAATTATTTACTTGGAAAAAAATTACAAAAAAATATGCATCACATCAGGACATGAGTCCTATACTTATATGTAAAATATTATAAAAAAATATTATCATTCTATTGTGCTTAGGGTGGTTAGACAAACACCTACTTATTTTTTCCCTAAAATTTAAGTACTATTGCATTGAAATTTCAAATTTTCACCAAATAGATTTTTTTTTTTAAATAAACCTAGTAGTTTAGAAACTACAATCAATCTGCTATAGATTCTATTCTTACAAGTTTTTGAAGTAATATAGATAACTTATTCAAATTTTTATGTCAAGTTTCCTAACTCTGATTTTTTTGAATTTTTTGCCACTTAAGGGCATGTTTTTTCCATGATGATCCTGCACATACTCATGTCTTTAACATGGCTATTTCTCTCACTGACATTATTGGAGGCACTAGATGATGCCATAGGGTGTGTTTTTTTTTTTGTCATGACCCAAGCTCGAGTATCTTGGTCTTATAGTAGCCTCAATATGGTGTTTCCTTCCTTGCTCTTCAATGCCAAGGCCTCCCCCTTAAATATTGTGCTTCTCCACAAACATAGAGGGCCAAGGATAGTTCTCTTGGAAATATTCTTTCAAAGGAGGAGAGGTTTTTGGTTCCTTCCAGTAGACCCATTGGCTTATGCCATCTTTTGGTGTATCTTCTCAAAGGCCACGGGAGCAGAAAGTGTTGGTCCCTACAATCTTGGAGCTCAAAGTGATAGTTTTATCTTCTTCCTTGGGTGTTTTCTAAGAAGGTTGGTTGTATGTGTGTGGTGAGGGTGGCATAGTTGCCACTTTCAAAGTAGTATGCATTTCATATTCACCACATCTATTGTCAATGATCTGGACTTTGGTATGGGTGGAATTAAATGTAGATGATGGAGTAGATGAAGTGGTGGCTGATGCGTTGATGGATGAATAGGAGGATGATGTCTATGTTGGTCCCATTTTCACTCTTGGGCAGTAATGGGAATGGGGAAAAGAATCTTCTAATACATTGGAATATTCAAATGGTTGAGGATCCGCCCGAATGGTAACTTCTACCACATTGAATGGAAATCTTAGACATTGGTAGTATGTGGATGGAACGTCTTACATGGCATGGATCCATGGACGACTGAGGAGGAGGTTATAGGGTAATTCCAAATCACAGAGATGGCATGTACTGTACTATACAATTGGCCCAACTTGGATTCGAAGATATATTGTTCCTTCAGAATTATGCTCTACATTATCATATGCCTTGATTGTGATGACTTGATTATTTAAATCAACATGGGTGTATCCCACCTATTTTATTAATTTCAATGTATAAAGGTTTAAGGTAGAACCATTATATACCAAGACCCTCTTTACTTTATGATGATGTACTAGGACCTCTAGATGGGGAGGACGGTTATGGTTTGAGTCAATGCAGAGCATGTCATTTTGGCTGAACCCTAGTTGATAGGTTGTTGAGAGATGCCCTACCAATGCTTGAAATTGTGTAGTGTCTATGTCATTGGGCACTTGTGTGTCTTGGAAGGCCTTGTTTAGGGTTTCTTGGCATACAAGGGAAGACTTAAGAAAATCTAGAATAGATATCTGTCTTAGAGTCTTTCCTAGATGGTCAACAATGTTGTATTGAGAAGGCACAAGCGGTGGTTGGGTGGATGTGGAGACTCCAAGGGCTGTGATACAAGTTTTGAGGGTTGTAACAACACATTGTGGGTCCTTTCCTTTCATGCATATCATAGATACACGTGGTCCCACTTGTTCGATGTGCATGATGATACTGTCATAGTTAAATGAAACATTTTTGTAACTAATGTTGTTGGTGGTTTTATTTTGATGATTGTTATTACTAGGCCTTGGGTTTGAGTTTGACGTGCAAGGACTTTGGTTATGCTTAGGGAAAGCATTCTGATATTTATACAATTGAGCATTAGATGAGGGTGATGTTTTAGAATCCACATGTATGTCACCCCGATCTATGAGATCCTAGATGTATGTTTCCAAACCTTGACACTTATTCAATGTATGCCCTTTAATCTTATGGAACTCACAATATTCATTTTATTTAAACTAGGTTGGTTTGGGCTTGGATTCATCGAGTGGCCTGGTCACAAGATATGTAATCAGGTAATTATCTTGTAGGAGCCTATTAAACACGACACTTAGGGGTTCTCCTAATGGAGTAAATTGACATTTGTTACCCCCTTGATTGTTTTGATTGGATTTTTGGGGTGGACGAGGTGCCCCTTGAGGCACTGATATAGCATTTGGAATTGATTGTTGTGGAGGGGCATATCGTGGCTTCTGCAAAGCATTGGCCACTTGGATGTGTTTGGTGTTAGTGACACCATCATTGATGGAATTTTTATTCTTGATCCAATAATGAGGCTTAACCTAGATGATTTCTCTTTATCAAAGTTAAAAATTTTGACTAGCCCTTTGGTGATTAGGGCTCTCTCAAGAATATGACCTTTCTCCACTATTTCTACAAAGGTCATGATATAGTGAAGTCTAAAGTTGTGGGCTATATCTAGATGAGAGTTTTTGATAAATAGGGTTACCATGTCTTTTTCCCTTAAGGGGGATTTCATTCGACTGGCTAGAGATTTCCATCTTTGAAGATAGCTCACAAAGGTTTCTCCCTCATGTTGTTGTTCCTTCAAGAGATCTAACATATAGATATCCTTCTCCAGATTAAAGGAGAAGTGGGAGAAAAACTCTTCTGAAAGTTGTGCAAAGGACTTGATAGACCCTTTCTCAAGACCCATAAACCAATCCAGAGTTATTCCCTATAAACTTCTAGGAAACAATCTCATGAGGTAATTGTCATTATGCATGACTTCTTGACAATGGGTGTAAAACTCTTGAAGATGAACCTTGGGGTCTTTGGTTCCTTTATTTTTATCAAATTTTGACATTTTGAAATGCTTTAGGAAAGGAACCAATGAAATAGAAGGATACAATGGATAGGGAAAAATGTCCTCAAACTTAAATGATTATTTGTTTGTCCTTGCTTGTAAGTCCTTTAATGCAGCTTTGAATTCTTCTAGATCTTTAGTGATAGGCACTACAAGAATCAAATTGGATGGATTAGGCTAACTTTATGGAGGATACTGCTGATATGATGAGGATGGTGTTGAGGTAGTTGGATCAGAAGTAGGTTGAGGTGTGTATGGAGGTGTTTGCTGGTATTGATTGGGGTAAGAAGATTGCAAATTGACGTAAGGAAGATAGGAGGATGAAGAATTTTGATTGTAAGAGGTGGAAGCTGCTTGTTGGTATGGTGGCTACTATTGATAGTATGAAGTGGATGGAGTTCCCTTCTAATATTGCATAGCAACTTGGTAGTATGATGATGTGGAATCCCCTTGTTGGTAAGGCGATAGTTGTTGATAGTAGGAAGTGGATTGAGTACCCTATTGATAAGGTGGTTGTTACTACGTATATGACATGGATGAAGTACCTTGTTGGTATGAGGGCTAGTACTGAGCCTAGCATGGATTGGATTGGTAATTGTATGCAATGTTGGGTTATTGTGTAGCATGTAGAGGTGTTTTTGGATTAGACGGTTGTTGCTAAGGATTTGTGTGTGATTATGGAGGATTAGTGTAAAGTGGTGGTTGTGTCCATGGTGGGTTCTAAGAGGCCATATGGATATTTGGATTAGGAATGGATGTAGTAGAATAGGTGGTGTACGTGCTTGATGGATGGTAAAGATATTGTATGAGAGGATTACATTGCGTCTATGTGGGAATATGTGTATGCTTGAGAACTTGGTTGTTGTTTTTGTGGTGGCTACTGGTAAAGTGGGCAAGATGGGATGTGATGTTGTGGGAATACTGTAGAAATTCCATGGGGTAGTTTGTTGGCTGTGATGTAGTGTGCGTCACTTGATGTGGGGGTTGCATAGGAATTGTAGTGCGCTATTGAGGAACCAAAATGTTTTTTTGTGGGATTGTGACATTCTGTTACAAAATGGTGATGTTTTGTTGTAGTAGTGGGGTGATTGAGATGAACCAAAAATGGTAGTGGTATCCTAAGAAGGAACTTGCGAGGAGATAGCAGCATGTTGTGGTGGTGCTTGCAACATAGTGGATTGATGAGGATTAATGAGACATTATTGAAATGCAAGGATATTACCTTGAGGTGGTGGTGGTAGATTTCCAGCAGGCACAAGTCCTAGAGGTGGGATCAATGCAAGGATTGGAGTGCCCCTAGTGTTGATAGGTGGTTGACCAGGATGCTGAGGTGGAAGAGGTGGAGTAGATAGAATATTTTATGACATGCCATAGGAATAGGGATCATTAGGATCAAGTGGTGCCATAGAGGCTATAGATGGGAGACGAGCATAACTTACAACTTGATGGATTATGACATTTACTAACTCAGGGTGATACCAATTGTCTATAGGTGCACCTTTGAGGACATAAGGATTTCCTTGAACATTTTGTGAAGTCTGTGGGTCTAAAGGTGTAGGAAGAGACTAGGTGCTAGTATACTATGACATATCAAAATCAAGTGGTGGTTTGACTCCTTTCATGATTAGAGTAGTGAGAATCTTATCCCCACGCTCTTTAAGGAAGCGATTTGTCATCTGAACATTAGTGGGATTGCTTAGGTATTTTTCAATGGTGACTTTAGGTTGATTGACCTTGTTTTTTTCTTTGGGTGGTGAGGTGTTTTGAACATTAGTATTGGACTATGACGAAGCACCATTATTAGGATCTTGTTGGATATTTGCACCATTGTTGGGATCTTACGAGATATTTGACTGGGAACCTTGGGCTTGTTGTTCATCCATTTTCTTCTTAGCTTGTGATCGGTTTTGAATGGGCATGAAAGTGAAAAGTTACTAGGATGTGGTTAAGCTCTAAGATGCAATGCAGATATGACCTAAGTGATGACTGAAGGATTGATTAGATTGGATAATGGATCGATAGATTTGGATGATTGGATAGGGATGCATTTGGATTATATTGGACAAGATTGATTGATGAAATGATTGATAATTTTGGATGATGGATGAGATTGGATGATGAAAAGGGATTCCAAACCAAGTTTAAAAATAACCCTAGGTGAGTTAATGTGTTGATTGATCAGTTTAAAGGACATATAGATGATTACGACACTAAATCCAACTTGAGATGGAAGTGGATTGATTGGGATGAATGATGATGACTGAATCATGACATATAATGATCCTAAGTAGATATTGTAGGATGACAATTGATTTTAGAAACCTAGGTCAATTTGGATAATAACTTCAAATGAAGTTCAGAGGATTTGGATTAAGAAAATGATGAGGGATATGTAACCTAGAGATCCTTTATGATGTACCTATATGATTTTGATGATGAACAAATGACCTTTCGAGAATGTAGATAGATTGAAATGTAGGTTATGACACTACTGAATTTGACACCATTTTCTGATGGACGTTCATTAGTCATTCAAAAAATCTTTGTCGGACAAGCGACGAAATGAAAAAAATACTTCGTCACTATTTTTTCATAGAAAGGCCGACGATGAACTAAACATTGAAATAACGATGTAGATTCATTGGTCATCAGCATCATAAAATGACTCAGGCTTTCATCCAAATATCAATGAAAACTTCGTGTATCCACCGACGAATTACACCAGAATTTTGTCACCATTTCGATGAAATGGGCAAGGAGTAGCGTTGAAACAACATCAGACGCTCATCACCATTTCGATGAAATGGGCAAGGAGTAGCGTCGAATCAACACCAAATGTTCATCGAAAGTGCAATGAAATGGGCAAGTAGTAGCATCGAAACAACACCAAAATTTTATCGAAATTGCGATGAAATTGGCAAGTAGTAGCATTGAAACAACACCAAAAGTGCATCAAAATTGCGACAAAATGGGCAAGGAGTTACGGTGAAACCTTCATCATAGCTATAGCAACTTCGTCGAACCTTTTCGGTGATTCATCAGTGGGTTTCATCAAAATTATGACAAAGCAATGCAATTTAAAAATATATATATATTCATGGAAATGTACCATCGCAGAGATTGATGACTGATCATACATATAGACTGTATATTGGTTTGATGCTTCAAATGATGCATTTTTTAAATTTAAAAGTGCATTACCTTATTGAGCTTCTCTTTTTTTTTAGAATAGTTTAATATTCTCTACTTAACAGGGCCAACCATGTGATGATGGAAGCTCATTTGGCCCCTCTCCCCCCTCACATCACTCTCAATTCCCCATACCCAATCATATAACATTAATCATTCATTCATCCATTAATAACATATAACATTCATCCATTCATCCATTAATAACATATAACATTCATTCATTAACATATAACATTCATTCATTAACATAGTATATTCATTCTTTCAGTTTTTACATATTATCAAAAATATGGTTGTCATGATATGATTACAATCACTTTTTTTATTTCTTTTTTAAAGCTACATAAATTTGAAGTGGAGTATCATTTTCTAAATTAATATATTTCCCCCCTTTAGTTGTTCTACCCTTTGTTCATGATCTTAATGTACGCCTAGTCATCTGGTCATGACGTGGACACCGCTGTAAGGGGGTTTGCTGCAATAAGAAAGAAATGTTAAACTGATATGTTTTATTATTATTGTTACAAGTATTTCATTAATTAAAAGAACATTAGAGTGGTTCTCTTTACCTGATGGGTCAACATCATTTTCCTGAACTTTTGTTATAGACTCATGCTCAACATGTTGAACACCCTCTAAATCCTGATCTACAGTTGAAACACGAAAGGTTACATTAATTAATACACCAATTGAAATTAAATGTGTTTAAGAGAACATGAGGGTGGTCCTCTTTACCTAATGGGGCCACATCATGTTCTTGATCTTCTCTAGCCTGATCATGCTCAACACGTTGATCATGCTCTACATACTCTAAAGTTGAAACATGAAAAGTTACATTAATTAATACACCAATTGCAATGAAATATGTTTAAAAGAACTTTAGAGTGGTCCTCTTTACCTGATGGGGCCACATCATATTCATGATATTCTCTAGCTTGATCATGCTCAACATGTTGATCATGCTCTACATTCTCTAAAGTACCGGGATGCACACCATGACCTTCATCTGCATGTTGTGCTCCGCCCTCACCAGGATACATTCCAATGTCATGTGTAGTATTATCATTGCTTGAATGTTTAAAACAAATAGGCATATAATTACTTTATGGTGGAAATTAATATTGAATAGATTTCACAAATATTCAATTTTAAATAAACTTTATTGAGTTTATTTACCTACATGTCAGATGCAATGGAAGATTGTGTTTTCCTAGTCAAGACCCTTAGGCATTCAACCACCGCTCCCTAGCCTTGCTAGAAGGCGATCTTTAGGTCCTCTTCTATGGGAACTTTGTTTAATTTAGAGCCCTACATTTTTGCATAAGATCATGAATTTTGCTTCTTTGGTGTGATAAAACCAAAATTGTTTTCAATTTATTATAATTTGGATGTAATATTTCATTTATTGATACTTACAATTTGTGCGGCTAATTTCATATAACCACCAGAGCCAAGTTTGTGTTGCCCGTGCTTTTCTAGTCTTTCCTTTGTTGCCTTCGATGTGTCAAGCAACCTATGAAAAGTTTGAAATATGTTAGATTATGTAAAAAGAAAGAGTAATCAATATATAATTACATTGTTGATAGTATCACACATGCAACATTAATCGTTTGGGGAAAAAATTGGCAAACCAAAAGTTCAAGATTTTTTGAAAAAATCAGGAAAAAATCGGGAAAAGATTGGGAAAAATTTGGATTTACAAAAAACACAAAAATTTAAAGAAAAATAGTCAAAAACTATTTTTTTTTTAAAATATAATGGCATTTCCATAGCATACAGACATTGAGACCAAATAAAATACAAAGTTCAATCCATGAATTATAGAAAATAGATTTTTGTTGGTTATACTCATATCATTGATTACATTGCACAAAACATACTACAACTGCATAAATATCAGATGGTGACAGTTGTCTATGCTACCATATTTTTCATACATGTCTACCAAAGCATTTTATGAAATAGTTCACTACCTTGCTGCTATGGCTAAAAGCCTAAAATAGGTGCTTTTGAACAAGTTATGGATGCTTGGAAAAAATCTATCAAAGCATAATAGTAAGCAATAGCATAGACAAGGCAGCGAACTATTTCAAAAAATGCCTCAAAGAAATGTGGTCTCATGGTCATGGAATTCCATGACAATCCATAGCAATTTGCTTGTCATGGCATTCGTTGTGGAATTCCATCACCATGAGACCACATTTTTTTGAAGCATTTTTTCAAAGAGTTCACTAGCTTTTCTATTCTACCACATTTTTCATACATTTCTACCAAAGAATTTTATCAAATAGTTCAATGCCTTCATGTTATGGGCTAAAAAGTAAAAACCTCAAACAGGTGCTTTCGAACAAGCTATGGATGCTTGGAAAAATTCTACCAAAGCATAATAGTAAGCAATAACATAGACAAGGCAGTGAATTCTTTGAAAAAATGCCTAAAAGAAATGCAGTCTCACGGTGATGGAATTCCATGACAATCCATAGCAATTTGCTTGTCATGGCATTCATCATGGCATTTCATCACCATGAGACTACATTTCTTTGAGACATTTTTTTCAAGCAGTTCACTGCCTTGTCTATGCTACTGCATTTTTCATACATGTCTACCAAAGCATTTTATCAAAACAGTTCATTGCCTTGCTGCTATGGCTAAAAGCTTAAAATAGGTGCTTTCAAACAAGCTATGGATGCTTGGAAAAAATCTATGAAAGCATAATAGTAAGCAACAAGCCATGGTCTCATGGTTTTTTTTGCGCAAAAATAAGCTCAATTTTATTCACGTTTTTTTGTAGATTTTAAACACATTTTTTTGGCGATTTTGCAGTTTGAAATGGAAAAAGATCATTGATCAAAAAGTCAACAATTTTTTCAAAAGATTGGGGAAAAAATATTCCAGCCTGCAGATTTTTTAAAAATCAGGATTTTTTGCAGATTTATGCTTCTATATCACATAGCTTCCTTGGCCCGATGGTGATGGTGCCTTTCCTTTTTTCTTTTTAGGCTTCTCCTTTCCATTAGAAACTAGGTCCGTCCACTCCCTCTCCAAAATCATGTGGGGATGCTCGTACTTTTTTTTCTTCTCTAAATGTGACCTATATTGGTCCCTCGCATACTTTAGATAGGTACCAACTTTCTTAAGGACCTTGATTCGGTTGAATGTTTTATCACCAAACAACACAGCTAAATGGTTAATGAGCTCATCTTTTAAATCTTGATTTTGGGCATTCCACTGTGTACGTATGGTGGGCCCGAAGAGCTCCAATGTAATATCACTTAGATGTTTATAAAAAACATCATTTCCTGCAAAATGATCATGCGATCAATAGTCTAAAAAGAGCAATCAATAAGTAAATTTCAATTGGATTATATAGAATAATAATTAAAACATTTTAAAGTACCTCGGACCTTCTCTATCTTTATGGGGATGAAATACTCAGTCACCACAAGTGTGACCGGAAATGTTCCCGTACTAGTAATACAGGAAGATCTAGGAAATACTACTAAAACATCACCAGTACTAGTGGCCTCTGCATCCCCAGGTACATGTCTTGATGCATGTTCTAGTATGTGTTCGCTGCTAGAGGGTGCATTAACAGATTCCTGCATGGTATGTGTTGCCAACATTTCAAACAAAAATATAGGCATGGATGATGGGGTCAGATGATGTGATGTATGCATAGGAAGATCAGGATGGACACTTGTACTGACCCTTACTCCTTGGGCAACACTTGCAGTACCCTAATCATGGCCACGAGCATCATGAGGAGGAAAATAACCCTGTAAAAATAACACATATTTTAGTTCATGACATAAAAGAGTACAAAATATAAAACCATGAATGAACTTATGTTATAATTAAAGACCTCATGACATCTTACTTGCAAGTTTTGTAATCTCTCAGTCAATACTTTAACCCTCTCTTATCTCATCTGTTTGAGGCACTATTAACATCAACTTAGTCATTTCTTCATTGCATTTTTTTTGGAGCTTCTTTATCGTATCAAGAGGGTTTGCTGAATAAGCGATGTCATCATCACAAAATATTGACTGCACCTCACTATGGATGCTCTCCTCTACTACTGGTGCCTTTCACCAATCAGTCGACTACAACAAGAATATTAAAAACATTATCGAAATTAACCCAAAAAACTTATGAAAGAAACATAATAATAAAACATTTTCCTCGTATCTAATTTATATAATTACAATGAGGTAAACCTATTGGGTAGAAGCACCTGAAGATACATCGTGATCTATGCTCTAGGCCAAAGCCTTCTCCGTATGATCAATGTCCCTCTGTGACAAAAATTAAATATAAAAAAACATTACCGAAACCAATAGACTTATGAAAAAAATATAAGAATAAAATGGTATATTGGAGTCATTAATTGGAGGTTGGGTAAAATGGTACATAGTACATACCACCCCCATAGTAACTGTGTTTGTAACTAAGTGATTCAAATTGTAATCGATTAGCAACTCTTCCCCTGTAGTTATTGATTTTATCACACATACGAATACACGGTTTCCCTCACACACCTCGAATATGCAATTGGGTTGCTTATTTGTTGACCCAGGTCATGTACTATTTATAAACCCTACAATATTCCTTGGTGTTTTTGGCCTTCCATCAATGTACATAGCCACTCCTTTATTTTGATCCTTATCTTTTAGTTGTATATAGTTTGCTGACAATGCATACCTACACATACTTCATGTATATCGAACCAGTTGCATCCAATCTTTGTAGCTGTAAGCAGGTCCAACATACTCCATCAGTTGGTAACTTTGTAAGTAGCAGGACCTTTATGTAGTCCACCGTACAGAAATGGGGTACAAACCATGTAATGACGATGGTGTTATGCATTATATCATCTCGTTGACACAAAAATCTATGTTTATTGGAGGAAGTTCCTTGGGTGCCCATTGTTTCTATAGATGTTTGTACCTCAAGGGCACCTTGATGTCACCTATGCTCTCATCATCATAAGAACATGACCCTTCGAGGGGTGTAATGCGAGGATCATGATAGGCCAAAAGTGGCAATATTATGGGTATTTGTAGGGTTATGTGGTTGATGACTTTTCACCCAAAGATGATCAAACAAAGGGTTTTTGGAAGGATTCTCGGCTTTCCACCAATATAGAATTATGCTTTAATTGAAGTTTAATAAATGAGTATTATTTATTTTCTATTAAATTACAACTAAGAATCACGATTGATAGGCTGATTAGAAAAACATCTATAACTTTCAAATGATATCACATTTTTTGAATCAAAACATGCATCACATTCTATGCTTCACATACTATAAGTTAAAAGAAAATTAAATTTCCTTGGGCTGACCAGAGTTAAAGGTAGTTAGACATCACGAGTTTTATATTTTTTAAAAGTTGCTTGTAATAAAAAAATTCTATAATTAATTATTTACTTGGAAAAAAATTACAAAAAAATATGCATCAGATCCAGACATGAGTCCTCCACTTATATATAAAATCTTATAAAAAATAATTATCATTTTATTATGGTTAGGGTGGTCAGACAGACACCTACTTCTTATTTTTCCACTGAAATTTAAGTACTACTACATTGAAATTTCAAATTTTCACCAAATAGATTTTAGTTATTTTTAAATAAACCTAGTATTTTAGAAACTACATTGAATTTTTCTGATTTATTCTTACATATTTTTGAAATAATATAGATAACTTATTGAATTTTTACGTCAAGTTGCCTAGCTGCTTGATTTTCTAAATTTTTTGCACTTAAGGACTGTTTTCCATGATGATCCTACATATACCCTTGACCAAGAAAAATTCCATGCGTTCTGAGAATTTTCTTCTAATCTTTTGACCTCTAGTTGATCTCCCTCTTTTAGACATACTACATGTCTCACTTTCCTCTTCTCTTCCTGAATTTCCCTCGCTTGAGGAAGACAAATCTGACAAATACCTATTTGGTGGTACCTACACTCATAAGGGTGTTGGATGAAGTTATTTCATGGTGATGTGATCCCAAGGTAGCATTGTGATTAATCTATCATTTCATTACTAGAATTTCACAGGTTATAAGGTAATCAAGTCTTGATAGATTGCAAGCTATTGTTACTACCGTCCAAATGTGTCCATCACAAATCAAATCTACTTAATGTTTTAACTCCCAAACTTTGTAACAAGTGTTAAATGTGACTATGGTCCACCAGTTACACAACCAAGGCCTCAAATGTATTCCCTGATTGTAATCAAAGGACTTTTTCTCTTCATTCAAGTAAATAAACTTGAAGGGAAACACCACCAAATGGTTTATTGGACACCTATATGACTAAAAATAGCAGAAAATTTACATTTAATTTCCATATGCCTAAGTGGTTAACGAGGAGGGAGTGTGTACTAGGCCTGGTTAAGTCATCATAAGTTTAGGCTTTGGCAATAATTTTTTTTTAAGTCATATTAAATCTTCCTATCTCTAATTGCTAGGAGACTTTTGG
Organism: Sequoia sempervirens; assembly: GCA_007258455.2. Classification (NCBI taxonomy): domain Eukaryota; kingdom Viridiplantae; phylum Streptophyta; class Pinopsida; order Cupressales; family Cupressaceae; genus Sequoia; species Sequoia sempervirens. Next base: position 73,676,520 of record VDFB02049217.1, read on the forward strand.
TATGTTTTAAGGTAGGATGATTGATGAAAGAGCCCAAAGACTAGCCTTTCTCTATGGTATCCAGGTACACATAGTAGCGGTCTTCTCTTGTACGGTTGGACATGATTTAAAGAACTTAGCTAGGAATTATTCATTTAACCTAAGGTTTTCTCAGAATGCCATCATTGGAAAAGTATGATCAAATTCTTCTATTATTAAGAATTGGTCTATGTGCCTCTAGTAATCACTATAAATGTTTGTAAGGATAAAATGACTAATTGCATTAGGTATGAGAGAATCAACTTTGAGTTCTTTAAAGATTATATTCCTCTATTCATAATTTTTAAGGGTTGTGTGTGGAGGAGGTTATCACTACCAAGAAGGGAGGAGACCTTTCCTTGTATTATTTTATAATTTTCATTATTCTTATTTATTTTACACCTACATTTACAAATACACATACATATGCATTTATTGTTTTCATTTATTTCTCATGTACAGTTTAATAGTTTGATCGATTTCATATTATATATGTTGAAGACTTTAGAATTTCAATTAAATTAATTTATGGATATGTTGTATCTATAACACTACAAAACCATATGCTCTTTGCATTTACACTTGAATTTAGAAATACACATTTATATACATAGATATAGATTTCTTTAATGATATGTTGCATTTATTGTTCTAGAAGAGCATCCAATAATTGTATTTACATTTACATTTAAAAATACATATACATACATATGTGTGTGTGCATCTATATCATTTATATTCAGTGTTCAGAAACAACCCATTAGGTCTACACATGAATAAAAATTCATAAAATCAGATCTCCCATACATGTTTTGTTGAAACCTAGGTTTGAACCTCTCATTTCACATGCTTTTCCTCACAAAACTATTGAGGACAACAGTTATACCTTCTTTATTTCTCATCCTATGCCCTATTCATGCATCCTACAATTACAACATCCATGGGGCCTCTTACACAAGCTATAGTAATCACAAAAAGTGTGAGAGCCACTTTATATCATGTTTGGACTACAAAACCCTGAAAAATAGGGCAACTCAGATTATGATTTGTTGGTGAGCTGTATGGACAAAATCATTAGCACCAGCTCATTCTTGGAGTCTTTTGAAAGAGAAGCGAATCAAGTGGCAGTTAAGTAAAAACCTTATAGTGTCAAGGTGAATGAGATGATCAATTTTGATTGGCCAACGGATGAAGAGTACCAGAAATGGGTAAATGTATATTTAATTGAGGAAGAGTTAAAAGGAGTAGGCTGCTAACGGTTGACAAATCAGATATTGCAATTACAACAGATTCTAGTTTTTTTTTTTTGGTGATAGTCTAAGCACAAAACTCTTGAAGTTTTTTTTTGTTGCATCAACCAATCTCAGCGGGCACGATGAACAAGAAGATTCTATGGGGAGATTGTTGTAACAAATTTTTGGAATATCACAAGGTGGTCCAATTGGCTAGTGACATGTGTGCTTTCTGGCCTGATGCTTGTTTGCTCCTCCTTTTTCTATAAGAAGGATTTCAAGGCTAGAAGTACGGGTTAGCAAGTTAGATATTTTTGGTCGAGTCTAGATGAAATTGTAGAGCAAATTATAAAGTCTGATGGTTTTAGGGAAAATGCAATTTAGGTTTTGAGTCATTTTGTAGTAGGTTTTGAATTCATGGGGATTTGATGTTTTATGATAGTACTGGCATTTGAATTGATATGATTAATTCAAACTCATGTCTCTCCATTGTTCAAGCATATCTGAATTTTGAATAAAATGATCAAGGGTTGTTTCATTCATCTCACTGTTGTGGTGTGTATGATTCTTGTTTTAGGTTTAATTCAAGGAATTAATTAAAATGCTTGAATGGGATTGTAGGTGGATATGTTTTGTATAAGCTATTTTATTTTTGTCTTATCTTATACCATTTTATGAGAATGGGGAAGTACCAATGCGAAGATATTTGGAAACTAGAGCATGAAAATTGAGAAGTTAAAGAAGATAGAGTGCAAACCTACGGTACTCTCATTGTCCCTGAGTCATGGATTTTCCTTGAGTGCCTTCAACCTCGTCCTCGACACTGGTAGTGATCTTCTTTTCACTCCTCCAAACTCTTATTGCTAGTATTCACCATTTTTTCACTCCTCCAAACTCTTTGTTGGTGCTAGTATTGACCTTTTTTTAACTCAAACTCTTCCTCAAAGTTGGTATTGACCTTGTTTACCTCCTCAAACTCTTCCTCGATCTTTGATATTGACTTTGTTTCCTCCTCCCAAACTCTTTAGCCGATGCACAGTATTGACCTTGTTTTAACTCAAACTCTTCCTCTAGCATTGACCTTGTTTTCACTACTCCAAACTCTTCCTAGAAGCCTTTGGCATTGACCTTTCCACTTCTCAATTTGATGAGCTACAACTGTTGGTTTCCATTAGCTTTTAGGCCTTATTAATTAAGTTGAAAATTTTGGTGCCATTTAGCTAGGTTTAATATTCTACAATATAGTTAAGTATATATTAGCTATATTTTACATAATAAATAATATAATTATTCAACTTATTATAATTATATATTATATTCTTTAACAAAATTATTAAATATGTATAAAATTATTATAATTAATAATTAATAATAAGTATTATTTTATATAATACAAAATATATTTGATACAATAGTAATATATATTAATATGAGAGAGAGAAACTAAATTTTTATTGGTTGTTTCATGTAAACAATCCAAAGATGGCATGTGTCCTTGGGGAGTTATGCTCAAGGTAGCATGCCATTTGATTAAAGATATGATAATTCTCCTTTAAGACCTCTTCAATGTACCCATTGCACACTTAAGGAGACAAAGATAAATATAGGGAGAAAATATAGAGAGAGAGGGAGATAATGACAAACATACAAATAGAAAAGGAGACAAAGAGATAGAGAGGGGTAGAGAGGTAAGGATGAATAGATAGAGATATAGGGAGGGTGATTGATATATCTCTCCCTGTCGCTCTCTATATCTCTATATCTCCCACTATCTATGTCACTCCTACCTCTTCCCCCCTCTATCTATTGAGCTATCTCTCCCTCTCCCCCCTTTCTTTCTCATTCACTCCATTCTCCCTCTATTCTCCCTCCATCTCTCCTACTCTATATCTCTATCTCTATTTCTCTTTTTATCTCCCTCTCACTCCTCTCTCTATCTCTTTCTATCTATATCCCTTTCTCTCCCTCCCCCTCTCTATCTCTCACCATCTCTCCCTCCCTATCCACCCTATCCATCGACTCTCTATCTCCACCTCTCTTCCTTTCTCTTCCCATATATATCCATCTCTCTTTCTCTTCCCATATATCTCTATCTCTCTCTCTTTCTCTCCCCATATATTAGCTAAGAAGCCATGCAATCATACAATAGTATATGTTGGTAAAACTATAATAGTGTTTTATTAAACTATAAGTAACACTTATATTTCTAATGTCAAGCCTTCTTATAAAAATAATGTTTTATTAAACTATAAGTAGATTATTGTCACCACTCTTCATTCAACATGAAATGCCAAATGTAGTAATTATTTTGTTTCTTTTGTCAAGTTTCATTAACCAAGCTATTTACTGGGTTGAATAAAGTTGTGTTATGACCCTTCATCTCTTTAAAATAATTAGACAATATTAGCGAGATTAGGAAGGGGAGAAAACTAAACTCCTTCAAAATAGGGGTAGTTGTGGGTTTGTTGGTTTTCTTTGTAAACTATATACTTAGTTCCTCTAGGATACATAAGTAACTTTAGATCATTTTCTTAGTTGTGTATCCTAACTAATATAGAGTAAGCTTTTTCATTTTAATTGACTACTACATAATAGTTTATGTGTTGAAAGAATTTTTTCCATTCTTTGTAGTTTTTACATTGGAATAAAAATCATATTTAATTTCATGCCAATATACTTCTTTCATAAAGATATTTGTTTGAAATAAGTGCTTCATAACCCATCTAATTAAATCATAATTAACCTATCAAAAAGGCAATTGGAATTTTCTAAAGAAAAGAACACTTGACCCAATCATAAGTGTATGTCCTTTGAAGAAAGGAGTGATCCACCTTAGCAATAACAACTACCTGATTTAGACCTAGGTATGTGCAAGATCATGATGGGCCAAAAAGTGGCAACATCAAAAAGCATTTTGAACTCGCCAAAAAACGCGAAAATCCTGAGTTGACTTTTTTTTTTGGGTTGGCTATCAGTACGTTGCTCCATAGCAATGCCCAAGACAAAGTACTACAAATCAGATATCCGATTTGTTTTGGATATCCAATTCGTGTCTAATATCTAATTTGAAAAAAAAAATGTAATATTTTGGTGCTATAAATTGGATATCCACTCTAAATCGGATATCCGATTTTTGCACACATATACCCAAGAGTAATTAGGAGGTGGAGGGTGGGAAAGAGAGAGAGATAGAGAGGGAGAGAGAGGGAAAGGGAGAGAGAGAGAGGTAGAGAGAGAGATTAATTAGGAGGGGGAAGGGAGGGGGGAAGAGTTTTGAGGGTAGAGGATAGAAGGTTTAAGGGTTTAGGGTTTAAGGGTTTATGGTTGAGGGTTTAGGGATGAGGGGTAGGAGGGAAAGACTTGAGAGAGAGAGAGAGGGAGGGGTGGGAGAGATAAAGGAAGGAGGTTAAGGGTGAGGGTAGAGGGTTTAAGGGTTAAGGGTTAAGGGTTTTAGGTTTAGGGATGAGGGGTGAGGAGGGAGAGACTTGAGAGAGAGAGAGAAGGAGGAGGGGTGGGAGAGAAGAAAAAGGAAGGAGGTTAAGGGTAGAGGGTAGAGGTTGCAAGGGTTTAAGGGTTAAGGGTTTAGGGTTTGGGTTTAAGGGGAGAGAGATCGAGGGAGTGAGTGAGAGAGAGAGAGAGAACTAAGAGAGGGAGAGGGGGTAGGATATTTAAGATACTTGAGAGAGAGAGAGGGAGGGAGTGGGAGAGAGATAGAGGGAGGGAGGGTTAATGGTAGAGGGTAGATGGTTTAAGGGTTTAGGGTTAAGGGTGGAGGAGAGAGAGATAGAGGGAGTGAGTGAGTGAGAAGGCTAAGAGGGGGGTGGGAGGGAGACTTGAGATTGAGTGAGTGAGTGAGAGAGAGAGACCTCAAAGAGGGTGGTGCTGGGAGGAGACTTGAGAGAGAGAGAGATAAAGGAGGGAGGTGGGGTTTAGGGTTTAGGGTTTAGGGTTAAGGAGAGAGAGATAGAGGGAGTGAGTGAGTGAGAGAGAGACCTAAGAGAGGGAGAGGGGGTAGGATATTGAAGATACTTGAGAGAGAGGGGGAGGGAGGGTTAGGGGTAGATGGTTTAAGGGTTTAGGGTTAAGAGGTGGAGGGAGAGATAGAGGAGTGGTGAGTGAGAGAAAGAAGACCTAAGAGGAGAAGGAGGGCAGGATAGAGGTGAGTGGTAGTGAGAGAGAGACCTCAAGAGGGGAGTGGTGCTAGGAGAGACTTGAGAGAGAGAGATAAGGAAGGGAGGTAAGGGTAGAGGTAGAGGTTTAAGGGTTTAGGGTTTGGTGGGAAGGCAGACATAGAGGTAGGTGAGTGAGAGAGACCTAAGAGAGGAGGGAGGTAGGAGGAGGCGAGGGTTAAGGGTGGGGTAGAGGTTTAAGGTTAATGGTTTAGGGTTAAAGGTTAAGGGTTTAGGGTTATGGGTAGAGGGAGAGAGAGATAGAGGATTCGGTAGAGAGAGAGAGGGAGGGTGGGAGAGAGATGAGAGTAGAGGGTTAAGGGTAAAGGGTAGAAGGTAGAGGATTTAAAGGGTGGAGGGATGGAGATAAGGTGGTGAGTGGTGGTGAGTAGTGGTGAGAGAGAGAGAGACACGAGAGAGGGAGAGGGGGTAGGAGGGTGAGACTTGAGAGGAATAGGAAAGAGGAGAATTGGGAGAGAGAGATAATCGGTGAGGTTAAACATAGAGGTAGAGGTTTAGGGTTTAGAGTTTAAGGGTTAAAGGGTTTAGGGTTTAGGGTAGAGGGGAGAGAGATATAGAGAGAGAGAGGGAGAGGGGTAGGAGGGAGAGAATTGAGAGAGAGAGGGTAGAGGGTTTAAGGGTTTGGGGTTTAAGGGTTAAGGGTTAATGGTTTATGGTATAGGGTTATGGGTAGTGATGGAACATCAAAGTTTTGTTCTTTGTGTTCTATTTTATCCTGCCTTATGTCTCTAGTCATCTATGGTGTTTGGGAAAAGCCTAAGGATGGGGTTTTACCTTTGTCTTCATGTAAAACCATAGTGTTCATCTTACACCTTGGATGGGATCTATTTGGCCTTTACTTTTTGGGAAGGCTTTAAAACGACTTAAGCCCCATCGCTTTGTACATCTAGGTTGGGCCCCCTTTTGTTTTATTATTTTATTTCCTTCACCTGACTTTATTTTTACTAAGTCTTTTTTTGGTCCCGTGTTCCCTCATTAAAACAACTTATGTCATTGTTTGTCATCGACCTAGTGATGTCCCCTTATTCCTTTATGGGAGAGGGCCTAGTAGTCGTGTAGGCTAATTTTCTTAGCATGTAGCAATTGACTGGAATATCGTAGAACCTTCATTTTTTTTTTGAAATGTAGACTAGTCTCTTATTTATCTATAACTAACGTTTGGGGGCGCGACTCATCATGCAACTCACCACATCGGCAAATATTTTGAGAAGTGTCTAAAATTTGACTTTTTAAAGGTTCGACCAAAACTTAATCATGGAACCCCCAATAGTTGAACCAAAAAAATATCATTTGTTGCTTGTAGAATATGATATTTTTATTTAAATTAAAATTAATATACAACCTAAGTGGACCAAATACTTATTGATAACCATAAATCTTTGATATCTCTACCTTTTATATTCAACACATATGGACTAATAGTTGAACACAAAAATCTATTTGTTGTTATAAAAAAAACACATAATGATTTAAAATACAACTTATATTGAACAAAAATGGACCAATAGTTGAACACTAAAACTTTTTGAAAATCCTTCACATTTAATGGGAAAATACATATTATTTATTGTGCTCACCTTTTATATTTGTGATAGGACAAACTATTAATATAAAATTATCCAATGCTTGTACTGATGGAACTTCAAATTTTGTTCCTAAATGTTTCACTCATGCCCTGCCTTATGTCACTGGTCTTTCATGGTGTTGGAAAAATTCTTAGGGATGGGGTTTTAGCTTTGTCTTCATCTTAAACCCTTGTGTTTACCTAATTCCTTGGTCAGGGTCTATTTCGCTGTTACCTTTTTTGAAGGGTTTTAAAAACATCTTATGCCCCATCATTCCGTCTAGGCCTGGTCCCTTTGGTCTTAATATTTTATTTCCTTCGAGGGTTTTATTTTCCTAAGTCCTGGTTGGCCCTGTGCTGAACGGTTTTAAAAAAACTTATGTCATTGTTTTCCATCCACCTAGTAATGTCCCCTTGCCCTTTAATGAATGTTTTATTTTTCAGAAGGATGAAATTTGCGCTGTCGTCAATCAAAATGCCTTCAAGATCAACGATTGCCTGCCATCCCATGATTGGGAATTGTAGGATGGCATTATCACTGGCAGGCGACACGTGCCCCATCTGGGGGATCAAATTTGCGTGACCGTTCATCAACTGTCCTTTGATCTGAGTTGTTCCCCGCCATCCCGCGATGGTGCTTTCATTGATTGCGAAATCACGGGCGGGTGCCACGTGGACTGTACAAGGTGGGGCCCGAGGAAATTTTTGTGTGATATATTTTAAATGTTTCATTGCTTCCAAAGAAAAACATTTAAAATGAAATATTTGACAAGGTCGGGGGGAAATTCATTAAAAATGAGCAAAAGCGGAGAAATTAGGGCAACTAGTCAAGTCAAAGAAGATCTATGATAGGAGATTAGAAGTTGAGATCGGCTGCATCTCAGTCCTTCCCCGCCATCCCGCAATCAAAAATTACAAGATCATGATATCACGGGCAGGTGCCACATGTCTCATCCGATGAAGCCGAAGGAACAATGAAATACATCAGCCGACCTTAAATACATTAAAAGGCGGGTTACTAAAGTGCTTGTGAGATGCACGTGCTTTAAATCAACGCAGATGTTATAATCTTGAGGGAAAAGCTACTTGACAGTTAATAAAAAGGATGTCGACTATTTTGAAGGAGCGAGATCACCGATGATAAAGATCAACGGTTTCCCACCATCCTGCAATGGTGCTTTGCAGGATTGCGATATTGTGGGAAACCGCCACGTGGATTTCCATGACAGCGTATGACATGGTGGGCCCCTTATTGCCATGTTGGCAATTATGTCAGCCTGTTTTGAAGGTGGCCATCAATGATTTTATCAAACTAAAGGATCGACGACTCGAATTTAAGTCTGCATCAAATATGGTTGGAGTTGTTCGTGCAGCACGCAATTGAGCTTTAATGGCAAATGAGACATTTGCTAGCGTGATTTGATCGACATAAAATAAATTTTCTTGTTTTGTTTGTATCACAAAGCATTTAACTATTTTCCGGAGCAGTTTCAAAGCCGAAGGTGGAATTGCAAGTTTCTGCAACCAAAATTTGGGGTTTCTGTGAACAAAGCCATGAGTTTATTTTATGTGCTTCCCAGTCATTCTGCACTTGAATTTGGGAAAGGATTGACTGTGTTTGTCAGTGAGTTTGTTGATAAACGTGTTAGGGATATAGTTTAATTATAGACTTTGAGAAATTGCAGTAATTTGTTCTGTAATTTCCTATCTCTGGTTAGTCCTAGCTACTTGAAGTGTAACATTGTAATGAAGCCCTAGTTTGTCTGAGATGGCACCACCCAAGCAACATTCTGGCCAAGTTGAATATTTAAAAAGAAACCTGTACGATGATTTCCTGGATCAATTTCCCTTGTCAACGAATGATAGAAAGACATGATTGGTTCTTATGTGAGGGAAAATCCTGGGGGAAGGGTTAGTGTATAATTGCTCCAACATTGTTGATGCTAGGGTTCCCCTCACCGACTTGGAAATGTTCAGATTGTGGTATGGACAAAGGAATTTGCCTCACCCCTTTTCAAATGGATGGATGCATGACATGGGGAAGCTGGTGGTACCAAATGTGTTCCATGTTGTAGACCTGCTTAGGGCAGTGGCCACAAGGTATGACCCCATCACACGGGTAATTAGGGATAATGATGGAAGGGTTCTATTAAACATTAACAGAGATGATATCCAATAGATTTTTGACTTGAGTGAACTGAGTGAAGACTTGGTTCCTATCAATTTTGAGGAAATGAAGCAAGAATATGCAAATTTGAAGTCTCTTTTTAGAGCTAAGTTGCCTCCACCTCATCTGGCTAGGGCAAGAGGTTCTAGATTTCATATCAGCCCTAGTGACCAGGAACCTTTCAAATTGAATTGTTTTGCAAACCATTTCCTAGTCACTTTCTATTCATTGTGTCATATTTTGGGTTTCAGTCCTGGTGCGGTAATTCCCATTGCATACATGTTCATGGGGGTGCAAATACAACACCCTAACTTCTCTGTGACCTATGACTTCACTTCTTTCTTGGCTGAGAGGATGCATGAGGGGCTGTCTAAGCTGCAAAAAAATGATACCAGAACTCAATTCTTTTGGTATTCTATGTTGATGCATATGTTTATGTTTAAGAATGTTGACTTCTTCTTTGAGAAGATGAAATTAAGGCAATCGGTTGATGGAGAAAGGTTGCTAGTACATATATAGGCTGCAGATTTATCTTGTAATAAGGAAAGCACTAGTTATGTGCAATTTGATAGTTGTTTTGCTTCCATATTAAGGGCTAGATTGATGGTGAATGTACCTAGGATCCCTGAGGAATTACATGATTTCCTTTGGCCAAAGGGGAGGAAGCCAAAATTGAAGGTTTTCCATAACTAGGGTGACATTATCCCATACCCAGTCAGCACTGTTTTGAGAGTATATAGTTTTCAAGGAGCCCCTCATATACTGCCATTCAATGTACCACCAAGAGTGGGGTTTGCAGAAGTTATGTGGCAGATATGTTGTATTCATGAGGACAACCTCACTGGAAGGGGTAAGGGAACATTTTTCCCAGATTATATAGTGGTGTCTGATTTGGCATTTTCAAAGGGAGGCTGGACGCATTTTGATAAATTTTTTGTTGATTACCATTTGAGATGTAGTCCAAAGCGGCAACATGATCCTGAGGGTTTCTTTGCTCTTTTCAAACAAAGAATAAAAGATGGAATTTTTTTGCATGAGTTCAACTTCCCTGAGGACCTGATTAGAAATGAGTTCAACCTAAATAGACAGGATTTGAACAAGGAGAAATGGATAGCTTATAGTAAGCTACTAGATTTTGTGCATAAAATGGATCCCAAGTATGATCCACTATTGGAGTTCAGTCCCCACCATAAGAAAATTGATTTTCTGACGAAGAATTTCAAAGAGATTATGGGCACCTTGAGAACCAAGAAGATAAACTTAGAATTGAGTCTGGGTGTACAAGAACAAGGTGCCAGGCCAATTCAAACAAGGCCAGTATACCAGCCTACAGAAAGGTGGCCCATTTACAGGAGGAAAAAGGATAGTAGCAGTGATGAGGAAGAAGTGGACATAAAAGGAAAACAAACAATGAAGGTGCCTCCACAACCAAGTCCAAAATTTAAAGTTCCTGGGGCAATCAAAATAATTGATTTAGAATCATCACCAGAAGATAATCCCTCATCACCACTATCTGAGCCAAGCCCTAAGAGGCAAAGAATTGATCAACCACGAGAGGATTTGATGGATGAGATTATTGTTACTGATCAGGACATGTAGGTTGGTATGCCTTCCCCTCCTAGACCAGCTAAATTGGTTTTATCTGATTTAGATATGAAAGGAAAAAGTGTACAAAATTCAAGAATGGAAGCATGCAAGGAGTTTCTAGATGACAATACATTTGTAAAAACTCCTATATTCTTGCAATTGGTATGGAGGATGAAATTTGAAGAATATCAAGATAAATGTAGGCAGAGAAGAGAACTAAGGCCTGACAGATCAGACAAGGAGAATGATGAGGAGGTAAAAGCTAAATTAATGGAAGAATTCAAGAACATCACTCCTGAAGAAGGAAGAAAACTGGTGAGTTAGGCTGGTGTATTGATTCTTCCTGAATGGGACATTGTAGATGCAGTAGCCTTTAATGCTATTATGAAGTCCAAGAATCCATTTCAAGACTCTGAAGAAGAAGTCTAGGAAGCATTGCAAAACTCTACCTTCAGTGAGGAATATGAAACTTTGGAAATTTGGGCATTGGCCCCACAAGGGAGAAAACCAGATGTTTCTGATATTAATCCAAATTTCAAAGGAGGATTAATAATAAAGAGAGCTTCAGAGACCTCAACCACTGAGGCCACTAATTTGATTGTGAATGTGGCCAAATTGGCCCAAAAGAGTGCTGAAAGGGAGGAGGCTAAAAAGAAAAGCCTAATGGAGAAGTATAACATTTTGATTGAAGAATACAACAAGATGCAACAGAGGAATGTTGAGTTGAAAACTAAGGTTGAAAGGTTCAGGTATAGACAGATTGGGGAGACATCAAGTGCTCCAGGGACCAGTACATTACCTTCCACAGCATGGTCAGTGCCTCCTACTTCTCCAGTTGTTTCCACACCAGGGTCTCCTAGTCATAATCCTTCCCTCACCCCTCCTTTAGAACAAATTGATGAAGAAACAGAGTGCTCTATTGATCCTATGAAGAAGTAGCTCATGCAAAAAATTGATGAATTATAGACATCGGTAAAGGTAAGAGAGGAGGGATTTATTTCAAAGGAAAAAGAGATTGTTACTACTGCCTTGAGGAATTTAAATGAAAAGGTAGATAGTAAATTTCTATCTATACATTCTTTATATTCTTTGTTGTTGGAAGCAATAAAGAATATTGATAGGGATCAGGAGGTAGTGATACCAATAATTGAAAATTGGATCCCTAGGGCCAGTGATTTGGATATCATGTATAAATCCTCAAGTTTTGATATAAATAATAGGCCCCAATCATTAAAGCCTACTCATGTGTTAGTAAAATCATTGCAAGGTTTTCAGACCTTACCAGATGACTTGAGTAGGAAGATTAGGGAGTTGGTGAAGAATTTCAATGATTGGGGTAACACATTGTTACCTAATATAATTGATGAGCAGGGAAAAATCATAACACTCCAACAATGGCAAGATCAACCAAGTAAGGTCGTCAATGATCAAATTAAATTAATTTGTGATGACTCAGATTATGATTTGTTGGTGAGTTGTATCGATAAGATTATCAGTACCATCTCATTTTTAGAATCTTTTGAAAGAGATGCAAATCAGGTAGTGGTAAAATACATGCCTTATAGTACAAAGGTAAATGAGGTGATTAATTTTGACTGGCCGAATGATGAAGAATACCAGAAATGGGTAGCTAAGTATTTGACTGAGGAAGAGTAAAAGGAATGAGCTGCTAAAAGGTGGTAAATTAGATGTTGTGGTTACAACGGTTCCAGTTTTGCATTGATGACATTCTCGGCATGGGTTTCTTGTGGTTTTTTGTTATTGCATCAACTTTTCTCAGCTAACATGATGAACAAGAATATTCTCCAGGGTGATTTTTGTTGTAACAATTTTTGGAATATCACCAAGTGCTCCAATTGGCTGGTGACATGTGTACTTTCTGGCCTGATGCTTGTTTCCTCCTTCATTTTCTATTATAAGTATTTCAAGACCAGAAGTACAAGTTAGCAAGTTAGATAATTTTGGTCGAGTCTAGGTGAAGTTCCAAAGCAAATTGTAAAGATCGATGGTTTTAGAGAAAAATGCAATTTAGGTTTTGAGTCATTTTGTAACAGGTTTTGAGTTCATGGGGATTTAATGTTATATAACAGTACTAGCATTTGAGTTGCAGTGATAAATTCAAACTCATGTCTCTCCACTATACATGCATATCTGAACTTTGAATAAATAACTAAGGGTTGTTTCATTCATCTCACTGTTGTGGTGTGTATGATTCTATTTTAGCTTTAATTCAAGGAATTAATTAAAATGCTTGAATGGGATTATAGGCGGATATGTTCTGCATAAGGATTTGATAAGTAGTATTGAGTTAGAATACATATTGATGAGATTGTAATGTAATCTTGTTGAGGATTTCATATGTTATACATTAAATCTGTCATATATCTTTAGATACTTATAAATTTGACTCCTGCAATGGATATATGGCACTGATCTAAGTTGTAATTACCTGTATGATTCAGTATTTGTTTGTCTTTTCCTAGAGCTTGCTACAAATTTCAAATCAATGACTATCTTATATTATGGATTGTGTTGTAATTATCTCATGCTCCAGATAGTTGATATTACTGATGAACAACCAATTTAATTCAGTATTATCCTATCGTGTTGAGCTATTAAGTGAGATTATTTGTTAGTGTTAATGTTGTTTATGATAATGGTGCAGAGGTTGTAAACACATTAAGGGATCCCCCTCCCGGGTCTTGCAAAGCCCGAAGTGTAGGAGGCTTTGTTCAAGTCCTTGTCAGTTGGTCCAAGTCCTTCGAGCTGCCCTTAATTGGAATTGGCAATTCCATAGGTAGATTAGAAGACAAACCTGGTTACATTTTTGAGTAGTAAAAAAAGATACCAACATGTACATTGCTACCCTAATTTTTGTACACATAAGAACAATATTTTTTCACTATGATAACAATACTTGTTTAAATGAGTGTCTTGTTTTATTAAATGAGCATTTTATTTTCTAAATGATATACTTATAGTGGAGGGTTGTGATATTTTATTTGAAACAAAAAAATACTACTTATTTCACTTCTTCATGAATGTATTTATGTTTTTTTCATATAACATTTAGAGGTTCTCATGTACTGATGGAACTTCAAATTTTGTTCCTAATGTTTCACTCATGCCTTGCCTTATGTCACTGGTCTTTCATGGTGTTGGAAAATTCCTTAGGGTTGGGGTTTTAGCTTTGTCTTCATCTTAAACCCTTGTGTTTACCTAATGCCTTGGTCAGGATCTATTTCGTTGTTACCCTTTTTGAAGGGTTTTAAAAACATCTTATGCCCCATCATTCCATCTAGGCCTGGTCCCTTTAGTCTTAATATTGTATTTCCTCTACGGAGTTTTATTTTCCTAAGTCCTGGTTGGCCCTGTGCTGAACGGTTTTAAAAAAACTTATGTCGTTTTCCATCTTCCTAGTAATGTCCCCTTGCCCTTTAATGAATGTTTATTT